>OX422143.1:98389733-98989733 GCA_949129095.1 Volucella bombylans | reverse complement strand
CATGAAAGCATCCTCCTCCCAGAATGATCTAGAGGGGAAGCTTACATGGAAGTTTTTGTCAAACCAAAGTTCAGGTATGGTGTAATCGGTGTTCTCTGTGAGGATTCCTAATGTATTAAGAATGTTGGCGTGGCCAAATGAATTATTTGTCCACTGTTTAGTCGCTTTAAGGCGAATAGCTGCAGTCGCAACTACTTGCTTGCTAAAAATGTCGCGGGGTGTCAAGTGAAGCAGAATATCTAATGCCGCAGAGGGGGTAGACCGCAAGGCTCCGCTTGTGCATAGACATGCTGTTCTTTGGACTCTGTTTAATTTAATGCGGTTGACTGCATTTTCCAAGGCCGTCCACCAGACAACCACCCCGTAAGTAAGTATCGGTCTTATGACCGAGATGTATAGCCAGTGGGTTATGCGAGGTTGAAGGCCCCATTTGTTCCCAATGGCTTTTTTGCAAGAGAATAAAGCTATTGTAGCTTTATTGACTCTTTCTTGAATGTTAGGTTTCCAGTTTAGTTTCCTGTCAAAAATGAGACCCAGATATTTTGTTGTATCGGAGAAAGCTAAACTGGTACCGTTTATTGAAGGAGGGTCTATGATTGGAATTTTATATTTCCTAGAAAAGAGGACAAGATCAGTTTTATGGAGGTTTATTCCCAATCCACAGCGATCTGCCCAGCGGGTTAATCTGTTAAGATTTACTTGGAGGAGTTCTTTAATGGTATTTAGATGTTTTCCTGAGACGGCTATGGCAACGTCATCCGCATAGGCAATCACTCTGCTACCACCCGCTTCCAGGTATATCAGTAGTTCGTTAACTACTAAGTTCCAGAGAAGGGGAGAGAGGACACCGCCTTGCGGCGTACCCCTATTGACATATCATGTTATGATACTTAAATGTTATGATACTTAAAAATTATAGACCAGTTTCCCCTCTTTCAGTCTTTTCTATGGTGTTTGAAAGAGGCATTCAATTTCAGAGGCAGTATGGTTTCAGAAATGGTAGATCTGCGGAAAGCACTTTATTGAAATTAACTGGTGAATTGTATACAAGCTTAAATGCTTCAATCATCCCAGCAGTGTTATTCATAGATATCGCCATAGCTTTCAATGGAGTAGATCAGAAAACTTTATTGTGTAGAGTTTAGAAGGTACATTCATGATTAAAATGGTTAATGGTTAAAAAAAAAAATATTTTTATTTATTTTATAATGTGTACCACGAGGCTCTGTCCCGGGTCCTATTCTTTTTTTAATTTAAATAAATTCATTTTTTTATTCAACCTTCTAAAGGTAAAATCACTGCTTTTTCTGATGATGCAGCTCTCTTTTACTCCAATGACTGTTATCTAAATCTTACGAAGATGGTTCAATGCACATGGATTAGTGATCAGTAATAAGACAACATTTATAATATTCAATATAAAAGATACATTCTGTGACAATTTTCTTTTATACTATCATTCCTCCATTTTCTTCCGACTTCCTTAGTCGTGTCATCCTGATCCCATGGCCTCTCAGAACAATAGAAGTTGTAATGAAACCTGATTCCAAATACTTGGGCAGTTTACCGGATTATAAACTCAGTTGGAAGGACCATGCTTTCTATCTTAAGCAGTATTTAAATAAAGTTGTCAGACAGCTTTATCATTTTGGCCAGTACTGCAGTTTGCATGTCTTGAAATTAGTATATAATGATTTACTGAGACCAAAACTTCAATATAACATATCCTGCTGGTCTGACATATACATATTCCAACACAAATGACCTCTTACTAGTAAAACAAAAACATGCGATTAGAATAATGTGTAAAGCAAATATTAGAACTCCCAGATTTGAACTTTTCAGAAATAACGGAATTTTACCCTTAAGATATTTATACTGTCACAAAGTTTTAAAAATGTATTTCCAAAATTCTAGAATTTACGATACAAGATTTTATGAAAATCACAGTTTACGAGTGAATTCTAAAAACTTTGTGACAACACCAGCGACCCACAAAACACATTTTCTCAGTTTTATTTTGTAATTACACCTCATCTATGTAATTATTTACCGGAAAATCTAAGATCCGAGAAAGTGAGAACAGTGTTTTTAAGTGCAATAACAAATGACTTTTTGTGTTAACTACCATACAATAGATGCTCTTTTTTTACCAGTTTTGTAATATAAATTTTGGATAGTCTACTTTTCTTATAATGTACGAGTAATCATCTCTTTTTGTAAAATTTTGCCAGACTTATAAATTTTCTTGATTCCTTTTTATATTTGTATTTTTTTATCTTTTTTATGCTACATTATATAACTGTCCTCATCAACAGTTTTTTTTTTTTGTTGTTCTTCAATACTTAATTAATTTAGATGGGTACATTCGCTTCTTGTCCTTAAGACAACTATCGGTGCATCATAATATAGGGTTTTCCAATAAGGACTTGAAATTTTTTTTTTAAATAAAACGCTAGCCATTTGAGATATTTCAAAAACTTTATTATCGGATTGAAGTACAATCAAAACGTTTATCAATGGAACTCGACTTCGTTCATATGACCACAGCGGGCACGTTTGCAGCGCTCGATTCGTTGAACCCAATTTTCAACGACTCGGCCACACATTTCGGCTGAAACGGCCGCTATTTCCTGCTCAATGTTGACTCTGAGCTCTTCCAACGTCGGCGGCGTGTTGGCATAAACCAATGACTTAACGTAGCCCCACAGAAAATAGTCAAGCGGCGTTAAATCGCACGAACGAGGCGGCCAATCGATCGTGCGATTTAACGCCCATGTCTTGAGATAACACGCTCACCATACTTACTCTTCAATAAATCGATTGCAGCGTGTACTGTGTGGCTTGTGGCACCATCCTGTTGAAACCACATGTCGTCCAAGTCCATATCTTCCAATTCGGGCCAAAAATAATCGGTGATCATGGCGCGATAACGCTGACCATTCACAGTAACGTGACGATCGTTATCGTCGACGAAAAAATATGGCCCAATAACGCCGCCGGCATGCAAACCGCACTAAACAGTTATTTTTTGTGGATGAAGTGGTGATTCATGAAGCACATGTGGATTTTCACCCGACCAATAACGCATATTTTTCTTATTGACGAACCCATTGAGCCAAAAATGAGCTTCGTCACTGAAGATGATTTTGCGATGAAATTCATCATCTTGGCGCATCTTCTCCAGAACCCAATCGGAGAACGTACGTCGCTTCAAATGGTCCATCGGGTACAATTCTGGAGTCAGCTTGATCTTGTATGGGTGTAAACCAAGATCCTTACGCAAAATACGCCATAATATGGTCTGAGCGATGCCCAATTCTTGAGAACGCCGTGGAATTGACTGATTTGGATCGTTTGCTACGGACGCCTGAACGTCAGCGATATTTTCGACACTTTGACCAACCCGTTGTCTCACTGATACGGCAACATCACACAACGAATATGTAGACTCAAATTTTTGCACTAAACTTGTTATTGCCTGTCTACTAGGGCGAGAATTACGACCGAAAATTGGAGTTAACGCTCTTAAAGTTGCAGTCACCGACTCCGAATTTCGGTAGAAAATTTTTATAATTTGCAGACGTTGCTCGTTCGTGTACTTTACCATGATGAAAATTTTGAGTTTACTGAATAAATTAACAGTAACAGTTTGATGATTAGTGAAAGATTGCGTTCACAAATTAAATTCAAAGTTGTCAACTCCCTATTGGAAAACCATTTACAAGGTGGCGTAAAATTAATCACCCTATCGGAAGATAATTTTTACAAATGGCGTCGTACGTCAATCATA
Source organism: Volucella bombylans (assembly GCA_949129095.1). Classification (NCBI taxonomy): domain Eukaryota; kingdom Metazoa; phylum Arthropoda; class Insecta; order Diptera; family Syrphidae; genus Volucella; species Volucella bombylans. Next base: position 98,985,940 of record OX422143.1, on the reverse strand, counting down.
TTTGACAGTTGTGAACTATACAGCTGCAGTATACAACCAGACAAGCAATGGAGCGCTATACTCTGCAAGAGCGTGGAATAATTGTGTCGATGTTTTTGACCAATAATCAGTCGGTGGTGTTAGGGCAGCGTGAATTTCGATGTCGATTTCCTAATCGTGTCGCGCCAACTGGGCAAACATTCCGGCGCTTAGCTACTCGACTCGAACAGAGTGGAACTACAGGAAACAATGCTGGTCGTTCGGCCGAGAATATCGCGGCTGTGACTGCCGATGTCGCTGAGAGCGAAGAAACATCAACCAGACGACGGAGCCACGCAATTGAGCATCACCAGACGGACCCTACAGGGAATTCTAGTGAAAGACTTACACATGTTCCCATACAAAGTGCAAACAGTGCATCAGTTAATGTCTCATGACCGTCAGTCGCGTGTGAATTACTGTAAAGCCATCCTCAATCTCAACAACGAAGAGGACGATTTTGTGTCCCCTGTGTGGTGCGACGTTCACGCGGGAGGAGTGGCATGAGCCACATTATTGTGAAGGGAGCATTTCCTGGTCGCACAATCTCCCGTTTTGGCGATTTAGCATGGCCACCAAGATCGCCCGATTTAATCATCCCAGAACTCTTTCTTTGGGGCTACTTGAAGTGCGATACAACGGACACAAATGTATATCAACACTGGCGGCAGCAACTTGGCGGATAGCATCTTTTCCACTTAACAGAAGCAATTTTAAAGGTCCAAATAAAGATTTCCATCAATCAAGATCATGCTTTTTTATTTAGTAGAAAAGTTGTTGTAATAATATTAAGTCACATCTAAATGTTAAATTATAATGCACATCCATAACAAAGCAATCAAAAGTTAACCCCCTCTGGTGAGTTTTTATGATTTTGAAATTCTCAATTACTTTTTATTTCAACGACTTACTTCTTGATGAACTTTTGTAAACGTATCACCCATATTTCTTTTTCATTAAAAAGATTTTCCATACAAAAAGTAAAACCAGTCCATTTATTTAAACAAATTTTAATAGAAGAATTCATTTGTTTAAAGTCGATTCATTAAAATGGAAACTAAAGTGGATGTTGCTGTCCACAATCGATTCAAATGGAAGAAATTGGCCCACGTGGAAATTCCAAATGACGATTGTATTCAGGTCCAAGAAACTCCTATAAGTTGTAAATTGAACTCTTGCGAAGCCGACCGACCCTGAAAAGCTGAAGGAATGGGAAAGGAAAGACGCATCCGCACAAGAACTACTGGTTACCAGGATAGAAGAAGGAATCCTAACACACTTTTTAGCATGTCAGAGCAGTGCAGAGATATGGGAACAGTTAAACACCATTTATGAGCCAAAATCGAAAGTAAGTATTCATTTACTGCAACAGAAGTTCTTTAACTTTAAATTCGAAGAGCCAATGTCAGCCTACATTTCGCAAATTGAAGATATAGTGAACCAACTCAAAAGAATGGGTGAAAACCTCTCTGAAACTATGGTCGTGACGAAATTGCTAATGTCGCTACCAGAAAAGTATAAACATTTCGTGTCTGCTTGGGAATCTGTCCCAACAAAGGACCAAAAGTTGAACGAAATCATTTCTAGATTGCTCGTGGAAGAAGAGAGAAGCAGTAGTCAAACTGAAACGACATCAAACGACATAGCTTTTGTGAGCCAATATAAAAACAGATACCAGGGAAGATTCAACAGGCAAAAACAAATCAACAAACAAGAACCAAAAAGACTGTGTCACTTCTGTAAGCCAGGGCATTTCATCAAGGACTGCAGATACAGAATACAGAAAGAAAAAGAACAAAATCCGACTGCTTTTATTAGTTCCGCGTTGTTCAGTGGTTTTGATTTGCAACAAGAAACTTGGTATTTGGACAGCGGTGCGAGTCACCACATGTCATGCAACAAAGATTGGATAAATAACTATGAATTGGTTGACATGATGATAACCATAGGCGATGGTAGAGAAATTAAGGCCATGGGTAGAGGAAGTGTTTCAGTTTCGGCGTACAACGGGAGCAGTTGGGAGAGAAGAGACATGTTGGAGGTATTACATGTTCTAGAGCTAAAGACCAATCTATTTTCTCTGGGCAAGGTGTTAACAAAAGGTTACAAAATCGAAGGACTTTCAGATGTTTGTAAAATCGTAGCTTCTAAAGGCAATATTCAAGCAATGGCATTACGAAGAGGAAGTATATACATCATGGAACTCAAAGTATTACCACCAATCGCATTGTTATCACAGCCACTGACATCATGGCATGAAAGTCTCGCACACCAAAACATTGTGCAGTGTAAGAATGTTTTAGAAAAGCATAATATCCAAGTAAATAAAACCGATTTCGATTGTTGCGACGCTTGTCAAAAGGGCAAGATGCATCGTTTGCCGTTCAAGAGCAGTACCCATTCAACAACAGGCGTTTGTGAAATAGTCTATGTCGACCTCAATGGACCGATGGAAGTCACAAGCATCGGTGGTAGCAAATACTTTTTAATTTTTAAAGACGATTATTCTCATTTCAGATTTGTTTACTGACTGAAGAACAAAACAGAAGTCGCAGAAAAATTAAAAGAGTTTATCGAAGTAGCAGAAAATGACACCGGCATGAAAATTAAAGTGTTGAGGTCCGACAACGGGACGGAAATTTCAAATGTTAAGGTAAGAGAAATCTTGAATTTAAAAGGCATTAGACACCAGCTCACAGGAACAGGAACAAAATAAATAGTAAGGAAAGTTGCAAAGCAACGACAGTAAGTCCGCTTTCATACGTCGCAAGTGTGTAACGCGCATGTTCTGGTTATTTTCTTTTGAATTTTCATTCAGTGATGCGCGCAACTCTACATGAAGACTTTCCCCTTCTTTGAGTTTGCATGTTATTTGACAGTTCTCTTTCATTTCATCTTTGGCGCTCAGTCTTTCATAATTGAAAATGAGCCCCCTTGTTAATTCTTTGGTCCATTTCAGTTCATCCGCCATACTGAAATGTTGTGCTCGTAACACAGCGAAAGAAGTAATGAAGCAAATGCGAAAAAGAAAGAAGAAGGAGAAAAAGAAATGTCAAAAACTTGCAATGAAATTGCTACCCACAGGCAGTGGGAATTTGGTTAATTGGGTATTTTTTGTTTCATTATCCCTCCCTTTTGCACTCACTTGAATCTTTCGAAACATGCAACGTATGAAAGCGTACTAACAGAATATGTATGTAATACAGACACAGATATACAGAAAGAACAAATTCAAGAAATAGTTGAAGAAAATGAAGGTCTAGAAACAGATGATGAAATAAACAGGGTTGAGTGCAGAATAGATATTTTTGATGGTAACATAGATGGAGGCTTGGGTGCAAACAGCATGGAAATGGAAAGCGAAGTTGGGGTGGAGGATAGAGAAACAGAAAGTTTGACACGAAGTGGACTATCAGTTAAATTACCAACAAAATATAATGATTATGAGATGGGGTGTTTGTTAATGGCCAAAGAATTAAATCAACCAAATTATGAGGAAGCAGTAACAGGAGCAGACGGACACTCATGGACAGAAGCCATCAAAAACGAGTTAGATTCATTAAAGGAAAATGAGACATGGACAGAAACAGAATTGCCTAATGGAAAGCAAGCTATAGCAACCAAGTGGGTATTTAAAATTAAATCGGGAATGAAAAGCGAAAAAGAATTTAAGGCGCGATTAGTAGCAAAGGGTTTTCAGTAAAGGGAAGAATTTGATCATTCTGAAATTTATGCTCCAGTCGCCAAGTTACCTACACTAAGAATTCTATTAGCCATAGCTTTAAAATATGAAATACCAATATATCAAATGGATGTAAAATGCGCCTTTTTAAATGGTTCCATTGATGAAGAAGTGTACTTAGTTAAACCAGATGGTATGAAGAACGACTCGAAAGTATTAAAGTTAAACAAATCGTTGTATGGTTTGAAGAAATCACCCAAGTACTGGAACCAAAATTTCAATAGCTTCATGACGAATCTAGGATTTGATCGATGTAAATCCGATTACTGCCTAGATTTTAAATCAGCAAGAAAAATGTTCGTGTTATTATACGTTGACGACTTGATAATAATAGGAGAGCATGAAAGTGATGTCAAAAAGATAAAAGAAGAACATAACCAAACTTTTAAAATGAAAGACCTAGGAAACGTTTCAAACTATCTAGGCATGAATATACGAGGGCGGGTCAATAAGTCCGTGACTTTTTCTGACCTCTTTACTGAAACAGCAACACTGCTCCTGTCAACAGGCATCTGTCAGTTGACTCCTGTCAAAATTTAAACTTGCTGCGTCAGTTAGTTTGTGTTTGACAGCTATTTTTATCAGACTACTCACTAATTTGAGGAGAAAATGAAAAAAAGTGAAATTCGTGTGCTTCACTTCACAGGAAGGTTTGGCGATGTTTAATCGCAATATGGAGGAGTTTTTGCGCCGTTTTGTAACCGTGGACGAAACATGGATCAATCACAACACACCAGAGAACAAACAACAGTCAAAACAGTGGGTTTCTAAGGGTGAATCGGCGCCAAAGAAGGCCAAGGTGGGTTTGTCAGCCAATAAAGTTATGGCGACTGTTTTTTGGGATGCACGCGGGATAATCCACATTGACTACCTTCAAAAGGGAAGAACAATCAATGGGGAATATTATGCCAACTTATTGGACCGATTCAATGACGATTTGAAAAAAAAACCGACCTCATTTGGCCAAGAAAAAAGTTCTTTTCCACCAAGACAATGCAAGGGTGCACACATGTGCAGTTGCCATGGCAAAAATCCATGAATTGGGCTATGAATTGCTCCCTCATCCACCCTATTCTCCAGATTTGGCTCCGAGCGACTACTTCTTGTTCCCAAACCTGAAGAAATGGCTTGGTGGAAAAAGATTTGACTCCAATGATGAAGTCATCTCGCAAACAAAGGCCTATTTTGAGGACCTCGACAAATCATTTTTTTTTTTGGAAGGGATAAAAAAATTGGAGAAGCGTTGGACAAAGTGTTAGAGCTCAAGGGAGACTACGTTGAAAAATAAAATTATTTTTTTATCAAAAAATCTGTGTTTTATTCCAAAAGTCACGGACTTATTGACCCGCCCTCGTACTTAAGCTTTGGTTGTTAGTAAGGCCCATTGTAAATATTTGTTAAATGTTAAGTTTTTACACAGTGCTACATATTTAACTTTTATATTTATATGGGTTAGCACATTCTGAAATAAAATCCAAAAGTAAAATTTTTTTTTTGAGAAAGTTAGAAGAGTTTCAGGAGACTTTTTTCTCTCCAAAGTGCAGAAAGAAGAATTCAGTCCTCCAATGGAAAACGTTTGCTGAATAAAATAAAACTAGAAATGTTCAACCAATATTTGTATTTTGTTTTTTTCTTAAATTTTTAAGAAAAATTTTAATGTTATGTTTTACATACATATTTCAATAAACTACTGACTTCCGATGAAATGAGCTGAGTTTTTTTTTGTTTGTACTAGTAAATACTAGGTACAGGTTTCAAAGTTGCAAAAGTGGGGTAATAAGTAAAGAAATCTTTGAGTGGAAATTGGGCACAAGAAATTAAAACACCACACTGGAACAAAGAACAAAATAAAATGAACGGATATATTTGACAAATTAAGTTGCCTCTATAAAAACATTGTCAGAACAACCATAATTATGACAAAATCAAAAATTTAAGTTTTTGAAAAGAAAAAATCACTTTTGATTTTCAAAAACTTTTGACATATTAATTGCAGTGCAATATTCACTTTGAATTTAATAGAAGAATTTAAAGTACTCACAATTACGAGTTCTAAGATAACCTATTTGTCACCATACCCATAAACGCATAAATTTGAAATACTCGTATGTTATTTTCAATAGAAGTCACATGAGAGTAGCGTAATGGCGTTTTCGTTTGAGCTTTTTTTCGTGCCTCGAAACACAAAAGTGACATAAAACCATTTCCCCTAATTTTTTCAGAAACAAAATTTTGGTTCTCGTTTTCATTCCAGACACAAAATTTCTCTCCTTGATTTTATGTCAAAATGTACTAACCCATATATTGTAAATATGTATAAATGTTAAATAGTACTGTGTGTCAAACTAGATTTTCTAGATTTTTGTTTTCAATGTTCAAATTGATTCGCAAGCAAATATATTTAAAATATAAAAGTCCGAAGAAGTTTTTAGTATACCATTTAAATAAACACATAAATAGAAATAAACGTTTAAATACACAAAAAAAAAACCTGACAGGCGAAACGAAAACGCCATAAGGCTTTGCTTAAAATCTGTGCATCTCGGCGGGGATGCATTTCCGATTTTGATCTCAAAATATGTCAAGAAAATCTTAAATTCACAATATCCGGAACACCGTCTAAACGAAATAATTTGGATCGCAAAGATCACCCAAAAGGACCACAGCCCAGGAAATGTAAAAAACTTGGTCACATTACGCAGTATTGTCGTTCAAAAATCCAAAATGTAGGAGGTCATAGCACAAGAAATCGAACGCACAGTAACGTGCTATCGACAATCAGTGCTACAAACACCTTACACGATTGGTATTTTGACTCCTCTGCCACTTCTCATATGGCATTTAAAGAGAGGATGTGCATAGTAAATAAGCGGATTCTGACACATTCGTTGCAGGAAACAATGCAGTAATGCAAATAAGAGCCTGTGGAAAATCTATATTGAAACCAGTCTGCAGTTCATTACCAATTGAAATTAACGATATTATCTTTATACATATATTTTTTTTTTATAATGAGCTTAAGGTGTTTGTGTACCCTTAAAATGTTTGTACACAGCGCGAGTGTAAAAGTATTGGATCCACAAAAGAAGACAGTTTCTATGATTTAATTAAATAAATTCAACGTTTTTAGGTTGTGTATGTGGTACAATAAGTAGTCGAAAACTTTGGCACATGCGAATGGGGCTTTTCCAAAAAAGGAGTTTGCCTAAAATGAAAGGGAACTTAGCACAGACTGTAAAATCGGAAAGCAAATTAGGCTTCAATTCAACAACAAGTGCGACCAATCAGTTGCCCGAATGGGCAAATGGAAAATAAATCGCTCGGGCCGATATTTTCTCACATTTATCGATGACAAATCGCCAAAAATATTTGTGTTTTTGCTTAAAACCAAGTTCTATTTAGAAGTATCAACTTGCTTCGATGATTTTTTCAAGTATGCTGAAAAGCAAAGCAATCAGAAAAACTTGAAATACAATCGAAAGGAATGGGATGCAAAGTCAGGAATGTATCGTGACAGGTTTCTATGACCACACCACAGTCTATCGTCTGTATGATCCGGAAAAGAATAGTATTTTAAAAAGTTGTAGTGTTGTATCAAGGAAGACTCCTATACTACCAGACTTGAAAACTCGGAACAAAATTCTGCTCAAGAGCCACAAAAAGTCATGGCTCAACTGGGCTATTGAAAGTAAGTTAAACAAGTCAGATGACCATGAGGATACCGCAGAATTTTTTAATATTTTACTGCGTTTCCTCAGCAATCTAGTTGAAACATACAGCAGTTGCAAAGATTGAGGCGCAACGAAAGGGACCAATTAAATAAAATACCATTCAATTACAAAGATTCTGTTATAGAAACCAATATTTTGTTCTCGTCTCCTCATTTACGGAAGCGATTGAGCAAAACAACCAAGTCAAATTTCGACATCTGAAGATGAAACCAAAACCCTACTTGGATTTTCCGGACTTTGGCCTGTTCCAGTATACCTGGATAGACCTTCTTTGGTTTTTAACCATCAAGTGCCAAGACTAAACGATGAAGGGCGCAATCCTGAAGGCAATAATTCTGAAATAAAACCATGTAAATATCCTAGTACTGTTCAAAATTTCTCATAGCAAAGTATAGTGTGAATGTTCTGGTGACTCCAAATGGAGCATTACCATTCAAATAATTGGAAGCTGGCCATGGAAGAAGAATACTATCAGAGAGGCAATCAAATGCAAGTAGGTGTCCCGGACCAAACGCGATGTCACAGACCACTCTAATCGTTTTAAAGCAAGGCTAGTCATAAAAGGGTATTCGCAGCGAAAGGAGTGGATTATAAAGATACCTACTCACCTGTTCTTCGTCATAGTTCACTGCAATATCTCTTCACTCTTGCTGCATAGCTAAACCTTAAAGTGGAGCAAATGGACGCAATTACGGTATTTCTGCAAGGCAATCTACCCGAAGAAATCTACGTGGAACAGCCCGCATTCTTCAAAAACTAGAAGAATCCATCTAAGGTTTGTCGATTGAACAATGCTTTATGTGGACTAAAGTGGTCAAGCTGAATCTGGAATTGTGAACTAGAGCACTTGATACATTTGGATTGCAAAAGTCGAAGTACGACACAAAATGGATCAAGAATAAATTATCTGATGATAATTATTGATATTTTTTTTATTTATTTGTTTGTTACAAACCAAACATGCTCAAGGAGATTAAAGCAAAACTTCAAGAGAAATTTCATATGAAAGAACTTGGTGACATATGCAATTGGAATGCCAATCACACACGCAAACTGCAAAAATTAATTGGATCAAGAGTAGTGCATCGAGCAGTACCCCAATTAATAAAAGCGGAAAATTTTCGCAAGAAAATTGTCAAAGACATTGAGAAAATGCGGAACGTTCCGTATCAGAAAGCTATTGATTGCCTCTTGTACCTATCTCAGTGTATTCGCCCAGATATTTGCTTCGCTGTAAACTTCCTCAGCCTTTTTAAATCCAATCCTGGTTTACGTTATTTGCTTGCTTTAAACATTTATTACGCTATCTACGTGGAACCTGGTCTCTCAAGCAGCAATTTATAAAAGATGAGAGTGGCCGTATGGTCGGATTATAATATATATATTATATATCCGATTGGGATTATAATAGGTATAGACGTCCAAAAATCCACAAACTGATTTATATTTACAGCCCAAGGAGGAGCAATAAATTAGTGCTCCAAAAGTAAACAGACCGTTGCCCTATCATCGTGTGAAGCAGAGTACATAAGGTAGCCTCACATCCAAACTTGAAAAGAAATATCAGCCGTTACAAATACACATATTGCGACAATGGATTTCATCCCAGAATAAAGCACATATTTAGATACTCATCATTTTGTGCAAGATCGCAACCAAGGTCAAATATAGTAAAAATTCATCAGCACTGATCAGCAAATAGCCGCTGCCCTCACAAAACCTTTGGATAAGATCAAACTAGGTTTGTTCCGGAAGTCAATGGGAATTCGACTATAATCCTCAGGTTAAGGAGGAGTATTGGTGTAACCCTACGCTTATAACCTGATTCATGTATGCAAACCCAATTTATATTATTATCTATCATAAATATATCCTTCTTCTTTTTGGAAATAGCTTTGATAAAGACGTGTTTTCTTATAGTTTTATTCTCTGATAAAATCTGGCATCGATTGCAATGTGATCAATCTTACGGTTTATGGGTCAGGGAAAGGTCAAGCCCTTTTATTAATGTTGAGGTGTAGGAATCATGTGGTGACTACAAGAGTTGATGCCCCGTTAAAAATTCTAAAAAATTAAATTCATTACCAAACGTGGGACTATGTAGGCTACGTTTCCCGATGACCCACTCAAAACGGCTTCATTATCCAGTTTTGCGTTAAGATCACCTAGCTCAATTTTGATGTCATACTTGAACACTGAACATATGTTCAGTTTAGGTCAGAAAACTCGTCTTTGATGATGTCATCCTTACCCCCATCCTTATTTGCATGAACGCAAATAGGTCTCCCTCGAATCCACACATTCCTTCTTTATGGCAGACGCCGTACTTTTTTCCGATTTCCCGACAAAACCAAGGAGCTCTCTTTAGACCTGAGCTCCGACCATGTTGCCATTTGTTTTTCTAAATGAACCAAGTAGTTCTAACTGGCTAAAGCCGTGGACGTCTCCGCTGAATCGTATGAATCGATTCTTCCACCGCCATCCTGACGCAGAAGTGCTCTAGTCTGAACACTCTCCCCCTCCCGACAGCAGCTGTCAATAACACCGGACAATAGTTGGATACCTTCAGTCAAAGGTACTAGGCTTCACCATATAAAGGTAAGAATAGAAGGTAAACAACCCATCACCTTCCATTCTTAAGTGCGGACACTTGTGTTCATAAAACGTTTGACCACTATTGAATATTGTTAATACAATAAACAGATGTGTGGCATAAATTATTTTTTTCATTTCACACAGGTGGTCTGCTGGGAATAACTCGAAAGATATGATAAAGCAAATATGTTTCGGTGACAAAAAAAAAGATAAAGCAAAGTGAAACCAAAGGTATTTTCAATACCCTATTTTCAGTGCACATTTCAGTTAAAACATAAGGAACCTTATTATGATAAAATGAAACTACCAATCTATAGTCGCTTTACATATTTGTTTTTGTTTTATTTCTTTTTTTAATGGTAAAAAATTTGTGAAAACAAAAAGCGAACATGGTTATCCTTTTATTCAAAGCTTTGATAGCTAGATAAGATAACAGATCACTTCCTACTTCAAGATGTACCTAGAATATTTACGAATAACATTTCCTTCCTTTTTCCGAACGCTCTCTCCATCCGTCGTCTATTAAACTATTCCACAGGATATGAGGATATGGTAACAGATCCGAATATGATCTACAGATATTTAACCAAAACAACTCAAAAATCAAAAACAAAAAAGGACAAATTGAGAATAAGGAACCAAAGAAAAGAAAACAGCCAAGTGATGTCTTTCATCATTTACATAGACTGCCTTTGTAAGGCGCAACTTGGGTGAGTTGGACATTATGTAGGTTTGAATTTCACAAGTTGGACAAAATTTCGAATTCAATCTTCAGGTCAAGTGTATCTACAACCATCAAAAGGGTGTGAAAACTGCCTTCTAGCCCATTCTATACCACCTCACCCACGCCCATCTTCTATTCCTTTGGAATGTTAGCACAGTAAATCAAAATTTTACAAAGTTATTAGTTATAGGAATAAATAAATACATGTAAATCAAAAGATATCATGGTGTTTTCTTTTCTTTGTTTTTTTTATTACAACTTTTCGCTTTTTGTTTTTTCTTTTCATCAAAAATGTCTTTTTTTGTTTCATTCTAAACGTGTGTAAGTCTTTTCATTTTTGTTTAAGTATATTATTTTTTTAAAGGATAAAAGAAAAAAAGAATCATAAAACAATTTTACAATTAAAAAGGAATGCAAATCATATCCGTTATTAATGTAAATCATTTATGTATATATAATAAGACGAACTATAAATAATGAAAATAGAATGTATTTTGTGTTTTGGTTGCACATTGTGGCGCGCATCTCATGGTGTAATGTAAATGTGTTTTGGGTGATTTTTGCTTTGTTTGTTTTTTTTTCTTTTATAATAAAAAAAGGAAATGCTTTTTTGTTTCTTGTAGAAAAAGAAATAATTCATTATTCATTTTGTTTGCAATTTTTTTTGTTTTTCTTTCATGTATATAAATTTAGCGCAAGTAGACTTGGTTGTTGTTTGTCTGACTCACTAGATGTTGTTTGTTCCTTTGGAGAGATCAAGAGTTTCACACGAGACTGAACGAGAGAACGGCTTGTGAAAGGATGTTCGGTTCTTGTTGCTTTTGGCTGTGTTATTTTTTCTTTTTAATAAATGCACTTTCTCATATCCAGTATACGTGTTACGAACTCTTTTTCCCTCTTTTCTCTTGGTTGTCTTTTCATCATATATAATTATATAATAATAATAATAATTAAAAAATAATAATTAGCAATACATAATACAGTTTTGCAAGAGCTATGCTTAGAAGCATTTCCTGTGGACAATTGATGGGCCAGACTCGTCGTATTCTTGTTTTGAGATCCACATTTGTTGGAAAGTGGAAAGTGATGCCAAGATAGATCCACCGATCCATACAGAGTATTTCCTTTCTGGTGGGGCAATGATCTTAATTTTCATGGTGGATGGAGCCAGAGCGGTGATTTCCTTTTGCATACGATCAGCAATACCTGGATACATGGTGGTACCACCGGACAATACTGTGTTGGCATACAAATCCTTGCGGATATCGACATCGCACTTCATGATGGAATTATAAGTAGTCTCATGGATACCGCATGCTTCCATACCCAAGAATGAGGGTTGGAACAAAGCCTCTGGACAACGGAAACGTTCATTACCAATAGTGATAACTTGACCGTCGGGTAATTCATAGCTCTTCTCTAAGGAGCTAGATGATGCAGCTGTGGCCATTTCTTGCTCAAAATCAAGAGCAACATAGCACAACTTCTCCTTAATGTCACGAACAATTTCACGTTCGGCAGTTGTGGTGAATGAATAACCACGTTCAGTCAAGATTTTCATTAAGTAATCTGTTAGATCACGGCCAGCCAAATCCAAACGGAGAATAGCATGTGGCAGGGCATAACCTTCATAGATTGGTACAGTGTGTGATACACCATCACCAGAATCCAAAACAATACCGGTGGTACGACCGGAGGCGTACAATGATAGTACAGCCTGAATGGCAACGTACATAGCTGGGGTGTTGAAGGTTTCAAACATAATTTGTGTCATCTTCTCCCTGTTGGCCTTTGGATTCAATGGAGCTTCAGTCAATAGAACTGGATGTTCTTCGGGGGCAACACGCAATTCATTGTAGAAGGTATGATGCCAGATCTTTTCCATATCATCCCAGTTTGTGACGATACCGTGTTCAATTGGGTATTTCAAAGTAAGAATACCTAGAAATAGCAAAAATGGTTTGTAATTAGGTTATTTTCAAGAAAACATAAATATTTGTGGTAAAAAAAATTATGAGATTGGAGTGAGGACTATATGTACATATACAGAGACGTTAAATTGTGGACATGTGGGCATGCATTTTTTAGTCAAAGAACATGCAAAAGGCAAGTCCATACTTGGAAAGATATAAATTGAACGTATAGTTCGAGCGAAAATGTCATTCCGACCTAGTTGACCTTGAGGCAAACGAACAAGGTAACACAACGTGCTGCCTTTCTTCATTCGAAACAAATTTAGTGCAAGTAGTACTAAGTGTCACCCGCTCCAGATATACATTCTGTATATCGAGGCACGTAGCAGCGCGTTCATGCCGCAAACCAAATAAAATTTTGTACAGCTTGAAGGTGACAACTAGGAGTTATCAGCTTTCTGTTTTTAGATTTATTGTGGTTAAGCAAATTCATAACAAAAATTTTAATATGCACCTAAAAACTTGGCCTCTTGATCGTTTTTTTTTTTTTTTTTGGTTTTTAAGAATGAAAAAATAATTCAAATATGCTTACCTCTCTTGCTTTGTGCCTCATCACCAACGTATGAGTCTTTTTGTCCCATACCGACCATGACACCTTGATGTCTTGGGCGACCGACAATTGATGGGAAGACAGCTCGTGGAGCATCATCTCCAGCAAAACCGGCCTTGCACATACCGGATCCATTATCGACAACCAATGCAGCTACTTCTTCGTCGCACATCTTGATTTCTATAAAAAAAAAATTAAAAAATTATTTAACATTTAGCAAACGTTAGGAATTCAGGAAAAATCGGGAAAAAATCTATCTTTCTTCCGTTTGGACTACATCCCAATCTCTCAAAAGTAATTTACACACCGCAAAGTTAACGAAAAAAAATAAAAAGAAAAAAAACTTTTTAATAGAAGTAGAAGGAACGAGAACGAAAAAAGCCGATAGGGCAACGCCCTTGGCAGTTACAAGAGGTTGCTTCGTTCGTTGGATTCCTCATCAAAAAAAAAATTAATAACTTGGAAAAAAAAAAGAGAATCCATACCAAGCCGGGTACCAAGCTAGATAAAACTTTTTCTTTCATATAGCAAAATTCTAAAACACACCAGCGTTACCTTTTTCGAATTTGTTTTTGTTCAGGAAAAATCACACACAATTTCAATCGAAACCGAAATTTTTTAACTACTATCTTTTGTGATTTTTAAAATCGAAAATTCGAAGACTTCTAATCACTTTTTTAGGCAGAAGGAGAGAAGCAAAGTAGGAAATTTCACACAATAGACAGCAAACTGAGCAAACACCACGCAACCACTTCGGCAGTTGAATTACGAGTGACGCCACAGTTAAATTCAAAAATCCTCCATTCAACTGTTATTTCTCCAGTTTGGGTGGTGGTAGCAAATATTTAATTTTTTTTTCGTATGTATTCGTACCCCTGCCAGATTTAGTCATCGTCGGCGAACAAACACTAACACCAACACAAACCCGAACAGAAAACCACTGCCTTAGCTGTGTAGTTACTTATCAAGAAGGGGTGTGACGGCAGGAGAGGTAAACCCATTTCCCCTATTCCATTGCGCATACGAAACGAATACCCGATAACTCTCCATACGGCTTTCGGCACTCGCTAGTAGCTGCTTTGGTTGATACCGGCCGGCCTGATAATGGTAGGGGAAGGCACGACTCAAATCGTGAATCGAGCGTTTCTCTGACCATATATGGTAATGTTTTCTGCTGTTTGCTTTTCCCCTTAAAATGACAACACTACTACGTCAAACATGCGCACACACAGATACGAAATTATTATAGAAGAAGCCGAACTTGGAGATACAACTATACGTGTGTGGAAAGAACACAAAAAAAGAAAAAAAATTAAGTCAAGTTCACGTGTCGATTCCTTTTTTGTAGTTCTTATTGGGAATGCTTGAGAAAGAAAAAAAATGAAGAGGGGCAGGTAGGGGAATGTATCACTACTTCACGGCTTAAAATGGGCATTTACTAGAAGTACAAACTTTCTATGAAGATTCCACGTTGGCTTGGATTAAATTTTCTCTTCTCAAGTGGAAAGTTGAATGAAGATGAATTTTTTTTGTTATTTGTATGTTCATGCATGCCAACTGTTATTTTGCTTCTTTTTATTTTTCCATTTCTGCATAAAAACTGGGTAACATTGGAAGTTAGATGAAGACTTAAGTAAAGGAAAACGTGAAAACCGATAAATTTATGCATTTGTTTTTCTTTAAATTATGCGAAAATAACAATCAAAGTACACTGACCTCTCAAACAATTTCGAGAAAGACGTAAATAACTGACCAGCTAAAATCAGGGGCACCTAACTGATTCATGTAAGAATCTAGTCAGATATGAATAAGTATAGTATGAACATCCCAAAGAGCATGATGATATGCTGAACCTTTACAATTACCTGGATTCAGAAGATAGCTGAGTAACCCAATAGAAGCTGGTATTTCTTGGATTACTCAATTTCGGTATAGTTTAAGCTGGAATTCAATGGTATGATGGCAAAAGTCAGTAAATGTAAGAGCAGAATGCGCAGTAATCTAAGGTGCCTAGAGAATATAAAATTGCATTAAAAATATCGTAGCTTCAAAACGGGACCCCAAGTGAATCATCTGTCGTTCTAATTCAATCTATCTACGAATACGTATATACAATACAATTCATATACAATTTCTCTCAACGTACAGCCATTTTGTCCATCATAACCAGGAAATCGACTTAAACAAAGCAGCCGAAGCTACTTAAGTTCAATTCTATTGACTGCAAGGATGATTCTGAAGCTTTAACCAAAGAACTGGGTTTTAAAAATTCAGATCGACTGATCAAATTCGAACGCCAGTAAGATAGTTTTCCTTTATGAGGGTAAATGTTGCACTACAGCAAGTCAACAGAGAGGGAATACTTCATAAAGCAGTTCGTGTTCAAATTTGCAAGGCAACAATTCGCCAAATTCGTAGACTAAACAGGTCAGAGACCTTGAAGCTCAGACACCTGGTTGAAGAAAGGAATAAAGATCTGAAATTTGAGTTATAAAATCTTGCCAGCCCTACGATATGAAACAGAATTTGCCGGTCCAAGAAGAAGTGTTGGCTTCTAAGACAAACCGAACTCTGGACTTAAGTGTGCTCATAATCGATACAATTTAAAAAGCAAACTGGCGGGATTCTCGACTAATTCTAGGTATTAGGCCCGTGGAATATCTCAGCATTAGTTCACTTGATATTCTAGATTCTCAGAATACATGAGTTGCGAAATACGATCAGCTCTTAAGTTTCCCACATGCAAACGAATTAATTATGCATGAATCATCGGAATGAGTTGCTATGAGATTGTCGATAATATACATACATATATATATAACATGAAACCTCTACTAAGCAAGAAATGCTTGAAAGAAAACATTTGTATATGTACTTTGAAACCTTAGAACGTGTTATGAGAAATTTTGTCCAGACGAAGGATCAGAAGTGGGTAGACAGGGTAAGTGGCGTAACTAATGAGTCGTCAAATATTTTTCATATCACTAGTTGTCAAAATCAAATTGATGTCTCGATCTTAGAGCAGTAATCAGGTTAACGCCCCATTTAGATTGTACTTGTACTTAGATTTGAATTTCGTGATAACGTCAGGTTGGTACACTTTAATTAAAGTTTTCTCTAGGGGTGCACGTTCTATCTGACCTTGATTCATGAATTTATGAATTTGACACCAAGTCGAAAGTGATAATTTTGTTACTTAATACCAAAGAGCATGTGACAATATATAATCCGTTAATCCCTTGGATTATAAATGTCATTCATGTTTCTGCTGTTCTTTATTTTTGTTTTCTTCAAAAATCCGAATTTTTGGACACGTCATATGTTTTCAATTATGTAATCGGATGAACAAACAATCTCGTAAAAAGTAGCCGGTTTTAACCGTAATTTGTGTAGGGTTGGTGTGTTATCTTATCTGTCACTATGCAGATATGTACGTCACTTGATCACTTTTTTCTTTCATACACACTATGGGTAAAGGGAGTGTTCACACTAGAGTTTTTGACAGTTTTTCGTTTGATTTAAAATTTTGTATCCGTTCATAAGTTTAATCCTTGTTTCGAAGCACTTTTGAGAAGAATTTGTGCAAACGGAGATTTAGATTTTTTGTTTGTTTTTAAAACTCTCGATTACCGTTAAATTTGAGAACAAATAAAAATCACTTGATTTGAATGAAAAGTGTAGGTTGGTAGGTAGGTACTTACATTTGGTTTTTTTGTTTTGTTTTAAATTAAATAAATACTAGAAGGTTAATCCTAAATTAAGGAATAATGCTTTGCTTGACTTTAGAAACGTGACGTTCCACACAGCACAAGAACGCGAAATGTTATGATATCAAAACTGGTCGCTGCCGACGTTTATAAAGGTATCCCCTCTTATCAGAAATTTCTGACATTTTACCATATATGGGAATCGATGCACAATCGGGCAGTGTTGCCGCATTTGCCTTTGAGAAATTCGTTTCCCCTTTGGGATTGAGCGTGTGACTACTATGCGCTCTGCATTAGTGTGAGTAGATGAGAAGAGGTTTTTTTATTGTTATTTATTTTTTGGTTTTGCCATTTTTGTTGTTGGTAATGTTTTACTATACATATCTTTCTGTTCGTTAAGTTGGATTTTTTTCGGTTTTGTTTTTTTGTTTGTGAAAGGGGGGAAATGTCGGTTGGATTTACTGTGTAGTTTGACTGCGGTCATGCCGATGTCACACATGTGAACACATACATTTTTGAATAACTGTGTGTAAATGAGTCACTGCTGATTAAGGAGAATCATCAAACAACATACACTACGTGGATACATATGACTTAAATGGTGTGGAATGTGAGCCTATCAACTTTTTAAACGGGAGACGTTGTTTGTTTGTTTGAGTGAGTTTGTCGGATTGACTAGTATGCGTTGCGATCTGCTGTTAGCATAGAGTCGGTTAATAACTTTTTTTTCTTGGCTTTTTTGGGAGTTTTTTTTGTTTTTTGTTTACTGGAAAATGCCGTTCTGGCCTTTCTGAATGAGGGACGTTCTTGAGACGAAAGAACTAAGTTAGATTGAAAATTTGAAGCCACAAACCGGCTAGCTATGATTTGGGGAAGCTCAAGCTTCGGTTTCAACTCTAGCCGCTGCCCAAGCGTCGAGTCATACTTTATTCCGGTGGATTTATGACAATTCAATTACTTTGGAAAATATTTCTTTTTTTTCTCAGTTCTAACGAAATTTTTGCGAAAACAAATTTTAATCATAAACTAAAATAAATTGTTTTATCTTATCAGGGGATAGGTGAGAAATTTTTCTTTTTGGTTTTATCGTGGAATTCAAGCGATTTCTGGTTAAAGCCAAGGGTGCTGTCAGTTTTAGGAACTGATATCAGATTATGGATCGGATCTTAGGAGGTCATTAGAAAAGTCATAGTTTATTTGGTCAATAATCAAACAGCAGTGTATGGGAGTTTATAGAAGATTCCTTGTAGACCAGCTACCTTTAACTCATGTTCGAAATGAAGTTGAAAATTACTTCAACGATCATCCTCTGAAATATGTAGGTACAAAATTGTTTGATATGTACATCCTTGACACGTCAGATACTTTTGATACCATAAAGCTGAAGAAGTAACGCTTTCTAAATTCTGAGCTACCTGACCATCACAATTTCCTTCACAACCAGCATCTAATTGCTTTTTGATTAAGATGCTAGCGATTGCTCTAAACTAAGTTGCGGTGTTATTACTCATACCTACATACATTTCATGATTTCTAAAACAATGTTCTCCACCTTTCCAGATATCAGATGCAATCCAAAGTCTCTATTTTAATTATGCTTGATCTTGCATCAAACATTTCTAATTACTTAATTATGTACTTATTTGACTTACTTTAAGTGGACCTTGAGTACTTGCGATTATTTCCTCCAGTTGTGTACACAAAGTTGCCTCAGGTCCTTTCCACTTCAGCGTGACGTTAGGCGTGATGACTTTCTTTACCGTGTTGATAAGAAACTCCCATTCGGTTCGGTGGTGTCCATTCACTCAATATGTCCCAGCAATCCTTGGAGATGACTTCTAAGCCTTAAGATCAGGTCAATATCTATATGTATAGCTCAAAGGAATAGATATTATGTAATATGCATCCTCTTTAAATCTTTTTACTCGGAGATATTTCCTCCCGAAATGGCATACATATTACATATGTATGTATAGGGTTTTCCAATAGGGACATGACAACTTTGAATTTAATTTGTGAAAGCACTCTTTCAGTAATCATCAAACTGTCACTGTCAATTTATTCAGTAAACTCAACATTTTCATCATGGTAAAGTACACGAACGAGCAACGTCTGGAAATTATAAAAATTTTCTACCGAAATTCGGAGTCGGTGACTGCAACTTGAGTCTACATATTCGTTGTGTGATGTTGCCGTGTCAGTGAGACAACGGGTTGGTCGAAGTGTCGAAAATATCGCTGCCGTTCAGGCGTCCGTAGCAAACGATCCAAATCAGTCAATTCTACGGCGTTCTCAAGAATTGGGCATCGCTCAGACCACATTATGGCGTATTTTGCGTAAGGATCTCGGTTTACACCCATACAAGATCAAGCTGACTCCAGAATTGTACCCGATGGACCATTTGAAGCGACGTACGTTCTCCGATTGGGTTCTGGAGAAGATGCGCCAAGATGATGAATTTCATCGCAAAATCATCTTCAGTGACGAAGCTCATTTTTGGCTCAATGGGTTCGTCAATAAGAAAAATATGCGTTATTGGTCGGGTGAAAATCCACATGTGCTTCATGAATCACCACTTCATCCACAAAAAATAACTGTTTGGTGCGGTTTGAATGCCGGCGGCGTTATTGGGTCATAGTTTTTCGTCGACGATAACGATCGTTACGTTACTGTGAATGGTCAGCGTCGTCGCGCCATGATCACCGATTATTTTTGGCCCGAATTGGAAGATATGGACTTGGACGACATGTGGTTTCAACAGGATGGTGCCACAAGCCACACAGCACACGTTACAATATGGTGAGCGTGTTATCTCAATAAATGGGCCAGTCGATTGGCCGCCTTGTTCGTGCGATTTGCCGCTTGACTATTTTCTGTGGGGCTACGTTAAGTCATTGGTTTATGCCAACACGCCGACGACGTTAGAAGAGCTCAGAGCTAACATTGGGCGTGAAATAGCGGTCGCTACGGCCGAGTGTGGCCGAGTCGTTGAAAATTGGGTCTAACGAATCGACCGCTGCAAACGTGCCCGGAGTGGCCATATGAACGAAGTCGAGTTCCATTCATAAATGTTTTGATTGTACTTCAAGCCGATAATAAAGTTTTTGAAATATCTCAAATGGTTTGCGTTTTAATTAAAAAAGGAAAACCCTATACCTGTATATTTTACGCAGTTGAGGGGGTCTCCTTTTTTTATGGATCAAGCAAACGATACTGAGATTCATCAGGCATACACTCTTCTGACCAAATCTGAGGAATGAGTTGGTGTATCCTCTTCATAAAGCCATTTCCGACAGCTTTGAATACGTCAAGCCGTCAGGTCCAGCTGCTTTGTTGGATTCCCGCTTAGATATTGCTATCCCTACTGCATTTCGGTCAGATGGACTGAAGTTTTGGATAAAATCGTCTATGTTGAATTGTCTATTTTTCCTGATGGGATTTTCGCCATTATACGAGTACAGACTGCAAAAAAAAGGGGTTCCATATTCTCAGCACCGACTGACTCTAGTACAATACAAGGTTTCTTTTTTCATCTCTTCTTGTCCTGACACGTTGTTTTTATCTGGGTAAAACTTTCGTACATTGTGCTTGGAGTACAAACTCTCAATATCTTCGATCGCGCGCTTTTAGTTGGCGTTTTTCTTCTTCTGGAAAAGGCGATGTTCTTCCCGTCTCTTCTGCTGCTAGAGCTCAAACTTTTTGTTTAGTTGCATGTGCTTGTCGGTATTCTTCATCCAACTAGGGATTTTTTGGTGATGGTCGGGTGAAACCCAGGATATCAGTTGCGGCGTCTCTAATGGCACGTTGCCGCGTTGTTACTGGTCTTCGGTACTTGACGCTGGGGGCATAGGAGTTGTTGAGAGATTTCAGTATACGCGTTCGGCGAAGATTCTGGCGGGATCTCGCGATTGCAGTTTTTCTACATTTTCTTCTCACAGTAGTTATGCTTTGCTGTGGCGCTTGAGAAATCCGTATTCGCAACTTGGCTGAATACTGGAGGCATGCCTTGCGTCTGTCGGAATGTTATTTAGCCTTTCATGATCCGGAGACCGCAATGTACCCTTGTGTATATTGAGATGAGTACCCCGTTTGCTTCTTATAGTGGCATTGCGTCTTGCTGCGAAGTCAATAAGCCTAAGTCCGTTGTCACATGTGGTGCCTTTGATGTCCTACCAAGGATGTCCTCCTTTCCTATCATTGCATTAAAATCTAAGAGCAGTAACTATAGAACCACTTCTACATACAAATCTATTTGGTTAATATTTCTTCCAGGCTTGGTTGATTATCAAAAGTGTAGTCACTTCTAACTTCACCACCGAGTGGTAGAATGCTTTTGTCATAAGACTTTTACATTCTTATTTCTGATAATAGTCATGCAAGTGATTTTTTCAAATTCAAAGCACCTTACATGACTCCGTTTACGGATTTCACGTCATATACTACGCTATTATAACCACTCATTTGTTTTGACATTAACAGTTTGACATGTGCCAAATTTCATTAACAGTCGTAAACTTCATGGTTACACAACACAACACCTTTCATAGAGAATATTTTTTTTTTGTTCTTGAAGATTTGAAAGCCCTAACATTGACAAAAATCAAGCGCGAAACTTAAACTTGGTACTCATAATCCACTCAAATCAATTACGAAGTCTTTGTCAAACCAAAATCATTAAAACAACATCTGACACACATTCCAAACTGTTGCAAACAATTTAATATCTGTTTTGTTTTGTTTATTTTTTTAAATCATTACATGACATCTGTTACATAAAAAACACCATTAAATTGATAGATTAACATACTCGTACTGGTATCCGTACAACCTATGCAGGGCGGTAGGTATGTAGTCATTTTTCTGGCGCCTCGTCACTGATTTTGATTTCACTTCGAATACCACCACTTTCAAATGTGAGACTCTCATCGACGATGACACCTACTATGCTTGTGCAGTGCTCGCTATATCAACATCACTTTAGTTACCTACAAACTAAATATTGTTGGTAACTTTTCTGTTATTATTGTTTTTTCCACATTTTTTTTGTTAACAGCAACCACTGGCTGTACATGTACGAAGGTGAGAGTGTGGGATTTCTGGATTTACAACAACCTACTCTCGACTTTATCTACCTATATAGACTGTCAATGCTACAGACAACGACGAAACAAACTTTTATTTTGTTTATAATATTTTGTGCGGTATTTTATTTAATTGTACTTGACGTGTATGTTTGATATATGTCAAGCCCATATGAAATTAAATTATGTCACAACACTTTTTACCGTTCCTACCAACGCATGATGATAATAATAAAGTACATACTTACGAGTTGTAGGCGCGTGAACAAGTTGTTTTGCTCATTTGGGATCAGTAATTAAATTAATAACCATCTGGATTTGTCAACTCGCTCAGTATACTAGTGGAAGTGATTCCAGGAGTTGAGCGCCATTGATTCTGACAAGCAGAGACAGCTTTTATTGATAAGTCAAAATTCAACGAATCCGGGTCTTTTGGATTGGAACTGATACTCTGGACTCTGGTTAGACTCTTATTCTACGTTGAAATCATTTACACGGTACGGGACATAAGGATGTCCCAGATACAACAAGGTACTTGAACTTGTTGGATATTTTTTCAAGTGGAGACAGCAGGTTTCCTTAATAATCTTGAAATATGGGAAGAGTATTGTTTTGGACATACCTACATAGGTACGTAATAGTAAACCTGGCAGATTTGTACCCTTCAAAATCATCTGAACCTTTCTGATCATCATGCCTTGCCCAGGAAAATATGTATGTACATTTTGTTTAATAATTTTGTGCACGGGAGCTTCTAGTAGCATGTCTAAAAATATAAAAATTGGTGAACTTTTCTTAATCAGTTAGTACAAAAATGTGTCAATAGAAATTAAATTTCAAGATGTTAACCTATCGATCTTTTTTGTTGAAGAAAAGCCGTTTTTGCACAGCTTTTGCCTTAAGCCGGCAAAAGCCGTTAAACAAAAATAATACGAGTATAAGTGGTTACCCAAAATGGCAAATAAAAATCTATTTACAATAAAAGAAAACTGAAACACTAAGTATATATTTATATGCATATGTATGTATACAATACATACTTTATCCAACACTCGCAGTTGTACCAAGAGCACTCAGGTAGACATTTTATCCATGCACATGCCAACATCGTTAGCAACGAATCTCCGGCAGAATCTCCTCACCAGACCTCGTTCAAATGAAGCTCAGCACACAAGGTTCATGTAGCCGGCAACTATCATATTTAGCGCCATGGAAGAACGGCAGGTACACGCTTGGTTTTTATTATTTTTTATTTTTTGCTTCTGCCAACAGAAAGATATTTCGTGCAACTCTCTAATTGCAGATACAAAGATAAAAATCGTTTTGTTATTTGGTGCGAGATTTTCGCTGAATTGCTAAGTGAAATGCTACCAACTGAGAATTGGTGGTGGCTGTTGACGTTACTTGCTGTCATCGTTTCTATCATCTTTATTGCTTAGTCCACAGTATGCGTCGCTGCTTAAATATCTGTGCTGTACTGTGTAAACAGTTTTAATGATGATCTTCCAGTAGATATTAAACAATGATTAGGCGGTGAGTACAGAAGTTGAGACGCGTATCTTTTTATCTTTTAACTTTTCACTTAGTCATATTAGTGCATACAAGTGAATGTTGTGACTTAGACGGCGGCGACGTCGTCGAGACTTTAGCAAATGGATGATTACTCGTAAATACGACAGTGACCTTGACAGTTGATTTTGCGTTACTATGTGGATACGGAAAGGAAGCTTTGGGGCTACGATTGATCTGTTGATTTTGAAATCAGTTTCAGTTGGAAGGCTGAAATATCTAGTCAAGAGAAAATGGTAGCTTGTCATTAACATGGAGATTGTCGAAACTAGAATATTCGAAAACGTGCCGTCTCAAATGCCGTTGAAATGAAAATATCGTTAGTTAATGCGGAAGTATCATGAGAATGGCAAAACTTCTCCTACTGCTTAGTTCTATAAGTGTTTTCGGAGATACCTATGTATGTACATATACATACATATGTAGGCATATTTCAGAGTTTCTATAAAAAGAAATCGTAGTAAATACCTGTTGAGCATTACATATACTATGTATACTATGTATATATGTACATACGCGTATGTATATTCAACGGCAAACCTTATTCTGTAGAAACCTGTAACCGCTTATTCTGGAGATAATATTTGAAATTGATCTTACAGTTTTTGGTTTGTGCCGTAGGAGTTACTTACTTAAAATCTAAAAGAGAGACCAATTATGGCAGGGAAAGATAGCTACTAGTCTGGGAAATGGACCTTTGTTTTAAATGGCAGATATTTCCGCGTTCCAGGAAGCACAATAGTATGTAGGTATTTATTGCAACTAAAGCAAAGAAAGTCATTTGTTGCCATGTGAATTCTTTGTTTAAAATCTGTTACGATTGTATTTTTGCTTTTATTGAGCACTCATCTGATGTGACCATCATCTAAGACACACTCTAGAAAATTATCATTTTATGACAACATGCCCTTGATAAATATCGAGGAGTCTTTTGGATTACAAGGCGAAGGTTGTGAAGTCGAAGTTGCGGAGACTATAATAAGGTTCGAATTGCAGTTGAAGGCTTCAATACCAATGCCCATAACGACCAGACTGCAGCTTCGGACTGATTGATTGATAACATATGTATATATGTATGTATAATAAAATATTAGGTTTGCTTGCACCACATTCAAAGAGATGAATATCAACTATACTTTGTACTAAGGCGCTAAGCCTTAGCACAAATGAAGTATCAAAAGCAAAACCCTACAAAAAGCGCCTAAGTGTGATACTCTCATCACGATCACGATCAAAGTAACCGTCGAATATGAGCCACCCCCGAGTCCGTTTTGCCGATCAGGGGGTGGTTTTTAGATTTTAGGTATATTGCAGAACAGCCAGGTGTCGGCATTTGAAAGAACTTAAAAAAGCGAAAAACAAAATAAATGGCTTCCACACGAATTTATGGAATAGAACAATAGAACAAGTCCGGACAAAATGGATCCATTTTTGCATTGTTGTTACATGTGGTGCTACCTATCTACCCTACCTACTTACCTAAGCATCTGTTCCATTTTATTCCGGAGAAAACATTTACCGACAAAAAACGCATTCGATGACTTATTAGCTCCAGGATTCCTATTTTTACAAGAAAAGTAACAATGTATTATTAATATTAATAATACATTATATTAATATTAATAATGTATTATTAATATTAATATATATTGGTTCACATTGGTTCACCGGTCCTCCTCTACTGCGCTGTCCCTCGAGAACGGATTCGAAGATTTTTCGGACCGGAGCATTGATGTGCATCCGTTCTAAATGACCCAACCATCTCAGTCGTTGGAATTTCACTCTTCTGGCTAATTTTATATCGCTGTACAGCTCGTACAGCAAACGGTACCGAAAATCACCCGAAGAATTTTCCTCTCAAAGCATCCAAGAGCACCCTCATCTATTTTGATAAACTTCATGCCTCCGAGCCATAGGACAGGATGGGAT
The DNA here is from genome assembly GCA_949129095.1 of Volucella bombylans. NCBI lineage: Eukaryota > Metazoa > Arthropoda > Insecta > Diptera > Syrphidae > Volucella > Volucella bombylans. The sequence goes on along the minus strand of OX422143.1, from coordinate 98,960,321 downwards.
TATTAGGATTTATATAGGGTTGTTCAAGAGAGAGCTTTGTTAGTCATCGTTACTGCGCAAGAAAACGTCGATGCTATGCGGGAACTGATAGCGCAAGATTGTCATGTGGCTTATCGTGAAATTGAAAAACGTTTGCGCATTATTTCCAGTTGCACACATTTAATATTACATGAACATTTTGCCGTTAAAAAGATTTCTTCACGTTGAATGCCACATAATGTGACAATCGCTCAAAAACAGGCTCGCGTCGATTGGTCCAAAGAAATGTTGAAAAACTTCGATCGTGGTCCTTCAAAAGACGTCTATAAGATAGTGATAGGCAAACAATTATGGATCTATACATATGAATTTGTTTAAAACGCATGTTTTGGGCTTACCTCATTCGGAGTGGAACTAGTGTTTCGAATAAGGATTCAAACGCATGCAAAAGTATATTGATCTTATGTAGAGTTTTTTAAATATGTTATATCTGAGCAATACATTCATCCCCAGCTGATTTGATTTTAACTACTCGTATGTTGACACTATAAACAAGTGACGGCTTACATGCAATAGATTGGCAAAGTTTAAAGAACAAGCAGGAAAAGCTTACCTTTTATTAACATTCGCACGCATTTCTTCCTCCTCAATCTCGTCAACTCGTTGTGTCCACACTGTGTCGAGTGTTGTGACTGGCAAAAGTTAGAACGGCAATATTTTTTATGAATTTTTTTTTTTTGAGCTTCTTCAATTGCTCGAATTTTTATATCTCCTGCCATTAACTTCGTCAAAAACGATGTTCACACCACATATCTGTACCTTGGAACTTTTAACCTCCTGCACCAATCAATTTTAGAAGCAGAAATTTTCTTTTTCATCGAAATGATGTTATTGTTGTTTTTGGTCGGAGCCAATTTGCATGCGCAATCAGATTTAAGACATGGAAACGTACCTTATGTGCACCCGCTTGTAATATGTGCATTTTCATATGCATGCAGTGATCCTAACTTTAGAGTTTCGCCCACATTACGCTAACTGCTCGTAGACAAATCGACGCACTCTGTGGCCGACTTCATTGAAGTTTGGGACATTGGTCTAATGATGTGATGATAAGAAATGAAAAGATTGAAACATCAGCCATCTAATGAACCACACCTCAAATAACTTTAAGGCCAATGCCACATGAGATCCAAAATGTTAGCGTTTTCAAATGTCTGCGCGAACAAAGTTGCACTGTTCGCGTGCCATAGAGGAAGAACGCCATCTAAAAATAAGTTGCGTGGACAAAGCAGTCGCCTTTTGGTCGCGAACACTCGTATTTACTGTTCTACTGTTTACACCTGTTCCAATGCATAGGCGCGTGGAATAGGTAGCTCGTGTTGTATTAGCCAAAGTTACTTATCTTATTAATGGTAAGTAGTTGGCAGACATTTCAAAAGGCTTCTAGCTTCGAATTTTACTATGCGCGTTCCAAATTCCTTTGAACAAAAAAATTACACTAAAAATGAATCATTTCAAGAATCCGCCCCAGCGCGTCTATGTTCGGTTGGTAGAAGTAATTTTCAAATCGCCAACAGTCACTTTGCCAATGTCTGGCAAGGCAGTAGAAGGAGAAAAAGTGGAATGACCACATTTAGAAGTCCCAGTCAGCACTTCAACTCTTTGGTCGCTATTGCTACCATCATAAGCAATGAATGGATTTTGCGTAAATCTACGCCTATGTAGGCTGTATTGTAACAGTGTAGCTATGTATAAACTGGCAAGACAGTGTTGAGCTATTCCTCCATGGCTAACTCACATAGGAACAACTTCTACGAACAAAAACGGCGAAAAAAGAAATGAGTAAAAATAACGTTCTTCACGTGGGTGGCTAGACTGGTATCCGTCCAGAAAGGCGGCACAGTTGCGGTGGCGATGTACTCGTATTGTATCGGATGGTGTTTGCGGTTCAGTCTACTTACTGCCACTTAAGCAATGAGCCAGTAGACTTAGCTGGCGAATTATTTATTAGTCTTCGCCATATCAACACAAGAGTACTTTCTGAGGTTATTTTCATTAAGTCAGTCGATTGAAAGTTGTTTCAGTTCCAGTGATACGAGCTTACTTACGGTTAGTCTTGTATTTACTATATTTATGCATCTATCAAAGATGAGATACTCGTACTCGTACTCGTACTCGCGCTCGCACTGATACTCCTATTCATATTCGTACTCATCCCAGTCTTACAATGGCAAGAGGAGAGATTGCATTGCATTTGAATACATTTACTTTAGAAATTATTAATAAGGGAAAGTAGCGGGACGAACTAGAGTAAGCGACATGCAACTCTATTGTGAAGGATTATCGTTTTGGTTTCTGTACATTTTTTTTTGTATATATCTAACGTGTTTATCTACGGTGTGTCTCTTGAAACGTCAACATTTGCGGAGCGAATTGGAAATTGAAAAACTTCGTTTGAATATCGAATGAATGAGAGAAGAATGAAACAATCTCTTTTCGGAACTATGAGTAAACAATTAAGATTTGCATTTTTAATTTTAATGTGTTCGAAGTGGGGAGCTTTCTAAATTGATGTCAACTATTAACGGTTTTCAATTATTTTTTTTATAATATTTTTTCTTTAAATTTTCTTAGTTTGAATCGATTAAATTAGCGCATGGGGAACGGAATCTATGACTGTGATTATATTGGATGGGGAACAAACTGAAAGTAGCTCACTAGGTACTATATGTGTGTGTGTGGTGTGATGAATTGCTGGATTTAGTTGCAGTCTTTTGCGTTCTTGTTGATGGTCTATTCAACGACCTCTAAAGTAGAGCAGAACGAAACGGTACATAAATAATTAAAAATGCACAAGAAAGGTCTCATCTTAGATAAGAAGAAATTGTTAAAGATATTTTCTTCATTTGCACACAAGTTAATTGTTACAAGTAAAAAAACCATGTAATGTATGCACGCATGTACGAGTATGCTAGCGTTTTGTTTGATACAAAGGCCTGAGCTAGGTTAGTTGTAGGTCCATTGGGATAACGTGGGAGGGTGATGTCCAAGCTCCTCCTGGTATCACAGAAGTCTCTTGAATATTTTGTCAAGGTTAGCAATTTTTAGAGAGCCGAGATAATTTATATCGCAACATTTGTAACTCCCTAGGGATTGGTTGTGATGCGTATCAAAGTAGACAAAATTGAGCCCATTTACCATTGGCCTTAGAAAGGCATTGAAAGTGTGTCATTTGTTTGGTGTAGGACAATTATATGTTGATGTTGCGAAGCTGTATACTATACGTCCACTATGGAAACGAGTCTGATGCAGTTGTCTGGGACATTTGAGTGTGCCGAAACCCAAAAGAGTGAGATCTTATGCTCTTTAGCCATCTCGTTAAGATATGTATGTGCGGCAGCCTTTAACCAGCCTTGATTTTATGGTGTTCGAAGTTAAGCATCCAGTCGCTGCTTGGCTGTTTATGTATGTATATTGTAACATCTGAAGAGGGTAACGAATTCAGACAGAGGCTTGATAAATAATAGGAACTTCGGTTTGGGAGACGGTACAGAATGTAGTCAGACTGGAGAACTGGTAGAGGTCCTTACAGAAGATCACTGCGCCAAATTTTTCAGCTGTTTTAGAGCCATATGTAAAGATGCCATTGATACCTCGATACCTCGCCAGTTAACCCGGTCTTTAAGGAACTGAATCCAGTTGGAAACTCGCAGTCGGTTGCGGTCACCCTCTACTTATGTGCGCCATCTAAATTGAGGTATTCCTTTACCGGGTTGTCCTTCTGGGTTAGATTCGAAGAATCTGCTGGCCAGAGAATTGGTGACCATTTGCTCCACATATCCTAGCCATCTTAGGCGACTGATGCGCAGTTTTTTGATTAGAACGATGTGGCTGTACATCTCGTATAGTTCGTCGGTGAATTTTCTCCACCAAAGTCCATCAACGCAAACGGGATCGAATGTTTTTCGAAGAATTTTTCTCTCAAAACGACTGAGGATATATTCATTCGCTTTCGATAGACTACATGCTTCTGTGCCATAAAGTAGGATTGGGATGATCAAGGTCTGATATAGACTATCCTTAATTTGTGGGTATAAGACTTTACTACTCAAATGCTTTCTTAGCCCAAAGAAATAGCGATTGGTCAAAGTTCTTCTTCGTTTTATTTCTTGTGAGGTGTCGTTGGGAGAGCCAAGGTAGAAAAAGTCCCTTACTACCTCGAAATTAGTAAAGGGGTCTTCTGTTTTGTGAGTTGGGCAAACGATGCTGAGATTCAATTCATCAGGTCATTCAGGACATTCAGGACATTCTTCTGACCAATTCTGAGTTGGTGTATGCTCTCCACAAATTCATTTCCACAACCTTTGAATAGCTAAGCCGATAGGCCTTCAAGTCCAGCTGCTTTGATTGGTTAGCTCTTCTTTGTTGGCACGCTTCGGAAATTCGCATTCGAACTTGGCTACAACAAGATCAGTTGGCTGCCCGGAATATTCTGAACATTCTGTCCTGGCGTTAAAATCGCCTAGTATGATTTTAAATTAAATTCATACTTAGGGCGTTACTCATACCTATATCTTGCCCAAGAGCACATAGAAACATTTTTTGCTGGAGTCTATGGGCGCATATTAGGCTTGTGTTAGCGAATTTAACCTGATGTGGATTGTCATAAGACACTTGCTTACGTGTCGGAAGCTCAAGACTTGTTGCCTAAGTTTGCCGCATATGGCAAATGCGCATTCGGATAGACGCTGTTTTCTTTCCCTACAGCAATCACCATAGTACATATTACAGTTTTTTATCCTCCTTATGTCCGACCGATCTCATCGCACTTCCTGTATGGCGATGATATCTCCGTGATAGCAGTCAGGGGCTTCTGCTAATTGTTCGGCTACACGTGGTCTGTTAAGGGTCCGAACATTCCACGTACAGATCCCAGACGATGTCCTTTAAACATTAACAAGGCTCGTCAACAGTGAATCCATTTTTATCCGAGGCCATTAGTTGGTTCGTCACATATTTTTAATCTATTCCGTATAGGGTTGTGAGCCCTATGATGGCGTAGGCCAGTATTATGCTATTAACCGAGCATGCTCTTTCGATTTTTACCTGCATGAGTAACGGTACCACATCGCATTCCGCGTCGTCAAATTTGGTATATAGTATATAGGAGAGGAGAGTGACCTATTGAGACTGAAATAGATCAAGCTGCAGATAGAGTCATTTTTGTTCAATTCTTGAAGAGAGTCGGTAATCAACGAGGTCTCAATATTGTGGGCGGAGTTGAAAGCTTCCTCGATATCAAAGAACGCCAAGATTGTCTACTTATTGAGAGAGAAATAGAGTGAGAGAGATAGAGTGCCTTCTAATGGGTCGTTTAAGAGAGTTTTGTTTAGATTTGCTTTTTTCGTAGACATGCTAACAGACCTTTGTGATGAAAGGCTCCGACCCATAGAATCCGTGGACGTCGTTATGTTGATGGTTGACTTTGACTTGCACGTATTGCCGCAAAGAACCGTTCCATAAAATCTGTCAGACTAAGTTGACAGAAGACAGCCGATTACAGTTTGGTATTGCTGAGAGTGTGCCAATGAATGTGCTTACTCTCAACTCTTCAATAGATCTGCAACTTTTTTTGGCGGAGTTAATAAAAGATATTGACATGCTACTCTTGTTTTTACGGACGCGCTTCAGAGATTTACTCTCCATATTAATACTTCTTACACGACTCGGTTTCTTAAGCAGGGTTGGCAGTCCAGTCCGTATTTTTCTCAATGTGGCTGTCCCTGACGAAATACAATCCTTTTCATTTTACCCAGGCAAAGCCGGAAACTTTATCGTTCTGGGTTGCTTCCCCAATTTCGACAAGAGGCTTTGTACAGAATTTTTTTTGCAGCCGACTGTGGGATGCAGCGATGATAGCCGGTTTCACATCACTGCGCTCGTCTGGCAGAGTTGAGCAGTCATTTATAGTGTCACTAAGCCTGAGACGTTTTTTCTTTTAAGGCCCGACCTCGTGGAATTTTTTTTGATTGAATTAATATTTTTGTTGCCACGAAAACCTAGGGAAAGGCAGACAAGGCTAATTCGTTTGAGAGTTGATACATACAAGGATGAGGAAAGAGTTGGAGGATTACCTATTCGTTTGGTGACCAGTGCGCACTCATCGTAAAAGGGCACAGGCCTTAGAAGTTTCATTGTTTGCCTTTTATTTAAAACAATGTGATTACAAATTAGGGCAATTTTCAAAGAAAAATCAGCTGAATTTTTACACATACAAGATTTGAACTTACAAAAATCTCTGCACGCATTGCTGTATATGTCTAGAAAGTTTTTACATGTGTTTTATGCATAAGGAGATTTCCGTTAAGAGTTGGATGGGTTTTAAAGCCATCAGTTAAGATTCGATTACATGTTTTTTTTTTGTAAGAACTTACCATTCAAGTGGGTATGAATACACTTAAAGTGCCTAAGCAGGTTGTAAGTTTTTTGGAATATGGCATAGAGAGAGAAAGAAAGACTTTTGGGCTCAGTGGCTATTTCGCATCCAAATTTTAATGGGGAGACTTAATTCCTAGTGGAGGTTGGCTTGTTGTTGATTTATTTTCTAGTACGCTACCATCTTACTTGATTTTCGTTAACTGAAAAAATGAATATGTCTTTCGGGCGAGGCTGGGATTAGAACACCGAACCTTCCGATTTGTAAGCCAGTGCACTACCACTTGAGCCACGGCCACCCACATTTCTTTCCATGAAAGAAAAATCGATTTCGGATCCTCACAGCACCCGGAAGTCTGTGAAGTCTGGTGAAAGAAATCGTGGCGTGCATTAAAGGTGGCGTGCAACATTGGCTTGGCTTGCCGGCTACTATCAAAGTGGTTTTGGGTTCAAATCCCAGCCAACACTGATAATTTGATAAGACAATTTCCTTTTCTGACCTCACCACCCTTTCGCCGGGCAATGGTAAACTTCCGAAAGTACATTTTTTAAAGACAGAATAACAAGGCAAGTAATAAATTGAGCGGGAGGGATTTTAATTTATTAAAATCAGCTACTACTAAAAAGCAATAAGATGAGCCCTTGTTGACATTTGAGTGAATTCTAAAATATACCTACACGTATACGTCAGTTGCTCAAAATAGTCGTTCCTCTTCAATATTAGCGAATTTAACCTCAGACTATACTGTAGACTGTATGTTTTTATGATTTTAGCATCCACAATGGTAATTGTTTGTTACCCATATGTCTTTGCCCATCGCACTTGGTTAGTAGTGATGTCCTTCTCGTAGTGGGTCCGAAGTTTCCACCTGCTACATAACCGAAGGTAATTGTCCGAATTTATCTTGTTGGGGTTATCGATCAATCTGCTCTGAGTACTTCGAAAAATCTCATTTTCGTGTCATTTACTCCAGCTATTAAATTGTTTGGCCGTAGTTTGAATTCTTAACATAAAATACACACTGCGACTACACCAACAATCTTAGATAACTGACACAAGTTGACTTAATTAATAAGTAAAGCAACAAAATAGCATCTCCATTCATTCCACTGGAGACCAAAATCGTTTACCACTCCCCAAGTGAAAGTTCTAATTAATTTTATTCAACAACGTCCACAAGTCCCCTAGTAGCTGATCTGAATATACATACGTATTCCCCCGATCCCATTAGGACTTAAACCATAAACCGACAGCTATAGCGACAGCGATTCCAGACCAAAACAATTGACATCGTCATGAATAAAAACTCCCGTCCGTGGCCCGTTCATCTGACCAACGCCCATATTCTCTGGAATAATAACAAACTAACTAGCGCACCCTGCGATTACATGAACTTAGCACGATTTAAAGCCCCCCTAAACGTCCCGACCACCTCTAGGTTTCGACAACCTTTACATTTGTCGTTTGTCAAGTTTGATTGTCAGGTATTAGCGACTAATCAACTGCGGGCCTGTGTTAAAAACAAAATTCGTTATTTTATTGTTTGCCGATAATACTCGTAATTGTTGGACTTGATTTACCATATATGGTGCTGTTGGCGGTTACAATTTTCGTGTTTTTTTTTACTTTTACGCATTTAGCATTCTTATCAGGGCTGGAATGCTAAGCACACTGAACAGTCAACATTCAAGACACTCTCAGTTATGACATCATCCCTGTTAACCAGTGTGGCATGTGTAGATTCGAACAGGCAATCAACAATACAGAGATGTTTGTTGATATGTTTTGATAATTTTATTTCTGGCTTCTAAAAATGAGTTGATGATGACATTGACACTGTTTAAGTGTTGGGGTAAACATAGGCGTCTTCCCGTTTTTTTTTTAATTATCGATGAAGTTCAAATCTAAAAACGGTCGCTTCGAATCGAATCCAGTTCTGGATTTGAAATCTGCGTAATACGCCTTAGCAGTACGCATCCGATAGTTGACTTGGATATGCTTGATAAATGTTTATGGATGATGTGAAATAGTTTATAGAATAATTTAATCGGGCAAGAATGATCTGTTGGGTGGTGACCTTTTTGTGAAAGTTTTTGAAAATTTATTAATCGAACACGTCATCGAAACGAACGTCAAGCTGTGTTAAAATTTTGACGAAGCTATCGTTACGTAATTGCTATGCTTGGGTTGATTTTGTTTTTGTTTTGAATCTTTATGTTTTTGGCGGGCTTGGCGGATCTTCTTTTAAATGATCTCATTATAATTTTGGTTTTATAAATGGCATACCATTTACTCGTATTCATGTTCTAGCAACGCCTCATATAATTTGGCACTTTAGCGAAGTGTCGATGGACAAGACGACCTTGCAAAAGTGCAAAATATTTGTCTAACTTGTTATTGTTGGCAACCCAAATGTGTATATTGCTTTTTATGCCGTTCTTAGCATAAACAAGTCTAACTGCTACATTGTGTGAAACAGAGGTAGTTGCATAATGATCAGGCATGTCGCAGTCTAACAGTCGTCTCATAGAAATTATGTAAATCGTAGTATTTCGCTAATATACACGGCAAGCAATCTATAGTCTTCTTCGCGAAATGATGTTTCAGATATTAGCAATCATCACCTTGTTCTGCATTCTAAACTGGGACACGCCATCTAGAGTTGTGCTAAAAAAAGTCATCTGCTTAAAGAAGCCTTGACAAAACACGCAGTAAGACAATTTTTTAGAGCTCAGTTGAAGCAGCTTAATTATGTGTAGGTCCCTTTAAGCGAACGACTCTCGCATGGGATCGGGTTGCTTTTAGCATAGCCATGCTATGCAATACGACGTTTCTCGATGATAAGCCTTGTGCTTGACTGTGAACGTCAATGCTTTGGCAATTTGTCACTCGACATGTTTTGTGAAAATAAGTTTTTAATTACGATAACACATTAATACCTGGATACATAACTTTGTCCGCATGAGCTTATATAGCGTTCATTTTAGATGCCAAGCAAGGACATGATTGCTTAGGAAGGAAGTTATAAAAAGATTTCAGGAACAGCCAATCTTTGAGTCATTGAAAAAACATCGAAGTCATTTTGACTTTTAAGACGTAAATCTAAAATGCGACATCATGGCTGTATAATATAGGAATAAAGCAGACGCTAAGTGCTGGTTATGCCTGGTGTTAGCCAGAACATGCAACTGGTAGCCTTCGCTGTCCATACGGACTCTGCTTGCTAATATTATAAGCCTGAGTTTTGGCCAAGATTATAAATAAGCGGCAGGATAAACACGTCAGCAGAGGAACCTCTTTGCCTCGATGAAGTCAAAATTTCTACCCGAAACTAACGCTAACTATCAGGACTTCTTTGACACATTTAGACCTCAGGCAGACAGAGGTCTACAAGATCTAGCCAGGGCTTTGGGAGGGAAATAATGGCAAATGAGCCCCACTGTTCTAATGGCAGTGCTCATGTTCTCGAAGTTGGATACTGATATTACTTTCAATAGCTTCAGGTTTTTGTTTTTACAAACGAATCCTTTACCCAGGGTAAGCGCTGTGCCGTCGGGATAACTTCTTTAGTTGGTCAAAAAGGCTCAGGTTTTCAAGAGATGCTAACCTCCAATACAAATGGATATTTCCTTATAAGTTCACGGCTCAAAAAATCGTAAGACCTGCGAGTATGCATGGAAAACGCCGCTGTTGAGAAAAACAGTGGCAACATTGCCAAAAAGCCATCATAGATGACGCCTCTGATGTAACGGGTTTCACTCGGCTACCGCAACGTAGCCCTTGGTTTGACAACTTGTGCCGACAAGCACATGCAGCAGAGCAAGATACATAGAAAGCGGTGCTAAATAGAAGGAGGAGAGCTGCTCACGAGCTCTAGGAGCAGAAGAGGATAGACGAACACCGGCTTCTCAGGGGGGAAACAAAGGAGCATGAAAAGCACATGGTAGAGAAAATTGATAGATACTACTCCGCGAATAACATTCAGAACTTTTACCAAAAGGTAAAAAAAACATACTACTGACACCAACCCCTAACCGAATCCTGTAGAGACGAACAAGGGAACATAGGAGACGCAGTCAATGCTGAGGATTTGGAAAGAGCATTTCTGTAGACTGTGTAACGGCGATGATGAACGAAATACCGCTGTCATGCAGAATGAACCCTTCAACCTGGACGATGTAGACAAAAAATTCCGTTCACCCGACCCGGATAAAGTGAAGATAGCCATAACTGAGCTTAAGTCCAACAAAACTGCGGAAAACCTCAAGCGGCAGGCGATGACTTAGTAAGGAGCATATACCAACTCATCTGTAAAATATGGTCGAACGAAAGTATGCTCGACGAATATAACATCAGCTTTGTTTCTCCGATCCTTAAGAAAGGAGAGGGTCCCTGAAATACTTATTGTGTGAACACCTGAAGCGTCTATAGAGAAGCGTCTATATGAACTATACAGAGAAATGTCTATCTCTCTGTTCGTTTTACATGACCCTGGAGAATGCACGCTGTTCCATCAAGGCCAGTAAAGAACTCACCAAGACCTTTGATGTCAAAAAAGGATTTAGACAAAGCAAGCACTTTGTGTAATTGGAACTCAGACAAAAAATTCTGCGTGTGAAGGCATAACACTGACACGTAGATTTGGCTTGTTATAAGAGTTTCAAGCAATGAAAAAAATACTGGGAATTATATCTCGAATCACTCTGAGTGAAGAAAAACTCTCCGTCCTATTCGGACTCCCACCCCTGGAGAGCAAGCATAGAAACCAAACACACCTGAGTTTCAAACCACTACAAAAACAATTTTCCTTTCTCCTCCTTCTATCTTTCCGCCCGCGCCCTGGCAACAGTAAAAGGGTATCTAACCCCTTAGGCGCGCGTAAATTATAAAAAAAAAAAAAAAAAAAAAAAAAAAGCACTGTCATGTGATTTATTTAACATCTTTCTTAAAACAATAGTTCAAAACTCACGCGTCAACATAAGAGGCACAATCTTTCAAAAGTCAGTCCAATTACTCACATACGCCGATGCTATTGATATAATCCGAAGAAAGCTGCTTGATGATAGTGGCGAGTATTGAGGCGGAAGCGGCGAGGATGGGTTTAACAGTCATTGAGGGCAAGATCAAGTTCTCATATGTCCTGTTAATAAGAAAGAACATCCAACACCGATGTCTGGGACAGAATGTCACCCTCGATTCACCGACTCACCTAGGATACGCTATCAATTCAGACAACGGCACCAGCGCTGAAATCAAACAAAGAATAACTTTTGCCAATCGCTGTTCTTTGGGCTAAGAAGGCAAATGACTAGCAAAGCCCTCTCTCGAACAACAAAAATGACAATATATAAACCCTAATAATCCAAGTCCTCTCCTATGGCTCGGAGGTATGGCATTTATCAAAAATAGATGAGGGTGCTCTTGGCTGGTTTTAGAGGAAAATTCTTCGGGTGATTTTCGGTCCCGTCTGCATAGGCGGTAAGTGGAGGAGGAGATACAACGGCGATCTGTACGGGCTGTACGGGCTGCACGGGCTGTACAGTGACAGCGATTTAGCCAGAAGAGTGAAGACCGCGACTCAGGTGGCGCACGAAAGTGAAAAGGGACCTCAACTAAATTAGCTTGCGAAACTGGATCGAGCTGGCTACAGACTCTTGTTGGTTGAGGACCAGGTCCACTCCGGACTGTAGTATAACCTTAAGTAAGTACATAAGTAAGATTGCTCACAGCCTACTTGTGTGGCGTAGGCGGTAACAGTTCTCCACGTTTCATGTTCAGTTATCAGTTTCAATGCCATAAGTCGGTTGCTTATTTTTGATATGCTTACGGTTTTATCTAGTCAAGATGTTGGCAAATGCATTCTTATTTTGTTTCGTTCCATAACAATGTGATACATTTTGTATTATTCGTCTGCAAGTTCAAGTAGCGGGCCCTGTTTCCGACATTTCGCCTCTTGGTTTCTTGAACACCTATTTTATCGTTGCCGTAATACGTTTTCTAGTTCGACACTTTTGCCCGTCATTGTGCCGACGTTCCAGCTTGTGATTCGTAATATATTTCTTGAAAGCATCATTTTGGTTGCCCCTGGAAACCGTCGCTCCCGGATCACTCCTCCGCTGTGATTTGATTTGAAGCATACAAACATATGTATAACTTAACAAACTAACGTTAAAACTATGACTTATAACTACTTTTATTACATAAACTAGGGTTTAATGATGGAGATACAGATGGAGTGCTCAGCGGGTTAGTGTATTCATATACGCCTAATTTCATGATGCCATACTTTCGTACTATTCTGGTTCATCCATGTGGCGCTGCTATTTGTGAACATATGAATGTGTGTCCAAGTTTGCTTTGGGTCCACCGATAGTCTCCAGGTGTGGGAACCCGCTCACGCACACATATTTTGGGAAGTCTCATAAGATGTTAGTGTGCCTCAGGCTGATCTTAGGTGTTGAAGTGCCTAAATATGATATATAGTCACCCTTTACGACAAACAGGGGAACGCACTGCGGCAATATTTTACAAGCTGTTGCCGTACAGCACTACTCGTATGTTACAATAATGCATTGAATGTAATTTCATCGTTTTACTCATAACAATGTTCAATCCTACCTATGTACATATAAGCGTGTCCCCTGAAAGCAGGTAGGCCTTACCGACCAAACGTTGTAGTTCTTAGTAATGACTTATCTAAACCTGCTATCGAATCCATCTTTGTGGTGTGTATATACTTCACATACTCGTATGTATAGGGTTTTCCAATAATTATAATAATAAAATATAATGATGGCATAAACCAATGACTTAACTTAGCCCTACAGAAAATAGTCAAGCGGCGTTAAATCGCATTTCTTGAGATAACACGCTCACCATACTTACTCTTCAATAAATCGATTGTAGCGTGTGCTGTATGGCTTGTGGTATCATCCTGTTGAAACCACATGTCGTCCAAGTCCATATCTTCCAATTCGGGCCAATAATCGGTGATCATGGCGTGATAACGCTGACCATTCACAGTAACGTGACGATCGTTATCGTCGACGAAGAAATATGCCCAATAACGGCGCCGGCATGCAAACCGTACCAAACAGTTATTTTTTGTGGATGAAGTGGTGATTCATGAAGCACATGTGGATTTTCACCCGACCACTAACGCATATTTTGCTTATTGACGAACCCATTGAGCCAAAAATGAGATTCGTCACTGAAGATGATTTTGCGATGAAATTCATCCTCTTTGCGCATCTTCTCCATAACCCAATCGGAGAACGTACGTCGCTTCAAATGGTCCATCGGCTTCAATTCTGGAGTCAGCTTGATCTTGTATGGGTGTAAACCAAGATCCTTACGCAAAATACTCCGAATTTCGGTAGAAAATTTTTATAATTTGCAGACGTTGCTCGTTCGTGTACTTTACCATGATGAAAATGTTGAGGTTACTGAATAACAGTTTGATGATTAATGAAAGAGTGCGTTCACAAATTAAATTCAAATTTGTCAAGTCCCTATTGGAAAACCCTTTATGTACATAAATAACTTTAAAAATTGCAATCTCTCTGTCAGTTTTGTAAACAAAATAAAAACCCTCACCTTTCTCATATCCGGAGTTTGAACTCCGTTGCTATTTCTACCAACATTTATTTGTCTTGCCCAATGGTTACATTTTATTGGAAAACAATTCCAGACTTGACTACGCAAAACAAATGCGCACTTGCATGCACCCATATATGTATGTATGTATATAAAATCAGGTGGATTTTTGGCAAACAATACTACCATTTCGTTTACATTCAACCGAAAGCTTTTGTAAAAATCTCAGTCGATATCACCTGATGCATACAAATCTCGAAATCGAAAACGCTAACAGCGTACTCACTTACCCCGAAATATTTATCAAATTCCCCATTCAATACAATCAAGTAAGAGTTTTTTTTAATTTTTTTCTTTCTTTTTGTGAATTCAAATAAAAATGTAGGTATGCCAGATACTTTTCCATTCAAAAAAGAAATCGTCACTAGACCGTTAATATCATTTTAATTCTCTCTTCAACAACAGATTGCAGTTTCAATGCTATAATAAAAAGAAAACATACAAAAAATTATCAATTCCAAAACAAAAATTAAAAAGAAATAAAACTGCAAACTTAACAGACCGTGCCCCCCACATCCAACTAAGATACACTAATTACCACAATAAGTCTTTTGACTAATTAAATTAAAAAATTAACTAGACGCACATGAGCATAAAAATCGGCGTCAACATGACCAACTGTAAATAAGAGGTCGACTCGGTTTTTTTTTTTTATACAAAAATTTATTGTTCCATTTAATTGTTTCGATTTTATTTATGAGATTCTCTCCATTTCCAGTTAAACACCATTCGGGTCATTTGCCCCATCGCTCATGTATGCTGGTCACCTGGTTCAGCTCCTCTATTCGTAGCAACGGTTGCGGTAGGCGAAAAGTGGTTTAACAGTATCTTTTCGTCAAATCCACTGAAACTTGTACAATACATTCATTTTTTTTCATAACTTTTTTGAAAAACCAAATTTAGATACAATACAGAACCGTCGGTTTAATTATCCATTCTTTGGCTAAATATCACTTTAGTGTGCCGGCGGGGGAATAAATATTGAAGTTGAAGCAGAAGATACCATATAAAGACCACACGTATCCAAGCATCTTGGTACCTTAAAGAAGGGGGGTCAGTGTAGAACTTAGAAGAAAATTTACTCGTGCTATGGAAACCATTTCAATTAATGGCATTGTTGTTTTTGTAGTTTTTTTTTTGGAAAAGAGGAAAAAAGAAATACGCGGTTTAATTTGGAGATATTTGGAAGTCCATAGATTCTTGTATCTGAGATACTCGTAGATTTTTTGATGTGATGGTGCTGCGAGGGAAATCGATGTTGGTATCTGGTTTCACGGTTAAAGATGATGGTGATCTGTTATCTACAATGCAAGGCAGATATATACGAGTACATATCACAACAGCGGCTATAATTGAAAACGGAGCAGTTATAGATAAATACTCGTATGTACATATGTATTTACGTATGTATATTGCATTTTTTAGAAAATTTAGCTAGATTCGTTGGAATCGATTGGAAACGGATTTTTACTTCTCTCTCATTTCAGATTACAGATGAAAGTAAGTTTTTACTTTTTGTATATTTCCCCCCCACTATCTTGGCGCTGTTTTGGGCTGTTTATTGAATTCCGTTTCTTTAAGCCGTACAAATATTATTTTAGAAAGTGAAATTCTTGATGGCACTGATTTTGAATTAGAGAGCTAGTTTCAGATAGATTTCATGAAACTGTGACAAAATTGATTAGGGTAATATTGTTTGGACTTATAGTGATATATGGCGTCACGACGATTATTGGAAAGAATCTGGTGTGTACATATTTACAATTTATAGCTATCAGTAGTTGAAGAGAAGATTATCACGCATTATTAAACATTTTAGAGGTTAAGAAAAGCGCTCGTGCTATTAAGGAAACGAACCATGGGTTCATGTAAAATTGACATTTTTTTGCAGATTTATCCAATCTATTCGAAACAAATACGCTTAAAAGATCAATAGCTATCATAAATAAAATGAATAAAGAACGCTACAAAATGCACAGAATTTTCTAATAGAAATAACTTTCAAACAGAGCGGTCATTAGTAACAATTCGTGTTTGATAAATCACTAAGAATAGACTTGCTTTGAGGTTCAAAAATTGATTGCCTCACATTTCTTAAAATAACTGGACTTTCAAACACATCCTACTTTTCCTACTGCAGCATTTGTTAATTAGTTGTTTCAGTAACGTTAGCTTACTTAGTTGCTACCAAGTAATGACACTATAGTCCAGGGGGGATCTGGGCCTCAACTAATATGCCTCTTGAGCTAGAGCGGTCTCTGGCTAACTGCCTCCAGTTGCGCACTCCAAGTTGGTTGAGCTGCCCTTCCATTTGCGCTACCATAGGCGAGGTCTTCCTAGACTGCGTTGTCCTCCCGGGGTGGAATCGAAGAATCTGCATGCTGGAGCGCTAGTTTTCATTCGCTTTACAATGTCCCAGCCATCTTAGGCGATTAATGTGCACCTTCTGATCAGTTCAATATCATTGTACAGCTCGTAGAGTTCGTCGTTAAATCTCCTCCTCCACACCCCGTCAATGTCGTTCTCGTTAAGGTTGGATATTGCTACCCTTTTGGTGGGGTGGACGCATCTCTTGATCTCTTGACACTGTCCAGGTTAAATTGTTCATTTTGCCTGACAGCGGAATTTGGTTTGCGCTCGATATTTAACAGTCTATAGAAGTGGTTTTTCCGTATCTTCAGTACCGACTGTGACTATGTTACTATGTTTCCTTGTTTACCTTGTTCGGGTTTTGATGACTTGTTAAAACTTCTGAATATTGGAGTAGCGTCTTTATATTCCCTCTATCGCACACTTCTACAATCTTTCTTTTCCCTCCGGAGAAGTCGATGTTAGTCCATTCTCTTTTGCTCGTAGAGGTCACGGACCAGTCTCGTTTCTCTATGGAGTGCCGCCTCGTAGGGAAGTGTTTCCTACGTAAGCTTGTCTGTATTCTTCATCAAATCATGGGTATGCTGAAGGTTTTTAGGTGAAGGCTAGCATATCAGTTGCGGCGTTTCTGATAGTTTCTTGGCATCGATTGAAAATTTCGAGAGGTTAAGGGTGCAGCTGTTCAACGTTAAATTTTCCCACAGTATTTCTATGTTGTTTTGGTATTTGAGATATCCGTAGACATATCTTGTACGCTGCAACGAAGTACTGGTCTAAGTGTATGCTAGCAGCTTTGAAAGTTTGGGCAGGTATAACGTTGGAAGAACGTCTTGCGTCTATCGCAAACATGGTCAATTTGGTTTGATGATCACGTGGCTGCCATTTCTCTTTGGGGATATGAAAGTGGAGAAACCCTGTTCTGTATATAATGATGCTTCGCTTACGCGTTGAAAGCTCAAGGTTTCATATCTAACTCTGCAGCTTACAACAAATCCGCACCCAAATCGGGGCTGTTTGTTTTCTCCATAACAGTCATCGTAGCATATGCATAGTATGTCACAGTTCTTCAGCCTTCTTTTGGGTGCTCAATCCCACCGCACTTCCTGAATGGCAGTGATATATGCTTTATTGAAGTTGGGGGTCTCCACTACAAAATAAATTCTGTCACCAAAATTCGGTGCGAACTTGGCAGTGGTTTGTCTCAGATCTGCTGCTAATCTGCTAATCTATCTGGGATTGGTGTCAACCGCTTAATGATATAAAAATCTCAAAAATTGTTTCATACAAGTCGTTCATACCCTCAGAAAGGAAAACAGCCAGCAAGGAAGTGCAATTGGATGGGCCGGAAAAAACGATATGAAAAACTATGACATATACCACGGCGACTTCTACGAAAAACAGGAAAACATACTTTAAGTGAGGATTTCTTTTGAGCGGCATATTAAAGCAGGAAGTTTTACGCTTCAGCAATGCGAACATCTTGTAACAATTCACATCAAAACTAAATCAGAAACATAACTGATTCTGATGTGCACTGTGATGCTCCCATGGAAGAAAAAGACGTGATGCTATCAAGCTCCTCAAGAAAACCTAAATATGACGTTTAAATTCTTTAAGGTTATCTTATATACATCAAAGCAGAAGAATTTCTATGATAGTACAGTCGGAAGGCAATGTCTACACGCCACGAAAACGTAAATAGATGGGAAAAAATATGTAGGGTATCGAGTTAGTAACGCACGCAGAAACAAGAAAAGGACCAGGTTCTTGTTAAAAATGTATTCCCTGGCTCTGTTCTATGTTTTAGAAATAAGTGTAATTGTACTATTGAGTTTCAAAGACTATATATTTGATTGGGAAACTGTTGACTGTCCTATAGCTTGGACTGGGTCAACAGCGCAACAATGAAGTTTGTACCGTAGTGCTTACCTTACCCATCAGTGGTGGTCCCCGGTATCAGCATGACTAAATCCTTACTTATCCTTAGTAAATCCATACTCATGCAGGCTAAAATGATAAGGTCATGCTCGAACAGTATCATAATACTGACCTACACTACCATAAGGCTCACAACTCTATACGGAAGATATAAAAAAATGTGACGAACCAGCTTCATCTTCGGATCTGTACGTGGAATGTCCGAACTTTAACAGACCGCGTGCAACCGAATAACTAGCGGAAATCCTCGACTGCTATAAAGCAGACACAACTACCCTCCAAGAAATGCGATGGGATGGATCGGACAAAAAAAGAATGAAAAACTGTGGTATCTACTATGGGGAATGTCACAGACAACCGGAGCTATAAGGATAGTAGTCACAGCGTTTATTCGAATGCGGATTCGCCGTAAAATGAAAACTTAGAGAACAAGTCTTTAGATCAGGTATCTAAGCGAACGCCTGACGACGATTCGCGTAAGGGTTAAATTCACCGAGATTAGCGCACGACACGACACTGCTACTTCGAGTCGCTACGGAAAACATACGAGAAGTGCTCTAAGTATGACGTGAAAATCGTCATAAGCTCTCACCTCATTACCTCCATAAACGAACACAGGATTATTGATTTTTCCACTAGACATAATGTAAGTATAGCCAGCATACAATTTCCATACCTTGATAAAGGGACCTAGCAGTCTCCTCATCGCCAAAATGTCAACCAAATCGATCATATCGATGCTATCGACACAAGGCAGTGTTTTGGGTGTTCGACAGCTACCATCGACTCGGACATTTACCTTGTGCAGCCAAGGTACGGATCCGGATATCCGTAACCTCGTAAAACAACTTATGCACAGAGCGGCATTGGAAAAAAAAACGAGAGGGGCTTTCAAGCTCTACGAGCAGAAGAGAATAGAAGCACATAGGCTCCTCAAAAAAAAGAAAGCACGAGTAACGCTCGGTCAAGTTGTAACAAAAAAAAAACGAACGTGGATGACCGTGGTATTGTATTAGCTTTCAAATCGGACGGATCGGGTTCTATACCAGCCGCGCCCGAAAGACATTATTTTTTCAGACAACTAAAATCACGCAAGATGAGTGGTTGCCTAGAATACAACAAGTCCAATTATTACAATTTATTTAGTCTCCCCATTATATATTGGATGACACCCATGGAGCGAAATTACCACTGAGCCCAAAACTTGCTTTCTCTCCCAATGTTCCTAAAAACTTAGCACGTGCTATGAACTGGCAGAGCTGTGAAAGCCGGACAGAAATCCGGTGTCGATCGGCTGGCCAGACGCAGTGTCAGCGAAAAGGTGTTACCATGCATGGGCGGATATTCACCTGATCCCGTTGTTATTGCGGGAAATTGACTTGAAGCGCGTGTAAGTATTCTGGTTATTTTTTTTGGAATCTCAGCATTGTTTGCGCGATCCTTAAGAAGGGAGATCCCTAAACAGCGGAATAAGTCTCCTCAACATAGTATATAAAATCCTGTCTGCTGTACTATGTGAATGCCTACGTAAACAGTCTGACCGACCAATATAAATGAGGTTTTAGACCAGGAAAGTTCATAATACATATCAAATTTTCACATTGCCACAGATCTTGAAAATAACTCAGGAGTTCCAAATTGGTAAACACCATTTCTTTATCTATTTTAAAACCACACATGACAGCATCATAGTGATGAATTATAGAGAGCCATGTCCAGTTTTGGCATCCCTGCCAAGCTCATTCGACTATGCTGGATGACCACGGAGAACGCACACTGCGTCGTCAAGCTCGGTAATGATAAAACTGAGACCTTCAATTTCAGAAAAGGACTTAAATAAGGCTACATTGTCATTCGAATTTTTCAACATCGTTCTTGACGCCATTGTGCGAAATTCACAAGTCAACTCCGGAGGCACCATCTTCCAAAAATCTGTTCAGTTACTCACATTTGCAGACGACATTGGCATAATGGGAAGAACACAGCGAGCTATCGATGGTGTAGCGGTCAACAAAGGAAAAAAAATATATCTTGTCATCAAAGAGGGACTCACAACATCGACATCTAGGACAAAACTTCCCAGTAGACAACTACAACTTTGAGATAGTAAGGGACTTTATCTACCGCGGCTCTGCTATCAACTCCGACAATGACACCAGCGCGAACATCATGTGATGAATAACTCTTACTAATCGCTTCTTCTTTGGGCTTAGGAGTAAAGCGTTCTCCCGAGTAACTAAGGCGACTCTATATATAAGACACTGATCATTCCAGCCTTGCTTTACGGTACAGAAGCGTGGACACTGACCAAAGCGAATGAAAATGCTCTCGGACGTTTCGAGAGCAAAGTTGTTCAGCTAATTTTAAGTTCCATTTACATCGACGGGTAACGGAGGAGACGTTTCAACTGCAAACTGTATGGGCTGTACAGCGATGCCGACCTCGTTAGAAAAACTCGGATAACCCGGCTTAGATGGCTAGATCATCTTGGGCGCATGAACACCACCGTTTCAGTCCGGAAAGTTTTCAAATCCAACCCAAACGATGGAGGAGTAGAGTCTGACCTCATCTTATGGAAAGGGAAGGGGACCTCAGTTAACTTCGTTTGCGCAACTGGAAGCAGCTACCTAAAGATCGCACTAGCTGAAGAGGCATGTTAGCTCATATGTGCACTAAATTATAGTACACTGAGTAAAGGGGGTTGGCCGTGTCTGTCTGACAACAGCATTTTAATTACGTTAGAACAATGCACATCGAATGAGTAACTGGCTACTATTGCAGGAGTTAAGACAAGAATTGTCGTTACCTTCATTTAAATATCATAGTACCTCGAAATCGATACCCTAATCCCCAAAATTACTTCTCAGCACTGGGCGGTTTCATTTGCCCTCGGTCGGGGATAGGGCTCATTATATGTATCAGATTCGTAAACATTTCTAGCTGTTTATTTAGAGTACAGCAGAAAAGAGTGCAATTTGTTGAATGGTATTGTTGATTTCCTTTATTTTATTTAATCACACGTAAAGCAAATATTTGTGGAGTGAAATCTCAGTAAACAAAAACAGGTTAGCATGCGTAGTTCGCTGCTAATCCGATGCCTCGATATCCAAAAGCAAATTTAAACATTATTTTGTACGAATGCCGTCTTTGTATAGCAAATCCTTGAACTACATTATGATTCCACAGAAGATTAACAAAAACACGGTCGAAGCTTCAGAGTTTGAATCATCACGTAAATAAAAGAAACACATCCAGACGTCCAAAGATACTCATATTGATACTCGTAAGATGAACTTGAATAAAAAAAAAAATATTATTGTCTTCCTACCTCTTGAGGGGTTTGGGAGTGGTATTCCCACTGACAAGATTACGACTAACGTGAGTCACCTAACGTTTAAGTTCCACCAAATCTGACCTAGTGTGTCAATATTTATATTGTTATTGCTTCTAGACACTGATTAGTCATTGGCTTAGTATTACTGGTCAATTTGTCAGTGGCTCTAATCGGAAATACGAAATTCGAATTTCAATTGAAGTTCAAATTTGACTTTAATTTGAATTGAGGGCTAATCACGTACGGTGTGTGTGTGTGTGTGTGTAAATATTTCCTGGCAATTATTTCAAATACGTATTCGTATTAAGTAGACATCCCACGTTGCGTAGCGAGTGCATATACCATACCATATCTGGAACTTGTTTTCGAGGTCTGAATTTTGTGTAGTATTGAAATGTCCGACAGTTAATTTGCAACTTTCTTTCGTGTTTCTTGTTGTAGTGAATGCTGCTCTAACAATTCAATTTAGCAGAGATTTACTTGCCAATAGCAATGTCAATGACAGGCGATTAAATATCGGTCTCAGTTGAAAGCAGTCTTCTTGTGAATAGCAGTCCAAACATATTATTTGTTCAAAGTGTTTAACGAGGAGTAATTCAAAGTAATGACGTACTTGTGTATCTTTTGTAAGCAGAGTGGATTGTTTTGTTTGGTATGTCTTTAGAATTTAATGACACCATCATGTAAGATTGTTGCATGCTTGCCAATCTTGTTGTGACAGCATGAGAGCGGATCAGTTCTAAGACATTCCTTTGAAGTACATTCGTACGTTGTTAGCGTGAGGTTGCACACAACTCTTAATGTAGTTAACAGAGAATAAAAGTGTGTGGTCCTCATTATCTGATTTATCTATCAAATAATCAATGACTTGAAATAAGGATGCAATACAAGTGTTGGCAAACATGGGTTCAACAGACTTAATTTTGTAAACATTTCGGTGACAAATGAATAGCTTTGTGGCTGTTAGAAGATATTAACCCAACTCCTCTAAAATAAATTAGCAGTACGTTGAGCAGTCAGGCTCATCTTGTCGCTGAAAATAGCTATTAACTTCGATCCACTCGGTTAACTTAGAAGGGAACGGTTCGGTATCATTTTCATTAATTATTGAGATATACAATTTAGTCAGCAGATAGAAATTCATGACAATTTTGTAAATATCGACCAGTATCTCTTGAGGTTTTTTTCCAGTTGGAACAGAGCCATCGCCATCGAGCCTACAGTATCAGCACCCACTACAACAGCTCTGAGAATCTACAGCCTACGCCTGATACCCACGGAGATAACCCTCTGCCGTCATCACTGTCACAGCAAGCGTCATAGGATGTTGCGTCGTCACTTATAACCGGCACACTTAGATAGGTGCTTAGCAAAAGTTTATTGCCCCTTCCTGATGCCAATAAGCAATCTGCAATCTACTGAAAGTCGTTGACTTCTAAGACACGTTGGGAAGCACTCATTTGGTCTGCCAAGAGAGTTAACCATCTGGAGCTACGCACACCTGAATCGCAAAGAGGACTCGGTGAATTCAGTCTAACGACTGCGATCAGGAAAGTTATATATGGCTTTAAACACAGCTTGGCTATAGCTATAGATGTAGATGCTTCGCCCCGTCCAGTGATTCTTCACAATATAGCTCATTCCCATCAGGATTGAGAATACCTCGGCTCTGAAGATAGGTGCAAGTTTTCCTAGTTTTCCAGCGACGTAACCTAAATTGGTTTTGCAGCCATTCGTGAAAACCCGACTACATTCATTCCCTGGCTCAGATTCTGGTCGAAACCAATCTTGAGTAATCGGACAGCATATTCATAATACCAGAGACATAAGACAGTCGGCGCGCAAGGTCATCAAAGCCCATGATATGAATATCAACGGTTCAAAAGACTTGGTGAGGGTACCTTTCAGGTTCTGCACAGTTTCCTCCAGCACTGATAGACTTGCCGAGCTCCTCCTTAAACCGTGTCCAGTTGGTTTTCCGCAGATTCCTCCTCTTCAACAAAGTAGAAACTTTCGTGATTTTTGGCATAGACTAGTTCAACCATTCAACGTCGTTCAAAATGTTGTTACTGCTAGCCTTCCCAATTGCCAGAGAAGTAGTAGCGGCATCGTTATACTCATAGGTGCGCCTGTCTCGTCGCATTTGTCGTTTCGGAGTTTTTTTGAAGGTGGATTTTCCGGCGACATCCAAGTTTCGTCGACCTGAATTTCACGTTAAGATCTTCTAAAGGTTTTGCTTGTAGAAAAATTTTTTAGCGGTTACCGTCCATTTTTGTGGAGACGTGAGGGCTAATTTTGGCGAAATGTTCGATGAAGGAGTTCGCTGACACTGTAAGACCTCAAGATTTGTGGCCTTAGTATGGGCCTCATCCAAAGAGATACTGTTTCTTTTTTTTTGTAATAGTAAACCTAGTATGCGTCATTGTTTTCCATATTTTTTTGTTTGGCATGTCAAGCCCACGAAGAGGTAAAATGAGCACATGTAAAGTGTTGTGTTTGTTACAGTATTGAACATTGCCAGGTTGACGTGCTTATTCTAATCGTACAGCATTTAGCCACCAACAACAATTATGTTCTAGAAACAAAATTGAAATTCAATGGAAGGATATACATACTCGTATAAGTAAACGATACCTTGAAACTACACCATAATCGTACTGGTGGGTGAATGATCACTATGCGCATAGCGATCATTATGATTATCGCCGGCACCAGTTCAGCAATACGCAGTATTGTTTTTGCAGAGAGTTTTTTCTTCACTCAGAGTGATTCGAGATATAATTCCCAGTATATTTTTCATTGCTTGAAACTCTTATATATCTACGAAATATTGTCAAATGTCGAGAAGATTAAATCTTGCATGTGCGGAATCAAATCAGTCCACCGCTTTAGCGCACTGACAGGGGCCAGTACAATTCGAACGGTTTCGCATGATGCTGTACTGTCTCGGAAAACGCGGAACACATATTTTTTCACAGTCTACGGTACGAAACCGAGAGGATAGCCTTACGGGAACAATTTGGAGAGTGAGCCACAGGCTTATAATATCGTTGCACATGTATATGCTTCAAAACGAGGAAAACTGAACCCTTGTTAGTAATATAGCAGCGCATATACTCAGCGACCTTAGACGGTTAGAGTGTCAACGTGAAGCCAATAGGTAAAATAAACGAATTTAAAGAGTAACGAAGTAATGCCTTACGGGCGCTACCACGGTGGACATAGATTGGTCTGTTCAGGTGGAGGTGGTTTTAGCCGGTAAGAACCCGGCACTATCAATGGAAGTCGGCCAATTGGTGCCTCGTGCAAGGTTTCCACCTTCCAACGCAAAACAAAAGAAAAAATAAAACAATAATCAATCATACTCGTGAAACTCTAACGAGTATAAGAGCGTTATCTACGAGTACTATGCTACCTCATAACCTTAGTAACAAGACATTTGAATTGTTGTCCAAAATCTTTCGAGGTCACAATAACTTGTAACTATTCGTAAAAAAATTGGCAAATCATCTTAAGTTTTAATTTACCTAAGAAATTGATGACATAACCAAAAGTTACTTCATCGCGTATTTACAAGTATGTACATTTATCTTATCGCACAATACACGCATTTGCATTCGTTTTAAGCACCGCATCTAAAATTTAAACCAAATGGAGAATCTTAAACCGGAAACAAGGCTCCGTACTATAGAAATTTGCGCCTACATATTTTTCCAAATTTAGAGCGGGGAACACTATATATTGTACTATATATTGTATCATACATATACTCGTGCACACCAATGTACATATCTAAATGTGGTGAGTTACAAAAAAATAAATAATAAGTAAATAAAATTAAAAAAAAACTCCTTCGAGTGGATTTTACCCGATATGGTTGCAGATGATTAACCGCGGACTTATCTTGTTTTGGAATTTCTTAAATTTTACCCGATTTGACTTTCAGTAGAATATAAACACATTATTCATAAAAAAAATATGTTTACATTGTTCCGGGCTGAATTTCACATCCTTCTCAGATATCTGCATCCAGAGCTCGGATTTAAATTTCTGAGAACGTCGACAATGAACTATGCTGCATTTATATTGATAAAAAAAATTCATTTAAGAAAACTCGGCTATGGAATGTGATTAATATTTGATAACAAAACCCATGAATAAATTACGAATGTCGTTTGTGATATACTAAAAAGAGTACAACAACTAATCTCAATCCAAATGCATGGAACTGAATTACTACCACACTACAAGATTTTCTGCTATACGTTTCAAGTCTCCCGAACTCAGTACAAGTGTCTTGGATTCCTTCTCTACTCTACTGTTCTCTGCCATGTCTTCTTAGAACGCCTGAATCTGCTGGCTGTTTGGGTTACGGATTCCATTAAATTCGCAAAGGAATCTCAAGTCACTTGCTTCTCTACACAGTGATTTTTACTTGCGCCTGACCTATTCTCATATGAAGCCTAAATAGTGAAAAAAAGCACTGTAGGTATTCTTTATGCTGAATTTCTTCCGAGTTTTCGAATTAAAGGGGATGTGGAACAAGCCTCCTTCGCCACAAAACAGTATAAGTGTCGGTCGAATGTGGCCACGCAAGCCACATAAAACACCTGTCCAAAATTAAAAAAAAAAAACTCTTTGTATATGGGCGGATGATGTGCGGCTGCCTTTTGGAAGATGAAAGAAGCTGCCCAGAATGCCAGATTATTTCAAATGGTCAATTTGTGGCTTAGTGAAGCGAGATCTTTAAATTTCCCTGCTGACTTTTGGCTAACAAGGTACAGTGTAGTAAAGTTAGACTATGGAAAGAAGATGGAAGTCGGCGTAGGGCTTAGGCTTACACCAGCATCATGGAAAATGATCAAATATTAGCGGAAAGTTTCCAGAGTAGTGCAAGAAACATTAACACTACACAATCTTACTCTCCAACAGAAGTATAGCTCCTAAGGATGAAAAAGATAACATCCAAGGTTAACTATGTATGCAGTGGCATTGAAATCCTGATAAAATATTATATTTCAACGCAAATGTAAAAACAGACAATATCACGCTCAAACATCTGAAAAGCGAACAAGATTCCAGAGATTTAAATGATATTGTAGTTTTAGCAGTTTATGGATTTTTCAATTGCCATGGAAGGCACATTGTTTGAATGCCAGACTTGCTGCTATATCAGGTGGCTCTCAACGTATGGAGCTAGCGGTCGAATCAGAAGTTGCTTTTGCCACGACTGGAACAACCGGGGAGTGGAGACTGACGAATGACCATCTTACGCTAACTCAAGAACACCCAGATTGACATGATCACTTAAACCAGACTTATCAACAGGCACCTGACTGGAGATGGATGAAGGAACATATTTCACTCAACGACAAAATTGCAGCAGCCTCAAGAGTTTGTGACCTGCACTTGAGCTTCATTACTTACTTGGGCGGCGCTACAGCCCGGGGTAAACCTGGACATCAAGCAACAAGCCTGTCTAGTTAGCATGAACTCTCGTCAGCCGCCTTGGGTGGTGCACGCAAAGCTGGTTGAAGTCCCCTTCCACGTTTCAAAAATCTGCAATAGTGTGATATTTGATTATACGCAATGTTCTGGAGACTTATTCACATTCCCCTATGGTTGAAGCAGCCAAAAGGGTCACCTTTCTTGTGGATTGGACAAACGATGCGACGATGTTCCATGTCATGTTCATGGTCATCTCTCGTTACTTTAAATACTTTAATAAGCAATCCATCTGTGCCAGCAGCTTTATTAGACTTTAGCTTCGACATTGCAATATCAAAGGTTTAGCTGCATAGGCTTAAGGTGCGTGAAATCATTATGACAGGAGGAGCGTTTATGCTGTTACAAGAGGACGCAACACGTGTTGTGAAAAGTTCAGGAGATGTAATGAGAATTTCTCGCTGGTTCTTAACCAAGCAAAATAAAACTTACGTTGTGGCAAAAGTAGTAGCGAAAATAGTCCGGAACCCAGGTGGTCGAAAATATGTAGATTTTTTCGTACACGTAGCACCATAATAACAGTCTGCGGCGACGAACTTGATATGGACATCAAAATCAAGAAAGCAAAGCTATTTTCGGTATGCTCCCTTAAAGTTGGGACTGTTTTGCTCCAACAATGAGTCACCATTTGTACTCATATAATACTTGCAAAGTAACTGTGACAGTCACACGAAAATTTTAAACTAGTATTCTGATATGCTACAATTCATCACGCTCGTGATAATGATGAGTTGAAAGGAAAAGATATAAAATTCCCTTCACTTAAAACTTTAGATAACAAAAATTTTGACAAGCATTTCACTTCAGCAAGCAACCTTATCAGTAAATAAAGAATGCTACCGTCGGAAATCAGATCTGCTACTATAAGACACGTCTAACCCTTCACCATATTTAACTACCACGTGCCTCAATTGTTTTGCGTGTGATATTCAATAGATATACATAAGTTTCAAATGGTAAACTAATATACAAAGTGGTATCTAATTAGAACACCTGCAAGCAATAAGCCGTGGAGTGCTTTGGTCAGCAAAATACGATCTTCGAATCGTGGTACGACACGGTTTGTTGAATCCTTAACACTGTGATACCGTTGACTGCCAATACTTGGCTTACTTAACTTCGTTTTGTGGAAGAGTTTAACAAACCGAATAGAACAATTTTGTTACTTCGAAAAGATAAAATCAAATTTGGTATCATATAAGTGAAATACATAAATGAGTTTGGAAAGTCGGGATTTTAAGCGAAATTCTCTGGAATATTACACTTAGATATCACATATGTATGGGTTAGCCGTATTTTAAATAAAAGGAAACCTTGAAAACATTTCAATTACAACGGTTTTTTCAATAGGGGTGCTCGAACTTTGACAGAATGTGTAGCGGCCGCATTAGAGAATCTACAGCTGTCTATAGTAATTAGTGTTGGACAAAACATCATGGAAAATTATAGCGTGCAAATTATTAAATATTACTATCAGAATTAGTGTTCAGTCTACTATTCGTCATTTTGTGGACAAATTCGAATCAATTGGTTCAGTAAACAATCAAACGACACCCGTGCGTCGGCAAGACTTGAGGTCTGTAGAAATTATTGCTGCAGTGAGAGTATGTAGGATAACCCAAGGAAATCAAAAATTGTTCGTCGCGCCCAAAACTTGACCTTTCGTAGACCTCAATTGGCGTATTTTACGTCGGGTCTTAGGCCTGCACCCGTACAAAATTCAATTGACCCAGAAACTGAAGGCCAACGACCAAAACTGACAAGTTTTAGCATCAACAGAACCTTATAGACTTTATGAGCCACGTTTCAGTGCAAAATGCGGAACAGTTTTGTTTGAGATGCGCCTAGTTCTTGAGATTGACGTAGAATCTGCAAACCTGGGTTTTTGGCCACACTTTGAGTATAGAACCATTATTCGCAGTTGTTCTTGCACGAAAAGTAGCATTCCAGTCCTTCCTCCCTGGGCGAGATGGTACCTTCCGTTGACAAAGAAAATTTGTAACTTTCCGAACTGTTTTAGCAAAACTATAACCATATTTGTTGGTTTTAACAATTTGAATGCATTGTTGAATTTTTGTTTGCCTGTGTTGTCATTTTTTGACAATTTGCAAAATAACGGAATATTCGAAATAAAACCCTTTATTTTAAAACGCTGTACTTTATTTTGCAGTCATTCACAGCTAAGCTCATTGTTTCGGCTTCTCTTTCAATGCTTGCAAATGCACCAGTAGAGCTCGCTACGTACTGCTACTGATGTCAATGTCATCAGCAAATGAATGACAGGTTTTTGGAAAATTGTGTTTCTGATGCTGGCTTGTGAGTTTGGCACAATTTTCTCAAGTATGTGAAAAAAGTCATATGACTGAGCTTCTTCTTACCTTAACCCTTTTTTGACGTCAAAGGTTTCGGTGAGATTTTTAGATCTTTACATCATCAGATCTTTACGGAACATTAAGCGTTTTCCATTGTCATTCTGCACAATCGGACACAATCTAAAGGATGGAGAGTGTCGATCTGAATTTCATGAATTTTCCCTATGGTCTGCTCTAGAGTAAATTTTTGAACAATATTAGATTAATCGGGCTTAAAACCACACTGATAGGGCCGATCAGATCGTCAAAAAATATTCAGACGTTCATTCAATACAGCAGATAAGCTGTGTTCTTAAGCCGGTGGAGTTTGGATTTTTTTTCTTGTAGAAGCTGCAAACGGCGCTGAGATTCAATTTATCAGACATACCTTACTCTGACCAAATTGTGGAAAAGGATTGGTCTCTGCTGCCTACAGAGGCATAACCGACTACCTTAAATAGCCTTAGGAAACTTAGATTTAAGATATTATTATCTTTACTTAGGTTGATCGGATAGATCGAAATTTTGGCTTTTACCATCCAGGCTCGGGTATCCTTATTGTTTAACAGGATGCAAAAGTTATTTTTTCCATATCCTCAACAGCGACTGTGACTACTATTAAATTTCCTTGTTCGTCTATGAAGACTTCTTTTCACATCTTGTCGGCTTGACACATTGATGAAACAATACTCGAGCGTTGTGAGTGGAGCAGCATCTCTTCGTTTCCTTGATCGCTTGCTTCCCATGCATTTTCTTCGCTGCTTCGTAGGCGATTGTTTTGGTGGAAATGCTTGCCTGCATTCTTCGGTTGAAGAAGAGAGGTGAAGGGGTATACGATCTGCAAAAGTTCTGGTGATTTATTTCGATTGCATCCGTTTCCCATTAAGGAGATCATCTTATCTGTAAACCTATGTTGGCAGCAACTTTGTAGTGGTCCAAATCTAAATCGGCCGCTCAGAATGTTCGATTATGTATAATACTGGACGAGTTGCTTGTTTCGATCCGATCAATTTGGATGGTGGTTTTGGGATCAGGTAACCGCTGTGCCATAGTGATATCCTTAGCTATATCCAGTTAGCTATATCCAGATAGTGTGTCGGTTTCTAAACGTGCTTTTTGGCCGCACTGCTAAAGAATTCTTACTTTCCGATTTTGTCGGTAAAATCACTTTACATTTTCTACCATCGTCTAGTTCGCACAAACTCACATCCTCAACACAATTCCATAGTTTTCCTTTGTTCCTGCTCATTTCACTGCATTGCCTATATGGCGGTGATTTCTTCTTAATAGAATTCTAGAGCCTTTGCTAGTTGATTAGTTGCACGTAAACTGCTCTGATTTATCAAAAAAAGTAAAACTTGTTAACATGAAGCGATAGTGGACTCTATTGACTGTAATCCTTTAGTCGGCATCATCTCGGAAGTAGTGCAGGCCAATGGCACCTCCGGTATGAAAACCACACCAAACAGTCAATAACCACTGGAACATCACCTTCTGATCCAACCGTTTAACCAAAAATGTACCTCGTCACTGATCCGAAAATATTCAAAATTCGTAGTCGTAACTGACCGCGAATAGTTTTCCATGATTAAATGGTAGACAATTTGAAATAACATTTTTAAAAGATGGTATGTGCGAGTTCAGAGAATCGCTATTGGGAAAATTGGGCGTTTCTAATGAGACACCCTTTGTAAAGAATGCTGAGGATTATTGGCTAGATGGAAGATCTGCTGACCGAGTCCCTTGTCAATGCGGAACGGTTGCGCTACCTATGTAATTAGATAAAACAAGTAAGGCTTCCGAGAATTCAGAGTTAATTCTATTCCGAAGGCAAACCATTTGTCAAATAAAATAAAGTAGGCCCTATAATTACATCGCTTACATATATGTATGTACATATGTAGTAACACTGCTTGCTAAAAGTTTGAGGCCACTCTTGACAACTGATTTCCTTCATGTATGGAGATTGAATTTTATGAATTACATTGGGTTTTTTTTAACTAAATTTTCTACCTGAACAACAACAACACACTACACTCAGATAATAAAAGATTTAATAGAAAACTGCTTTTATGGCTTATTGAGAAGTGTTGTTTAGGTTCTTCCCAATTATTAAATTGTGTGACTATCGGTTGTCGATTCAGCAGTTTCTTATGACTCCTTAGATCAGAAGCGTTGTCGAATCCTAAAATTTGTCGACCTGAATTGCAACAGTCTTACATAAATGCCACATTTTGAAGTCATACGAATTTCTTTGAGATTCTTCACACCTTTAGTAAACAGTACTCGTTAAAAATGGGAAAGTTGCGGAAACCTGAATCGGGATACGATCGGAAATCACCACCCTTCTTAAAAAGGGCATTTCGCTGCTGGAAGTTGTTGCGCAGTTAAAGATATCAACGTGCCATTGAATGATACGTTCAAACTGGAACTCTTGAGGACAAATCACGGCCAGAAGGGTTTAGAACTAAAACTAAACTCGATGGTCGGCTAAAAGTCACACCAAACAAACAAAGTAGACAAAAAACAGCACCCTAAATATGCGTGAAAATGAATCAAACACGGAATAAGAAGCTGTCCTTGGCAACGGGGCCCCCGCCCAATTATCAAGGCTTCGCCCTTGATAATAATATTGTCTAATAATGAACGGGGGCAGAGCAAAGTACTGGTCTTATCGTAAACATCTTCAGATGACGCTACCGAAGGTTGCTACGATTCGATCAGTCACAAGTTGGCGGTCATATGTCTTGTTGGCGGCTCGACCACCGGTAGTCCCTACCAGGACTTAAATCACGGTACCATGGGAGTCAGGAGCCCCCCGGATCTCGGTCCGGGCCTGACTTGTTAGAGGTAGGCCCCCTTGTGGGAGCGTCATGGTGACTGTGGTTTAAACCCAAAATCGCGGGAAGGGTTTCGGCCCAATGTAGAGTTGCAATAAGTACTGGGTGCTGCGACCCTAAGAGCAGTAAGAGGTTTTAGGTCGGCCTCGACTCATACCGAGGGTTGAACTTGTGCCGGTAACACAGTTCCGAATTGGTATCAATGGATTGACGGTGAGCGATGGTAAGGCGTATCCTTGCTCCCATGAATGACAGCAACAGCAACAGCAACTGCAAGAAAAAAGTGTGCAGAAACAACAGAAAACAAAAACACAAGTGCAAACGCAGCAAAATCAACAATCGCAGCAGCAAAAGCAACAATTGCAGCAGCAAAAATGTCATCAAAAACTACTACAACAGCAGAAACAACAACAGCAACTGCAGCAGAAAACAAAAAAAGAAAAAGTGCCGCCAATCAACACCTACAACATGGAGGTCCAGGACACCAAGGACTTGTGTAAGTCGGCCATAGGTAAGCACTGTAGCATTAAAAGATCAGGCTTAAACAGGCACGTCATCCACTGTAATTCAGTGGATGGCTACAAAAGAATTCAAAACCTGTTGAAGGAAACGACGACGGAGTACTTCAGGTACACACTGAAAGGTGATAAATTTCAGACAGTCCTATTGAAAGGAGTGGAACCGTCCACTGATCCCGAGGAACGCTTGAAACCGCTTCAA
This sequence comes from Volucella bombylans, assembly GCA_949129095.1. Taxonomy (NCBI): domain Eukaryota; kingdom Metazoa; phylum Arthropoda; class Insecta; order Diptera; family Syrphidae; genus Volucella; species Volucella bombylans. The sequence goes on along the minus strand of OX422143.1, from coordinate 98,927,192 downwards.
GGGAAAGAGTGCGACGTTCTCAAATTTGTAGGGGTTAAGCAAAAAGGGAGAAGCGGACACTACCGTTCTTCCTAGTACAGCTCACTCCCAATAGCAAACTGGATAGTCTAAGGAGTATCAAAGTCCTGGACTACCAGGTTGTTCACTGGGAGAAATTACAAAGGTGTGATAACATTATACAATATGTTCGCTGCCAAAGGTTCGGCCACGCCGTGTTAAGTGTGGGAAGGATCACAATTCTCAGGAATGTGCTTTGGGTCAGGAGAAAGAGTCAGACAAAAGCCAACACTCATGTGCTTTATGCAAGAGCTCGGGACACACCGCTAACTATCGGGGTTATCCTAAGTTCCAAGATATAAAGAAAGCAAATATGGCTCGTCAGCAGAAAGCGGAGGTTAAGCGTCCATACACTCAGCTTCAAACTCCAGCCGTCACGCCCCGAATTACCTTCGCCCAAATGGCTGCAGGTAGGGTAGAATGGTACAAAAAGCCACGGTTGCTGCCTCGGCCCCAGCACCCAGAGCACCGGAAGTGGCTAGAAGACCAGGCTCCTGATGTGCTTTTCGCTAGCGAAACTAAGCTTTCCGATAACCACAATCTGGAGCACAGTAAATATAATAGTAGAAGAAGAAACCACCCCAACTCCACACAAGGAGGTGGTGTCGCGATCTTTATTAAAAAAAATTTAAATTCAGAAGAATGTACAAGGGTGTTTTGCATGGGTTCCGGGTGCTAGAGGCATGTGTCATGCGCATACCTCTCCGTAGCGGAAAGTGGCTGTTCACGGTCTCTGTCTACGCGCCTGATGCTTCTCAATCCACTTTATTCATCTCAGAGCTCGATAGGCTCTTTTGACTCCTTAGACTGGAATCGGAGGAGAATTATTACATAATCGGAGGGGATTTTAATGCCAAACATAGAGAATGGGGAAATCACGTACCAAATACTAGAGGGAACCTACTACTCAATTGGTTGGCCCAGCACAGTGTCATGCATAGACTTGGTTTGAAGCCGACGGACAGTCCGTCGTTTCCCAGATACGGCTCTTATTTGGATCTATTGCTGTACGATATACGGATACAAATGACGGGGAGGAATCTACAAACTTTAAACTGTCTGCATACATTCGTGTACGACAGTGACTATTGCGGTTTTAATACCGAAATAACAATTCCTAACGAAATTGCGGAGCTGGAAGAGTTTGTTCCTAAGTATTCTTTTACAGTAGGACTCGCTGGACACGCTTCGATAGAACCTTGACAAGAGCACTCTCCACGAATTCGCTCTACCCACCGTCCAATAGGAATATGTCCAACGGGGAGTTTGACAGGTACCTAAAACAATTGGACAACAGACTATAGACATTACAATATATCGGTATGAACACACACCCAACGAAGATCTATTCCGCAATGCACCGACACAAAAGTAGACTGCTGTCAAGACTCAAAACCTTGTACAGGCAGTTTACTGACAGACATAACATGGAGGTTAGGACACTGAAGTCATCAATTAAAAACCTCCAAATATTGATAAGAGAGAATTACAGATCAGCTGTAAGTTTGTACTGGAACAATAGAATTCGGGCTGTAAATTCCAGCAACCCGAATATGTTTCAGCAAGTAAATAAAATACTTCGGAGAAAAAATCTATTTTTATTTTTATTTTATTTATTTATTTATTGCAATGTAAAATTACAAAAAATATATTACATAAAAAGGCATTAACAACTAAGCCATCAGCCTACATATGAATATTTATATAGATGGGGTACACAAATTGTTGTAAGTTGTTTTATACAATATTTTTTGTTATTATATTTATATTTTACACAATAAGTTAAATTTTTTGAGGAATTCTATTATTCTAAAACAATTATCAAGGTTGGGGTTCTTGATTATATTTATGTAGTCGATTTTGTGGTCAGCTGGTTGGAAGTTTGGGCAGATGTTCAAAATGTGTTCTATTGTCATGTTTTGTGGGTTGTTGCAGAACAAACAGGATCTGTTGGTTGAATTTTTGTCAATAAGGTGAATATGCGTGAGGCGGGTATGACTGAGTCTCAATCTTATAATTGCTGTAGATTCTGGCCTAGTTAGCGTATACGGGAGGTGCACTGGAGAGCGTGAAGGGTTAATTAAGTTGGAATAGTAGTTGTCTATTTTTTCGAAATTTCTCAGAGATTTTTCTTTTTGCGAGTTTCTAATTATGTTTAGTAAATCATACGGATTGGTGATGTCGGAACAGTACATGGGTGAGCTGGTGGCTAATTTGGCTGCAGCATCTGCTACTTCGTTTCCTCGGATGTTGACATGTCCTGGTACCCAGACGAGTTTAATTTTCGAGTAGTATTGGCAAAGTTTGCTGCGTATTTTAACAATGGGTAAAAGTCTCACAGTGCCTTAAAATTCCTCGAATGATGGACAATGAACGAATACTGACTACTGCAGGCATAGATCCGGGAGAATTCGCAGATGATGATAATTTCTTTGTTATCGAAGATCCGCAGGAGAAAGTTGAGGCCTTGGGAGCGACTTTTCAGGAAGTGTACAAAACCAATAACGTTATTGGCTCAAATCACGACCTGGAGAATCGAGACCTTCTGCACAATTTCTACCTGCGAAATTACATACAGAACTGGCAATTCGAGAGCTCGGGAATCGATGGAATACCGAATATTGTGCTTCGACATCTCCCTCTAGAAGCGGTAGATTTTACACCACCCTGTTTAACAATGCAATGAATAATGCACATTATCCAGCGCATTGGAAAACGGCGGTGGTTCACCCTATCCCCAAAAAGGGAAAGGATATATCCAATCCGGCGAATCTCCGGTCGATAAGTCTCCTTCCGAATATCAGTAAGGTGTTTGAAAAGGTAATCAATAGGGTTTTGACTCAGTGGATCGAGGACAAAAATATAGTTCCGGATAATCAATTCGGTTTTAAGGCGGGCATGATGTCATACATGCCGCATCTAAACTGGTGTCAGATATCCAATGGAACAAATGTAAAAACCAGTGTACTGGGGGCTGCCTGGTTGATTTTGAAAGGGCCTTCTACACCGTATGGTTAGAGGGTCTTTTCTAAGGGTTGACCAGACTGGACATGAGTAAACCACTTTTATATATTCTTCATAATATGCTCAGCTACAGAACGTCTCTCGATTTTCGTGGACACCTGCCTTTACGGCCTTATTCCACGGGATGCCCATACATCCATGGGAGCAAGGATACGCCTTGCCATCGCTCTCCAATGATTTTCACTATTTTTGATACCAAATTGGAACTGTGTTGCCGGCACAAGTTCCACCCTTGGTATGAGTCGAGGCCGACCTAAAACCTCTTACTGCTCTTAGGGTCGCAGCACCCAGCACTTATTGCAACTCCACATTGAGTCAACCAAGGAAAACCAAAGGAAAACCAAAGGAAAACCAAGGAAAACCATAGGAAGACTCTTTCCCGCGATTTTGGGTTTAAACCACAGCCACCATGACGCTCCCACAAGGGGGCCTACCTCTAACAAGTCAGGCCCGGACCGAGATCCGGGGGGCTCCTGACTCCCATGGTACCGTGATTTAAGTCCTGGTAGGGACTACCGGTGGTCCAGCCGCCAACAAGACCTATGACCGGCAGCTTGTGACTGATCAAATCGTAGCAACCTTCGGTAGCGTCATCTGAAGATGTTTACGATAAGACCAGTACTTTGCTCTGCCCCCGTTCATTATTAGACAACGTCATTAAAGGGCGAAGCCTTGATAATTGGGCGGGGGCCCAATGCTCAGCTGCAGACAGTTCATCGTGAAAAATGGCGATGCGACTTCTGTTGGAACATTTCACATTAAAAACGGTCTGCAACAATGTGCGGTTTATTCGCCGATCCTATTCAACATTTACACAAGCGATTTGATAGGTTCACTTCCCCATTGTATTGCGTACGCAAACGACTTGATAGCGTACAAAACAGGTCTAAACGTCGAGGTCATTAACATGCTTTTGCAAACTGACTTCGAACAAATTAGGTGATTTTGCGATGACTGGAAGCTGAAAATCAACTTTCAGAAGTCTGAAACCATTCTGTTTAGAACGCCGTTGTCTGGTGCCTATAGGGACACCAGAAAGAATTGGCGAACATTTTCGATCATTAGACAATACGGCCAGCCACTTAAATGTAGTCAGATACCTTGGGATCTGGCTAGACCAATATCTATATTTCAACAGGAATGTAGATGCTGCTCTGTCGAGAGCTAAAGGTGCTTTTGCCCTTGCAATGAGACTGTTTTATAGCAGCCAACTCGATGCGAGGGTGAAATTTATCTGCTACATGGCCCTCATCCGGCCCATGCTGGTATATGGGTCCCGTGTGGTTCAACGTGAGAGCGAGCTTAATGGAAAAGATTCGAGTGTTTGAGAGGGCTTGCCTTAGGGTTTTTCTTCACCTTTACATAACACCAGAATCGGAGTACATAATATTCTATCCCAATGAATTCTACAATTCTACAACAAGGTGAATCTAATAAGAGTGGACAACTTTGTTATTAAGTTAACTCGAGGGCATATTGCAAGAGCAATGACCTCGTCCAATAACCTGATATCTGGGGACTAGTACCCCAACTACTCATATCATGAGTGTGTGCGCTCGAAATCCTTCGTCCCCCCTGAAGCGTTCCTCTATTGGGACATGAAATTGCTGATCCAGGATAGATTTGCGGTGCCGCTAATCTTCCACGTAGCTCGTGCAGGTGGTGAGGGGCGACTCAACTACAACAGAGACGTCGCACACGGCAGAACTGAACGTCTTAGGTTTAGCAGGGCGGTTTCAAAACGCGACAAAAAAGATGTTTTCTTGCAGCACCAAAATATTTGGTGGTTGAGTGAAGAAGACCCGATTTCTTCGTCGTTTGGGCCATATTTTCCTTGCTATGTTTAGCAAATGGCCGACTTACATCGGTTAGGGTAGTTTTAAGGTATGGAGGTTGGCAACCTAGGGTTAGCTAGAAATTAGGTTAGCAACTTGAAGTTTGCTAACAATTAGGTTAGATTAGGTTGCATAGTTAGGCTAAGCAGTTTAAGGTTTAGCATAAGTTAGCACAGGTAGTTAGTTTAAGTAGATTAAGTATTTATACCTTTAGTATAAGTTTTATATAAATACAAAAAAAAAGCTCATTTATTAAGTTTTTTCTTAGTTTAACTATAATAGATGTTAATGAACAGCAATTAAGATTGAAAATTGTAAATTAGACGTCGAAAGACATGAAATAAAAATTTATTATAGTTTAGCTTAGAGCGCGCGTTTGGAGGGCCAGTAAGTTAGAATAAGTTAATTAAGTTATGATAAGCTTGCATTTAAGCATTTTTTCTGTTAGCATGTAAGTTTAGTAAATTTAAGATCAATAGAATAAAATGCATTAAAAATGAAAATGAAATGACACCCGAAGTATGGTGTGTTGAGATCAGCGTTGCGGAAAAGAACTTGACCCAGCTTGTAAATCAACCCACGTGAATATCAGAGAAATTGGAGAGAAATTAATAACTTCTTTAGGAATTTTAACTGGTCGTTATGTTTCCTTGATAACGACGCAGACTGCGCTGCTGATATGATCTAAGATACTTTTCTCTTTGCAATGAGATTCTTTATCTCTAATGGATTGAGAGTATCAGTCCAAAAGAAAAGGCATAGTACGACTCGAGCTGTAAATAGGCTATCAAGGATAGAGAAATGTTTTTCCGCTTCTATAAGGCCAACCCGGCAGAGGAAAACTGAAAACAGTTCAAACGAGCCAGGAAAGACTGAAACGTTTTTCTTAAGCGTGCAAATTTCCAATATAAACAAAAACTGAATTATATATATATAATACTACATACAATGCCCTAAATGCAGTAAAAGATTTTGGTCGTTCATCAAAAACATCAGAAATTCTGCCCCATCCTCCATCCCAAAGCTCATTTACAATGACATTCCAGCTGTCAGCTCTTTAGACATTACCAATCTACTTGCTGCACACTTTGCGGCCAGCCCACGTGCAGATTGTGCCTTGTCTCTGCCTACACTTGAGTGAGTCGTATCTTCAATGGGACGAATTCACTTTCGCACTCGTGTAGTAATAAGAGTACTTAAAGATCTTAATATACAGAAATCCGCTGGTCCAGATTTTATAGCTCCTCTTCTTCTGGAAAAGGTGTTATTCCACGCTGGCAAAACCACTGCTTAAGCTTTTCCACCGATCCTAAAAGAGTCCTATCCGAGAAGATGTAAAATAGCATTTATTCAGCCCATCCCTAAAAAAGGCGAATATTCTTCTCTCTCCTCCATTGACCCATGGACCCATTGTACCTACATACGTCCCTTTTTTCCAAGGTCATGGAAACTCTGATAAACCGTCAGCTTATGAAATATCTCGAAACACGAAAACTTCTCAATGACCGGCAATAGCAACAGGTCCACTGGTGATTTGATGGCATTTCTCACCGAAAAGTGGAATCAAAGCTTACATCAATCTGACGCAAGCATTGTCGAAAATGCATGCTTTTGGGATCGATTACTTTCCTGTTCAACGGATTAGAAACTACCTTTCGGAACATTCAATTCAAGTTGTCTTGGATGGATTCAAGTCTGACATTCACAACCTAAATGCTGGTGTGCCCCAGGGATCCATCCTGTCTCCCAAACTCTTTTCAATCTCCATTAATTTTCTCTTGTTTGCTACTTCTAATCAAATATATTCCTTTGCTGACGACAATACTCTCTGCTTTTTATATTCGCTAAGCTCATTAAATTCCGATATACGAATTAATAGCATCGCTAACATCAAGAGAGTGGAATTTAATGCTTCCAAAACACAATTCTGTCTGCTGTCGTTAAAGCGAAATTTGAATTTGCATCCCAGTTGCATCGTTGAAACCGAAAACTTTTCCATTCTCGATATGTGTGTCAGTGACAACTTACTTTGGAATGACTACATATTTGACGTCGCCAAATTTGCCGCGAAATGTCTAAGTTTCTGCAAACGGTGTAAGAAATACTGGTCTGGCCTCAATATATAAGGCATTCATCCACCAAAAATTGGTGTACAATGCCCACATCTGTTCAGGTGCTCCTAAAACCTCACTGCACCTGCTGGATAGGATTCAAAGCCCTGCAATAAGGCTCATACACTTATGCTAATATCACCCAGTCAATTGACAACCTCGAAAACCGACAAAATATCTCCTGTCTCACTTTGCTTTGTCGCTATTTTCCCCACCAGTGCTCCATTGAAATTGCCAGTAGCATTTCGCCCCTTCAAACCCTCGATATGAATGCTCATCAGTTTACCTCAAGCCCACTTTCTAACGTACATTGAAATATCGTGATTCTTTCCTAAACCGTATATCTCGCTTACGGAATGCCCTTCCCCTGACCATTATAATCTTCAAACCTTATCGCCTTGAGGGCACGCTAATTAAAAAAAAATATATTGGAAGAAAACGCTTAATTGGCGAGGGATTCATAAGACGTCAAGACTAACTAAAATAGAGGGATGATGAAGAAATCCTACAAATTATGATATGGCCGCTGGAATCGCCAGATTTAAACCCTATAGAGGAGGTGTGGGAGGTGCTGGATAGAAGGGTCCGGTATCAATGAAGAAAATCATCAGAATCTACGTTGTGGAACAAACAATATAATAGCATTGTATTGCTGGATCAATCTACCATAGACAACAATTCAAAAACTAATATCTGACATAGAATGCTACAAATTGTAAAAAAAGGAATCAAATGTAACGGTGGTTTTTGACCGGTTTAAGTCATTTTTTCGTCTTTTTAATAAATTTCTTTATTATTATTCATAAAATGTTGTGCATGTTTCCCGTTTTTTTTTCGAACCATGTTATACCTACATTAGGGTGACTTCAAACTTTTGGCCAGCAGTGTATATCAACTTAATATACAGTAGAAGGATTGGAATCCCTTTTTGACATACATACATATATGTACACATGCATTTATACATATAGTATGTGCATGCCTGTGTATCTACTCATGACCAATTAATCTTCTGTAGTAATTCTTTTTTCTGTACACTGTTCTTTAAATCCAACCAAACCCCCAATTTGAATGTTTAATGACAGAATTCGAAGTAAACAATGAACATGCCCTTTACAAGGCAGAGCCCAACCTCAATCAATTTGAACGTAATTTTATGTATTTTCTATTCGAGTAAATATTTTCCGAAATTTCTTTGCTACCAAAGAGTGAACGGAAAAAATAAGCTCAAAGAGCGAAAATTAATTACAAACAGCACAAAGGCCTCCTCGGCTGTTGCCAAATAAATTCGAAAATACAGAAAAGTACTTACTCCTCACAAAAGAAGTGGCAAAAAGATACATTTAGTATACGAGTATGTCTACTCAAATCCACGAGCATGTGTTGTGGAATATCTCGTCTAATCAAACATTGGTATCGTGCAATCAAGACGAGGGTTTTGCGTCGTCGGCCGGTCGTTTACCAGCCTTCATTTTGAATTACATACATGCCACGAACTAGGCTCAGCCAAGAGTCAAACGAAGTTCAAGTTCAAATAATAATTTTTTTTTTTTTTTATTTTTCATTTCGAGTCGTCGCTATACTTGTAGTTGAATAAATTAACGTCCACCATAAGCAATGCTATCTAAAACGCATACATAGGCATGGCTGCAAGTTCGATTTGATATCTATGAATCGTTTTAGCTGGGTATACATGCATATGTATGGATACATATGACTTCGGCAAGACGAAATTATGGATTTCTGTTTTGACAGGGTGCACGAGTAAATGGGTGTGTGCCGAGCCGCGCCGCAATGGATTAAATTAATTGAAAAGAGGAGAATTCCACAAAAGGAGAGTATGGATGGAGAGTATCGTTCAGTCTTAAGACTGAATTTTCAAAAACGAAGGAGAAACCCTATTCTCGGCGGAAATATGGCAACAAAGTGTTAAGGATCCTGCGCACAACACAACCTTCCTTATTTGGAAACTTTATTACCGGTAAAATTCTTGCAGATGATACATACAAATCCACCCTAGGTCACGAGCTATAAAAGTGTCGGGTGGTGTATTTACATATATGTACATATTCTCGCGCGTACATCCGACTATTGTACATACTCGTACCTACGTTTGCATAGAGGGCGCTCTTTTGAACACTCAAAAACGAACAAAATACGAGTTCCAGAAGGAAATTGAAAAAAGATAAGTATAAAAAGAAAACAGAAGAACGGATGATACTCTTGTCTATACTATTGGAAGGTGTGGGGGTTGACGAGCATTGTTTTAATATATTAGAACTTGAAAGACGCAAGCCGGAATCGGAATCGGAAGCTATACGTATGCGTAGGAACTGCAAACACCCATACATACGCGCACACCTCCATTTGTTTTGTCTTTATACAATGGCGTTTAATTAGTATGATGTACGGAATACCAAAGTGGGGTGTGGTTTGATCAATCGATAATGGTAATAATAAAACAATAGTTGCTGACTTAGTCGCTGCTAGTACCCTGTCAATGGTGAGAGAGCTTCGTATTTGAGGAAAGCGTTTTAACCGCTAAAAGAGACTTGAGTCGAATTGCCGGCAAGGGTGAATCAATCTCTAAACTATTTTTGGTTTGGATTGCACCTTAAGAGTGAGAATGAAAAATGAGCTTGGACTAGAATTTGGGACTTTGCAAGGATTTTTTTTAGAATTTTCTTAAATAATAGTAATTTGACCTAATTTGTGTAGATATTTGCACTTTGATAATTTAATAATAAATGCAGAAAATTATGGGAACAAGTTAAATTTCAACACATGTGTATAATCTATCAAAAGATTGAGGGTTGGTTTCTGCTTTAACACATTGCCAGAAAAAGCCCTCATTACCCTTAAAGCACATGATATTATAAAAGAAGGAATATGAAAAAAAAACGAAAACTAAGGTGGTCCTATACTCATAAGTGTAGCTTTTTAATTTATGCTTTTCCACGGGTCTATGTATGTATGTATGTATATGAGAAGACTGGTCATCAAACCAAAAGAAATGGCGTGGTACGGCTGCAAAGAGTTAGCTAGGCTTAAGAATTTGTTGTTCTGCTCTTACAAGACCAACCCGACAGAGGGAATCCCAAAAACGTTTCAACGAGTCAGAAAATGCCTGCTACCCTTTCTTGTACTTCGCAGCTTCAAGATTGTGTCATGTCTCAGCTTACACTGAAGGGCTTCCGAAATTCTATCAGAATAATCCACTCTCGCATTCGTGTAATATCAAGAGTCCTTAAAGGTATAAATATTCACAAATCCGTGCTCTACTACGCTGGTTGAACTACGGTTTACACTTAAAGTTTTCTGTTAATCATACATCCAGTCCAGTACACCTTTGTCTGCGGCTTCTACGGATAGCAGAAAGTATTGGCGAAAGTTTGCGATCATAGGACACTATGGGCAGCCACTGGCTTGTCGAAATGATAAGTCAGATGCCTTGGGACCTGGCTAGATCAATATTTATATTTTAATAAATATATAGATGTTGATTTGGCCAGGTGCGTTTGCCCAAAAGACTGTTTTAAAGCTGCCAAATCGATGCGAAGGTAAAAATAATCTGCTACATGGCCCTTATCCGGGCTATGCTTGTATTTGTATGTCCTGTGTTGTTCAATGTGAGAGCAAGTTCAATGAAAAAGATTCTGGTGTTTGAGAGGGCTTACCTTCGCTTGTACAAAACACCAGAGTCCGAGCCCATAAAATTCTATTCTAGTGAAGTTTTATAAGGGGTGATTTTCACGCGTGATTCGTGACATATGTCAAAGTCAAACATGCTCAGTTAACATTGGAATTTCGTGCACAACGCTTACAAATTTTGAATTTTGTTATCAAAATGCGTGCTCTGTGAAAAATATTTTTCGCACACGTCGACCATTTTACGGTCGTCATAATCGAGCTACTGAGCAAGAAATTCAAGCCATAGGACTAAATTTCACAACAATTTCACGCAGAGGAAAATATTGCAGCTGTATCCGCCAGTATTAATGAACACCGTGATTTGTCCATTCGTCGCCGTTCGCAGCAATTGGGATTATGTTACTCGACTGCGTGGAAGATTTTAGGCAAGGATCTTGGTCGAATTTTCGGTGAGTGAGCCTTAGAAAAGTCTTCAGCGACGAAGCTCATTTCTGGTTGCGATGAGCAACTTCAGATAATACAAGAATTGCCAGTTCTCCCGGAAAAATGCTCTGTTTGGTGCGGTTTGTGGTCCTCCGGCTTGAATCATTGGCCCGCTTCCATTTTTCGTCATTGCATTATATAGAAATTATCTTTCCAAACGTTCAATTCATATTTGCTGTTCAATTCAAATTTATCTACAAGATTAATACTTATGTGCTCCAGGGTTCTGTTTCGTGTCTGACATTCTATTTAATTTTGATTATTGATCTCTCTAATCTATTTATACATTCCTATTGTATATTATATTGCTTTGCTGACGAATGTACTTTCTGATTTTTATATTCGTTCCCCGAATCACGTCGCTGCTTTCCGGCAGTAGAACGGGAACATCAGTGTATGTTAAGCTCATTAATCTCTGATATTTGCAGAATAACGAATTGGAAAATAATCAACTAACTGGAATATGATACTTTTAAGACACAATGTTGCCTTTTATGGTTAAAGTAAAATTTAAACTCTAAGACAGTACCCATAAACGGCATTTTCATTGTCGTAAACATAAAAATTTACATTCTCAGTATGTCTGTCAATGACCACTTACGTAGAAATGAACACATATTCGATATCGCCAGGAATACTGCAAAATGTTCAATCGATGTAAATCATACTTTACACAGTCTGATCACCCAACTGATCACATCTGGTCGGGTGCTCCTACAACATGTGTGCATTTGCTATATACCTATAGGATGAAAAACTATCCTAATATTGCGCGGGAAATTTAAACCCTTTAATACCATCTCCTGTCTTATTTTGTTTTATCGCATTTTTCGCCACCAGGGTTCGATTGAAAATGACAGTATTATTTCGCTGCTTCAAGCCTTCAACTGTAATACCCGTTTTGCTTTAAATGCTCATAAGCTTAACCCCAAGCTCACCTTCTTACGTATTCTGAAATAACACGATTATTTCGTAAGCCAATCCATTCGCTAATGGAATGCCCTGCCAAATTCATTATTTTCTATATAACTTGCAAACATTCAAAAACCAACGAACATCGGTATCGCTCTTACTTTCCTCCGTAAGTTTTTTCGACTGTGTTGTGTGTAATTTAAAAGTGTCCATAATACCCTGAGTGGGTGCTTACTATAAAAAAAACTAAGTCGGCAGCGCTGCTAAATTGTTGTGCCGTTTTATTTTTTTTCGCCCAGGGAGGTTTTTATATTCTAGTTGCGCTTTAAGGCCGACATAACGCTTGATTGGCAAAGTTTTTCTCCACTTAATCTACAGGCTGGCATAATCCTTTGTTTTGATTTAAAAAGAAAAAAAAAGCACTAGAGGGTTTGGGTTCGGTTCACATTTCAAATACCAAAAAACAGATAAAAATAATTTCTGACGTCACCTTTCCTTATAAAAGCAACGCTAAACCATCGAAAATGGAAATTTCTGCCTATGAAAAAGCCTCTCATTCTCCCATCGTACGGAAATAGTAAACATTTGTAGGGCAGTCTCTCTGTGCACAAAAATGACTAGACACAATAAGTGGAGAAACTAATCCTTGGTCCTCACCATATTGTTGCTGCCACAATTTATTAGTTTTTTCTAAGTGAGTGGTATGAATTAGCTTTTCTTGAATCTTTTGCTGGATTTAGCGCAATATGATCGAAAACTAAGACGATGATAAGAATGCTTCCATTCACTCCCTAGCAGTGGATGTACGAGTACGAGTATGTGCTTTTTAGTTTTCTTTTGACAACCCTTCCGACAGACCGCCACTTTATTATACTTCAGCCGAATAAAGGGCTCAAAACTTTGTCATGCCAACGTCAGTTATGACTGAGAATGCAAGAGATTCTGAGCTCAAATCTCGTCCAATGCCGAAGAGCGAAAAAAAAACAACATAATTCAACATAAAACAACATAATTCAATAATTTGCCAATGAAAAGGGAGTTACCCTTGCCGTGTAAAGTCGGGAAAAGTAATATTAAGTCCCACACAATGACAAGGCGCACAGCACATTGAGTTGGAGAGACATGTTCATGTACACTTCGGGTTGTCTCGCCAACAATTTATTCAATTATTTATTAATCACGGTGTTCTTCGAAGCATATTCTCCGAAGGACGAAGCATTACCAATGTCTTGAGAGGTATTCCCTTCACATATAATAGTTGGCCTTGTCGCGACATGTGGTTTCTAACCCACTAATTTATTTGCTGCCAGTTGACCTTGCATTACTGACTACAGGACGGGACAGTATACAGTACCTAGGAGGCATCAATCAATGGCGGTGGAGGCTAAGGTCCTCTTCGGCACTAATACGAGATAATTGATAGAATTGAAAAGAGCTTTGGGACAGCAGGAATAAGAGTCGAATAACCAAAATGTGGTTTGTTCATATTGATTGTAACTTTTTAAGGTCGTTTGGCACCTTGGATCGTATGCCATAGCTAGGAAAGCAATAAAGAGTCGAAAACAAATCAACGAATAATTGAGGCAATTGCCTTATGATAAAGTACTCTATTTGTGTCATCCCTTTAATAAGACACCACCATCGGTGCTTCAGTTCCGGGGCTTGTTAAATCTTTTCATATCAGGAAGTATCAATGTCCATATTCGGATCTTGATCTTTCAAATGACTTTCAATAGAGCTATAGGAATTTCCTGAGGCAAATGATTCACAACTCCTTCTACAAAATTTGAAAATTCTCCCTTACATCGGGACCTGCAGGTTTGTTGCTATTGTACAAAAGAACTCATTTTACCTGTGATAGGTATTTTGACAGCCTCACTTGGTAGTGTGTATGTGAACGAATCTTATCTTCCAGATAAGAACTTAGTCTTCCCACCGCGTAAAACAAAACAATAGTATAGTACTCTCAGAAATGTTGAATCCAATATATAAATTGTAAATGTTATTTAGTAACGGCGTAGGCCGTTCTCGATTGAAACTGGTAATAAACTCCTAATAAGCAAAACAAAAGAAATCTGAAGAATTTGAACATTTTCGATTCATATTCCAAAGTATATTTATTTAGTATACGTCTTCAAAACCAAGTCGTACGAAAGTTAGCAAAAAAAAGCCCGTTGAAAAAACACTAGAAATAGCACGCCGTTAACTGTAGTACGTGTTGTAGCAATATTAACGTCAATAATCCAACAATATCGTGTTGGAAATACACGGATATGAGGATATATCGTGTACTTACAAATAACAATCTTGTTTTGTTAGTAAAGCCAGTTTCAATACTTTTTTTCGACGTACCGTCAAAAATGATGCCAGATGTATCATATATATTTGAGTTTTTCTTTTTGCTTTTTATGCTTTAAATATTGAAGTTTCAGGACTAACTGGTGGCGGAATTGTTTTTTTGTTTTTTTGTTTAGATTAAGATTTTTTTATTAACGGCTAAAATATATTTACAATTTGACTTACAAATAGACTTATAACTAAAATTAAATTGTCGGCTCAACAATAGGGGCCCAACGTATATCTGTTGACAGGAATACATTGTGTTTTACAATATGTTTGTTTACTTAATCTATTACATGTTAATTACAATTTTAGATATACATATATGTTTTTTTTATTTTGATTTTATTTTATTTATGCTAAAATGGCTGATATTTTTTCTATAGAACGGGGTTGCCTCGTTATGGATTATGTCTTCAAAGTCTGGATCTATGATGGCCTTGATGCTGAGGTATCTATGGTCGGTTTGCAGCAGATCAATGAAGGAGCTCCTGCATTCCCTGTTTTGGTGGTTATTAAGGTTTTGAATGAATTTAGTTGAGAGCTGCATCATGAAGCTATCAATTGATGGGACTTCTGCTGCTTCGTACAGCCTCTCATTCTTCTGATGTTTTAGGGTAGTTGGATGATGATAGAGTCCGGTGCAGGAACGGAGAATCTTTCTTTCGAATATTCGAATTTTTTCCATTATGATCGGACAGGCATAAGAATTAACCGTCCTAAGGAGTTGCTTGTAGATAAGTAGCTTGGTACGCTCTCTAAGCCCACACTTCACTGGTGGCGGAAGAATACGCAACCTACTTTTTTTATACTTAGAAAACTACCTGGTTTTCTCAAAAAGTACCTAAATTACAGTTTTCATTTTAGGTTGGGTTGTATGATTAATTGAGGTCTTTTGCAGTTTTGTTTTATTACTCTCTTCATCGGTTTATGCCTTGATTCTGCAACTTTTTCGTGAAACTCTTTAACAGCTTTGAGATATATTAATGCGCAATATCGACCCTAATAGGATTTGAACGCATTTTGTTAATTTAAGTTCTAAACAGATCAATAAACGTATAATTGTGGAGAAAACTGGTTTGTCCGGTAACTTATGGACGGCAGTCTATTTAGATATTTTATTGTACGAGTAATAAAGGATGACCAGATAAGAACGATAGGAATTTTTTTTAAATAAAACAATAACGGTGCGACATATAAAGTTGATTCTGGCTTTATTTTGAACCTACGTTCATGCGATTATGTGTGGAATAGCACATCATTCAAATGGCTGCCTTGGCTTCGCTGGCAGTGGTTCAAGCGGTTGGCCCAATTTTTGATGTCTCGGCCCAATATGTGCGACGTTATTCCCGCAGTAGCATGTCGAATAGCTTGGATATATCGATGTTATCGTCTCTGACCACAGAAAGTCGTTTAACTTCAGACCATTGACGGTAATCTTGCCGCCTTCCTCATTTCGAAAGAAATAAGGTTCGATGATGCCGCCATGTCATGAACCGCACCAAACAGGATTGTGTTCGCTCCAATAACGGCAATTTTGCTTGTTGACGTAGAAGATGATTTTTTGGCCAGAATCCGGATCTCCGGCGAACATTTACACTTTCCAGCGCCCAATTAGCGAACTCACATGGTTGTCTATGATCGCCCGGCTTCAATTCTTGCGTCAACACAATCTTATATGGATATAGGCGCAGATCCAACCAAAAAATAAGCCGGATTGACTTTCTGGCGATGCCCAATTCAGCTGATCGGCACCGAATCGACATTTCTGGGTCTTCTTCGATACTGGCCGCTGCGGCGACTATGTTTTCTTTATTTCGTAACAATCTCTGTCTAGATGGACGACCGACCTCACGACGAAATTCACGTTGCGTATTAACAACTGAGCCGGAATTTCGATAATATTTTTTAATAATTTTCGCACGTTCGGCAAGCGTAAAGCGATGCATGGTGAAATGGCAAACCTTACTGAGTATTTTGAAAGCTGGATATTTTTATTATTTTTCTGTTAATACTTATGCATGAGAGATACCGAAAAAGTATCTAATTCGATTAACGGCAAAAAGTCGTGTTGACCAGTGTATTTAGGTCAGATTGTATGAGGACCACTATACATACATATATAGGTATATATGCATAATATACTACATAGAATCTAATATGTACATAACAAGTTATTGCCACATATGCCATATTTTTTTTTTTTGTGAGTTGGAAATGCCTAATGTCATATGAAGAACATATGCGAGTACCTACGCAAACACTATTGAAGGAGTCTATCCTTTAACTTGTTTGGAGTAACATCATGCTGAACATGGGACAGTCTTTTGACAGTCTTAATCTACGAAAATCAGTAAGGTATGGAATCAACTTAATCTTAAGATACCATCTGCTAAAATTAATTTTACTCTTCCTCCTCCAACTACGAGTAGGTACCTACATTTGAAATTCCGGAGGCTATTTGTTGTCCCCGTTTTCTGCTTTTAATTCAAGAAGTGTACACATTTTTTCATCATTTCGTTAGCTATCTCTCAGACAGAAAGCAGTCGTAGCTACCTACATATGTACCTACTACTCTTTGTCCTTTCGTTTTCAATAACAAATTCTAGGAATTCATGTTCCAGGTACATTTTAACATATGTACCCACCTGTTTTTTGTTTATTTCTTTTTATTTTCAGCAAAAACCCTGGCATCAAAATTAATCTTATATACTGTGTCTTGTATGTGTGTATACTCGAGCATATTAGTCGACAGATCCACGCCCTGAATGAAGAAAACACACATTTACTACATCAGTATCTGGGAATCTCATTATGCTCTGAACAGTAACGTTCTGTTCAACACATACGAATAATGTATGCAAGTGCTTGGCTCAAGGCTAAGGATTTCCATTATTTATTCATTCATCTTATGTGCCTCGCCCGCCAACTGTGCAGTAGAGGCCGATAATATTTATTTTTAAATCGAAAAGCGCTTGAACCCTCCATTTGCTGCTCTTTGAGCCATGAGTGATAACTAATGCTAAGAAAAAAACAAAAATCTCCTCCATCCCAGCCGTTAATATGTATGCATGCGGTGTACAGACGCCGCCGGCCGGTTTAACGTTTAGCCGTTGTTGTCAAATGATTCACATGAGACGTACTCACACTATGTACAATATCTAACTAACGACTCATTCCTCTTTCCCTCAGACCGCAGTGACAAATGAGCTGGAGACGCACATACTCGTATGTAGGTAGAAGAAGCAAAGAAAATTAAAAAAAAAAAAAATCGGAAGTGAAACATAAAATCAATGACTCACCCGAAATGCCCTCGGAATTTATAAGCACCCAGCCATACGCCAGAAGTCAGAGGTTTCATGGAATACAGAGTTGAGGGTGGATTGTCCTCTACTTGTATCTCTTGAAAGAAACACTTTATCTGGCCGCATTTTTTACACAATCATTACATAAGTATGGTATATATGGACATATGTTAACTATATGAGTAGCTGCAATTGCACAGACTTTTATACACAACCAAACGCTACCCTTTCCATTTTGTTTAGTCGACAGTGCTGCCACTTCAGATAAGTTTTCACTGAATAAATTCCGAATACAAATAACCAAATGATTAGGAAAAGCGAAATGGTCCTACCCTCCGTGGAGTGAACGTTGGGTGCCTAGTAGACCAAAAGTAACTTGACTTTGGACCGTGTTAGAAGCTGTTAGTTACAGTTCACGAGAGAGGAGAGAGTGTGTGTACACGGTGAGTGTCCAAACCTTATTCTGGTGGTAGTGGAGGTATTCCCTAGATAGAATCAATGATTGCATTAACAGTTTCAGCTTACTTACTTACTTACATATTTACTTAGGTGGCGTTACAGCTAAGGGTGAACCTGGGCCTCAATCAACAAGGCTCTTCAGCTAGCACGATATATCGCCGGCTGCCTCGAGTCCGGCACTCCAAATCGGTTGAGAGTCCTTGCCACATGCGTACATCGCTTTCTATGCGGTCGTTCTCTGCTGTGTCATCCCAAGCCTCTTGGCTCAACTTGGTGCAGCCATCTCAGACGTAGGATCCGTAGGTGTGCGTGGTCCTTTTAGTTTGTGGTTGAATATTTTCTTCTATTCCCCGTCAATACAAATGGGATCTAAAATCACACGTAGTATCCTTCTCTCAAAACGGCCAAGTGGTTCTATATACGCTTTCGACAAGGTCCAAGCTTCTGCGTCCGGGATGATAAGGGTCTTGTATAAAGCCAGTTTGGTCTTACGAGAGAAAGTTCTATTATTGGCGACTGGTAAGAGTAATTCTGCGTCTGTTTTTTGGGCTGACGTTTTTGCTGTTTGTATCTGCGGAGCCAAAGTGGACAAATTCCTTAACTAGCTCGAAGCTTTAATTGCCAATGGTGAAGTTCTGTCCAAGTCGTCAATGGTGTGCTATCGTTTCTGATGGCAGCATGTATTTTTTTTTTGTTACCCTCCTTTACCGTCGGACCCATTTTGGTCGCTTCGTGTTCGCCCAATCGCAGTAATGTCAGGCGTGTGCGCACGTAATTGTGTGGAGTTAAGAAAGGTAGTGCCTTTTTAGTTGGTCAGTTACTGTTGCACAATTCTCTTTAAGACGATGTTAAAAAAGTCACATGACAGCGCGTTTCCTTGGCTAAAACCTTTTTGATATTGAAGGTCTCAGTTAACTCATTACCGACTTTGTTGGAGCAGCGAGAATTCTTCATAATCATCCTACTCAACCTGACGAGTTTGGCAGGGATGGTCTCTACGCACATTATCATATGCGACTTTGAAGCCAGCAAATATTGTATATGGTGAGTGTCGATCTGAAATTCTCTGGTCTTTTCCAAAATGTGCCATAGTGTGAATATTTGAGCGATGATGGATTTTCCTGACCTGAAACCGCACTGATATAGACCTGCCGGATTCATAATTGGTTCAAATGGTTTCAAACGCTCATATAATACAGAAGAAAATATACTACAAATGTTCCTTTACATTCTTATTTATTATTCTCGTATTAGACCTTATTCTTTTATATTTGGCGCAGTCAGAAAGTTCACCTTTCAGGCATGCTTTCCTTTGATGTAAGTTGGTGCATGTTCCCAACCAGGCCATCTCCAGTTGCTTTAAATAGCACATCAGACAATCCGTCTGCACCGGAATCTTTATCAGACTTTAGCTTTGAAATTGCTACCTTAACTTCGTCTAGGTCAGGGGGACTGAATTCTCTTTAGTCAGCGGTATTTTGACCATCATCGCCATTATACAGTCTACAGAAGTACGTATTTCACAATCTCTCACATTACTAGTTCTCAATGCTCATCTTTGTAGGCTTCCATTTGGGCTTTGTCTCACTGTCATGTTCGGTTTATTCGAACTATCAAACGTCATTCCTGCAGTAATATCTTTGCTTTTTTTTATTATCTTTCCGAGAAGCCTATGTTCTTCCCTTCTTTTCTGCTCACTTTCGATGCAGGGCAGGTTAATATGCTTCTTGGTTCATTCCAAATTCAATGGTAATTTTATGGCGTTTTTGACGATCAAGAGATGCTGAGTTACGACTTGAACTTCGTAGGTGTTTTCCATTCGACTTAGTGTGAAAATTTGGTCGGTGGTCACACTGGTACGTACGGATTAGAATGTTGCAGAAGGACTTGAGACATCTACATAATATCATACATTAAACAGGATCTTATATGCGATATTAAGCAGGGGTATGCCTAGGCTTTTCAAGATATGAGATCGCTGTGTGCTGCTAAAAGTGCTCCTTAAACACATCTACTGGCTGGCTGCGAACATCCAGATATTGGTCCCAACTCTCCGATATTCTAGAGCTGGAAGGTTGCCGTTTTTTTTAATGCTGTATCTTTTTTGTTCCCTACTTCTGGCTCAATTCCCTTCCCTCGTTGCTCTTGTTTTGCGCTGCAGCGCTTGTAGGCCCACATTTTCTCTCTTTTCGTCTTTTGCAGCATATAAAGAGCTTTGAATACTAGTGCTACTTATCAACATATTACGGCGAGTTGCGAAATCAGCCGGAAGCCGTTGTATGCCGACTTATCTTGGAGGCTGTAATCCGCTCCGACTAATGCGCTGAAAATGTTTTCTTTACCGATTTGGCACTGAAGTCCCCGAGTACGATTTTGACATCATACTCCAAACAGACGACGTATGCTCCGTCCAGGAGGTCATAGAACTCCTCCTCGATAGAGTCTTAAGCTTCGTCAGTAGAGCACGCAGAAATTATGGTGATGTTTTGGAATGTTATCTTCATGCGGATCAGAGCCAGGAAATCGCTTTTCGGCTTGAAGTGAATTATCATTGAGTGCAGACAATTTCTCAGAATGAATCCGCATCTTAAGATGTGCAGTTTTTAAGGCAGTTGTAACAAATGAACTAAACGTATGTTCCTGGTGCATACTCTCAATAAACAGTCCGTGTACGGTCCAAATTGTGATTTTAAGTGAGGGGACCAGTTCCTATCAGAAGCTTTTATCTATTTCATACCTATTTCTGGTGTGGTAATTAAGTTACCCCGACGGTACCACCCCGAGACTGGAAAACTAGTTCCAGTGCAGACCGGTTATGCCGAAAATTGGATATAGAGAGAGAAAGATGTTTGGGCTCAGTGGTTATTTCGCTACCCGGGTAACATCCAACATTTAATTGGGAGACTAGATTATTAGTGTAAATTGACTTGTTGTTGTATTTTAGGCAATCATTCATCTCACGAGATTTTAGTTGCCTGAAAAAAATCGCGGAACCATCCGATTGGGATGGTTGGACTTGAGCCACAGCCACCCACCATTTCTTTTTCAGGAATAAGGAGAGCTTCGAATAGTGGCCGCCTTTATACTGCTACTAGTTTTGCCTCTTGTTCAGCGTTTATGCCTATAAGTTCAACAGGTAGAGCCCGGATGGATACCAACCTATGCCCATTGACTACCACTTCTAGGTAAGATAAGAACAATTGTTGTGTAGTAACAATTACAACACTGAGTAAAGCTAGATTAACGCCAGTCAGCATTCAGGATAAAAGAGCAATAAAAATTCTTATTTAGGACATTTGCTAGAGATGCAATAAAAGGATGCGCAGGTACGATTAACATGCGGATTTATTCTGTAGATGGGATCCTCATCGAAGTCCCTTTCTATAACAAAAACCCAATTCCTGCTTATGCCTAAGTGATGAAGCGTTATCTGAATCCGATGAAGCACGTTTTGATCATATCATCATACAGTCTTGTTCTCGACTGTAAGGCTCAAATTACCATTGGGCATTGTTGGCAAGCAATTAGTACTTAATGTAGGTATGATGAGGTAATACTTATTAATCAAATTTCCTTTAGCTTGCGAGGTTTAAAATTAGTTCGGTATCTTGTAGGGATCCAATAATCTTTTTTTTGATATTCAGGCAGCTTTTAAACCCTGAAACTTAGAAAAGACCCTTTACAGGTTTTGTCCAGCCATCGCGTATCACAGAACATTAAACGGGCCAAGTCCGAATTTCTTTAAAACGGATATTTGATTATAAGGACCAGCGGTTGCTGGCTGTATAACCAGATACTTTATTTAACTCGATTGATTGTGATACAACTACTCAAGGGTTTTATTTAAGGTACGAGTAAACTAAGGTCAATCTTTTGCTTAAGAGATAGGATATCAGTTTCAGTTTTTCAGTTTTTATGCATTTTTATTTTTTAACTTAAGTTACTCTTATATGCTAAACAAAAAACGCTTAAAAATTAGCTTAAATTACTTACAAATAATCTTATTCTAATTTAATGGCCCCATGCGGGCACTCTAAGTTAAACCTAACACTTAAACTATGTCTTTCAACGAATCTTACAGTCTACTTTTATTTCTATTTTAACATTAATTAATACTAAAACTAAGAAAATAAATTTTAATCAAAAACTTAGTATATGGACATTTTTTAATTTTGTATAAAATTTAAAACTAAAGCCTACAAACTACCTAAAAATAAATCTTAACCTACTTACATCTAACACAAACACAGACATACATAAATATATATATATATACATAATATGTATATACATAATATATAAATACATGCATATATATATATATTTTATTTTGAATTTTTTTATTTTTTTTGGATTTTATATTTTTTTTTTTCTTAAAACTAACTTGATCCTACCTAAAATTATGTAAGCCGGCTATGGCTAAAAAAGGAAAAAAATTAGGCTTCACATGAAGCTACATATCACTGAAGGAGTGTGACGACGAAGCATCCTCCCCTTCAGCAAGCCACCAAAAGTTTTGGTGCTGCCGAGCAACATCCCTCATGTCGCGACTCCCTACCGCCCTACTGAACCGGAGACGCTCCGCACTGCCATGTGCGACGTCTCTGTCGTAGTTGAGTCGCCTGTCCGCAGCTGTTCGAGCAACGTGGAAGATTAGCGGCACCGCCAATCTGTCCTGGATCAGACCTTTGCTATCTAGATAGAGGAACGCTTCTGGAGGAATAAAGCCGTCAAAGCGAACTCTCTCGTGATACATATAATTGGGGTAGTAAGCCCCGGAGATCAGGTTGTTCGATGAGGTCATTGCTCTTGCACCGTGCCTTCGAGTCAACTTAATGACGAAATTGTCCACTCTTATTAGGTTCGCCCTATTATATAAGACCTCATTAGGATAGAATTTTATGTACTGAGACTCTGGTATTCTGTATAGGCGAAGACAAGTCCTAAGACAAGCCCTCTCAAACACCCGAATCTTTTCCAATAAACTTGCTCTCACGTTGAACCACACGGGACATCCAAATACAAGCATGGGCCTGATAAGGGCCATGTAGCAGATTACCTTCACCCTCGCATCGAGTTGACTGTTATAGAACAGTCTCTTTGTAAGGGCAAAAGCACCTCTGGCTCTGGCCAGAGCAACATCTATATGTTTGTTAAAATACAGATATTGATCTAGCCAGATCCCAAGGTATCTGACTACATTTCGACAAGCGAGTGGCTGTCCGTGTTGTCCGAGGATAGAAAACTTTCGCCAATTCTTTCTGGTATCCCTAGAAGCCCCAGACAAAGGCGTCCTAAACAGAAGAGATAGGATATCAGTAGGCTGAGGATGGACTTAAATTATCGTAATTGTAAAGATAGAAAAGGGTTCGGTTTTGTGTAATATCATAAGAGTCTGATTCTATTATTTTATATAAAAAAATAAATTCTATCACTATGTATAACGAAACATAAGTACACTCGTATTCCAACACAAGCGATTACCAAGGAAAAGTGTTTATTCTATAAGATGAAGGTTACGTCTGACTTAAGAGATCATTACATCAGACTTCCTTTGGAGCAACACATTTTTAATTCAATTGCATGTGCTCCAGAGATCGAAATCGTATGATAGTCTGATAACCCCTTAAATGTGAACGGCGCCATCTATATTTGTAAATCAGAAGTTTAATCCATTGGAGGAATAATTTAAATTTTTACCGAATATTCTGGCAATCTTCACGAAAGATGGCAAGGAGTGAAATCAATTCAAAAGTTAAACTTGAATGTGAATTAAGACTAGTGATAAAGTGGTTTAAGTAAAAGATAAAGCAAAGTAGAAGTGATAGATAAAACGGATTGAATTATACGTAAATTGTAGTTGTATTGCATAAAGCGATTGTGTTGCAAGAAATAAGTTCTATCAATTGAACCAACACAAACATTTTACAATAGTAATCATTTCGAGGTTATGTAGATAGTGATATTGGTGCAGTATTTGTTTTTGAACGTCTGGTCTCTCTCATTTATCGCATTTTCATAATTGAACAAGTATTTGAAGAGTTTCAATCCGCTGTTGCAACGTTATTAGGAACTGTTTATTATAAGAGTGCATTATTGAGCACTCTTCATGACTGTCAATTATCAACTGACAAGTAACATTCGAATCGAAATGTTTATATTGGATTCGACAGTGGTGTTCCAAATTTGGATCATAGAGGTATGCCATCGGTTGGGTTCTTTCCTTAGCATTCCTGTGAATTTGAAGGCTCGAAATGAGTTAAAGCTTCATTGTCCTTCAAGTAGATATTTATTTTTGAGACATAAATGTAACATAAGTCCGCTCCCATTGTACAAAAAAGTGGCAACACTAATGTGTTGTTAGTTTTCCGCCCTAGAGCACGTGCTGCTAAGTTACTCATACTCAACCCCGCAGCGAACTAGCGCGAATTTTGTTCCATCATTCTTTTTGCAAACTAATAGGGGTTGTTGTGCTGCCGCATTGAACAGTGAATAGGGGAGAAAATCCCAGTCAAAACTCACTATATTTGCTGTGTAAAATTTTCGTTAATAGGCGAATGACCTTTCTACCAACCCCTAGTCTGGACGAGCGACGAAATTAAATGGGGTGGCGCCCTAGGTTAACAGTATAATTTGATCTCATATCGATTTGGTGCAGTACAATTGATGGTATTTGTGTACGCATGGATGTGCATATGTATGTGTATCTATCTTTAACTACGGGTATCGTCTTTGTCTGGCCGTGGGATATCATGTGAATCACTTTCCCTTTGGCTTGGTTTTTTGGTCATGTGTCAATCATTGGGCGCCACCGATTGCTGAAAATTATTTGGACTTTGGCAGACCAAAATGAATCAACTGGATTTCGTAGGTTTTGTCAGACACCATGGTGTCGCTTCGAATAAGGGTAAGTGGGGAAGTACAATGAAAGTATTCGATCTCATATTTGGGCGTTATATCGAATGCGATTGTTCGGAAAAATTATAAAAAAAATCGATATTTGCTTTTAAGGCGGAGGGTTGTTCATATTTAAATTTCTATTGTAGAATATGAGTTCCGAATTAGAGTCCCATGAAGGGATTTGTAGGCATGACGGTAGAATTATTATTAGTCACTCAAATTTGCATCGGAAAAACGTTTGTATCTGTTGTATATTTTTGTCGTTGCATTCAAACTATTTCAGAGAAACAAATCTATTGTATTCATATACTTGTACATATACAAGTTGCATCCTGGCCGTCTCATATAAAACAGTTGTATTTATGAGCATTACCCCGGAGATATGTATTTTCAATGATTTTAGATAAATTGTTTTAGGGTAGTAAGATGTTTTAGTGTATGATGGGTGAAGTTGTATGTTATAATAATTTCATTTATGATTATTATGTACATACATACCTATGTATATACTCGTACATATCTGCATTAAAATACATATAAAAGTTCACATCTGAGTTCTTTTTACCGGGTGTGTAGAGTTATTCATCTTAACAAATAAACTACGTACCTATTATCCTTACACATACTCGGCTGCACTCTCAAAGCCATCTTCCATTTAAAAAGAAGTGGTCTTTGGTATAACACGCATTTAAACTTCGATGACATTGCGCGCCGATTGTCTTTTGACTCTGGTCTGACGCAATGACACCACGTAACTCCTGCTGCGGAAAAAGTAACGAAATCGAATTTCGCTGCCCCAAGCCTGGTTTCGGCTAGAATTTGTGCCAGGAAAGGAATGTAGTCGGGTCTTCACTGATTGCCCTAAAACTGATATGCATAAAATGTGGCTCTGGTGACCTTTTGTTGTAGAGCGCCAACCGGAGATATACGCAATCCTGATGACAGCGAATTATATTGTGAAAAACCGGTGTAGGGGGTGAAGTATTTTCATCTGTATCGGCAACTAAGTTGCGCTTGCAGCTTTGCTGAACCCTCTTACGACTTCCAAGCTAGTTCGAGATTGCAAGACTTCACTGAACGCGGTCGGAAGGCTAAATTCACTGAGTCTTGTCTGGGTCTCAGGTCACAATGGGATAGCGGTAAATGAGATCGCCGATGAACTTGCTAGGCAAGGTTCAGAGGAGAGACTTTCAGGACCTGAATTTACGTTAGGTCTGTCTGCGTCCTCGGTTGAGGCTTCCCTTGACAGTTGTGTTTCATATGAGCACAACTACGGATGGCATGACTGTGCAAGGTTGCCGGCAGCCTAAACGAATGCGTCCCGATGTTTCAAGAGGTCAACGGCTTTCCCACTGTCCTTCGGTGCCGTGACATAAGGCTATGTGACATAAGGCCATATTTCAAAATATTTCGGCGTATGGCCTTATTTCACTTTTACAAAGCGACATAAGGCCATATAAATTTGAGACTTTATCCTATATCACTTTTTTATTTTCTTAATTTTTCAATATTGCATTCAATGATTAGTGTACCACACGCTAGCACTTGAAGGCCGTCCGGCGTATGAGCCAAAGAGACGCCCATAGTGTGAAATCCTTGTAACCCAAGAAGCGGTCCACCAATGTACTATTAAGCTATAGGCGCCTGCTATGTCGTTCAACGCTAAAATTGAGATAATAATAACACTGTTATGAAGCGAGTAAAGTGAGCCACCCACTGCACAGCGACGAAATCGCATGAGCGGCAGGGTTTGCGAAGAAAAGGCTGAAATCCTGTTAGTGACCGAAGCGAGACACCCACTCCAAACTTGAAATACGCCAGACTCGCTTTAGGCCAGACCCATACGCCGGACAACCTTCGGCCTCACATGCATGTGCTCAGGGCACCGTAACGCAGCGTGTAGTACACTAGTCATTGAATGCAATATTGTCGTCCTTTTTTTAGTATGTATATATGGTATTAATCAGGTAAGCAAAATCAGATATACAGCGGAAATTGGCATAAAGCCAATTGGCCTTATGTCACTTTTACAAAGCTGGAATTTGGCCTTATGTTGCTTGACGTTATGTCACGTCACCAATTTTCAAATATGGACTTATGTCACGGCACCCTGTCCTTCAGTGGGAGTGACTGCAGGTTACTTGCTGGTGTCGTGATGGGGAACTACACTTTTGCTAACCACTTAAATGTAGTGGACAAAAGCGATGCAACATCTTTCGACGCTTGCTGCGCAAGTGATGACGAAACCGCGGAGGACTATTGGCACTAGTGTGAATATCAGGCGTACGGTCGCATCAAACTGCAGGTATTCGACGTTGATGTGATGGGTGCTGGTACTGTAGGCGCTTTATCACTTAAGCGTTTACTCGTTTTTCTTGGAAAGACTACAAGATTTCATTAAAAATAACTTGCAAGGAGTATAATGGACTTTGTATGCTTCCTTTGCTCCGATAGAAAAAAAATTCTTGTATGTATGTTCGTGGTTTGGATCGTACAGATAAAACTTCCAAATATAAATATATCTTTTACAACATCAAGACATTCTCTACCAGTTTCTTTTAATTAGATAATCAAGTATTCATACTTTCACCTTTACTTGTAGAGCTCATGAGGTCGTCCTTCTCTGCATCATAGAGAGTTGAGGAGACAAAAAATCGAATTTCTTACAGGTGGAACAGATAAAGTTGCAATTTATGTAGTCGGACAATTGTTCATCCTAAGACCATCCAGATGTGCTTACACATTGTTGTTCTCCAGCCAGGCTATGATAATTTCATCTTAACAAGATTTTGAAACTGAAATTCTTCTGAAATTGCGTTTTCCCATACTTATCATTTTCTCCCAGTCATGCTGCTCACGGATCTCCTTTAAAAGCTGCCAGACCACGTATTTAATGCTTTCAAGTCCAGTCACAGTATTATCGTAGCAATACATATTTTAGACCCTACTTTGTGCTCGAGGCGTATGACATTCAGGTATTCATTGATTTTTCTTTAGCTGGAATACTGAAGGTTATTATCTCTTACACCCTAGTTTGTTTGCCTCGTATTTTGTAATCAGTCTATGGCTGTCTTAGTTTCCGTTGAAGATTTACTTGACTTAACCTTGCAGCAACCAGCCTCAAGTGATCTCAAATTGTTCTTGTAGATAATTATAGGAAGTCACAGTGAGACCGTATGTTGTCAGTCCCTTTTATCGATAAAGGTATACGAGTACATATATATATCCCTTAATATGGTTATATTTCCTTTTTTTTTGGTTTTCATATCAAACGGTCTCTTAAAGTGAATTCATGTTTCATTATCTACAACTTTTAATGTCAATTTCTATTTCTATTTACTATGATATTTATGAGTACGCAATGAAATGCAAAAAGCTCTTAACAGGTTACTTAAGACTAATATTGAAGATGACTGGACTCTTCACAGATTGTTGCGAAAAGATCGAAACCCTTGGTAAAACCAGCAGACTGGTCAAAGAGCCAACCACTAAAACTAAAAGCGAGCTGAATAAAACAACCCACAGTAGTTGGTATCCGTTTTCGGTTGTCATGATATGCATCATCTGTCTAAGATGTAACATGTCTACTAACGCACAAGATTTTGCGAGACTGCGCCTCCAAATTTTGGTGCAGAATTGAACACACAATCGAAAAGAAAAAAAAAACGTATGCTTGTGTACTACTATGGTGCATGCTGAACCTGCTATGGTACATGCTGAACGACTGTCTACTTGACGCTAGCTCTGAAGCGCAAACAGCCCTAGATTTGATCAATGAGTACTGCACTAGAATTAGGCTTTTAGTCAATCCTCCTAAAACTGAGTCTGTTCTCTTTAAGAGAATGGAGAAACTGACTCGTCTGACTCCTCTAGTGCTAAAAGCACTTTTCTCCAACGAAGGTAAATATTTTCATGCCTTCCTGGACGAAAAACTTCTTTGGACTAAACATGTCACGTCGAAAACTTCGAAGGTGCTGTCGACCTTCTGGCAGTGTAAAGCAGTTTTCGGCAAGACTGGGTCTTATCACGGAGGGGGGTCCTCTGGATCTACATAGCTATGTTAACGCCAATTATATTTCATGCTCCAGTTGTCTGGTGGAACAAGCTTTCCCGAAAAAACGTCACTGCTGCTTTTGCCAGACTCCATCTCGGAAGAATAAGGCTTTCCCAAGAACGCCTGGCTCTGCTCTAAATGCATTGACGAATCTCCCTCCTTTTAGTATTTATATTATGGACTGCAATCTCAAGGTCATTTTCCGTACAAAGGAATTGGTCCTTGGTACAGACGACAGAAGTCGTGATGACCTTTTGCGCCAATTTTCTTTTTAATCTTAGAGACATGCTGTCTAATGTAACCAAAATTCCTGTTACAGTAAAAGTACAGAATTATTATGCTCTGGAATAGTTTTGGCCAGGAAAGGAATGCATTTGTAGTCAAGCTTGTACGGATGGCTCTGAAACTAATCTAGTATGCGTCGCTGGTATCGTTTGGGAAAACGAAAACATTATATTTTACTCCTAGTTAAGAAACATGCGTTTGCCTTCTAAGCGGACAATCCTGATGAATACCATGAATCTGCGTTTGTGGCGACAGTTCGGCTGCGCTTAAGGCTTAGTTGAATTCTATCACCATTTAAAAGCTTGTTAAAAACTGCAATTCTACTTACTATTACTCTGAATGCAGTGAATTCATTGAGGAAATAAGATCACCTATAAACTTGTTAGGCAAGTCTTAGATTCTCAAGAATCAGGCATCGAACCGATGTTTAGACAGCCTACGATGGTTGGAGCTTCTATTGACAGTTGAGTTTCGTGTGAGCATAATCAACTGAATGCTACCCGACCCGGTCTCTAAAAGATTAGCGATTTTCCTGATGTACGGCAGTAGTAAAGATCACAGAGAGCTTATTGGCGACGCAACAAAGTACTAAAATTTTGTAAAGTACCTAATTGTCCTGGGTATCTTTCTACGAAAGACTGAAAAATTTCAGAAAGTGGAACATACGAGTACAGGGAGTATAAAGACCTTGCTCTTTATCTGAATGGTCTGTTCCGACCACTCAGTTATGTATGTGTCATGATAAAGAAAGGCTTATCCGGTGTTCAATTTAGTGAGCGATCTCTTCAGCTCAATAGGTTGCTAACGTTAGAAGAGGAACTGATTCAGGCGGACTCTATGGTGTTTGTAACCATCTCCCAGCCTACAAAATATAAGCCTACAAAAGTCTTTACATTTTCGTTGATTATAATAGTTCTCTGCAAACTTATATATTGGACTATGTATCAAATCAAATAATCAAACTGATCGAAATCATGAAGAAACCTAGAAGTTTCCAGAATGCGGCAAACACATTTTATCTACAAAATAATAGCGACCTTTGAAACTTATTATATGTGGTATGAGATGGCTATCATTAGAACTGCTTTTGGAGATAGGTGATTATGAAAATTTGACCTAGCAATGGGTATTTAAACAATCATATGTACGTACGCAGAGTAATCATAATTTTTGTAATCTAAATTCTAATAATATGAACTATAACGGCTACTTATCGAAGTTACTCTGGTGGAAAATTTTTCAGCTGATTCGAACGTGCATAGCTTTGATCTACTATTGATCCTATTTGTAGCTAGAAAACAATTTTGTTCTGGAAATAGTCTTCTGACTGAAAATTACAAAAATTTCTTGTCCGATGTTTTAATAAAGGAATATTTGCTCGGTATTTTCATTGAACTTCATGACAATCAGGATATAACGGTGTTCCATGCTAACTCCTTTCAGAATTCGAGCTTGAGGCCGAAAATCATCTTGGGGGTGAAGAATTATTTTTAATTCTCTGGATATGGGCGAGCAAAGGTATTCCATTCGAGTGCTTTGCATCTAATTCCATGAATCCAAAGAAGAATCTTTTGCTCCAAAATGTTAAATGACAGCTCTTTATTCCTCCAATTCACCAATGGGCGTTATTGCTGCACATTAATCATGTTTCATGTCACCTGTAACTGCCCCCTAGACTGTTATAAAGCGACGAAATTCGCCATTGAGGAAGTTCATGGAAGTGGACATAAGGAGGATTAAAAAAAAACTTTCACATATACATATGTACTACAGAACATATGTTGTATTACACCTGATAATAAATAACTTAAGTTCACGGGAAGCCTATGCCTGGCTCGCGCTTACCCATATTAGTAGTGTAATACATGTGTTGAGGGCACAAGCTGCACACTTCGTATGAGTCAAGGCCGAGGTAGTACTTGTTGCAACTCTACATCGGGTCCAAACCAACTGGAAGACCCTCCGATTAGGAGGCCCACCTCTACAAGTCAGGCCCAGACTTGTAACTGGTCAAATAGCAGCAACCGTCGGTGGCGTTATCTGAAGGTGTTTACGACAAGACAACGCCAGTATTTTCTCTATCCCCGTTTATTATTAGACTGCGTTATTAATGGGCGATGACTTGATAATTGGGCATGGGCCCAACATTGCTTCAGACAATAGGGGCAGCGTCTACTGGGTGCCAATTTGTTGTTAGCGGCAGACTAAAGTAAGAAGTTTTAAGGTTTCGTCAAGGCTTCTACAAAACAATTAGGAAATGCTAAAGAAAAATGGTCGAGCTCCTCGAGAAAACCTACAGACAATCAACTAAATAAGACGTTAAAATCATTTTAGGGGATCTTAACTTCAAACTCCTAAAGGAGAACATCTTTAGTGATACAATCGGAAGCATAGCATACCCATAGTTTTAATGAATCGTCTTCTGTAGGGAGGCTTTTAAACAACTTATAAGATAAAACGCTGTTGGGATTTCTAAAGTTAGTGGTGCGAAAAGTGTGAATGGCAATAATCGAAAGTATCGTATATTCGTCAAAAATTGGACTCTGCATCTATTTTTATCTTATATAAAAAGTTGTTAGTACCCTATAATAAAATAGGTGTCTCACTGGAAGAATTTTCAGTAGTGTAAAAGGTACTGAAGAATGGGCTAGGCGTCTGCACTTGCAGATTTTCCTTATGGTGCACTTTTGAAGGACGATCAACTGCTGCAGTTTAGTAGTGTATGTGGATCCGGACTTTTGAAACTCCGAGCAGAATTTTTGCAGGACTGTTTCATTTTTCATCGGAATTGGTGCACATTTATTTTCTCTATTGATGAAGGTTTTCATTGGTTTTTCCTTGGTTTCTTCAGGAAAAATTCTGTCAACAAAAAGTGATATTAACATGTTATTAGCATAGAATCTATTACTCGTACTTTCACATTATTCCGTCATAGATACGAGTAGTAATCTATCTGTGTGCCTATAATGTCCATCGCTTCATTACCTTATGTCGCTCTTGTATAATAAATATGTAGTTAGATCGTGTTATCTGCATGAGTGCAGTATATCTTCCCCCGCTGAGTATAAGTTCCAAAACCGTTTCCTCCATGGTAGTCTCCGTATTCGTAATTGGAGTCTCCGGCGTATCGGCTTTAAGCCGATTTTTTTTTTATTTTTTGAGTGCATATTATATCGATTTTACATTGCCGTAACACTGTACACCGTAACTTTTTTTTTACTCCATTGTTAGTCTATAGACGTGGGATCACACGATCCGGCATACACACTTCTGCCAGGCTCAGGCTCATCTTATGTGTGAAAGTGTTTCAATATGATTTTTCTCCAAGTAGGGAAATGACCTGCAGCAATATGCTATAAGTTTTTGCTTAATCGGCTGCACTTACCATGACCTGGTACTCAATCCATAAGCATCATCGTTGATTTTTCTATTCTATTTACCAAAATGTCCAAATTTCTGCACTAAAGACTAGAACCGAAAAGTCGTAAAAGCCTATAAAGCTAACTGTACCGGTGGCTTCGGATGTTCAAGAGGTTACACATCGCTATATGACGAGCGACCGGAAAGACGGAGAACTTGTTTTTATGTGCCGAAGTCACTAATTTTTTGGATAAACACAGGGTAAAACAAAAACTTGAAGAAGCTGTTTAGAACCTAGAGGATACTCTCACCAAGTGTTTTGAACTGGCATATAAAGCAAATCGCCTGTTCCTTGCTGTATAGAAACGTATAGAAACCAGAAAACTTCTAAACAGGTCGCTTGACTAATTTGGAGGAAGACTGTAGACTGAAGAAAAGAGAATTTGAATTTCGAAACTGTCAGTGAAACCAGTAGGCTAGTCGTAGTCCTCAAAGGTGAAGAATCAACCAGGTTCGAATCATTCAGAAAATCTGAGAAGAAAATCTACTCAGAATCTACGCTGCGTCGAGAGCTTGTGTCCCTCATGCTTGCGGCTCACTTCCTAGGTAACCTAATCTGAACTAGTTCACAACCAGCTCTTATTAACGAAGTTGCTAGTGAGCTGAATAACTTAACACGCCATAGGTGGTGACGGATGAAGCCATTAAACATGCTTTTGCTTCCTGTGATTGTTTCAAATTACCTGGCACCAATGGCAAATACCCAGTTATGTTACAAAAAGGTATAAACCTGCTGCTGTTAACTAGCCTGGTGAGAGTGAGAGTAGCCTTTATACACAAAATCGGAAAAGCTCACCATGAGCTTCAAACCTATAAGTCTTACCCTTCATGTTGAATAGTAAGTGGAACAATATTCGAATTCCATGATACGATTGTATCCCCTGTCTAAGATGCAATATGCCTCGAATAACCCACCTTACGTTTGTGATACTCTTCGGGTTAGAAGTTTGTTCAATTTGGAAAGACTACTTAGATAGTCTGGAAAGAACACTTCAAGAAGTTTTCAATTTGATTCTGGATTCGGCGGAAGCTCGGCTTTGATTTCATACAGAAAGAAAACCTCCTTGGATAAGTTAGACTTAAAAACATTAGAAGACCATGAGTTTTCACAGAAAGACTGAAATATTTTTTGTTAACATCTTTTCTTCCAGTTATCTCGAAAAACCTAGTATCATAAATTAATCGTCAAAGTCTTGATAGAAAACTTTTTAAAACCGTTAATGACTCCAACACGCGCTAATAATCATTTTCCGACAATCGCACGTAGATTTCAATAACAACATCGGACATATATACTTACTAATTTTAACTAGGTAACTAATTGGTTAATTGGTAAATTTGTAATGCTCAATCATTTCGAAAATATTAGATAGATAGTCACGTTTTTTTCTAAGTATTATATATCGTGGATATTTCTTGGTAACTAGCGTCATTCGGTTTGGATTTATTGAATTTTATTTATTTCACGAGGTAGGCTGACCAATGCATTCGATTAGCTGTCACCACATGAAACGGCTTGATTTCGATAACTGATACAATTCGAGAGTATAGATTGCCGTCAGCTTGTTTTATAAAAGGACATAAAGTTGATCTTAGATAAGATAATACATGTATCATGTACTGTTGTACATTTTTTTTTTCTTTGGAAACTCGTTTGTTTAATCTCTCTTTACAGTGAATAACTTTGTTTTTATGAATACCAATATAATTTATGGGCCAACAGACTTACTGTTATGATTAAGACTAAGATTAAAAGGCTTTGTACTACCGGAATCAAGCGACGCCGATGCCCTGCATTACCTTTATGTTTTCGGGAATTCGGTCCTATAACTCGACGAAAGACCAAACCGCACTTAGGCAATCCGAAACTCACCAATTCCTCATCGATTAAAAGATGCGTAGCAGGTCGTTCAGTATTTTGAGCTATGCAAGTTTTAAAATAGATAAACACAGTTCAGGGATAATTTTTTGAACATGTGCATAGAATGAGCTATAATGTGGTATCTTCAATTTAATGCAAAGATACAAGATGAAAATATGCATCATCAGCAAATCGTTCCGATACTACATTACCGATACTACTATGCACCCAGTGCACCTCTATTAAGAAAATTAAAAAAAGACAAAATAAACAAAGACAAATATGAATCAAAAAGATACCAGCGCCGCCTCGTAGATCGGTTTTAGAGCTGTTCCTTGAGATTCGACTACATTCCGTTCCTGGAACAGATTCTGATCGAAGCCATTCCTGAGTAGTCAATACATGAGACGTCATGTGCACAAGGCCATAGTTAAAAGAAAGTTGCACATAAAAACACTTCAACTAGAAATATAGTGCATCTATAATCGGAAGACAGCTTTGTAAGTGCAACCCATGATATTGTGCTAATAGCACAACAATCAAATTTATAGCAAAGTGTTTGCTTTGCCTCTCTTACTCATGCAGGCTAAAATATCAAGGGCATGCTCGGCCTGTAGCATAGTCCTGGCCAACGCCGTCCACAACCCTATATGGAAGAGATTAAAAAGATGTGACGAAACAACTAATGGCATCTGATAGAAATGGATTCAATGTTGACGACCCTTGCAAGCGTTTAAAGGAAAACGAACTTCGGATCGGCACATGGAAGGTTCGGATCCTTAACGGGCCACGTACGGCCGAGCAATTGGCAGAGGCCCTTGATTCATATCACACAGAAATCACCACCATAAGAAGGATGAGAAACTGTAATATATACTATGGTGATTGCTATAGGGAAAAGAAACAGCGCTTGTTCGGATGAGAAATTGCCATACGTGGCAGACTTAGGTAAGAAATCTGGAGTTTCCGACTAAATTCGCTAACATAGGACTAATATGCTCCCATGCCTCTATTTAAGACAAGGTCAATGCTAACAAAAAATGTTTCTACAAGTTCCTCGACAAGCCATATGAGCAATGTCCGAAGTATGTCAAATGAGGAAGGTGTAACCGTCACCGTCAATTCTCATCGCTATAGCCAAATTACCCGAATTTTCTTGCCTCAAATCGAAGATATGGATATGGAAGACATGTGGTTTCAACAAGACAATGCCATATATATCACACACAACCCGACCCGTTTTAGCTTTACTGCAAGAAAAATTTCCTGAACGAGTTATTTCACGTTTTGCTGATCTGAACTGGCACCAAGAACGTGTGCTGTGCAAAAGAATATGTTGAGTGCTTATGCACAAAATCCGCAAACTCTTAACGCTTTGAAAACGAATATTCGTCAAGTTATGGCCCAGTTATTGCCCGATATGCGTCGAAAAGTCAACGAAAATTACCTTGTCAGAATCAAGTCCTGCAAGAATTCCCGTGGATGCCATTTGAATGATGTTATATTCCATTCATAATGGCAAGATCCAAACAATACATTGAAATAAAATTGTTATCGAAACCTAAATCATAAATGTGTTTTATTTAAGCTTACTTTCGGAACCACAAAATGAATGACCCCTTACTTTCCCCTCTCATTTGGCCGCAATATAAAAGGCATTTATTTGCAGAAAATTTAAGTAAACATCTGTTCAGGTGCTTTTAAAGCCTCTTTGCACTTGCCATATAGAATTCAAAAGGAATGACCGTAATATCGCTCTGTCAATTGCCTCTCTTGAACACCGACTTAATATCTTTTGACTTACTTTGTTCTATAGTTATTTCTGCCAGCAATGCTCCAATGAAATTGCAAGTAGCATTCCGCCTCTTCAAACCTTCAAACTGATATCATTAATCCCACCTTCGGACTTACTCTGTGTACAACTCAAAAACTCTAGTCATCATAACCTGCAAACAATCAACACCAACGTACATACATACCCTTCGTTCTTTAGTCCCTAATTCTACTTGGTCAGCGCTGTGTGCAAACATTTTAAGGGTGTTCATAGTCCCTTAAGGTAACGCCAAATATTAAAATAAAGTGTGAACATGACTATAGGTAAATATCTAGTGTTTTACACCTACGCAAGACCAACTCTCATTTCAGACCTAGGCTTATCCTACATATTTAGAGAAATAAATAATATTTTGGCTACCGCACGGTATGGATTTTTTAAAGTTATTTGAGATGTATTACATAATATAACAAGAATGTCTATTCTTAGTGGTTCACCCAAAACTCTTCTTTCAGGCCTCACCTGATTGTTCCACTTTCACCAGACTCCTCTGATGGAGTTCGCCGCTACTGTAAGTGCTACATTGCCGTATGAGTCACAAGATTCCAGGTTATTTTATTTTAGTGATATTTATATTTACTTATAGTTTTGGTGAAAATACTCATCAATGAGGATTGCGTAATTTTTACATCATGCGTCACCTTTAGACAGGTTACTGACATCTTGAAATTTGTAATAATAATGATAAAATTTGTAAATACAAATTTATTTCCTGACCGATTTTTGGTTACTCGTTGTTCAGAGATTTAACCGTGGCAAATATACAATAATATTTTGCAACATATCATTGCGCCATTGAGAATTCTTCAGAGTATTCAAAACATCATTTAAAAGATGACACCAACAAGCCCGTTAGTGATTCAACAGTTTCCTCAATTGCCAGTCACTTCCGATACATAAAAATCCTCCAATAATTTGCTAATTTGATGTGTTTAATCACTATTGTTTGAAGCGTACACCTACCTATCTCTACAGATACGAGTATGAGTACCTCAAAAAGAAAATGATTTTGCTTCAATGGGAAATCCATGATGATTTCTAAAGATTTTCAGTCAATTTCTACGAATTCTCGTTCGAGTGATTCCACACTCTAGATTCCGTATGACTAATTGCACAGAATGGCCTAATGAATCTGGCTGAGCAATAAGTACTCGTACTGAGCAATAGTCATTAAAACTTGGTGAGCAATCGAAACGGAAAGCAAAGAAATCTTTAAGTAACGCAGACGGAACACTCTTCTTTTATTAGTCATAATAGAGCTCCAGCACAGTCCTGGAATTTTTTGAATTCATCGCAAATTCATATCTACGATGATGTATATCTCATAACTCAGTGCCGTTAGCTAAAGCAAAGGCAAAATTAGAGTCGGTCGTAAGATGAGACCTGATAAGAAAGTGTTTTACCCGGATTTTGCCATGTGGCTGGTGTCCAAGAGTTTTCATGGACATGGAGATTACCACAAGCGCGTTTAGCTCGCGATAAATTGAAATTATTCCCAAATATGGACTCGGATTGGATTGGGATCGCTGAAATACGAGAATAAGGTTATTTAACGTAACGCAACCGTACGCAAAAATGATCACAACAAGGCGACAAAGAGTCGTTGTGTGTTGGTGTAACAATGTCTAGTGGCATCAGCGCAGTGCTCCATTGTATCTTTCCATACAAGGTACAATTTTCTTTCGCTCCATAAAATATTGTACATAACTACAATACAATATCATTATGCTCATATTTGTGCTGGCATAGTGTGGACTTATATATATGCATATATATATAACTAGGGCTTTAATTGAGACTACTAAGCTTGCATGCAATGCACTCATAGAAAGAGGTATAAGCACGCAACGCGTGGATCGCGTTACCGAGTTTGCCTGTGCGCAGGTAGAGAGTTTGGCGATTGGTTTCTAATTGAGCCAATTGAACTCCAAAAAAGGTAATTTATCATTATGCGTGGGAAAGATACAATACATGTGTTACGCTTTTTAATTTGTAACAGGGGATTGCTACTTTTCGCGTACCAGATGGACGCAACGGCTAGAATCCGCGAGTGTAAATTAATTGTAAGAATACTAATCTTTGCTTTAAAATGAACAGACGGATTTATGACTTCATATTGTACTATTGGGTATTATAGAGAAAGCATTTCGAGGTACATAAGATATTAGATCCCACCGGATAACACTTAAAAGATCAACTGAAAGATCTTGGGAAGGATTGCATGGAAGATCTCTTGAGTGATCAGAAGATTTCTTGTATTGTCAATTTGAAGGTCATTTAAGAATTGGGAGATCACTTGGGATAAAAGATCATACAGATACGAGTAAGCTAAGATATGTTGAGCAGATCCATCAATTGGGAATCCTTTGGGAAACGCTTAGGAACTTGCTTAAAAAAAATCACAAATCAAATCAGTTATATCAAGTCTATACTCGAAAATGTCAGAAGTGGTGTACATTAGTTTTAAATGATTGAGGGTGAGGGTTATTCCAGTGTGTATTTTTGAGTTTGGAATGACCAGAACCTGTCCTTGAAAAAATAGGTATCCAATATAAGACTAATACAAGTATAATGATAACTGAAGGACTCTAAAAGAAATTATACATTAAACACAATAGGGTATTATGTACCTATCTACTTTGATGAAACCTAAAGCTATGCACATATCATATGTATACGATAGAGCCTTTAAAATGTTTGCACAAGGAATTGGTGGAATGGCAATGTTGACGCAGCACAGGTGGCGAAAATAGTGATAGAGCAAAGTACGGTAATAGAGACAATGTCAGTTTTCAAGGGTGTTAATTTACTGCGCAATGTTGGCGCCACCCATGAATCTTATCGGACGGTTTTGAATCCTATCTATGTAGCAAGTGAAGAGAAATTTTAGGAGCACCTTACCAGACTGTACTCTAATTTTTGGGGGATAAATGCCTTATACAAAGTGAGGCAAAAGTACTGTCATAATGTGAATTGGCTGCCATTTTGTTAGAAATGAAAAAAATGGTGGTCTGTTTTCACGAAAAGTTTATTTTCTTCTATGTTGGCTTTCAAGACTTGCAAGGTTTGTAGTTTGTTATGGTAAATGCGAGATTTCAAAAAGCCCCAAGAAAGAAGTCTGTCGCCGTCAGATCTGGCGATCTTGCCGGCCAGTTCAAATCGCCAAAACGGGAGATCACGCGACCTTGAAATTGGTGATTCCAAATCTCCATCGTTGCCCGATCTGTGTGAACGATTGCTCGTCCTGCTGGAATCCACAATGCTCGAGACCTAATTTAGCAACTTGCAGCAAAAAAGCTCGTTTAACATCTGCCTGTAGCGCTCACCAGTTACGGTTACGGTGGTGACGTCGGCGTCCTCAAAAAATAAGGGCCAATCACTTTTTGAATGCAAATACCGCACAAAACATTCACTCTGAGGGGATGCAATGGGTCTTCGTCGTGCATTTCATGTGGATTCTCTGTGCCACATAAACGCAAATTTTTTTTATTCACATAACTACTGAAGTGCAAATGGGTTTAATGAAATATCTCATTACATATAAATAGTAGTGCATGACTATAATGGGATTTTACTCGGTTTCGTCAAGTTTCGTAACTTAAGTTGGTTTAAGCAAAGTCTCAATAGAATGGGACATTCAGTACGGACATTTGACAGCTGACATAAAGTGTGTTCGCTTCCCAATCAGACGGTTTGGGGTTCAATACCAGCCGTGACTGAAAGACTTTTTTCAGGCAACTAAAATTTCGTAAGATGAATGGTTGCCTAAATACAACATCAAGTAATTTGCACTAATAATTTAGTCTCCCCACGAAATGTTCGATGCCGCCCATCTTTTTTTCTCTTCCTGTCCCAT
Source organism: Volucella bombylans (assembly GCA_949129095.1). Taxonomy (NCBI): domain Eukaryota; kingdom Metazoa; phylum Arthropoda; class Insecta; order Diptera; family Syrphidae; genus Volucella; species Volucella bombylans. The sequence continues at coordinate 98,886,805 of OX422143.1, read as the reverse complement.
TTTCCTAAAAACGTGCTCAGCCACTTTAAGTGTAGTCATACGCACTTGAGTGTTAAGTTCTTAAAAAAAGGGTAACTTCAACTTTTGACATTTAAGTGGGCTTTTGACATAACGTTAATTCCACTGAGGTTAGGCCTTTAGACATACCCATCAAGTTATCAAGCAGTGGTCTTATTCTTTTTTTTATATAAAATTTTATTTTTAAAACAGTCTCTTAAGGAGTTCGAGAAATTACGTGTATTTAAAAAAAAGGTCTGTTGCATTTTGAAGCAAGGTATTTAAGTTTTTATATTAAAAGTGAAATTTTATTAGCAACCACTCTCATAGTCTATTGTAAATCCAACTTTCAATTGCAGTAAATTATTTACGTAATGATGTATATAAATCACTTTTTAAAATTATTTTCGCTTTCAGTTTTCATAAAAACATTTTAGTACCTCAATGAACGTCAAACATTTAATGTTAAGCCACTGAATAACAGAAAAACCTCTTACATCGAAGAAAAAGAAGAAATATTTCGTTACCTTTACTGAGATGGCAAGATTTACGCATCTTGTCTCAAATTGACAGATTCAAACGTTCCCGTTCAAGGTTGACCATAACATATAATGTTGATAATGGTAATGCAATTGAATAACTTGCTATATACTTTTCATTACCCTTACCATAAATGGTTTAAAAAAATCAACTTGCAATCGTAGACATAAATGGCGACACTTCGTCTCCAGTTTAGTGGAGAAAAATTGCTCATTTTCGTGGATGTGTTTGATGTTCAGTGGTAAGAGCTGTAGCTTTCAGTTACGGTACATGTACATAACTGCCATTATAGTGCGATAAAATTGAAATATTCGTTGGATTTATTCAAACTTGCGTGCATTCAATAGTTGTGACTTTATTAAGAAACGTTCGAAAGCTGTAGGCTAAATCAGCAGCGGGTTTTTTTATTTTTTGGTTAGGCAAATGAACGGCTTCCAAGTTGCCTATTGGTAAGTGAGCAAAGTTTTATGTCCTTCTTTGATTCGAAAAATATGTTTTCTTCTTTTTCTTCACTAAAATGGTGTTTGCCAATTGTAGACAAATCAATTAAGCAAATATGGTTTGATTGCGATAGCAAATGCAATCGAAATTCAAAGTACCTCAAAATCTTATTGTTAGCATTGCATACATACAAGTACAAGTACTTCAGTTATTAGATAATTATTGAATGAATTGTTTTTACTTGGTTATAGACGTTATAGAAGTATAGGGCTGTTTATTAGATGTGGCCAAATTTGTGTTCTAAATAACGTTTTCTGATAATGTTTTCTAACGACGAGTGTTTAAGGTTTTTTTTGACTGAAAATATGACTATAGGTGGATGCGTGGGATTCAATTTTGTACGACTTTTTCGCATAATTCGGCCGATATTCCAGCAATTTCAAGTTAAATGCCTCCAGGTCATCAGGGGAAAGACTCTATATGTGTTAAACCACACGAGAGCCGAGCTTAAGGTACAGGACCGTTTTTAGTTATAAGACTATCACCGACCTTCGTCTTCAAACAGTCGATTGTGGTACCCGCTGTATGACTAGTGCCACCGTCCTGTTTAGACGACATATCCTCCAACCCTTCCAGTTATGATTAATACAAAAAAAAAACAAATTGGTTAACATGAAGCGATAGTGGTCTCGATCGATTGTGATCAACTTTCCGCCATCATTTAGGAAAAAGTACGACCAAATTACATCTAAGGCATGAAAATCGCACCAAAAAGTCAACAGTACAACGGCCAGTAGGGTGACCTCCGGCCAAATGTATCAATGTTGCTCATTAACAAAGCCATTTAACCAAAATGTGCCTCGTATTGGAGATGATTTTTGGCTGAAAATTCTGATCTACCATCTTAAATGGAATCAGGGGAAGTTAGACGTTGTGTAAGCGTATACCTTTTGATGATTAAATAGAAGACAATCTAGAACACAAATATGACATCCCATTGAAAAATGTTGGCACATCTTATGAAAAAAACCTTATTAATGCCTAAGATAGACACGTCTATAACAGAATCCGTCGCGGAATTTTGTTACGAACCCCGAAAGAACTACGAGTATCACAGAATCCGTCGTACGGAAATTTTCGCTACGTATTTCGAAATTCGTAGAAAGTGGTATCACATCACTGAATCTGAATGAATCGGCATTTTGACATTTAAATCTACGAACTATGTATTTGATTTTTCGTAGTGCGCAGACAAAAAGGATTCAAAATGTAAAAACCAAGTTTGTTTGTTACATTATGGATATTTCACCAAAACGATATGGATTATTAAATAATTAAATTCCATTATACACTTAGTTTTGGTTGTATTGGAAGACCTACATAAAAAGGAAACTGTCGGAAAATAAAAAAGAATGCAAAGGTACCGGAGGCGGCCCTTTCCGAATGCATTCTTTTTCCAGCCTTGAAGAAGCCATAAAAATAAACCTCCACAGCCGGAATCAAAGGAACTTCCGCATTTGGACTTCAAAACTTATCAACAGACCATATAGAAGACCCTTCCATGGGTAAAAACTCAGAGGAAGCTGATCAGCCGGATGTTTAGATGAGTTCCAATTGAGGGCGCAGTATGCCGCGAAGTGTCCCTTCAACCACACAGCGAATAGATACCGCAAGCCTTTTGAAGGAGCAAATTAAACTTCAGAAGTATTTTTACATCAAAACTGAGGCATTCCGTGAAAATCTAAGAATAAATAATGAAGATGTCTCTACCAGTTTAAGACGGATAAATAGGAGCGTAGAAAAGCTGTGTGAACTAAAAAAAAAAATGCTACCGAATCCATTTCTGACCAATTTTTTTTGTTCAAAATACATTTTGTGGTTAAGTGCGGCAATGATTTTTGCGGTTACATTCGGATTCTATGATACACACTTTTTCGTATTCGTATCGTAGAGCGGAATTCGTAACTTTATTACGAGGGATTCTGTGATAGACACCAGAATGCTTGCGTTCAAGAACAAAATAGGTGTTTCAACAAGAAAGGATTTGAAAGGCCTATTATTTTACAGCTGATGCACGCAAGGCTGGGATATGGTGACAGAAGTCATCTATAAATTTAGGATATTTACAATGAAACGCTACACAGTGAAAGAAAAAATTCAAATCGTTTAATTTTATTACCAAAACTCACGTTCAATCACGGCAACAATGCGAAAAGTGCGTGCCAATTTTGCACAAAATTCTGCGCCTTCTGAGACGTGTTGCGCAACATAATCAAAAAATTCGAAGAAACGAGCTCAGTGCAAGATGTGAAGACGTCGGAACGTGTTCGCTTCGGATGGTTAATCGAAAATATAGCTACAGTAAAGGAAAGTGTCAACGCAAACACCTCCATTCAGGTGCTTTACTTTCCACAGCCACACTGCACCGAATTTTGACAAAAGAATTGGCTCCCCATGCGTACAAGGACCATCTCCGGCACCGAAAATTCACAAGTGATTGAGGATATTCCAATGCACCTAGAATGAGTAAGTGTTTGGTGCGGACCGAATATTTTTCGAAGGATTTTTCTCTCTCGAAATGACTGGGGATATCTTCATCCGCTTTCGATAGGGTAATGCTTCCGCTCATACAACAGGAGTGGAGTTATTAAGGTCTTATATAAGGTCTCCTTAGTTTTTTGGGATAGGGCCATACTACTCAATTGCCTTCTTAGCACCAAGAAACAGCGATTTGAAGAGTGATTCTTCGTTATATTTCTGCTAAGGTTTTGTTGGCAGAATTCATAGCTGAGCCAAGGTAGACAAAGTCTGTTGCTACCTCGAAATTATAGCTGTCGATTGTGACGTTCTATCCAATTCATCGATGTTGTGTGTCCCTTCTTGTTGACAGCCTATACTTGCTGTTGCCCTCATTTACCACTAAACCCATTTCAATACTAGAGATAGCACCGGTGACAGCCCGCTAAGCTCTCCCAATTATCACGATATCATCGGCGTAAGCTAGTATTTGCACAGACTCTTGAAAGATTTGATCATCATGGGGAAACCCAATTCAGCATATTATTAATTTGAAGTTATCATCTAGGCTAGACTTCCCCTTTCGTCAAGGCGAAGCCTACCTGGAACCTCTGCCAATTTTTGAGTCATTGTACCCAGTAGTATCTTCTACATTTTTGCGGTTTTCCAACAATAACATTCGGAAAACCAAAAACAACACCCTACGACTTTAGGTATAAACCACAGCCAACATGACGCTCCCGGAAGGAAGCCTACTTGTTTCAAATCAGGCTGGAACGGAAGTTCCAGAGGCTGCTGATTTCCATAGTACAAAATTAAGCCTCAGCCGGGATACCAGTAAGATCCATACATATTTCGACTCACCGCTGAAAAATACTATATACATCAGTTGCAACCCTGATGTTCTTTTGCATAAGATTACCTTTACCCTACTCCCGTTTATTATCAGACTATGCCAGTAAAAAAAGACGTAGCTTGTATAATTGGGCGGGAGCCCATGCTCTTGAACAGCAAAAAACATATGCTTTCTGCAACATTCCTCTACTGATTCCTTTAGGTGCTACTACTTCTCTGTTAGAAAGGGTTCGATTAGGGCTGCATTATTTTACTGATTAGATTAATAAACAATTTATACCTAAAGCAGAAATTTAAAAAATAAAAAGCCGAACGATTGTGAATGGGCTACAGAGAAAGTGACAATCACAATCACAATTTTCAAATGTCAAAACATGACAATTTCCTTTAGATATTAACCTACAAATTAAAAGAAAAATGTCTTGCGGCAACTTATTACTAAAAAACAGCTCAAATTATTATTTAAAGACATCATGTCCTCTAATTGCATTCTCTAGACAAGGCCATCGACTGCGTGGTAAACCTCCAGGGATTGCCAAAACTCTTGAACAAAGATTGCAAGGTAACTTGAATCACATCCATGACAACCGAACCAACATCATGCATTCTTACTATTTTCCTGCAGCTGAAAATGTGGTGGACCCAGAAATTGCAGCAACAGTAAATATTGGGTTTCCTAGATTAAGACAGTCAAGGTCAGCTCAGTTGAAGGCGCGTTTGGCTCACTTGAAGGCTCAAAGAAGCAGCACAGAACTAGAAAAGAAGACTCGTAGTAATGATTGTAAGCGAAACCAGAAAGCAGGGATCGAACAGTGTTTACATAACTTTTCATTTTACAGTCATAATTAATTTGGATAAAGTGCATGAGGAATACAAGAATACGAATGGACAGTATGATCTCAAAACCTTGGCAGAGCATTACGGAGTGTTTAAAGATTTGTTCGGTGATGCTTACTTTGTCCCCAGGGTTGCACTAGACATCAGTGTAAGTTAAGAAGAAATTAATAACCAATGTAAATAAAGATTCATTTTTCAGTATGAACTAAGTGGCGACACATTTTGTCCGGTATTTAATGGAAACATAATAAAGCCGTCTGAGGCAGCTAAAGCTCCGCTAGTAAGGTTTGATGGGCTTTCGGATATCATTACCGGAAAGGTAGGCCACTTTTCTTTATAGAAGTATGGTGTCCCTGTAATTGACTATTGTTTTTTCTGTCAGAAATCTACTAAGGAATCGTACTGGACGTTAGTTGTCACCAATCCTGACGGTCATTTTGAATCAAATGATTCTGAATACGTTCACTGGTTTGTGTAAGTTTTAGCCTTCCAGTTTACAATCGGTTTCTTAGGGAACGATTTTTAATTTTATCCCAGGTCCAACATTCCCAATGGTGATGTTACAAAAGGCGAAGTAATTGCCGAATATATGCAACCAATTCCTCCGAAGGGTATTGGATTCCAACGCTACATATTCGTTCTGTACAAACAAAACTCTAAACTCGACTTGAACGAATACAAAGTTGCGAATCCAAATGATTTAAAGGAGCGCACGTTCAAAACCTTAGATTTTTATAAAAAGCACCAAGACAATATCACACCAGCTGGACTGGCGTTCTTTCAAAGTGATTGGGATAAAAGCATAACGAGTTTCTACCACAAAATCTTAAGTAAGTCTAAAATTTATTTTCAATTGGAGTCAATATCTTGTATCAGCTTTTTTCAAATGCAGATCTGAAGGAACCTATTTTTGAATATGAATTCCCTAAGCCCTACCTCGCGGATCAGAAGTGGTTTCCACTCAAGCAGCCATTTAACTTGTATATGGACAAGCATAGAGACATTAAAAAAGTAAGTAAAACAATTTGGAATCCAAGGGTGTATTGAGGATAATGAAAATTGTGCTTGCAGATTAATAAAGAGTTTTTGGAAAGGAAACTGGCCAAAACGCATCCATTTGATGGGCCAGAACCGACATTGCAGTACCCAAATGCGCATCCAATTAAAAACACACCGTCTTGGCTAAAAACCGAGATCAAAAAGGAGCGTTTAGGAATGGGCCGCATAAATGATTACAAATAATTGTTTTAGCTGTTAATGTCTGGCACTTCGAATAAACTTCTTGTCTAAATAACGGTGTCATCGAGCCACAAGGCTTAAATATTGTTTTTTGTTTTTGTATTTTATTTTTTTATTTTTATAAATTAAATAGTAAAATATTTTAATTGAATTAGGGCACTCATAGGACCGGGAAGGTGTGTACGCTGGTAATATAAATGTTTCTTCCACCTGCTGGCATCACTTTTAAACAAAGTTTCGATTTGTCAATAGCTTTGTCTCTTCAGAGAATTTGCAAGTGCAGTTTAGACTGCTGTTCTGCTTAACTGTCATACCAATACGCTCACACAGGTTTCCTGGTATATTGGAAATTTACCGGGTACCGGTGTTGAAGGGAGTAAATTTTGCCTTTGGTAGACACTTGGTTTTTGGTACTGTCATACGACAGTTCAATTTAAAACTGAATTTAAAATTAGAACAGAAGGAGGAGTTGCTGGTGCCACTGGTGGAATTTCAAGGCTACACTTTCCCAATACCTATGTAAGTTCATGAAGTAAATTTAAACTGTACGATTTGTTAATATTTGTAACCTTTTACTCGCAGAAAATAAAATCACATAAGTAGTTAAAACTGTCGATGTTTATTTGGGACGCAGGGACGAGTGGAAATTTCTACGGCGTGCAGCAACAAACGGACTTAATTTGTGTTTATTTTTTGGCACGAGATGCAGCAGGCTTAATACACGGAGGACACTCCTTGCTTTAGAACAGAGTTTCACCTCCATTTCTAACGAAGGTTTTCTTAACCCGACGAACTTGTCGGGCCAATTATTTCCTTTCTTCAGCAGTCGATGCATAAATAACATAGTCGTTTCGCTTTGTCTATAGACAGCAATGCCGTGGTTATGATTTTCTTGGGGAAAGGATTTAAAAGATAAAGATTTTTCAGTAATAGTCAGGGTGTTGAAATGGTGATAGATAAACCATAACTGGGTCAGCGGCAGCTGTGATAATGCCGAAGGGGGCTACTGGCCCTGGTTTTTTTTTGTGCAAAAGGGTCAAGAAAGGACCTGGGAATACAGGTAGCGTTACGTATACTATTGATGACCAAACAAAAGAAAAACAGGACAGAACAACGACTCTCGGACATAGGATGTTAGTTAGTTAGTTATAAGTTAGTTATAAATGACTTTTATTTCATTTTAAGTAGTTTACAAAAATAGTAATTTCTAAGTCTCTTTTTTGGCATGGCTGATAGCCGTCTACCAGATTGACAATTATTTTTATGTCAATAGACCGGATATATAAAATTAGTACAAAAATAAAAACATAAAGAAAAAATAAACTACATTATGTAAATATAATTTAAAAGTCCTCCTCGATAATACGTCTTCTATAGCGAAGGGCATTCAGTGCAAAATTGTACAATAAATCCCATCCTTGCTGCCCATTCAAAATGCGGATTGCTTCTTCTTCATCTATGATGCTTGCACCAAAAAATTGTAATCGGAATTCCCTTAAAATGGGGCAGATGGCAAGAAAATGAGAAATATCTTCTCTTACTTTTAGGTTGCACATATTGCACAGGATTGGTAGTTCTGGGCGGTGTGGTATAAAATTCAGACTTATCAGCTCTCCTCTCAATTTAAATATTGTGCTTATTTTATCTGCTGAGTAGGAATTTAAAAAATATGTACTTTCTTGCAGATGATATTTTAATTTACTATAATACATCCTGCGCTGAGATGATTGGGCTTCATTCGCAAATTTGTCATACAAGTATTTAACATTTTCTTTAAGTAAGGATGAAAATTGACTTCTTATTAAATTAGGCTCCAAATTTTCTGTAATTTCAAGGCTAAGGACACACTCTGACGCTAGATTCCGCCACTCATTCACGAAAATAGCTCCTGTTGCAATAATGTGTGTAAGGACGATTTTCGGCAACCTTTTTCCATCCATTGACATTATTTTGATTACATAGTCAAAGTGTAATTTAAGAGTCTCTAAGAATAAAGGAGGCATTCCAGTTTCCAAATATAGCATATAGTTTGGTGTATTACACGGTAAACGAAATATTCGCTTCAAGAAGTATCGAAAGAAGATCTCGACTTCTGGGAAAGGACGGTATCCCCAAACTTGAGCTCCATATAACAGTATTGACGTAGCGGTTGCACGAAACAGTATATATTTTGAACTATGAGACACATAGTTATTCGAAATGCACCGCCCCCAGACGGAAGAAATTGCTCGTTTAGCATCTGATAACTTTGCCTCCAAGTGTTTGTTTAGATTTAAATTGCTTGTTACCAGAACCCCAAGGTATTTATACCAGCGCACATTTTCAATTATCTCGCCGCAGTACGTTCATCTTTCATATCTGGAATATCTGCCGCCTCCATTTCTGAATACCATTGTCTTGGACTTTTCTAGGTTAACAAGCAAGTTTCAGCATTTACAGTATTCGCTGAGCCTATTCATCATGAGTTGCATACCATTTGCCGTGTCAGCAAGGAAGACAATGTCATCCGCATACATCAGCGCCGGGATCTTCGTTCGGCAATAATTAATTCCTCCGCCTACAGCATCTGTTATGTCGTTGATGAACAATATAAAAAGTAATGCGCTCAAAATACACCCTTGCTTCACACCCATTGTTGATGTAAATTCTTCAGATATGGATTCTCCATCCCACACAAACGCAACATTATTTTCATACATTGCTCTTAGAGTATGAATGACTTTACTCGAGATCCCAATTTTGTACAGTTTGTAAAATAGTGATTCACGTGGTATGGAGTCAAATGCCGCTCGGAAGTCAACAAAGAACGCGTACAACTTTTTATCGTTCTTTTTATAAATTTCTGCAATATTAGTAAGAACAAATATTTGGTCGACACTCGAATAGTTTTCTCTGAAACCTGCCTGAAATTCTGAAAAAATCTCGTTACTTTTAACCCACTGAGCTAGCCTGTTATAGGATGTTCAGACCTTAAATAGGAAACGTAGAACCGAACAACTACCGAAGGTGCTAAATTCTAAAAATCAGACACCTACCAAAGTTATGCAGGAAGTGCTGCGCCATGGACCGGACAAACAGAGAGTGGACGTAGTAGGTGGCCGTGGCTCAAGTGGTAGTGGACTGGCTTCCACATTGGAGGGTTCGGTGTTCAAATCCCAACCTCGTCCGAACGACATTCATTTTTTCAGTTAACGAAAATCGAGTAAGATGATTAGTTGACTAGAAATCAACAACAAGCCACCTTCCACTAAGAATTTAGTCTTCCAATTAAATGTTTCTTTCTCTCTCTGTCCCATTTTTCAAAAAACTTAACACATGCTAAGAATCATCAGTCCATATTTCGTCAAAACTGAGGCCGGCCGGAACGTAAGTGTGAATCGCGCTTTGATAACGGACTACCATATTTGCTGTCTGAAATTTAGCCCGTACTCTCGACGATTTAAGTGGGTTAAGTATTATTTTTAAGTAGTTTTAAGTTTTATATAATATAAATAAAATGCCCTTTCACTAAGTTTTTATTAAAACAATTTATATTTTCTTAGTCCTAAGTTTACTCGTACATAAAATAATGAACAAAAAAAAATTAAATTAGTTAGGTTACGTCGAAAGGCAAGTTTTAAGTATTAGGCGTTCTACCCTTATAGGGCCAGTAGGTAAAAATAAGATAAACTGAATTTAATTAAGCTAGTTTTAATCGTTTTTTTGTTTAGCTTGTAAGAATAAATAAATAAATTCCAATACAAATGCACTAAAAAAAACGATCGTACTTAGATATGCCTACGCAGTGAATGCGTTCAAAAACACAAGAGGAAAGATCTGCGAGTGTATGAACTCATCCTATTCCTTACGAATGGAGTCTTGGCATCGTTTTTCCAATTCACAAAATAAGGAGACCCTGCGCCAACTATACAGGTGTTCCGTATAATGTGTCGAAGACTTTAAGGGGAGATTCCTTGAGAAAAACATCATACTGAGGGAGGAAGGGTCGAAAATGCACCCCCTCACAGATACAGAGGTTTTAGCAAAGCCTTCCACTGCCCTGTTTTGACTCCTATTGAAAATAACATCTTTCAAATTTATGCATGCATGGTCACAAATGTGTTATCGTTGAACTCGTAATTATGAGTACTTTAATTGTTTCAAAGTAAATGTTAACAAAATAATGTGTCAAAAGTTATTGAAGCTCAAAAGTGATTTTTTTTTTTGAATTTAAAATTTTGACTTTGTCATAATTTTTTTCGGAAACATATCTTATAAACCCTCATTTTTTGCAACTTGTACCTAGTATTTACAAACAAAAAATGTCAGGTCAGTAGTTTCCAAAATACGAGGCAACTTATGGAAACAGTTGAAACATTAAATTCAAAATTGTTAAAAACTTTAGAAAAAAAAAATACAAATATTAAATACACATTTTTATTTAATTTTTTTTTCGTCAAACCTTGTTCAAAGTGCAACCCATTGCTTTGTATGTACGCCAGAGCTCGTCTTTGAAAAGCTTGGACAATGTGAATTTTTTCCAATTCTTCTCGGCCTTTCGCAGCTGCCTTGCCAATCATATGGTCCAGGTCTCCAATATTGCTATTTCTGACGAGTAAATAATGTCCTTCATCCGTCCCCATAAATAAAAGTCCATTGGGGTCATCTTGCAGATACACAATGACTGTTCTTTGTTACCAAAGGGCTCTGGTAATTTGCTTCGTAAAAATTCTAGGTAGAGATTCGAATTAAGTTTTGGAGGAAGCGGACAGGATCCGATTAGCTTGTTACCCAATATGCCTGGCCACACATTGACGTTGAACTTATGCTGAAGAGCTCTGTGTTTCATGGAGTAGGGGATGCTTTTTGCTCAGGTATGTTCGTCCAGAATGTAATTGCAGAATTCCAAACGCTTCTCTGAGTATACGGGTTATCCTGTACTGGTATATGATGGATTGCATGCATGAATACTGAATCTAGAATTCTCTAGATGTAAGTCCTGTTTAGATTAAGATGCCTGCTTAGTTGCCTAAGACTGCAATTGGGATGATTTCTAACGTAATGTAAAACGTCTTCTTAGTTGTTTCTGTTTTCATCAACCTGGGAAATGTTGTAATAAATGTCCTACAGTTGTAGAAACATAGACAACCATGTTTACGTATTCTTGTGTTGTAAAGTCCATCATCTAGGATGATTATGAATTAAACATCAATATCTCGGTTAAAATGTAAATAATTTTGCATTCTTTTTATATATATTATTCCATAGAAATTTGCTTAGTTTTTTTGTTTTAGAAAAAGAACCGGCAATTGTTTTTTGACCTAAAAAAGGGCTGTTACCTGGCCGAGGTGATCCTTTCTCCTCTTTTAGTGGTCATAAAATTAAGCTGTCTTGAAAATAATTTTTTTTTTTATTTGCATTACCCAATTATAAACTTATTTTACGAGAAAAAAATTCCAAAGCAGCTGTGAAGTAGTTAATTTTATAGGCCTGTTTTGAGTTTTGTAGTTTGAACAAGATGGATCTATCTTGAAAACTACTGACTTGAGATGAAATGACCTGACTATTTTTTTATTTGTAAATACTAGGTACATGTTTCAAAGTTGCAAAAATTGGGAGTTAATAAGATATATTTACGACAAAAAAATGACAAATTAAAAATTGTATGTTTCGACACATTAATTTTAGGGGAACATTTACTTTGAAACACCCCATTTGTTACAATACAGGCACAAATTTGAAAGACATTATTTTCAATTAGAGTCGAAACAGCGCATCGTAAGGCTTTACTTTAAACCCCTTTCCCCCAACCATAGCCATACTATGTACCATATTGTACCAAATGAAATGTCCGATTTTAAATTTTAAAAGCCAATATTACTTTTCCGTACATTTTTATTCAATCAAAATCGGATCCGTTGGCATCTATCACATTCGTCCATCGTGATATTCAAATATTCCTTTTTCGTAGAAGTGCTGACTTTTTAAGGCAATGAAATCTTCAAAGGCTCTGCTCGGTTCCGGAAGACCTTCTGCCGGCAAAATGAATCCAGATTGCGGAACCCAAAATTCTCACACGTCAATCACACGTACCACTTTATTTAAAAAAAGAAGAAAATAACATTTAACGTTCTGGTACAGATGTTCACTCGAGAACTTCTTATTTCCAACTGAGCGACATTTCATGTGGTACAACCCAATATTTTTTTTTCTCAAAATATTTCAATGAATCTCCCCTTAGTTTTCAACACCGTGCGCTCAATTGAGTGAATGCCTGAAAGCATAGTTAATTGGGGAACCATTAACTGAGTGAATTGTATTGTGATAACCACTTAAATGTGAGCAGCGACATCTAGATTCACAGAGCAGAAAATGTCGATACTCGAAGACCAGAAGATTTCGATACTGGAATAACAAAGTCTCGACTGGAGAGTGGAATCGAATTTTCTAGCAAATTGGAAATTGTATGGGACGCTGGATGGCGAGGATTGTTCTCGAAGTGTGTCATTCGAGTATAAATACCAGCATCCCCAAGGTATGCAAATCAGTTCTAAAGTGTAATTTGAAGTGTTAATTAGGAGAAGTGATTTTGTGGTTTAAGTAAAAGATAAGAAAAGTATAAGTGGTTGAGAAATTGGATTGTACTGAGAGAAACAATTAAATAGTGAATTGTAACTGTACTGAATAAAGCGATTTCTATTGAAAAGAATAAGTTCTATCATTTGTACCCACACAAACATTTTACATTGGTGTCAGAAGTAGGATAGGACTTATTGTGTGTAAAAAAAAACCTGTGTTTTCTGACTATTTGAAACAGCTAGAATGGGTCGAAAACTATTGCAGTTGACCCTCGTCCAACTCAAATCCGAGTTGAACAAGAGAAGCCTCAGCGCCAGTGGAGGAAAAAGTGACCTGGTGCTCCGACTTCAGGAGGCTTTGAACAACGAGGGACATGATCCTGATGCATACTCCTTTGAGGTTGACGAGGATGAACAGACAAGTACCGGCAGTGATATGGCTGCGATGATGCAACTCCTCTTGTTAAAAATGGACGAACAGAAAAACAGTCTCGACCAGCAAAAGAAAAATCTGGAAGAACAAAAGAATAGCCTCGAACAAAAGCTGGATGAACAAAAGAAAAATCTGGAAGAACAAAAGAATAGTCTCGAACAAAAGCTGGATGAACAAAAGAAAAATCTAGGCGAGCAGAAGAGCAGCATTGAACAAAAAATCGACGAACAAAAGAATAGTCTAGAACAAAAACTGGAAGAACAAAATAACGTTCTACACCAAAAGTTCGAAGAAATCGATAACAATTTGAAAGAATAGAGAAGAATGTTGGCGAAAAATTCGAACAAATGGACAGCAAAGTTGAGCAACTGGCAAAAGAGCTCGACACAGTGCGAAAACAGAAACTGCGAGAATGTTCTTTAAGCGGTCCAAGGAGAAAAGAGTTGAAGCCTCCCTCATTCGATGGCCAGACTTCATGGTCTACTTATAAGAAGCAGTTTGAAATGGCTGCCTGTGCAAACGACTGGGACAATGAGGAAAAGTGCTTTGCCCTAACAATAGCCTTGCACGGTCCTGCAGCAGAATTGCTGCAAACAGTAGACATCGAAAAGCATAAAGATTATGTGACTTTAGTACAGGCTATCGAGAAACGGTTTGGGGATAGCCACATGCAGGAGGTCTACAAGGTCCAATTGCAAAGCCGAACGCAGCAACGAGGAGAAACACTGCAGCAGCTCCAAGCAGACGTGAGTAGACTGGCACATGTGTCATACCCCACCGCAGGACAGGAAATTATCGACGAAATGGCAAAAGATGCATTTATCAGGGGAATTGCAGATTCGAAGCTACAGTCAGCAGTAAGGATGGCCGGGAAAAGAACCCTTCCTGAAGCACTTGCCTTCGCTCTGGCGATGGAAGCAGCCAATCAGGCTTCCAGGGGAACACATTTCGTCAGGGAAGTAGCATCTGTCGAATGTTCCTGCACAAGAATTAGTGCCGAGGAACGAGATACTCGACGGGATAGACGAATAATGCGCTGCTGGAATTGCAATAAAATAGGACACCTTCAAAGGCAGTGTAAAGAACCGGTGCGACGAAAAGACTGCCCTCACTGTGGTGACAAGCAAATAGAGGAAGAAACTCGCAGAAACAGCTATCAAGAAGCCGGTCAACCTTCCCGAAGCCATCAGTCGGGAAATGCTTAAGCACCAACTTCGCGGGGCAGAAGTTGGTAGCAGGAGTCGACGGCCCCAGGACCATCATCCAAGTCTCGCTGGCAAAACGACGCAGCGAAAGCCTTCTAGTAGAAGTAGTCAGTGGAAAAGAAAAATGGATGGCAACAATAGACACCGGTGCCACGGCCTCAATCATCAGGAGGAATCTTGTGCAGAAGTCTTGGCTGCATAACACTAGCAGCTGCAGCTTGCGAACAGCTACAGGAGCAACGATTAAGGTATATGGTGAAGTCCGCATAAAAATCCAACTGGCCGGAATAACATTCACTCACGCGTTTCTGGTAGCTGACATATGTGACGAGTGCATCATTGGTACAGACTTCATGAGAGAACATGAACTTGTAGTCGACTTGGGGGCACAAACCCTGAAATACGGAAACATGGAGATACCAATGATATACGGAAACGCCAATACCTCAGTCTCAAATGTCGTCATCTGCAGCAATCAGAGTCTAAAGCCTTCGTCAGAAGCAATTTTGTGGGCAAAAGTGGAAGGTGGTCCTGGTAGCCACCGATTCTATTTGATGGAGCCAGAAAAGAAAAGAGACTTCATGGTGGGAAAGACCTTAGTGGAGCCAAAGAACAACATGGTCCCTGTAAGGATTCTAAATCCAAAGACATTCAGTGTAAAGGTGAAAAAGGGGGAGATAGTGGGAAAATGCGTACCTGTTGAGGCTATATCGACCACAACGGAAAAAAAGTGTGCAAAACCGGTCACAACAGTTCAGAGCATAAAAATCAAGAACAAAATCTGGACGAAGATCAGCGAATCCTGGCAGAAAAACTAATCGGTGAGTACGCTGATATATTTGCTACACAAGACGGAGAATATGGACGTACGCATATTGTTCAACACCACATTGACACCGGAGACGCTCGACCAATCCGTCAACCTGCAAGGCGTCTTCCATTGGCAAAGCAAACAGAAGTTGCCGAAATGATGTCGAAGATGGAAGCTGAGGGAGTGATTGAAGAATCGCAAAGTCCGTGGGCATCTCCAGTGGTCCTCGTGAAGAAGAAAGATGGCAGCACGAGATTTTGTGTAGACTACCGACGTCTCAATGATGTCACTAAAAAGGACAGTTACCCACTTCCGAGAATCGATGACACTTTGGATATGCTTTCTGGAGCGAAATGGTTTTCAACACTTGACTTGAAGAGCGGTTACTGGCAGGTAGAGATAAATCGTACGGATCGTGAGAAAACTGCCTTCACTACAGGAAGCGGTCTTTGGCAGTTTGCAGTGATGCCGTTTGGACTGTCCAACGCTCCGGCCACCTTCGAGCGACTAATGGAACGAACATTGCAAGGACTCACCTGGAAAACCTGCCTAGTATATATAGTATATATAGTTATCGTCATAGGTAAGACGTACGAAGAGCACCGCGAAAATCTAAAAGAAGTGTTTGAGAGGCTACGAAGTGCTCATTTAAAGCTCAACCCGGAAAAGTGCGCCTTGTTTCGTCCGGAAGTAAAATATCTGGGTCACATTATATCAGCGGAAGGAGTAAGAACGGATCCTGACAAAATCGAAGCCGTGAAAAGTTGGCCTTCTCCAAAAGATAAACACCAACTGAGAAGCTTCTTGGGACTCGCCACGTATTACAGAAGGTTCGTAAAGGGTTTTGCTGGCATTGCAAAGAGCCTGCATCAACTTACAGAAAAAGGTCGACAGTTCAGGTGGTCTGGAGAATGTGAAAAAGCATTTCAAGAACTGAAGCGACAGCTGTGCAAAGCCCCCATCTTGGGTTACCCCACGCCCGGAAAAATGTTCATCGTGGACGCAGACGCTAGCAATGTTGGGGTCGGAGCTGTGATCTCCCAAGTTCATGACGGTCAAGAGAAAGTGGTCGCATATTACAGCAAAGTACTCTCCAAACCTGAGCGGAACTACTGTGTAACCCGGCGCGAGCTTCTGGCTTTAATTCTGGCTACGAAGCATTTCCATAAGTACCTCTACGGACAAAAGTTCATTCTCCGGACAGACCACGCAGCTCTGAAATGGCTACTCCAATTTAAGAACCCTGAAGGCCAAGTTGCAAGATGGATCGAGCAGTTGCAGGGCTACGACTTTGAAGTGCAACACCGCAAGGGAACACTCCACTCAAATGCTGATGCTCTCTCTCGTCGACCGTGCGGAGTAAAATGCGAACACTGCAATCGTAAAGAAGCAAAAGAACAGGCAACTATCCAAATGATCAGGACTGAGCCAATAGAGGGTTGGAGTATAGACGAAATCCGTTCCTCCCAACAGGCAGACAATGACATCGAACCAATATTGGCCTGGAAAGAACACGAGGAAAGACCAAGCTGGCAGCAGATATCAGATCGGAGCCAAACTCTGAAGGCATACTGGGCACAGTGGGACTCGCTTTTTGTGCGAGATGGATTGCTGAAGAGAAAATGGGAAAGTGCAGATGGGACAACATCTCGTATGCAGCTAATTGTGCCACGGTCCAGAGTCAACCAAGTGCTCCATGAAATACATGACGGAATCTCAGGAGGCCATTTGGGAATAAATAAGACGTTGGAAAAGGTAAGGGAACGTTTCTATTGGCTAAGCGCTAAACAAGATGTCGAGAATTGGTGCAAAAAGTGCATAAGATGTGCAGCTACCAAGGGTCCAAAAGTAAAGCCACATGGACAAATGCAACAATACAATGTCGGAGCACCTTTCGAACGAATAGCCATCGACATAGCTGGGCCGTTTCCCGAAACCATTAATGGAAACCGATATACTCTCGTAGTCATGGATTACTTCAGTAAGTGGCCGGAAGTGTTTGCCATCCCAAATCAAGAGGCTAAGACCGTAGCCGAACAGATAGTCAACAACTGGGTGAGCAGATTTGGGGTCCCAATGGAGCTGCACTCTGATCAAGGGCGAAACTTTGAATCAAAAGTCTTCCAGGAAATATGCCAATATTTGGGAATAAGAAAGACAAGGACAACGCCACTACACCCTCAATCTGATGGAATGGTCGAGCGATTCAATCGGACCTTGAATGAGCATCTATCTAAGGTTGTCAGCAATTGCCAGCGGGATTGGGATCGACACATACCCCTCTTCTTAATGGCCTACCGAAACGCGGTCCATAGCTCAACAGGGCACACACCATCCGAGATCTTATTTGGTCAAACAATTCGGTTGCCAAGTGAAGCAAAATTCGGATCCCCACCGACGGAGCCCAAAGAGGTGAACGAGTACGTGAATGACTTACGCAGCAGGATTCGTAAATTGCATGAAGACGCCAGAGAAAAGATGAAGCTAGCAAGCAGCCGCATGAAAACTAGGTACGATATCAAGGCGAAATCTTCCGGTTTCAACGAAGGAGATCTGGTTTGGCTGTATAATCCTCAGCGTAAGAAAGGCAAATCACCAAAATTGCAACAGGACTGGGAAGGTCCATACAAGGTGATAACCCGCATTAATGACGTTGTCTACCGGATCCAGCGTGGGGATCGAGGAAAATTGAAAGTGGTCCATATGGATAGAATGTGCCATTTCAACGGGATGCTGAATGACGAAGTTGTTTGGGACGAACAACTGTAGGGAGGGAGCAATGTGATAACCACTTAAATGTGAGCAGCGACATCTAGATTCACAGAGCAGAAAATGTCGATACTCGAAGACCAGAAGATTTCGATACTGGAATAACAAAGTCTCGACTGGAGAGTGGAATCGAATTTTCTAGCAAATTGGAAATTGTATGGGACGGTGGATGGCGAGGATTGTTCTCGAAGTATGTCATTCGAGTATAAATACCAGCATCCCCAAGGTATGCGAATCAGTTCTAAAGTGTAATTTGAAATGTTAATTAGGAGAAGTGATTAAGTGGTTTAAGTAAAAGATAAGAAAAGTATAAGTGGTTGAGAAATTGGATTGTACTGAGAGAAACAATTAAATAGTGAATTGTAACTGTACTGAATAAAGCGATTTCTATTGAAAAGAATAAGTTCTATCATTTGTACCCACACAAACATTTTACAGTATGTTCAAAATATAATCCTACAGACATTATCTGCGAATGGTACTTATGTTACATTACCGAAATTGAAATACTTTCATTCTTGGTGTCAATGGCAATATTCGTATGGGTAAAATGTTGCGAGAAATCTAGATTTTCTCAAACGATGTTTTATCTGGCTTCAATATATGTAATTGGAGACCAATCTGATCTGTCCAAACCTCTCTGAACTGCAAAGGTACATCTTCGGATTTACTCTGAAATACCGTAATTATTTCCTGAGTCGTACAATTTGTTTTTGAAATACTCCACCGAACTCTTTATTACCTAGACATTACTTACTTACTTAAGGTGCGCAACAGTCCGGGGTGGACCTGGGGCTCAACCAACAAGTGTCTCCAACCAGTTCGAACTTTAGCTAGCTGCCTCCAGTTTCACACGCTAAGTTGGGTACGGTCCCTCTCTTTCTACTAGGGTGCGCCACCAGAGTCGCGGTCTTCCACTGCTGCGCTTTCCCTCGGGGTGGATTCGAAGAGTTTGCGGACCGGAGAATTGGTGTTCATCCGCTGTACATGACCCGTACAGCACATACAGTTCGTCGTTGTCTCTCCTCCTCCACTCACCGCCTATGCAGATGGGACCGAAAATCACACGAAAAATTTAGTTCTCAAAACAGCCAAGGGTACCCTCATCCATTTTTGATAAACTCCGTGCCTCTGCGCCATAGAGCAGGACTGGGATTATTAAGGTATTATATAGGGTCACTTTTATTGTTCGAGAGATGGCTTTACTAGCCATTTGCCTTCTTAGCCCAAAGAAGGAGCGATTGGCAAGTTTTCTTCGTTTGAACTCAGTGCTGGTGTCGTTGTCTGAATTGATAGCGGAGCCTAGGTAGACAAAGTCTTTAACTACCACGAAGTTATATCTGTCGAGGATGACGTTCTCTCCGAGACGTCGGGTGTCCTTTCTTGTTGACAGAATATACTTGGTTTTTCCCTCATTGATCGTTAAACCCATCTTCGCTGCTTTCGCTTCAATACTCGCGAAAGCGCCACTGAGATCAAGGCCCTGTCTTGCGATTATGTCAATATCATCGGCATATGCGAGTAATTAGACGTGCTTTTGAAAGATTGTGCCCCTTGTCTTGAAGTGTGAGTTTTGCACTGCTCTTTCAAGAATGGTGTTAAACAAATCGCATGACAACGCGTCTAAATCCTTTTTTTGACATCAAAGGTGTAGGTGAGTTCTTTACCGACCTTGATGGAGCAGCGTGCATCCTCGATCGTCATCCTGCACAAGCGAAGGAGTTTAGCAGAGATGCCAAAACTAGACATTGCTCTGTATAGCTCTCTCGATAGATACATACACTGCCTTAAAATCGATGAATAGGTGGTGTGTATCGATTTGGAGCTCATAGACATTACCACCTGTACATTTTTAAACCTTTTATTTCCTTTTTCTTAATCTTATTTTATCGATGATTATCCTTCCACGCGCTTAGTAATTAATACCCACTTGAATCATTTGGGAAGTAACAATAACATTTTACATGCGTCGTAGGACAGGTCATTATCTTAGCATCATGAATTATAAGCTCATGTTGCAGTCAATTTATGTCTCGAGTCGGAGGAATTCAATATACTTAAATGAGGAATCAGCCATTAACCTCTTAAAAAAGAACACATTTCACTATAAAAAAATATAAACTATATTTTGCTTAGCTTTTTTTATAAAATAATGTACTCAACAATAATTGGGTTTCCGTTTTTTTTGTCTTTCGTTTTTTTTTGATTACTAACCACAACAAAAAATGTGTGTAATATTAGGAATAAGAATTAAAGAGGAATGGCTACATTGATCACCTATTTAAAGTAGTTAACACTTAGTTTTTTCATCCATTTTTCGTTATGCATTTCAATATTTATCTTAAAGCGATTCTGTAAAAAAAATTGTTTATGTTTTTAGTAAGTAATACTGCCGCTCTAAAAATAAGCGTTATTTTGTTTTTGTTTGCTTAACCGTTCGTTTTGCTTCGTTTTTTTTTTTCATTTTTTCTATCGTCTTTGACATTCTTCTCTATCCTAAGACAATAAAAAGCAATAAATTTTCTTTTGAAATAGATCTACAAGTCGAAGATTGTACATATGCATATACTAGATAAAAAATATCTTATAGCTTTTTTGTTCCTTCTACATCGATAGTAAGATCTTGGAATGATCCACGTGGATGTAGTAGTCCACGTTTTTCGGGGTCTTTGGATTTTTTAGGTTTAGGTCGATTCGTTTTAGAGTATCGGTTTATTACACCCTCTGGTTCGTCCATCATTCGTAGAATAAGTGTTTGGTCGGAAGAATCAATGGGTGCAATAGAAATATCACGTACGGCACGGAACTTGCCGCAATTATTAAGATGTTCGTTCTCCAAACGGAAGAAGTTCCATACAAATCGTCTACGGAAAAATGAGATGGTCAAATAGATACTCTATAAGTGCAAACATTATTCTTACCGGAATACTTCAAGAATGCCTGTAATAGAGGTCATAACATCACCGGAGACAAATTTCATCTGTGTCAGGTAGAAAGACAGAGCCCAAATGAATCGCAGCACAAAGTCTTCTATTATTGCAAAGTAGTAGAACTAAAAAATAAAAGAAACAAAAGATATATTGGTTTGAAATGTGAAAAGTATATACAGGAGGTCCGTTTAAATGAAATATTTAAGATAAATTAATCCCTCCCGCAACACATGGTAACAACCGAGTCAGATGATTTCAATAAAAATTAACATCAATTTGAAACAACACGGTAACCCCCTGACTTTAAATAAACTGTGAGTTATTTGATAACCATAGAGAACTGTGCAAAAAATGTAAAGGAAAAAAAAGGGTCCACCAGTTTGTATTGCTTTAAACAATTCCGCCATACTCTCTGAAATTATATTTGTTTACTCAAGATTGAGGAAGTGAGAAAGCTGAATGCTGCCCTTTATCTGAAAAGGAGTCCTGCCACTCAGTTTTGTGCTCTGTAGCCGGTTTCTAACATACAAACCAATGTAGCTTCTGCTCTAGTTTCATATCAATATAAATAGGCCTTTCTTTTCTGCAGCTTAAGACTAAAGAAAAAAGAATATTTTTCCATCGCTTATTTGGTGAATATTATCGGATGTACTGATAATATTCCGCTGAAATCGTTCTATCTTCCTTTTTATTAACCGTTAGTGAACCAATTAATTGTTTTCTTTTTGGGTCTGTTCTTCAAACCATGGCCTGAAGTTGAGAACTTTTAGGGTTTTCGACGATTTTCGTTGCACATTCAAAATTTGATGATTTGCTCAGCCTGTCCTGTTCAATATCAGTTACTTAATGTGGAGATTTACATTTACATTTACATAGACGCGTATATTAAAGCTGGATGCACTAGTGTTGTGTATAACAAACTTTTAAGTTTGAGATGTATTTTCCTGTCACAAATTACTACGGAGTTTTTGCGCCATTAAAGACTCTCTAGGCTAACTCTATATGCGGCATCATCATCACAATTTCCCTAGTGAATAACAACAGAGCCTAAGTATTTAAATTTCTGCACTTTTGTATGATGACTCCTTCTAAATATATGTTGAATATTCTAAATATTAGTTGAATTTTGCGGGTTCTGACAATCGGCCATGGAGATATTCGGTCTTAGTTCAACTGATCTGCAGATTAAAATTATTAAGAGTTGCCTGAAGGACTACCTAGTTGTTGCTTATGAAGGTGCTATAATCGACGAAAAAAAGTGAAGTCGTTTCGGACTCATCAATGTATATGTCTCAGTACAAAATCTGCACGAAGTTAAAAACCAACGGCCTTTGTACACTACTTTGGTGTACTTCAACTTAAATTTAATTCAGCTATCCATTTCATTTAACGTTATCTACATATCGCATATCATTCGTATCGCCCTATCAAACACATTTTTCATATGCAGAACTTTGGAAGCGGCATGATGTTATTCCATCATTAGGCGTAAATTTTGAATCGTGTCATGACGTGCACCCCACAAAGTCCCATTGACTGCCATGAAGATTAAAAAGTCCCATTGGTTGCCATGAAGATTAAAACAAATTGCGTTGTCGATTGTCTAGAATTCTCTGGTATATTTTCAAACAATGTGACTCGACTGACTCCGATTTAGTTTTTCACTGCTTCACTAACTTCGGCTTCCGTAAAATTGGCTTCATAGCAGATGTCCCTGCTTATCTTCAATATATTTCGGCGATTGAATGACTTCAAAGGATTTTCTTCTTTGTGCCAGAATCTTAAGAATATTGGCTCGTTTGCTCGTGCTTCGGCTTTTGCACTTCTTCTAATTCCCTATAAAATTCCCCTTCTGCTATTGCACGTGCTTTAGCTACTGCTTTCTATTCCTTTTTATCCTAGTCTAACTCCAGACGTACTCTTAGTACTTGTTACGCTGGAAAGACTTGTATTTTGTTCCTTATCACCTTTTTCGAATAAACATTCCACCACCACTTTTCTTTATTTGTGTTGAGTCAGCCTTTTGAAAGACTTAGCAGAGATTTTGCACTTCTTTGACATTTTTTTCGAAATTTTTTTATGACATTTTTGAGCTATTCTCGAAAATTTAACGCATAAAACTGACCTCTTTCTTGTTTAAGTCAGTTTTCATTGCTCCTTTTCACAAGATATTCTGTCAGCAAAAGTCGGTGCTAACGTGGGACGTCTACATCACTGCAGAATCTTTAACTCGCCATTGAGCGTTACTCCAGCATATATGGTAATATATTTGGATTTGATATCTACCACTACATAAATATCGTTTTTCGTGTAATTTGCATGATCTTAAAACATCTTCCGCTGAGTTTCGTCCATAAACCTTTTTCTTATTCTTCATTCTTAGGATTCGCAGTTAAATTCACCGATGTGTTTAAATCCACACCGATGAAAAAAAATTCTCCAATCATGCTAAATTAAAAAGGTCGCACCAAAATATATCCTCTAGTGATTGTCCACTGTTTACTTGCAGCGCATAGATACTTGCAATATTCTAATTATCATGTTCAATTATCAGTTTTATTGCCATTAGTCACTAATTTTTGATCCATTGAACCATTGGGTTCTGTCATGAATATTTCTATTTGACATGCGATCACTGCTCGGCGGGATAGTGTATTCATATAGGTTCACCCTATTTTCGCACTATTCTTCTTTCATCAGTGTTGTGCTGGTATAAATGTATGCATGCATGTTCCGCTGGCCTAAATTTGGTATTGAAAAAGTAAACACTAAGGCGAAAATCTCACCAAATAGCCTTTGTTAGGTACCTTCAAAATTTTTTTCCTACAAAAGGCACAGCCGCTGTTGTACGATGATAACTAGTTATAAGATTATGGGTAGCATCCCTCGTCAACTAATTGCGTTGTACTTGCTGGTAATGCGAGGCGCACATTGAGGCACCCATCTGAATGTGCTCACCGGGATTAAACGACAACTACTGGCATAGTGAGTACGCTATTCTTTTTTCTTTACGAAGGATTTCAAAAGCATTGTCTTATCAAAGCCTTAAGGGTAAGTACTGGTGTATAAATAAAGGCGTTGACAAAAAGCTATATGCATTTTTCGCTGATTTTCGTGCAGCCTTTGACTCTGTACCACGCGAAGAGCTTTTTTACAAGCTCTACAGATACGGCAACTCGACCAAGGTCGTCAAAGTATTGAGAGCTATGTACAAAGACAATGTAGCATACATCTGGGATGGTAGTAATCTATCAGAGGAATTTAATACAGAAATGGGGGTGAAGCGAGGATGCGTGTTGAGTACACTGTTATTCATTTTATATATAAATGACATAACAGATCATGTAAAAGGTGGGATCGAGATAAGTCAAACAACAATACCAGCTCTTATGTTTCCAGATGACATCGTTTTTCTCGCAGATTCGGTGAACGCAATGCAGCTAATGATCAATAGACTGGACGAATATTATAAAACCTGGAACCTGTCGGTAAACTTATCAAAGTCAAATATGATGATATTAAGGGACGGCGGAGGCAGATACTCTCGCAGAGAAAAGTGGAAGTTTCAAGAAGAACAGATTGAAATTGTGAGGGAGTATAAACACCTCGGTGTTTTGATTACGCCTAATCTAAATATGAACAAACACCTGGAAAGCAAACCAGCAGAAGCGAAAAGGGCAATTTGTTCAGTTTGGAGTTGCTGTATCAACAATAAAAGCATTAGCCATGGTTCGAAGCAGAAAAT
Organism: Volucella bombylans; assembly: GCA_949129095.1. Classification (NCBI taxonomy): domain Eukaryota; kingdom Metazoa; phylum Arthropoda; class Insecta; order Diptera; family Syrphidae; genus Volucella; species Volucella bombylans. The sequence goes on along the minus strand of OX422143.1, from coordinate 98,861,929 downwards.
ATTCCGTGCTACTGCCTAATCTATCCTGTTTTACGCTGCCCAAGTATGATACAGTTCATTTGAAGCCGTCGAAAAATGTCTATGCTATTTCACCAGGCGAGTTTTTAGGTTGCCCAGTAGCTCACCTAACTACATGCTTCACCTTGAGAGGGGAGTAGCACCGCTATTTATGGATACCCTTAAATTCCACCTTAACTATATGGTTAGAGTCATGGAGATAAAGGAAGAAAGGATACCGAAGATAGTGCTCACCTAAATGCTGCTTAACGGAGAAAAATGCGTTCAAGGCTGAGAAAATCCAGCATCTCAATGTGTTTTCAATCTTCTTGTTACACCAGATGAACAGCTAGACCCCTAAAACATAAGTTCCACACATTATTGGAGAAAACAGGCCACAGAATTTACAAAGAATTTGTAAATTCAGAATCACAATACAGGACATATTATACCAAATTGAATTATAATTTGCAGAACAGAACCTACTTTCTGACGAGTTACAGAACGGACATGATAACTATTATTTTCAAGGTAATAGGTGAACTGATAAATTTCAACTACATGCCGCACCGTCCAGAACTCCCACTTTTGTAACTTCTGCAATCTCAAAGAACGAGAGGATGTATTCCACTTCGTTACAATATGCCCCATCCTCAGAGAATTCCGCTGCAAATCCTTTGGAGCATAGGTACTCAATATTAATGAACTGACAGCATCTTAAACGGTGACCGAAGCTGGGATAGATTATATAACTACGCAATAAACGAACTGCGCTGAAGAAAATGCATCACAGAGGAAAACTTCTAAAAATAACACATTAAATTGGTTAAATTATTTGTATTATAAAAAAAAGAAAAGTAAAAAGTAATTAAATTGTCAATCTGGTAGACGGCCATAAGCCACGCCATATAGACTAAGTATCTAATATTGTTAAGTACACATACTTATTATGAAATAAATAGTCAAATAAACTAACTGCCTAAAAACTATTAAAAAGCTTTGGTTGATTGTTTCAATTGTTCAATTTCAAGGAGACAACGCACTTGACCGATCCTTGCGATTTTTCGTTTGCATAACCTATTTATTCATGTTGACTAGATAATTTTGTGGATTGTTCAAGGAATTAGTTTCAAGAGCATTGGCCACAACAAGACTCAATACTTACCGATGATGAGTAAACTATTTCCTCGCGTAGGAACCTATTCTCTCCTGCATTCTTGTCAAATAGCCCCCAATCCATCTTTATATCCCAAGTGTATGAATAGCACGATGATACTATAGAACTCACAATCCACAACCAAGTGTATGGATTATCAAAGGTGTTTGAATAGTTTGCTAAAAGGAATTTTAAAAAACTAATAAGTCCAGCCATAATTTTTTAAATATTATTCACTTACGGTTATTAAAAGAACGCAACGTAGCAAATATCACCACTAGGAAAGTGGAAGAATACTTGCCAGCGTTAACCAAATGCGGAAAAGCTTCTTTTGTATCCCGATAACGTCTTAGACATTGTGCGAATCGAAACCACGCTGGTAGGCAGTTGAAAATAGGGCGAATAATAAAATCTTTTTCCATACAAATAGACGCATCTCTCGCCTCTGACCAATCACCATTGGTTATATAGAAACACACTAAGTACTCAAAGTCTAACAAAGCTGTAGCTAAAGAATTCAACTGATCACCCAGCCAGAAATCAGCAAACCCGACATGAAAGAATGGCGCAGCTACCATGCGACCCTAGAACAGAAATTAAATTAAATTGATTACATTGATTATTTCTTGTTTTTTTTTTTAGTTACTTACGGTTATTCTCAACAACCAAAACCTTGCATCATGGTGTAGTACATGCAATGGATTAATTAAAAACAATACCATAATTATTGTTAATGTAAGAGGATTTACAAACGCAGGTATGCTCAGACTCGCGCTATATAAAAAGCTGAGCATACTTAAAGTCCAAACTACACCAAAAATCGCTGCCAATTCCATTAAATGCTGTTCGGAAAGGTGATTTCTTGGATCTAATTCAAAGATAAGTACATGATTAACACCAGATGATCGCCAACCGTAAATGTTGACACCAATTAGGAATATGAATTCAATTATAAGTAAAGGTGCTCTATAAAGTCTAAAGGTAACTTTAAGATTTTCGCCACTAATGTCGTGAAAAATTGCTACAAGTTGAATGAATGCTTTAGAAAATGATATAGAAGAAGGAAAAACTAAGGACTTACCTGATAAGACAACGACAATACCAAGTATAATGAAACTACCTGAAAAAAGTCCCACTTTAAATGTAGTCCAGGGACTTTGTTGTTCACCAAGTGGTGGCACACGAAGACGTTTCATGGCACGTTGCCGATCACCCGCTTCTAATTCACTTGTCACCAATGTTTCTGTGTCATTGATGATGTTATCGATGTCTTTGTTGATGAAAAAATGCGAAGACTCAACGTATTCCTGACGCCATTTCGCCCCGGCATCTACACGAAGTAGCTACAAAAAAAAAAGTTTACATAAAAAGCAGTGTTAAATTCGTCGACTATTATATTACATAAGAGCGTCTAGTCACGGAGTGCCTTTGTCAATAGGAAAGACAGTATCTTCAAGTAAATGTTTTGAATAAAACAAATGGAACAATCGTGAAATGCCACAGTCCGTTATCATAAAAACCGACTAAACGGGGAAAAATCATATTCAGGTATTTTAACACCTAAACTCTTTTACGTTCAATATTTTAGCTATATAGTCTTGAATGCACTTCATGTCATTTAATGCATTTCAATACTCAAAACTAGGTTATTGTTCGTGTAAATGTCGTAAAGTCCAACTCCATGTTTTAATTTAGTGCATTACAACATCTACTTTCCCACAATCTTGGAAAGTCCTGCCTATTCCAAAGAAACCAAATCCAACACTCCCTCTGATTTCAGACCGATTAGCATCCTACCCTGTACCTCTAAGATATTTGAAATAGCAAAACAGCTAATGAGATACATCTCACGTAATGATTTGCTGAACCCAAGACAGTCTGGTTTTAGAGCCAACAATAGCTGCTTAACGATAGAAACAACGTAAATTGTTAGATTTTTCGACGCGGTTAATTATCAAATTCTTTGTTGGATATTCAAAAACATCTTCGGATGTAGTGATATTGATTAAAAAAATTAATTGATTGTTTTCTGTCAGGGAGATTACAAAGGGTAGTTTCCAATGAAAGCCATTCTTACCTAAAAACTATAACACAGGTGGTACCCCAGGGATCAATACTGGGACAGCTATTGTTTTGTGTTTTCATAAATGATTTCCACTTCAGTTCCACTAAGCAAGACGCTTTAAAAATTTAAAAGAACCTGCGCTTATGGTCAATGTGAATCTGGTAGTGTGGGGGGAATACTTTCGGGAAAAGAAATTCAACGTGAGAAAATATTCTAAGCACACATGGTCTAATTTTAATAAATATTTTATTTATTGAGCAAGAGCAAGATTTACGTACTTTAGGGGTGGACACTAAGCTCAAATGGATCACTATCCATGCTGGAATAATCTGAAACGGTGAGTAAAAGATACTCATGTGATTTTGGGTTAAACATTTTGTTCACACATTAATTCGTGAAGAGATCAGAGAAAAACCAACGAAAACTGGCATAAGTCCAGAAAATATGTTATACATCCCAGAGGCAGCCTCATGTCGCCAAATTTGCAAGTATGACCCCAAAAGTCAATAAATCAACTGATGGAACTATGTAAGGTTTGTGGAATACTTTTTCTGAAATATGTACACCTGATAGTAGTGAATCAACTCTGTGTTTTAATAGGCTGGCTCCACAAAAATAAAGAAACGTAGTGGTGGAATGATGAGATGAAAAGATATGACTTTCAAGCGTACACTACAAGAAAGAAAGCAGTTGGTAGACCATGTGCGGTATTATTACAGGCATTGTATCGGAATTCTAAGATGTAGCCTTACAACCTATAAACAAGAATCAAACAAGAAGTGCAACGTTGAGGTAGAGGCAAACGGGCCAATATTTTTAAAATTGCAGTAAAGCGATGCAAACTATCAATTCTCAGTGCAAGCGAACATGCCCTCGGGTGTCGGACATAAAATGAAAACGACATATTTCACAGAAGCCCAAGATGGTGAAGCAGTAAAAAAAATTAGGCGTTGGACCTGATCATATATGATCATATTTCCGAAGTATGAGCGTCAATCGAAAATCTTGGATTGACTCGCAATTTTGTTTAACAAAATGAAGGACGACCGAGCAGCTGCAGTGGAGGGAAAGCTTTCTTGTCCCACTGTATAAAGGCAAAGGCGGCACGAAAAATTGAAAAACTACAGATCGGTGAAGTTTTTTTCGTATACCGTGGAAATGCATGACAGAGAATTCTAAACAGTCGAATACGCAATATTATTAAATTCGAAGACAATCAATAATATTGTGCGAGGTAGGTCAACATTTGCCTAGATTTAAAGTTTACGGATAATGATGTAGAAACATTGCGACATTTCGAAGGATCTGCATATAATCTTCATCGATTTGGAAAAAGCTTTCGATGCCAGGTATCTTAAATGGACGAAGCAAAGACCTCAAACTGTACTCCAGATGTATAAGATACTAAAACACAAGTTTAATGTACAGCGGAAACATCAAGACTGTGTACAAAGTCAGTTGCTTTTTAATGTTGTGCAAGAGTATCTATTGAACCAACACATTGACGAGTTCGGAACGACTTTTCTTCTTTTCCTCATATATGACATACATATAATCGTTCGTCTGGTTTTAAGATACGCGTCGCAATTTTACAAATGTAGGAGAAGTACAGAGGAAAAATGACAACGATGGAAGCGAACATGTAACGAATATTAGGAGTGGTGATTAAATGTGATATATGATACTAAGATGCATATGCATTTGCAGAAATCTCCAAATTATCAAACAAAAAGCCAACAAAGGTCATCGGAAAATCCGTTTTAAAAAGCAATAGAGGCTTAAATTTCAGGCAAGGCCCAAAGAAAAGGCCAAAAGAAAATTTGGTGGGAAAATGGATTTGGTTAAATGCAAAAACGCCTGCCCTAACGATAGGATTCAATATAGAGCAGCCAATATTACGCAGCCAGTCGGTTGCCAACAACCGACGAAGTCACTATTCAGAGACGTGGAAGGAATATGGTGCATAATATTTACTTTTAAGCTTTACACATTTCAGCAGTTAATACAGGAAGAAAAAGAATGGTGGATGCTTCCAGAAAAACCGAATGTCAATGATCAGATTGTCGTGGATACTATTAAGGCTAGCAGGACTGTCTATAATATCCAGCGTTTCTCGTGAATGAGCTTCTTTGGATGTTATCATTCACGGTTTGGTGTCAACCAAGGGTACGCGGATAAATGCTTCTAATTCAATAAAAAAAATTAATTCCAAAATACTTACCTTATCGTGTTTCTTTAGGATTTTTCGAAAACCGGTATGATTTAAATTCTGATAATTTTGCAACAGAATTAAACTTAAATAAAATTCACTGAATGCCAGCTTCAGTTCTTGGGCTTTTCTATGAGGCATACCAGCTTTTTTTAATGATTTCGATTTCTTCGCTAAGCGTTCCGCATCATCCAGACATGTCTTTAGTTCTGCTTTGAGTGTTGCGAATTTTCTTGTTGCTTCTGCTAATTTCTCCGAATAAAAGGTATTAATCTTCTTTAGCTCTTTATCACAGTAATGGAAGAAACTTTCATCGAAGTTTACAAAGTGTCGCTTAAGTACTTCATCTTCTACACTGTCGGCGGCTGGGGCTTCTTCCACCGCCATATACAGCATTGCTTTCATTTCCTAGAAAAAAAATCAAATTGTTTCCATCAATCGAGTTTAGTATGCAATTGCTTACCTCATAGTTAATGTATTGCTTTCGCCATTCTGGGGTAATGTGTGCGGAAAGATGTTCCGCGAACTTCATGTTGACGGCTTATATTCTGTAAAGAAGAAGGAAATTTACGTAAATCAAAGGCGGACATGATTTATATAAATGACTGATAAGATATCATTTTGAGGAAACATAATTGATTTGTGAATGTAAACCCAATAGTATGTATATAAATATTGTCAACATGATAAAGTGGTCAATAGATTATAGCGTTAAGTACAGTGTCAGTAATAGGCGCTATGCAAGGCAATTCATTCAGACCACAAACCAGGCAATCAAATCTTATGGATTTGAAATAGGAACCACTGTTCACGAAAACAAAGCGTTTAAATAATTGATTGAAGAAAGGTAGGTATATACGGTTAAATTCATACAAGAAAGCGTGGATGTAATGGATGGTATTTGTTTTGAGATTCAAGATTCAAGCTTCGGATCATATGAAGACATTAAATTTAAATAGTCCCAACAGTATCTTTAACATTTTCTAATTTCAATTCTGGTTTTTTTCATTCGTTGTTAGTTTCTTTCGCCTTAATCAGCAGTGTCTACTATTAAATCACACTTGAAGTTGACATGTTTTGATAAAACGTCGATTTTCTAGAAACCTCTTAGTCTTTGTAAACAAAACTACTGAATTAATAGTATTTCCAGTGCCTATTGAATACTCTTAAGAGGTAGTTATTTGTAGTGCTCTTGTATAAAAAGAAATGTGCACATGATATGCTAAGTCCCCAACAAACAGGCGAAGTAAAACTAGACGTTTTATTTACTAGATACTGCTCGTCATTTGAAAGTTTTTGCTAATGTTGGCTGAACGTTGAGAGTGACTTAAGTGAGTTACAGTCGGCAACTGATTAGACTGTTATGACGAATTTTTTGAGCTCAGCTCACTTTTCATTTCCTTGATTATTATATTATGTTACTAACCATTGCAGTTTTGTACTATTTTTGGTGCATGGAAGCGACACGCAATTGTCCATGATATACTTGATTGCGACAGAAATCTCATGAGTGTCCTAAGAAGTTGTACGTGCATGAAATTAGCTTCTTGGTTGTTGCCGACGTCGAGCAGATTCTGAAGCCCTACGACCGCTAAGCGATTGATCTGGTTAAAATATTCTTTACAATGCAAATTTAAGTCGCTATCCTTATAGGATAGTAAAAATTTGTTTGCTCGACGAACAACAACAGCGCATTGTTCTTGGTATGCCTGGAGAAATTATTAATTCCAACTTTTCTGAGGCAAGCAGTCCCTTCTTCAGGAACTGACAAAGTAGCTAAGCCATCATCATCAAAGAGCATGAGTCAATACCGCTCAGAGAAGTGGAACAGCTTTTATGAAGGTAGCTCTTTAAACGTGCCATCGCCTCAGTTTACAGAGTGAAGAACACGCCTCCTTAATAAATGGAGTCGCAGCGAAGACTCGGATATTGACCTGGGTGTGCATGTATGATATACTCGTATGAACTATTGACATTGTGATTTTCATAGCAAGGAACTCCTACAATATTATAGATATTCGAACATTTCGAGTGGCAAATCTAAGCTCTGATTATTAACTAGTTGCAGCCAAGTTACTTCTAGGTATATCTCAACAACGGAGAAACTCTGTGAGTACAAATGAGGAACAAGTCGTCAACGCAACTTGCATAAAGTTATTAAGTTTAATGGCATTCGATGTTAAGAGATTCTTTGAAACAACGCAGCTGATGTGCTGAGTTTCACCCGAATACTACATCCATAATACTCCAGATTTAGTAAATAATGCAAAATTCTAATGCTAAAAAGATCCCAATAGAAACTTGTAGAGATGAGCCACGAAATTTTGTAGGAGAGACACAGTCGTTGCTGAAGATATAGAACAAATACTTTTGCGGACAGTTTAAAAGCGGGAATGACTTAAATTCCGCTGTCAGGGAGAACAACCATCTTACATGGGCGTCATTAAAGCCAAGATTGTCAACCATCCGGCCAAAATGAAGTAAATTAGCAATTTAATATCTGCCTAATCAGATGCCCTACCTGCCGACATACACTCCATTTTTATACTATTTTACATATATAGTATTTCAAAAAGCTTACATAAAGAAACAAAAACAATCACATAAAATTCACCTTTTAATATTGTGATAACCGCCTAAATGTGAACAGCGCCATCTAATTTTGAAAAGCAGAAGTCGTATCCTTTGGAGGAATAATGGAAAAAAACAACTGATAGCGAATATTCTGGCAAAATGGAAAGTAGTATGGACAGCTGGCTAGTACAGAAAGTTCTCGAAAGAATATGTGTATATACCAGCATCGAACAGAGGTGAAGTCCGTTCAAAAGTTGAATTTGCAACCAAATGATAAAGTGGTTTAAGTAAAAGATAAAGTCAAGAAAAAGTGGTTGATAAAAGGGATTAAATTATAAATTGTAGTTGTATTGAATACTATAATGCGATAGTGTTAAGAGAAATAAGATCTATCATTTGAACCCACACAAACATTTTACAATATAATAACTTCCTTGCTACTTCAGTACTTAGTTAGTTTACCTTTTTGCAGCAATGATAGTCTTCATTCTGCTTGACATTGAATTAACTAGGTTTTGCGACCATTCATGAGCTAAAGCTGCTATGAGATTTGTTTTTGTTACTAATTTTATGTTTTCTAATTTACCGTTCCAGTGTTCTGTGGTTGAGATCAAGTTGGTATGGAGAGTCGAAAATCAGGCACTCTTTCACAATTAAGGCCGTATGCTTCCTTGCTGAAACGTCCAAGAAGATTCCAAATTCAGTTGTCTTGCGGATTGCTTTAAATTGTTTTTGAGTATATCCAGATACACCTCACGGTCCATATTTTTTATCAATTACTGTCAAATTACCTGCGCCAGACGCAGACTTACAGCCCCATACCTACTGAAACATTACCTCCACCATGTTTAATGGCGGGATTTAATTTTCTTTTTTTAAGGTTGTATAGGGTTCCCTCCATATCTTTTGCATCCATCGTATCCAAAAAAAAAAAATTACGAGGGGCGTTCAATATATTCTCGGTATCGATATGAAGGAAAATGCGAATTCAATTTAAATTGTTTTTATTTTTCAATATGATCTCCCCTAACATCAATGCATTTGTTACATCTTGAGATAAGCTTTTTTTAAACCCTCAAAAAAAATAAATTTCCTCTTTCTCTGCAAAATACCCATTTATTGCCGACTTGAGTTCTTCATCATCCGAAAATCTTTTTCCACGAAGACATTTTTTCAAATCCGGAAACAGGAAATAATCACTAGGGGCAAGGTCTGGACTATAGGGTGGGTGTTGGATTTCTTCGAAACCACAAACTCGCGCAGCAGCCTTGGAAACTCGCGCCGTGTGAACAGGGGCGTTGTCATGAAGAAGCAACACACCCGCTGCGAGTTTACCCCGTCTTTTCTTTTTAATATCCTCCCGCAAATTATGCAAAGTGGAAGCGTAGGATGTGGCGTTAATGGTTTCACCTGTTTTTTTGTACTCAATGAGCAAGATTCCTTTTGAGTCCCAAAAAACTGTAGCCATGAGCTTCCCGGCAGACGGAGTGACTTTGAACTTCTTCGGGGGGTCTGTTCCTTTTTTATGCCACTGCATGGACTCTTGTTTGCTTTCAGGGTCATAGTGGTGGACACATGTTTCCTCCCCAGTAACAATTCGATCCATAACACCGTCCGCGTTCTCACTACACATCTCCAAAAGCTCTCTACAGCATGCGATTCTCACTTTTTTCTGAGGAGCTGTGAGCATTCGTGGCACCCACCTTGCACTGACCTTTGAAAGGTTAAGATGGTCATGAAGAATGATGTGAATGGTACCAATTGAAAGCTTGGCGATCTCTGCCATCATTTTCACCTTTATTCCGGCATCCTCAAGAACAAGTTTTTCGACTTCTTTGATGCTTTCTCCCGTACAAGCAGTAGCCGGGGCGCCGGAGCGGGGGTCGTCTTCAATGCTCTCTCTGCCTCTCTTGAACTCACTTGACCACTTTTGCACAGTTGATAATGAAGGTGCGGAACCCTGGTAAACAGCCACCATCTCTTCATGAATAGTTTTTTGACTTTTTCCTTGCTTAGTGAGAAATTTAATTACAGCGCGATGCTCAATTTTCACCATCATCGTCTCAGTTGCCATTATGATTCTGTTTAACTAGAGATAAAACGCGAATTAATAATCACATTTATATGAAATTTTACATGAATGCACTAAAATAATAGTGACCTGCTAAAATATCCGGAACGGTGCATCAATCTTCCAACCGTTATTGGGACATCCTTCTCAGCTGTACCTTTGATGTTAGTAACAATGATTTTTGACGATATTCACGATCTAGCCTTGACTTCTGTCAGAATACTTTCTTCCTCACGGTTTGTGAGCGTACGAGGTCTACTATTTCTAGGTTTATTATCAATTAAATTTAAGTATCCTAATCATTAGTGTTTAGTTAAAAATATTAATTTAAAATTTTTAGTCAAAAATTTGCACTGTACGTAGATCTATGTTCATCACTATATGAATTTGAGGTACTGAGAGCTGACTTAGCGGAGGCTAGAGAGTAAACAGTAACTCATTTCCAAGAATTGGTCGCATGAAAGAATGCCTGCTTAATTGACCCTCAGCATCAGGGCCGGTTCGATAAATTATGGCGCCCGGCGCAGAATAATAATACCGCCCCTTAAAAATGTAGATTTAAACAATATGAGTAAATTTTAAAACGATCGCAAAATCGAAAATATTTAATTATGTATGTATACATTTCCACATCACCCAAGGAGGTAGAATACCAATGCGGTTTTTTTTTGTGTTTTCCCTAGTAGGCCTATTAATCTATACATATACGAGTAAATACAAATCAAAAAAGTTCAGATAAGGTTTACTTGTTAAACATGTTCATGCATTAAAAATAACCAAAAAAATCAACAACGAAAAAAAATTGGTAGGAACTAATAAATATAAATTAAATAAATTAAAAACGTCCACACAACTACTGAATAAAATAAATAATAAAGCATACACACATATTATTGCACTTGCGTGTTTTTTTGGTAAAAAGTTATTGCCCAGTAAAAGAAAAAAGATGAAAAAGTTTAAAGCTAAAATTAAATTACGTATATTTTACAAGAATAAGGTTTCTTTAAAGAAGTCGTAAAAAAATATCAACTAAAGTTAGGTATATCCATAGGCAAGAAAGTTTAAAATTAAAAAGAGTGTTGCCTTATGGTGCCGTGAAAATGATCTTACGAGCCTTTATTTTGGCAAAACCTTCCACTAGAATTTTAGTATCAAGCTCCGACATAATTTCTTTTTCAATTGATATGGTTGCCAAAGATACCAATCGTTCCATGGACATTGAAGAACGTAAGAATTTTTTTCTAATCTTAAGTTTGGAAAATGAGCGTTCTCCCAACTGGTAAAGTTAAAACTATTCTTAGGGCTATAACAGTATTTGGAAAAAGAGTCCACATATTTCGAACAAAGCTTACAGTTTGCATGAGTTTGCAGAAAATTGCCATTGTCTTGCTCGAATGAAACATCGGAGCTTCCTCTAAATGCCAAAGACTTTGTAGCAAGGAATTGCAGAATTATAAGCCGTTTCAGGACATTTCTCCAATGCTCAGTTTCCTTGGCCATCTGTGTTTGCTTTCCAGAGTCTATTGTTTTGCCTTTTTGCAAACCTAAATCGAAATCTCTCCAAGCCCGAAAAGCTGTCATATGTAAGGGACTGCTCTCATGCTCTTGAATAGCCCTTGACAAGTGACTCCAGTCACTATAGCCTCTGCTGGACAAAACGTCACTCCTTTTCGCTCGCGAAAATAAGAGACAGCAGAACCAAAAGACAGAGTTCGAAGATTTCGAGTAAACTAATGGTTAGTTTTCTCACCATTTTTTAAATCTCTTTGGTAAATATGGGTACTAAACTTCCTGCTTTTAGTTACAGGGAAATCAAAATTTTCTACTTGAACAGGACCCTGCTCCACTAATAATTGAATAACTTGATCACTTAAATTTGGCCATAGTTTAGGCTCTTCAAATGATGGTAAAACATTAATTGCATCATCTAACACATGTAAGACTGATTCTGCCTGAACTGGCTCTGCAATATTTTCTGTGGGCAATAAATTATTGTAATTTAGACTTACCGATGTTGAAGGACACACAGCAAGATATTTCCTGAACTGCACCTATTTTGTTTTGTATTATCTGCCTGAATCGCCTTCACTCACTACCCGATAGTTTTTTCTTTCCTGAATACATTTCTTTTTGCAAATATTTTTTAAACGACTTGACTCAGTTTTACACAGGAACTTTTTTTTACACATTAGAAATAAACAATTACAAAAAAGGGACAATCTATTTACATATTATTTTAACACTGACTGGGTTTTCTAAATTCTCAAAATCTGTGCAAAAAAAACATACTCTGACTTAACATATAGTACATAATACAATCTTAACAGAACAAGCGCGTACCTACTGTGAAATATACATAGCCATACATACTCGTATAATATACAACTCAATGCGATTTAAGGTAACAACACGTTCTCTTCTACCTTCTACATCGAACACGTCTGCCTTAGTTTGTTGGAACCAATTTTATTTGTTGTAAATAACTTGCATTTGGCGCAGATCCGAAACTCTGCTCCATAGGAAGTTTAATTTATTAGTGTTTTCTCTGATTTCAGCTGGAAAAACTATGACGTAGGACGCAGAAACTGTGACGTATGGAGCGACATAATACAACTGCTCCAGAAGCACATACAACAGAAAAGCCGTGAATATTAAGTTATAGGTTCGATGAAAGAGGGTATTTTTTTGGATGAACTGCAACTGCGTTACTATGCTGTTGAAGTTGCGTACAGAGTACAAAAACAGGCACTTGAAAAGGCTGTAAGCTGATGTTAGGTATCAGTGCTCATTTGGTGTGTGTGTATTGTTATTATGAGGATGTAAACTATGAAGTGTTGCCGCGTTGCGATTAGGTTAGTGGGAAAAATATTTTCTGTTAATTTTGAAATGTATTTAAAAACGATGTTTGTAAAGAACTATTTAACGAATCTATATAATGTTGCGCCCGGTGCGGCTGCTCCACTTGCTTCAATGCAAGGTCCGGCCCTGCTCAGCATTCTAACTCCGTCAACTGTAGGTCAATCAGTCTATTAGCACCGCGTATAAAATCTTGTCTGGCGTATTGTGTGAATTTATGGAATCATTTGTCAAGGATCCTAGAGAAAACCCAAGAACCCCAGATCGATACACCATCGGGGGTGGCCGTGGTGTAGTGGTACTAGCAATCGCTTCTCACTCGGAAGGTTCGAGTCCTGCCCATGACAAGTCTTTCAAGTTTTTCATTTGTGTAATTGGAACTCAGACAGAAAAATTCTGCATGTGAAGGCATAACACTGACACGTAGATTTGGCTGTTGTAGAGTTTCAAGCACAAAAAACTAGTGCGAATTATAACTTCGAATCACTCTGAGTGAAGAAAAAACACTTCGTCCTACTCGGACTCCCACCCCCTGGAGAGCGAATATCGAAACCAAATACACCTGAGTTTCAAACCACTAGAAAAACAATTTTTCCTTTCTCCTTCTTCTATCTTTCCGCCCGTGACAAAGAATCGTAAAGATTCGAGGCAATATTATCGGGACTTTTGATGTCAAAATTCGATTTGGACAAGGTGGTACGCTTATTCCTTAACATTATATGGCATCAGAACGATTTTGTATTTTTTTTATCAAATAATATATATCGATCATTAAAATAACAAGTGGATTATCATCATACTCATCCCTTGACTTTATGGGTCCAAAAGCGTCTCCTCTCTGACAGTCTTCCTATCCGTAATCTGATTGGCCAACGTGTTTATTTGAATACTCACCGATGAAACTCATGAAGTTTTATTGAAAATGTCCTCGAAATCGAGTCAACATATTTTATTATAGATTTTATTTATATTTTAATATACTCGTACCTACGTTTTCTACAATAAATCGAAACTTTTATCCGTCATTGTGCCGAAGTTTCAGCAATACGAAATTTATTTCTTGATGGCATCATATTGTTCGCCTTCGAAAACCGTAGGACTCTCAAACGAATATTTCTTTTCCCCCCAACGACACCTAGATCACTCCTCCGTTGTGTAGAATATGTAACTGCCGGGGCGGTCACTTCCTCCGGTATGCACCACATGCTCATCTGTGGTGTTCAAGTGTCTGAGAAAGATTTTTCTTCATTTAATCGTTTAGCAGGGGAACGAACTGCGATTCTCCTGCTGCTTAGGAAATTTGCTCTTTAAAGACATTTGTCTGTTAAGCTGGGAAGGTTTTTACAGGTTATAATATTATTAATATCTTTAATTGTTAGATTTTTATCCATCGTTTTCGTTTGTGCACGTGCTCGTGCTCGTCTCGGCGCACAGGGCTCATTATTTATTGACAATGTTGGTTAGTACGAATTAAATCTTCGTAAAACATACTCACCCCCATGCTACTTTGGGAGTAATCTTGTAACCAATGCAGCTTATGTAACAGCTCTGTTTAATAACATCACCAATGTGAATTGGAAAACTTTCAGTAATACATATAGCCCTTTACAATGGAATGCCAATTTTGGTAATCTCATGACCGATTATTACGATAGCAAAAATCAACTGTGCAATTATCTTGTTTCGAAGGTTGACAACTAACGAATACAATACCCAAAAAACGACAACAGCGTCTGCCATAAAATGTCATCTATTAATCGGACTATTTATATTTACTTTGTGCCGTGATAAAAAATTGACACAATCGAACAAAAAAAAAAATAGATAAATAAACAAAAATTTATGATTTATTTCTTTCATCAACTTGGTAGGAGTGTTCCAATAACAAGTAAGTATAACAGGAGATGATAAGTGATTTGTCGACACGATAGTAGTTAAACATATCTACGATCCAAGCCAAACTATTTATGTCAGTCGGTGTGTGATTTGAGATTTCTATCATTTTGGTAAGCTGAATAAATTTCGAAGAAGACATTAACCAAAGTCAATAATGATGAAACGTTGCCACTCACAGTTTTACATAGGCGTACATACGAGTATGGATGTATGTATGTGTATGGATGCCAAACAAGATTCAATTCACTCTGTTTAAGTAAACTAAAACCAACATGACAAACGATAGATTGTGGAAAAAGACCGAAACCGAGACCGAGATCTAATGAAATATCAAAGAGTGTGAGCTCTATAATTTAATTAGCACTGATAAGCATGATTGGCCACTTTTTTTTTTCTAAACGGGTACAATGCACACAAAACCAATTACTTTGTACTGAACTGACGATGGATGAGAAGATCTACTTTTAAACGTCACCATCATCATCATCGACATCAATGTCTGTCAAGATAAGTGACATCTGCAAATATTTAAAATTACAAGTAATGCAAACAAAAATACTGTGCAACAGAAGTATTGTATTTTTAAAAACAATCACACTTGAGGGGCAAGAGTGCTGGTTTGACCTTTAACCACAGTTGAGAGATGCAGTCAAAAGAAGAATTATTTTTAGATTCCGCTTTTAGTTTTTTAGAAAAGCAAGTGCACTGCCGATTGCTATTTTTGTTGTCGAATGGGTCGACCGACACGCAAAAACCATAGCAGTGCCAGAGTTAATGCAACATCAAGGTTTCGAGTGCAAGTATGTAGGTTATGCAACGTAATCACAAATCGATGTGATTTTCGGATATATAAACTACGAGCAATTGATTATCTGTATTTGGATAATAAAGACACGTATAACTGTAGAATTGATCCGCACAAGCAATCGTACTATTTTAAACTAGAATTTTTTCAAAACTATGGAATGGTCGCAGATACGCCCGTGTATCACCACTTGGCCAATTACCTGCTTTGACAGCTTTAATGTAAATCTGAAAAAGGAAATACATACTTTGATAGTACAATCGAAATTAACCTAATTGGCTAGGCAGCGGTTAGGTAAGTAATAGTGATCAACATGACATACACAAATATTGTACATTTAGAGATCTCCTGTCAATCAAATTGATCACATCGTCATTGACTGGACTGTAAGCACTCGTACAGCACTTGCTTGGGTACAAATCATTTTCTTATGTCCCCCCTAGTAAGTGCCCGTCAGATAGCACGACAGCTTGTCTGTTATGTGTTATCTGGCGATCGACAACATGGTTAAGGATCAATTCCACATGCAGTTCCATTCTAAGGTTGTAAAAAGAGGAGGGGCAAATTAAAAACAATTTCCATTTATGCTTTACATTATCGTCTTTTCTCTAAGACCCACCCAGTAAATACGGCTCGTTTAAAGAACTTTTTATCACTTTGATCAAAAAGTCTTCACAGTCCGGGATTATAAACTGCATGCTTTGAAGCCGATTGGCTAAATTTCGGAGAAGGTAGTAGTCGGTAGAGGACAAGTCTGGTGTGTAGGATGGATGAGAAAAACTTCATATCTCAGCCCTGTTGGCATAAGGGGCAATTACTATACTGCATGTGGTATTGTATTATCATGTAATAGGATGGGACTGTGCCTATTTATCAGTGAAGGTTATTTTTGGCACAAGGTGCTTTGCATTATGTCGATTTCTCTACAGTATGGCTTCGCTGTGAATGTCTTCACGCACAAGTCACTCACTTATCCAGCATCTGCTTTGGGAAATCCTCTGTGAAGCTTACTCACGTCTAACCAATCCCCTGAGCTCCTCCTGTTATAGTACAGGATCCACTACGATTCAATTAATAAAGCGATTCAAGCGGTGTCTGTAGGTTAAATATATTGCAACTTCCGAACGCCATAACATATGCGCTGCTGTTTTTCCAGTTCTGATGGTTGAGAGATGACGACTTATTGTTGCAGTTGAGACTTTAATCTTGCCTTGCCGCAAGACAAAGAGCAGTCAGAAGTTTCGGTGTTCGAATCCCAGCCTCGCCCGAAAGACATTCATTTCAGTTAACGAAAATCAAGTAAGATGAGTAGTTGACTAAAAATCAACAACAATCCAACTTTCACTAAGAATTTAGTCTCCCCATTAATTGTTGGATGCCACTCATGGGGCGATGTAACCACTGAGCCCAAACGTCTTTCTTTCTCTCTCTATTCCATTTTCCAAAAAACTTAACACATGCTGAGGCATTATAGTAAGTGTATTCATATTTGCTGATCATTTATATAGTAATTGCTGTTTTTTGTTTTTACGAACTTAACACCAAGTGGGTATTAATACACTTACAGAGAGAGAAAGAAAGATATTTGGGCTCAATGGTTATTTCCCTCCATGGGTGGCATCCAAAATTTAATGGGGAGACTAAATTATTAGCGTAATTGGACTTGTTGTTGTATTAGAGGCAACCATTCGTCTTTACTTGAATTATGTTACCTGAAAAAAAGAATGTCTTTCGGACGAGGCTGGGATTCGAACACCGAACCTTCGGATTTGGAAGCCAATACACTACTACTTCAGCCACGGCCACCCATGTCATGAAAACATTAGGAAAAGCATTATCTTCCCAATCTTTAAAAGAGGGAGTGCAGAAGAGCCAAGCAACTACCGAGGTATATCTTTTTTAAACACAGTAATGAACATTTTCTCTACAAGCTTTTAAGAAATTTGAAAACGGATAATGGACTCCTTAGTGAATTTCAAGCAGGCTTTCGCAAAAAATATTCCATTGTGAATAACATTTTCACGTTAACAAGCCTAAGGTATGTGTTGGGGTGAGTATTACCCCGTGCTGGTTTGCTCGATGATTTTTGGTTCGACCGAAATTAATAAAAAAAGTTTTTCCGTTGGATAAATCTTTAATTCTTTGATCTGAACAGTTCTTACCTCGATGAGGTCAAAATCAAGAAGAAGGATATAGGCAATTATAAAAGGTGGCTAAGCGGTTTCCGATCTCAAATAGATTTGTACAGCGACATCTAACAATTCAAAGTAAAATATCAAGTAATGTTAAGGCACGTTCATTGTCGTTGACTTGAACATTGCCGGCCGCCTTGCAGCAGTGGCTGCAAAGTAACAAATTCCCGGTTTACTATTTGAATTTCTGAAATCACTTTTTCTAGATACATACTTAAATTAAGTTTAAAGTTAAACAAAAAAAACAAGATTTTTGAATTTTAATTACATCAAGTAGCGAGCCATATTTTCTTTAATCAGTGCAATAACTAAATTCTTAAGGTCATATATAATATGTATGAGATTAACAAAGTGTTTATTATGTATTTTAGATAAATGTGTTCAATTTAAGAAGTTAAATTAAGAGGTTAAGAGTTAGTCAATATGCACAATTTTGCAATTGGACGCGTGATGAATCCATTCTGAGTCCGTATATCGACCACTCGAACTCGACTATCGAAACCCGGGTAAACCTTTATAATCCGTCCGAGTCGCCATTCATTTGGAGGAAGGCCCTCATCTTTGATTACAACCAAATCATCAATAGCTACATCTCGCTCTGGGAACTTCCATTTGTATCTTTTGTTAAGTTCTTTGAGATACTCAGCTTTCCATCGGCGACAAAATTGATGGTGCAATATTTTTACTTTCTCCCATCTTTTGACGCAATTTAGTGATTGGCCATCAAGAGCAGGCTCAAGGGGACTTAACAACGGACCACCCCACAGAAAGTGACCAGGTGTCAACGGAAGTATCTCGTCCGAGTTTTCGGAAATAGGTGAAATGGGGCGTGAGTTTAAGCAAGCTTTGATTTTGGCTAGAAGCGTGGCGAATTCTTCAAATGTAAATTTATTGGTTCCAGCCACCTTCCGAAAATGAAGCTTGAAGCTTTTAACTCCGGCTTCCCAGAGACCACCCATATGAGGCGCACCAGAAGGAATAAACTTCCACTCCAAATTCTGATCCATATATCTTTGTGATACTTCAATGGAGATGGTTTGCATAAATTGCTTAAAATCATTTGCAATGACTTTACTGGCTCCAACAAAGTTAGTGGCATTGTCCGAAAATATAGTTTTCGGTATACCACGCCGAGAAATGAACCGACTAAAGGCTGCTAGAAATGACTGCGTTGATAAGTCACTAGTTGCTTCTAAGTGAATCGCCCTTGTAGCAAAACAAACAAATAGACAGACATATGCCTTTGTTAGTCGACAGCTCCGCCCTAAAGAGCTACGTATAATGAAGGGACCCGCAAAATCGATGCCCGTATTGGTAAACGGTGATGAAATTTGAGTTCTTTCTAATGGTAATGCACCCATTATCTGCGTTTGTATTTTCTTTTTTTGAATGATACATGTTTTACATGAACGAATGTGCTTTTTTACCAGGTTTTTCAATTTTGGTATCCAAAATACATTCCGAACTAGGCGAGTTACCAATTGGTTACCACCATGAATTGAAATGTCATGAACGAATTTTACCAAAAGAGCAGTAATATTCGCTCGATACGGAAGAATAATTGGATATTTTTCATTGAAAGATAACGTAGAGCAGGTAAGCCTTCCACTTGACCGCATGATTTGGCTTTGGTCTAAAGTTGGATTTAAATTCGCCAATGGACTTTTCTCTGAAATAGGTTCATTTCTCAGTAGAGCTAAGTATTCGTTTCGAAAATAAAACGTTTGAGTCAACTTAATAACCAAGTTCTTGGCGTTAGAGATTTCCTTTTGAGTTATAAGGCCGGTTTCGTAAATGAAACTATTTCGAAACCTAGGACTTGTTCTGTGCCAAAACCGTAAAATATGGCATATGACGTGCAATAACCTAGACCATGAGGAAAACCTTTCAACTATTGTTTCAATATTGGGCAAAATTGTATTTAGATTTACCTTTATGGGTTTCATTTCGAGGTATTTATCCTCAGGTCGCTTTAGAATAGACTCCGGCCAAGAACACTGCGGTTGGCAAAGCCAGGTAGGGCCATGCCACCATAAATTGCTTGCCTCAAGATCCGTTGGCGAAAGACCTCTAGTCGCCAAATCTGCTGGATTATCGGCAGATCTGATATGACTCCATTTGATATTTGGTACAAAAGATTGAATCTGTGAGACTCGATTAGCTATAAATGCTTTCCATGAGCTAGAAGGCTTATTTAACCATGCCAAAACTATTGAACTATCTGTCCAAAGAAATAATTCGTAATTCGGGCAGTTAAGCTCAGCTATGACCTTTCGAAAAAGTTTTGACAAGATAACAGCACCACAAAGTTCTAATCTTGGTAAGGGAACATGTTTAACCGGAGCTACCTTACTTTTAGAGCACAAAAGATGGGAAGAACAACTTCCAGAATGGTGCTGAATTCGAAAATAAAAAGTGGCAGCATAAGCTCGCTCGGAAGCGTCACAAAACCCGTGAATTTGTATAAAATCATTCGGACTGTAATGAATCCAGCGTGGAACCTGAATCTTTAGTATGTCAGGAAGTACGGATAAGAACGTTTTCCAGCGACGACACGTAAGTGGCAAAAGAGGTTTGTCCCAAGACGTCCCGTCAAGCCAGATTTGCTGCATAATGATCTTGGCGGTAATAAGTACGGGCGCTAGCCATCCTGCGGGATCGAAGAGTTTTGCTATCACTGAAAGTACTGCTCGTTTTGTAACCAATCGATCTTCTTCCAATATTGAAAAAAAGAAGTGAAAACTATCAGATCTAGCATTCCACTGAATCCCAAGAGTTTTTGATATACTTTTGTCTTCAAGTTTAAGAAAATCTTGGCTGTAGAGATGAGAAGCAGGGAATTCCTTAATCAAGTCCAAACAATTGGAAGTCCATTTCCTCAAGGAAAATCCTGCTGAGCTTAAAGCATCTATCAATTCTCTTTGCGCCTGGGCTGCTGTCTCAACATCATGGGCTCCTGAAAGCACATCGTCAACATAAAAGTCATTTTTGAGTATTGATGAGGCAATAGGAAAAGTCGATTGCACGTCATCTGCAAGACGTAGCAATGTACGTATAGCTAAATATGGAGCGCAGTTCACGCCAAAGGTGACAGTCTTGAGCTCATCGTTGTGAAAAGAACTATTACCATTATCGGATTTCCAAAATAAGAGTCTCTGATAAGACGAGTGTTCAGGATGAACAATGATCTGCCGATACATTTTCTCAATATCGGCGTTAAAAACGTAACGATAGAAACGCCATTTTAAAATGAGGGTTGTTAAATCTCTCTGTAGAACTGGACCAGTATACAACATATCATTAAGACTAGTACCATTGCTTGATGGACAAGAAGCATTAAAAACAACTCGGACCTTTGTTGTAGTACTATCTGGTTTTATAACCGCATGATGCGGCAGATAGTAAGTACATAGCTGGTGGTTTTTAATAATGTCTTCAGATGAAACAGCTTCCATATGACCAAGTGTGACATATTCTTGGAGGATATTATGGTAATTTGATCGAAGGTCATGACTTTTTTCCAACGACTTCTCCAAGCGATGGAGTTGCTTTATAGCATGATGTCTTGAGTGTCCCAGTGAAGGACTTGGGGTTTTAAATGGAAGACGAACTACGTAACGCCCATTGTCGTTTTGAGTAGTTGTATCGGTGTAAAGATTTTCGCAATAAATATCCTCGCTTGATTGCGGGCTTTTCTCAAATATTTCCTCCACTTCCCAAAATTTTGCGATTTGTTGATCTACCGAAGTTTCACAAAAATGGGATAGAAGTGTCGAAAAAGAATTTACACGCTCTTGCAAAAGAGGTCCGGAGAGTACCCGTCCAAAAATGGTATTTTGGGCTACAAGAGATCCTAAAATATTGAACTTCAGTCCTTCCAGTACAATGGAAGGATATAAGTCTGAACCAATCACCATATCTATTTTCGAGCTTTCATAAAAGTGGGGATCTGCAAGTTCGAATTCTACAAGTGACGAAACTTCTTGTTTATGTATCACACATGATGGCAAATCGCTTGTGAGGCGTTTCAGAACTATTGCATTGGCAACAATTGTGAAAGTTGGATCATATTTGGAACCTATACATATAGAACACAGCTTTGATGCAGTTGCCGTAACCACTGCGTTCATTCCAGATATCTGGGCTTGTATTGGCTTGACGGAGAGATTCAATCTTTTCTGAGCCTTTTCGGATATGAAGGTAACCTCTGAACCTGTATCTATGAGCGCACGTAGCGTAAATTTACTTCCTAAATAATGGACTTCAATCAATGCCGTTGCCAAAAGAATTCTTTTATTATTACAAGAGAAATAAGATTGAACTTGATAGGAATTTGAGTTCTCAGTGGACTGTATAGTCTGAGATTGGTGAACGGATTGTATTGGACTCACCGTTCCTGAAGTTGAGGGAACATTTTGCGATGTATTGATAGGCATCACATGCAAAAGTGTATGGTGCCTTTGTTTGCACTGCATGCATGTGTGCACACTTTTGCAATCCTTTGTTAAATGCGTAGAAGAGAGACAATTTGTGCAATACCCTAACGAATTAACCTTAGAAATTCGATCCCTAATACTCAACTGCAAAAAAGTTTGGCATTGCCGGATAGAATGAGAACCATTGCAGAGTTTGTAAATAAATTTGTTTGATTTTGAATGGAAAACTTTATTTTTTTCTTTATGGCAATAAAGATTTTGGGTTTTAGCTCGGGCTTTTAGGTTTGATGTCGATTTGATGTCGGATACTGCTTCGAGCACACGATAACGGCTGCATAAAAACAAATTCATTTCACTCCATTTCGGTATGTCTCGTGGTTTCTGAATGGATTGTTCCCATAACGCAAGGGTATTTTCGGGTAATCGATTTGAACATAAATAAACAAGTATAGGGATCCCAAGTAGTCGTGGATACATTATGGGCTTCGAGAATCGATAAGCAATCTTTGATCTCGCTCTGAAGATCCTTAATATTTTTACCAGATTCTATTGTAATCGCATTTAAATTAAAAAGCTTTTATGCTTTTATGCACTGCTCTGGGTTGGAATTTGGATTAGATACACTTGGAAGACCGTCTTCTTTGATAGTATGTATTTAGCTTCTTCGAAGTTTCAATAATTTCACTCAAGCAATCAATGTAGGTACTAGAAGACAACCGATATTTAGCCTTTATTGCGTCAACATCGTCATCTGGTTCGGAGCGCAAGTAATTGTTATAGCATTTTTTAACATCGCACCATAATTCTTTTAGCTCGATTTTACGTGCTTCTAAAGAACTAAGTGAAAAGTCAACCACCGGAATTTTTTGAAAAGCAGACTGAAATTCTACAAGCTGATCAGCTGCAGCGATAAAATTCTCTAGCTGAGACATAGTCTTTAAATTTTAGAGAAAACCTTGCCCCGAAAATTAATGGTAAAAAGGAAAACCCGTGTAAGTACTTTGTTACCGATAGTTGTTGATTCACTCTTCACGTAATAAAAGATTATATTTGTTCACATTCATGTAGAATACGAAACTCAAATCGAATTTGAATATTATTCCTTTTTTTTTTTTTTTTTTTACATTCAATATATATTGCACTGATTATTATGAAATATGCACGCACCTGTTTACAATTGGATCCTTTTGTTGATATTGTTGATATTTTGTTCGTCTCGTTGATGGGTTCGTTGTCATTGCCTTCGGTTTTCGATTTCTTTGATTTGTTGTTTTCTTCACGTTGCGCTTAGTGGCATCAGTCGGCTCTGGGGGCTGATAAGCGATAAGAATGTTAGCACAGCGACGAAGTTAACACCTCGTGGAATTGATTGGCTATGTCACAATGTATAATGGAGAACACGTTGAATCTTCTTGTGTCGTGTACGTACAATGGATGAAGCACAAATTGAGCGATTAGGCGATTAGGTTATGGCGAAGAGAATGCCTTTGTATGGATTGCTGGATATGTAATTTAAGCTGTCGATCGATGGATCACGCTGCAAGTCCCTTATATGCTGATCTTTTGCTAGACTTTGGACAATCAGTTGGAGTAAGATATTGAAGATCTTCTATGTTGATGATGGCTCGGAGAGAGATTTGTTCAGACGGTGGATCTGCGACGAGTGCGACAAAGGCTTGAGAGATAATTCTTCGAAAAGAGTATGATGTACACATTCGACGATCGATATACTTGTTTGTATATAGAAATTGGATTCTTTGACACGATGCGGCCGATGTATATTCTCACTTTTTCCTTGAAAATTTCATACTTTGCGAATGAAAATTTTGATGAGTATTTTCTGGCTTGAATGGACCAAATGTTGGGGTGAGTATTACCCCGTGCTGGTTTGCTCGATGATTTTTGGTTCGACCGAAATTAATAAAATAAGTTTTTCCGTTGGATAAATCTTTAATTCTTTGATCTGAGCAGTTCTTACCTCGATGAGGTCAAAATCAAGAAGAAGGATATAGGCAATTACAAAAGGTGGCTAAGCGGTTTCCGATCTCAAATAGATTTGTACAGCGAAATCTAACAATTCAAAGTAAAATATCAAGTAATGTTAAGGCACGTTCATTGTCGTTGACTTGAACAGTATGTCTTAGCTAACCTTGATAATGGAAAGAAACTACGCTCCTTGGAAAGTAAAAGAAAGGACTCCTTGGCAAAAATAACGTCGCAACAAAATTGAAGTACAAACTGTTTGAAGCGGTAGTAAGAACTGCACAGGTCTGGGGATTTTCCCCCAGACGACGTTGTTAAATTGTTAAGATACTTCCTAAAGAAAATTTTTCGTCTACCAGAAAACACTCCAACGTACATTCTTCATTTGGAGACCGGACTTCCTCCTCTCTAATTATACAGGGTGTCCCCTAATTCGTCAACGACATTTTGGGAAATGATTCCTGGGTATATTCTAAGAAAAAAAATCGTTCTACAGTAAGTGTCTATCTCCATTGCTGACATCAATTATCGAGGATTTAAGGAAAGGCTCACTTTGGTATACCCTGACGCATGTTAACGGAAATTGCTCAGTTAATGCTAATGGCAGAAGCTTCGTTGATGACTTTGTTTTTAAAAGAGATACTACCCTTTGCAACTGCATTTAAATTAAGTTCATATCTTGTTAGGGTCTTCAGATATCCAATTTCTAAGCCTGTTCCATTTTTCTTGCCCATGCTAATTTTTGACCTTGAGGTCGCTTTTCTCCAGAAAATGCGTAATAAACATAACGTTTAACTATTTTTTTCTTATGAACGTAACAATAATAATAAAAAAAATCATCAGCAAGTTTGCAGAAACCTGCAGCAGGTAAAAAAGGGAGTTTATGGTTTTTTACCTACGTTTCTAATATTGACAATAACAGTGGTTTTTCAAGAATTATTAATTTTCCAATAGCTTTTTTAAAATTCCATATCTATTAAAAGGTTTTAAAGCATGTTCGTCTATTTGACTACCTGTCAAAACCTTCATTTTCTTACCCTGTTCCTCAAAATTTTCAGAAAGAGTTAGGTTTCAAGTGTGAAGGCCTATTCGGTAAATTTACCAAACAAAAATGATATAAAATATTAGAAAAAAATTAGATCATTAGTTTAATTTTTTACGCCAAGGTTAAAGTCGCTTAGAAACTCAATTTGAAATGTCTACACTTACAAAACAAGAATACGCGGACTTTATTGACGCTTATGGGCTGAGCACAGGAAGTTCAACTAGAGCGCGACGAAGATACCATGAACTTTATCCTAACCGACGACTTCCTAGTGAAGGAGTATTTGAAAATACGTATCTAAGGCTTCGAGAAACAGGATCAGTTTCAAATACACAACCTAACGCGAGAGCTCCACAAGTAAGAAGAATTTCGGCTGATTAAAGAATACTGTAAGCTATTAGAACTGATCCGTCAATTAGCATCAGACGCTCAGCTTTGCAATTCAAGGTCTCCAGACATAAAATTTCGAATGTACTGCATGGAGAAAATCTTTATCCATACCACCATACACTTGTGCAAGAACTACTTTCCGATGATTTGGAAAAGAGACTTGGGTTTTCTAAATGGTTGCCGGAGCGGAGCTTGGAGGACGACAACGAGTTTATTAGCAGAATTCTTTGGAAGGACGAATCTCAATTTACAAGATCACGAATTTTCATAACCTCCATACATGGACTGTGGACAATCCACATACAAGGAGACATATGTATGTAGGTAGGTGTACTTGGAAACAAGTTAATCGGCCACTTCAAACTACCACCTAGGATGAATTCTACAAACTATCTGGAGTTTTTGCTAAATGATTTACCAGAATTATTGGAGGACATTCCACTAATTCAATTAGCTTCGTCATATTTCCAATAGGATGGGACTTCAGCCTACTATGGTCTTGAGGTTAAAATTTGGCTAGATGAAGAGTAGGAAGAAATGGACCAGACCAGTTCACTGGCCTGCAATATCTCCTGACTTTACCGTATTGGATTTTTTTGTAAGGGGAATAATGAAAGAAACTATCTATTCAACCGAAATAGCAACTTTAAGTGAATTGGGAGAGCGTATACTCGAAGCGTCATCAAAAGTGAGGCAGCAGTTAGCATCAATAAAAATTCATAGTAAAATCCAAAAACGGGCTCTAACATGTATACAAAGGAGGACAATTTGGGCATCTGTTATAATTGTTTTAGTATACATATAAAATAAAAATTATCTAAAACCACACAAAATCATTTTTTATTCATAGCCTTTGGCGTTTAAAACAAAAAAAAAAAACATTTTTTATAAATTTTACCTGCTGTAAATTTTTCCAAGTATAATAAAATCTGTGGGTTGGCACGTTCATAAGAAAAAAAATAGTAAAACGGTATGTTAATTAAACATTTTCTGAAGAAAAGCGACCTCAAAATCAAAAATTAGCATGGGCAAGAAAAATGGAACAGGCTTAGAAATTTGATATCTGAAGACCCTAACAAGATATCAACTTTATTTAAATGCAGTTACAAAGGGTAGTATTTCTTCTAAAACAAAATGCGTCAGGGTATACCAAAGCAAGCCTTTCCTTAAATCCTCGATAAGTGATGTCAGCATTGGAGATAGACTCTTACTGTAGAACGAATTTTTTCTTAGAATATACCCAGGAATCATTTCCCAAATTATCGTCAACGAATTAGGGGACACCCTGTATACCCTAAAACTTCACTTCAGCTACATCAGAAAGATAATGGAATGCCACCCGCAAAGACTTCCAAAAGTGGTCAAGATTGTGCTTGGAACATAACGTGCAACTAGACAGCGACAACCTCAAAAAATGGGAAAAACCTTTAGAAACCCTATGGGATATTATCAAGGAAACTAAATTTGAACTTTTCCACGAATGAGCAAGGCAAAATGAATCCAGGAACCTATGTCGAATGCTGGAGCACAACCCAATAAACAATTATTTTCACGACAACAGCTTTTGTACTTAGACTACAATATATGCCCCATCGAAGCGACCGATCTACTGAATGTACACTGTGTAACCGAGATACAGCAGAGGGCTTGATACATTTTATCGGAACCTGGCCCATTCGTAATGCGATTAGACTGGGGGGCAAAATTAGTCTAATTATGGATGAATTAAAAATTATTTTAAATGGCGGTGACAACTGGCTAACTAGTCAGCTACGTTAAAACTGCATAGAAATACCGTTCCCAAATAATAAACGAAAGTATTATAACAACTATTTCTTTTTAATTCAATGTTAAATAAATTATCATATTTTCTCTTTTTTTCGGCTGACGGCTAACGCCATGTTCTAATTGTGAACTATGTATGTATGAAAATGAAATGAATATTGAATAAAGATTAAAGATGTGGGGTTACTTTTCTTCCACAACAGATAAAAAATTCTTCCGAAATTATCTCAAACGCGTATTAAGATTGCTGATGACCATGCCCAACTACAACCCATATGTATACGTTGCACTTAGTTACATTTTAGCATAGATAAACTAACCTAGATGTCAAACTCTATTAATACTTTTGCAAATCCTTAACTTTCGCTATGGGCGTGGTTTGTATAAAAAAGTAGGGAAAATGGCATTGATCACAATTCACACATATTCACAGACAGAGTCACATGGAGGATCAGTAGAAAACCGGTTTTGATTTTCCAATATCTGGAAAGTTTGACATCTAGGCTAGTTTATCTATGCATTTTAGTTAAATAATAAAAGTATTTGCTATGGAGGAAGGAATGCTACAATATAAAAACAGCTACTCGCCCACATTACTATGGCAAGAGATGACAATTGAGTAAACGAATGGGAGCGTCTTGTGGCAGAATACGCAGTTACGTTCTTCTTTTTTGGGTGCAATGGTATCTGAGAAACTTCTTGAGGATTGTCCTCAATCCAAATATTTAAAGCCCAATCACTGAACACCCGACGCCATAAATGGTCACGCGGCTTTAGCTATTGCACGAATTGGATCTTATAAACCTTGAGACCAAGATTTTTACCCAGAATTTTCCAGATAGTGGATAGTTCGCCAAGTTAATTGGGGTCCGCTTCAAAACGAGCTTCCACAGTCGCGATGTTTTCTGCGGTATGTGAGTATCCAATAGCGTGAATTGGGTGTGAAATTGTTCAATAATACAATAAATAGTACGTTCAGATTGCCGATGATGTCTACGCTATTCACGAAGTGCTCTGCAAGGTCCATTACAAGGTAAACAGGAGTCTTTAACCCTGCTTAGATAACGTACGTCTACCGGACTTACGTTGTTTGAATTTGTTACTCTCCTTCTCACAAGCGCCAAACCACAGCATTCTCACTCTCAGTTTTTTCAGTCGTATGCTGTAGCCATAGATAAACTAACCTAGATGTCAAACTTTCCAGATATTGGAAAATCGAATTCACGTACAGTGTGTCTGTGCGAAAGTTTAGGTTTTGCAAAAGTATTCGTAGAGTTTAACATCTAGGTTAATTAATCTATGGTAGTTTGCCGGTGGTCGTTGTTTCTAAGAGGTAAGCTTTAGCTTTGCTAAAATATAAACCTCAACGTCTAAAAGACGTATCGTTATTTTCTGTGTACCTTTTGACTTTCTTTAAGTTGTCGTTTTTGATTGTATTTTATGAAACTCTGAGATGTTTTATAAAGTTTTATGTTCTATTTAGCTTAAAACAATGCTGAATAATAATAATGACACACAAATTAATGGATGTCTTTTTTGGATGTCTCAAATTCATCGGAAAATGTTAGCCAAACCGAAAATTAAGTGCTTGAAGATAATGTTCAAAGTGACATAGGAGAACTTATGGATTGTCTTGAGCCTGATGAAAACGCATGGCCGTGCCAAGAAAAATTTCAAATCGCTGCGGACGACTCCGTTAGTCGCATTTTTACGGTACCTCAACCGTCTCTTAGAATTAAAAGTGAGCACTACTGGACTACATCGAAAGGTCAAAATGCTGGACGTGTTTCAGCAATTGAAATGAAAAATTCGACAGGTTGGAGGCACCATATTTTGTTATGATGGCCCTTTGACTCTTTTGTCATACAAACCTAAACCATCAAAAATAATTTATTTATTGTCTTCCTGCAACGAAAAAGACACGATCAATGACAAAAGTGGAAAGCCGAATATGATATTATAGTACAACCAAGCAAAAGCAAAGAAATGCATACATTCGACCAAATGTGTTCGCTGATGTCTTGCTTGAGAAAAACCAATAGATGGCCTATGGCAATATTTTACGGAATGCTTAACATGGCATTCATAAACTCTTATGTTATTTATTGTCATAACGCGATTTCCAATAATCAGAAGCTATTAAGTCGCAAGGAGTATATGAAATCACTTTCATCGTCTTTGACGGCCGCATGGATGCAGAAGAGGCTGGAAATGTCAACTTTGTCGAGCGCAGAAATATAGAAAATGCCGTGCCAGATGAACTCAACGATGAATGTATTAGCAGTGTAGGTCAGCCTGCCCCAAAAAAGAAGAGGTACTGTGGTTTTTGCCCATCAAAAATTCGGCATATGTCAAAAATGATATGCACAAATTGTGGTACCCCAGTGTGGAGAACACAAATATTTAGTGTGTACTTCTCGTATATAATGGTATCAGAAGATTATTTTTCTGCATTATGTAACTTAACACAGATATTGTTACCTTATTTAAATACAAAGAATGTAGTATTTTTTAAGTTTTATATTATGAACTGAAGTCCTTCTAGAAAGACTGATTTTTTGTGATGAATTTTTAATACAAGTCAAACTTAATTTTTATTTTAATAAATAAACAATAAAATATACTAAAAATGAGAGATTATTTAAATAAAAAAAATTAGCAAAATTAACATCCTTAAAGGATGTTAACTTGTATTCGTCTCCCAGACGTGCGTTATCAGGGTTAAAAACAGGTATTTTTAGACAGGCCATCTATTGCCAATTACATGCGTTGGAAAGGTAGATCCTTCACTGATGTACTGTCAAAATTTTATGATATTTGGACAAATAGAACCGGAGTTACATCGATACAAAAATGACTAACGATCAAAAATAAATTGTTCAAAATAGAACATTCGAAGTACATCATCAAGGAGGCCAAAAAGAACAAAAAATTCCTTTACAACATTGTGACTGATGATGAAGCGTGGTGTTTTCAATATGATCCAGAAAGCAAGCGACTTATAGTTATTGACAAAAGCACAGAGGATTGCATGTATTGGCACAGCTCATGCCATAACTACCACGAAAACTGTGGAACTAAAAACTATACATGTTCTCTTGCCCTAGATCTACACATGCAAGAATCGACAGCGAAAAGACAAAACCAAAGGGCCACGGCTCGATCATTACAAGTGAACTGGGTTTATGCTCCTATACGGACTATATAATACCCCATTCAAATGCACTTTCACGAACAGAGATGCATGAACCAAATATTAGGATACTCTTGCCTGAAACACATTTGCAGTAGTACTGCTCGCATCACTGCGTGCAGTAACGCACATGAGACAGACCTGTGCAGTGAAATGTGGCATTTCATCTTCAAACTTCTTATCTTTTATTGTAATAACAAATGTTTATAGGTTTTATACTTTGTCCTATATAAACAATTATTATTCCGCATAAATTCAATTAGTTGTTCCTCCATTTTCAACTACATATATATTTTTCGAAAATATATTTAAAATTCCAGTATGAATAAACTGCCGTTTTCAAAAAACGTCAATGTACTAAATTGTATTTACTAATTTGCAATTCTATTACATCGGGTTTGCAGTAAAATTAGAATTTGAGATCTATTGCAGCAACGCATGGGGTGCAGAAAAACGTGTGTTTGCTTGTATAGAAAACAATGTTTTCTAATTTTTCTGGACGGGTTTTACTGCACATATGTTTCCGGCATAAGGCACCTTGTGCTCAGCATAGGGTTCCTGGACAGAAAGGAGTGGCAGGCAACGAACATGCAAACGAGTTACCTAGAAAAGATCCCTCCCTTAATAGGGAGGGAACTGGCAGATCAGAGTATCAAACCTCTACTCTGTACTCTAAGAATGCAAGTGGAGGAAACGATACTACACAAAGCCAGTGATAGGTGGAAAAACCTTCCAACCTGTGAAACCACAAAACAATTATGGTTGGAACTCAGCACACTCAGAAAAAGTGAGGCAGAGCTCCAATGCTCGTTGGATTACTCTCATGCCATAATATTCTGGGGGCGCACACAATAAATCAACGCCTTACTGACGACGCATGACCTCTGCAGTGGCTGTGGGGACGTGCGCTCATGGGAAAGTTTTTAGAAAATTACTACTTCCACGATTCCTCAGAGCTATCTGCAGTTTCATTTACATCCCTTTTCAGATTCGCAGATACTTGCTCTTAGACCAGACAACCAACGCTAAACGGAAAGAGGAAACCAAAATTATAAATCGCAATCCAATTCCCATGCTCTCCCGATTTCCTCGCCCGGGCATCACAATGGACCTGCGTAGATCTAAGTGTGCTCGTATCGTACATCAACCCACAGACCTAACCTAACCTAAGAGGATTGAAGATGACTCAACAATTGTCCTATATGCATGCATTGGTTTCAAATAATTCTGGCCGAAATAAATAAATTGCCTATAACAAAACAAAATGCGACTTATGATCTTTATGGTATTATCTAACAGGGCAAACAGCCATAAAGTTTTTTTGAAATTCATTTCCATGGTTTATTAAGGACGATCACAAAAAAAGAAAATATAATAGAATAGGTAATGTAAGCTTTCCAAGCTAATAAACTATACACAAATTATGTTTAAACCATTGCATCTCTACATATATACATATATAAATTCAAATGCAAATGATAGTAAATAAAATCAACATCGGCACCATCAAAGGCAAGAAACTAACGCTTATCGAAAGTAAAATATTTGCGTAAGAATACTAGCGTCTGTATTCATTTTCTTTTCTGAAACTTGGGACAAAGCGCAGTTTAATAATATGCAATCAGTTTATACTTGAAAATGGTAAATTGAATTGCATTTTCTGAGACTTTGATCAACATTCAGAATTATTATCCAAATTGGAAGATTACCATAACTCCATTATCAACTTTATAATTTAGTTGCTAACTCTGTTTTCAATCAGTTCAATTTCTGTAAGACATTTTTCAAGAGGTCAATCCAAAATATTAATGAACTCATTTGTATATTAAGAAAAAATCCTCTGAGTGGACATATGTAATTTTATCTTTTATCCCAATTCGAAAGCCGCATTTAACTTGTCATCACCTAGGAATTACACTTTGGTGACCATCTATTCACATGCTACCTTTTCTGGCCTAACCGGTTTACAACGCACCCGTGGTTAGTCACTGGTGACTTGAAGTGAGGCAACGGCTTGTCGAATATTGCCACAATTCGTCTTCTACTTGCGGCCAAAGGCGCCTAAATGAAGAAAACTCATACTCAGGCTCGGATGAAAAGAAAATAATGCAAAAGTACGAAATCATGGATTTGAAGGTATGTATATATATAGTTACACTACCCTTTCGGGTACTTCTGCACATCAGACGATTGATCATGGCACATTTTTAGATGAATGGCAATATTCATTTATAACTCCCATTTTAAGGCTCGATCCCGACAAAAAGTTGAGAATTATCGGGGAATGTC
This sequence comes from Volucella bombylans, assembly GCA_949129095.1. Lineage (NCBI taxonomy): Eukaryota > Metazoa > Arthropoda > Insecta > Diptera > Syrphidae > Volucella > Volucella bombylans. The sequence continues at coordinate 98,828,987 of OX422143.1, read as the reverse complement.
TAAATTCTCAGCCATTCCTAAATTCCTTGAATCAATTGTAACGAAAAAAATTTATTTTGCAATCAAAGAACAAATAGCATGATGCTCATTGAGGTCTTGTCTGGTGTCCCACAAGGTACAAGCTTAGGGCCTTTGCCATAATCTTTTTGCGTGTTAAAAATATTTATGATTGTAAGTCTTCAAAATGATTTAAACAAAGTAGTTAACTGGTGTAAGGTTAATCGTTTACCTTGAAGTGTAATTTTTTTTCTGTTTACCCATACATATGTACATTATTGCCTGTTATTAATGACTATATAATTTCCTGTTCCACTCTTTCTCGAAAAACCGAAATTAAAGATCTAGGTGTAATTTTTGAATCAAAACTTGCATTTTCATTTCACATAGACTATGGTGTTGCTAAATCAAACTCGAAGGGGGTTTGTGGGTGGCCGTGGCTCAAGTGGTAGTGGACAAGCTTCCAAATCAGAAGGTTCGATGTTCGAATCCCAGCCTCGCCCGAAAGACTTACATATTTATTTTTTAATTTAACGGAAATCAAGTATGATGAGTAGTTGACTAGAAACCAACCTCCACTAAGAATTTAGTCTCCCCATTAAATGTTGTGCACGAGTACGGTAACTTTGGCGCCAAGAATTGATAACGGTATTTTGTAGAAGAGTTAAAAACTAGCATTTCTTACTATGGGAGGAGGGGTCCACCTCGTCAAGAGTTATGGGCAATTTAAAACCAAATGACTTAAGATGGGAAAAAAATTATTAAAAAAACAACGGTAACACTCACAATAAAGTACTATACAGAATATGAAAGCCAGAAACTTGTTCTTTAATATAAAATTTGCATCATTTTTATTATTATATATTATTCGTGTGAATAGGTTTTGAATAATTCACATTCAAACTCAAATTCTTGGTAAAAAATTTAAATTTTTTTTTTTTTAACAATATTACTAAAAGTTGTGAAATAATGTGCCATATTAGTTTGTTGTATTCAATGCGCGTATTAATTCTGAATCGAACACAATAAACCGCATGGCTTTATGTCCTCTAGTTTTTGAGCAAATTGAAATTACTACTTTAGTTTTGTTTTTTTGGCATTTATGTACGTAGTCTTCCTTTGAATAAGTTAATGAGTATTATTTAAACATCTCGCAGACGCCTATTGATCAATAGTTTTCTTAATTAAGAGTACATGGGTGACCCGCTTCGCGGGATTAAGGGATTTCAACTTTCTTTCCGCAGGCGGCAGGTCCCGCTCACGCAACTTCGTTGCTCCGCTCAGGCAGGCGCCTGACGTAGTGCGAATCAAGTGATATTTTTTGTGAATAAGCAATGACGGCTAAGCATCCTCTACTCCATTCTAAACTAAATAACTTCTCAGTGTTTTGTTCGTTCGGAGATTTGGTGTCAACCAACGAAAGAAGCATTGAATTTTTAGAAGAATCTGGTTTAATTCCCACTAAAACATCCATTCTCCCACTGTGTTGCAACTTACCTATGAAGGTACAAAAGTGTAGAAATGTAAAGTTCGGTTGGATGTGGCGATGCTCAAAGAAGAGCTCTAAAAAAAAAGGTGACAAAATTGTAGAGATACAATCAACCCATCTATCGGTACATTTTTCCATGGACCTCAATGTCGGCTAGAGATTCGCGAGGTGCTTGCAATAATTATCGTTTTTGTTATCAAAATGCCTGTGAACACGGTTTTTCAGGTAAATTAATTAAACCTTAAGCTACAACCTAAGGATTTTTCAGTTTTTGCAGCGTTTGTCCGGCGACATATGGCCTGACGTTATCATGATAGAACTTCTTTTTTCTTGAACTTTCTCATTAAGCTTAAAGAGTTGCTCACAGTACTTATTCGCAGTGATTGTTTCGCCAGGTGAAAGAAAATAATTATACCCCTGGAATTCCACCAAACAGATAACAGCACCTTCATTGGAAACAAACCAGCTTTGCCACGGGTTCTGCACCGTCACCTGCTTGTTTCTAGCTCCGTTTTCATTGCACGTTCTTGTACAGAACCCAATTCTCGTCACCTGTTACGATTTGGTCCAAAAAAGGTTCGTTTTCATGGCGTCTAAGCAGAGATATGGCCACGGAGACGCGGTCCAGCTTATTTTTTTTTCGACAAACAATGCGGCACCCACGTGTCGAGCTTGGAAGTGAATACAAGTTTCTTTAAATGGCGAAGTGCTGACGAATGGTTAATATTAAGCCTGAGAGGCTAGCTCCTCAGTTGAAATCTTCGAGTTATTTTAGATTTTTTTTTCACAGACTGTTTGAATTAACTCAACCACGACATAAAAAAAACAATATTTGCGTCATACAGCAAACTTTTCGCCACGTATGAAAAACGGGCACGAACTTTTGCAATGATCCAATATATACATACTGTTGTACCTACTCTTAAATAAAAATGTGTTAATTGAGACAGTGTACATGTTTCAATTCGTTTTGCTATCAATTTTTAAGCCCAAAAGTATTTAAAACACCTGACTTCGCAATATTGAGACATTGGGGTGAACAACTCCTTCCTACTTGCAGGACTCCATCGAAAATGCTCAAAATTCGTGCTATGACGTATAATAGAAGGAGATTGGACAATATTTATGGATACATTGAAGAACATTATTTCGGTTTTGTCACTTACGAGTACCTATAACTAATGTATGCCTACGAAACCAATGTCTCATTTGTTTTAAATCACGGTATGGGCTTATTACGAAACCTCGAACGAAAGCGCGACCGTTGACCCACATATAAAAGAATCTATTAAAACTAATGTTAAACAATTCATGAAAACTACAATTCAGCTGACATCATTGTGTCTTACCTTAATACCCACCAATTATCCGAGTGCGAAAAGAAATAGAGGCAGAAAATTGTCAAATGGAAAACGCGCGATAGGTAAAATCGCGTCATTACCTTCAGGTTATATGTACTTGTCAAAAGAAGTGACGAGTGTATTCTTAGTCTGACAATAATTATGCACTTAACCCTCTAATGCCTTATTTTTTGATTGGATTCAAAAAATCAATATACGAGTATACTAATATGAGCACGATAAAAACGAATCTGAAATACGATTTTCAAAAAAATTATGTTTTTACTTTTTACAGGTAAAAATATTTACACCGCCTTTAGGCGGGGCTGGGTCGTTAGAGGAAAAAAAAAACAAACAGGTGAAATTATGAAAGTAATAGTTTATTGAATAAATAATCATGAAAATGTATCAAAATAAGATAAGAAGGAAGTGAACAATGTTGTATAGTTGTATATTACCTACAGTAACGTTGATGGTAGTCAAAGAAACACGACTTTATGGTAGAATTGCAGAGATTCAATTTACATTTGGTGCAAAATGCCTGTGTTTCTGACTTACATCCTGGGTTTTTGCACAACTTTTTGCCCTTGCGGTCGAGAAATAAGAACCAATGGCCCACGTTATCGTATCGAACCTCTGGAGGTGGAAAATAATACATTTTTGGCTTGCGGATTGGCGTTACTGGGGATGACGTTGGACGACCTTTCGGTTTTTTTTGTTTCGTTCGAAATCATGCACAATGATTCCGCAACTTCAGAGCGAAAATTTGGCAACTCGATTTTCACTCCCTTATGCAACCTATGAAAAAGAATATAAGCGTTGACCATTGCCACATCCAACAAGTGGAAAAATATGCGGTTAGTCCATTTTCAGGTTTTCATATGTATATGATAACGACCAATAAGGCCATCCATGAGATCGGCACCATCCATATGTCGATTATACTCTTTTATTATAAATGGACAGTCAACTTCTATTTGTTGATGTTTTTTCCTGTCCCATCGTGAAGATTTGGAGGGTGGTGGAACAAGCTCTCGAGACAGAAATGGATTGATACCAACATAAGTCGAAAACGTTGTCCAAAACGCTGCTTATATCTATTCCGTTAGCGTTAGCGACATATTCCTCGTAATATCCCCGCTCAACTTTTCGCTTCATCAGCTCAGCATCGCTCGACAATTTTATGTTTGGCACTTGATTTGAGCGCACGGTTCCCAAACTATATCTACCACGGCTTCTTAGGTATTTTAGCAGGCCCAATGATGTGTAAAAATTATCAAAATATAGAATATGGTTCACGTACATCTGTTCGTCTACACAAAGACGATGAAGCATCGGAACAGACCCAAAGCGTTCGTTGAAGTGGGTTATAAGTGGTCGAACTCGATGCAACTTGTCGTATCCAGGCTGGCCGTTCGGGATCATAGTCGAGTTGTTATTGAAATGCAAGAACTGGCGCTGAACTCGGCTCTTAATGACTAATGTCTAAAGCGCTAATGTCCAGACTTGCGTTTACTGCATCCATCAGGATCTGACTTGAATTTATCAAACAATGATCAATCAAGAGTTCATCTCTTGGTCAACATCGTCAACATCGTCAAAATCATCTTCACCGTCAATGTTTTCAGAGCTTGAAATTGCATTCATCAATTAAGCTATTTCGTCATCTGTCATCTTGGACGGTTCCTAACCAAAGCACTGAATCAGTTATGGAGAAATAATAAACAAAAAATTACACTCAACTGCCTCTAGACGGGTTCAAGAAAACTAGAGTAGCTTATATAAAAAGACGTCACAGCACAAAACTTTTTTCACTTATCGATAAAAAACACTTTTATCTACTCACCTGTTATTTTTAAAATTTGATCTGATGAAAATTTTTTTTTTTTTATAAATGAAAATCGTGTTTGCAAAAAAATATTTAACTTTGTGCTTACAAGGGGATTTTTCACTTTGAAAAAACTTAGCCTGCAAACGAAACGCACTACAGCTATGATTTAAACAGCTATGCATAAAATAATATTTAAACAATATGTAAAGCTTATCAGACTGAAAAAAAGATCATACCGTTACATGTAAATGCTTGTTAGCGCCTAGAGGCGGTTGCACATATGTAAAATCGCGCAAACACAACTGGATAGTCAGACTAGTGTAAAATAATCGAATGACTCGTCTTAGTTTTTGGATATCAGGATCCCAAAGTGCATCTCTGATTGAGGGCGTAAGTATCCTCGAGTAAATGCGATTATACTGATAATGATTTATAAAAATCAAATGAGTTATATAATATTCGAATATGTATGAATAAATATGATGACTCCCAGCATACTAGATATTATCAGAGATTTGACAAAGACATTGTCTTAGACAATATCTTAGACGTCTCCATAAAGAGGTAAGAAGATGTAAAAAGTTTCGACATTTACTACGGCTTTTAGCATGGAATATCAAAGCAGACCTAGACAAACAGTTTTAATGAGGTACGCTGTTCCATATATCAACATTCAAAAACATGATCAAAGAAATCCAAAGGGCTTTCCAATTTACCAACTGAAGACACAGAACGTGGAGACATCTAATGCAATCTATTTTTAATGTCAGCACATCCACTGTCATCCATCCATCCACTGCATTGGCGCGTCAAGTACTTAAAAAAACTCAACATCAAGTGATATCTCGCAGAAGCCTATAACAGTGAATGACATTGGGTTGTTGCAAACCAAGTTCTTAACGCTTATTTTGAACCTTGGATTTTTTTTCAAAGTGTTTATATACACTTTTGCCAACTTATTACAAGTAAACTCCTAAAACCAAGTGTTAGCACTTTCTTCAGAATTGAACACTTTTCCAGCGAGAAAGTGATCCAAATGTTTAAAGAGGCGATATGATGGATGAGGCAGCACTTCACTCTCGTTGCAGTATATGCGCTGGCGTTATCGTGCAAAAGGATAACACCTTTATTTTTACTAATCCTGACTGTTTTTGCAGCAGCTTACTCTGCATCTATTGCAACTCTGAACAGTATAGCACCGCAGAAATACAAAGTCCGTCCCAAAGTAAAGAATTTTTAAAAACAGGTATTCCTAATGAGGCCGCAATTATATGCGTCGGAAAGGAAGATCTGTCATTGATGTACTATCAAAATTTCATGGCATTTGAACGAATAGAAACGGATTTATTGTGCCTGAAGTGACAGTAAGAGTATGTTTACGTCATCGGTACAGAAATTACGGACGACTAAAAATTGCTCAGAATTCAACTTCCTTTACGATATTGTGGCTACTAATGAAACGTGGTGTTTTCACTATGATCTAGAAGCCAAGCCCCAAAGGGCCGAGTGGAAGGCGTCAGACGGACCAAACCTAAAAAATTTCGTTTGGAGAAGTCAAAAGTGAAGACAATGTTGATTTGCTTTTACGATTCCAAGGGCATTGTCCACAAAGAACTGGTTCCAGGCCAAGCAGCTAATGGGCAAGTCTACTTTGGTGTTTTGAAGCGTTTGATGCATCGCATTTGTCGTATTCGGCTATATTATCACACAGAAAAAAGCTGCATGACAATGCGCCATCTCTTCGATCGACACTTGTGAACTTAACTCTCAACTACAATACTTCACGTATCAACCTGATTTGGCACAGTGCGACTTTGACCTTTTCAGAAAAATGCATTTGCCGGTGAAAGCAAAACATTTTGTAGACGTAGAAGCCATCCAAAAGGCTTGAACCGACATCCCGGCCGACGAATTAAAACACTCATTTGACATGCTTTTACACCATGTAAATCAATACAGCGATTTCGAGAAGCGGACTATTTTAAATAACATAAATCGGCTTTGTCAAAAAAAAACTGTTATTGTTCTTATTTTTAAATAGTCCTGTTTACTGTGGAACGTACCTTCCCCTAGAAAACAATATCGAATTACATATACACTTTGCAGGCCACCAAACAGTCACTATTATTTTTCTTCGATGGCGTTGCGCTCAATGTCGATTATTGTATAGTATCCACTTTTCATCGGACATTAGAATTATCTCCAAGAAAGCCTTTCTTTGGTTTCGAATTAAGAGAGAAGAACATACATACGAGGCATGTGTATTTCCGTAAAATTATACGGTACCCACTTGTCAATTTCTTTCACTTTGGCAATACCTTGCAAGTGGCTTGAGACTGCCGCATAGTGGGCACCAAGTTTATCTGCAATGTTTCGAATGAATTGCTGAGGGTTAGATTTTTGATCATCACTATGACTACGCCCATATCTCCGTAAGGAAATTTTCCAAACCAACGACGTACTGTCTGATCCGTTGTACTGTTTTCCCAAATACACTATTATTTGCAATTTGAACTTATTTTCTGAAAAATTACCTCTATCACAATGGAAACTAGAATGGAAAGTACAGAATTTCCACTTCAGTCTGATATGTAATACTCTCAACAACAAAAACTCCCTCTGGCTAAAATTGTTCATCAAAGTCCAACATAAGCAAAACGAACATTTCATTTGCAACAACCTAATATTATTTCGGATACTAAATATAATAATGGATAATCTCTGGTCGAAAGCAGGCCATTTGAAAATTGTAATCGCAAGCAAACCCTCAAAAATATAAATACTGCCAGATAACTAACTCGTTAAGCTGGAGATGTGATATCAAACACTTTGAAAATAATGGATTGGATTATAAATAACATACCGCCACTACGGAACCTCAAAGTGGGATGAAAGATTAGACCGAAAAATTAAGGAATAACTCCGACTTCTAAAAAAATATATATACATACATATATCACGTAATCGAGTGCATTGAGGGATGCTGATCGAGTTAAACTGTGTAAACAGCTATCCTTCTTGTCCTTATTTGTTGGTTTACCAAGCACACGTGATCTAGATTATGGCTTTATATTATTTATGCTTTCTGAAGCCCCTAACGAACGTGAGTATCAACCAAATGTGTGATTCGAAGTGCTTTCAGTTATTTTTCCATACAAGGAAGTGTTCTGTGCTCAACGAGCGACGTTGTCGCAAAACGAATCATCTGACTTTGTTTATTCTCAAGATGTCAATGCGGCATCATACATCACTTATGAAATCTGGAGTCTACTCCTCTGAATCTCGCAGTATTGGCTTTTGTTCGGTAACGAACATCAAATCGATTTGTAAGCCTTACAGACACAAGAGACTGAACCACATAGAGGACAATGAGTTTTCAGAAAATTTCAGAAAGCACATGCATTAAAAGAAAAATATTAAGAAAACACAGAAATGAAGTAATAGCACACGTGATCTAGATTATGGCTTTCTATTATTTATGCTTTCTGAAGCCCCTAACGAACGTGAGTATCAACCAAATGTGTGATTCGAAGTGCTTTCAGTTATTTTTCCATACAAGGAAGTGTTCTGTGCTCAACGAGCGACGTTGTCGCAAAACGAATCATCTGACTTTGTTTATTCTCAAGATGTCAATGCGGCATCATACATCACTTATGAAATCTGGAGTCTACTCATCTGAATCTCGCAGTATTGGCTTTTGTTCGGTAACGAACATCAAATCGATTTGTAAGCCTTACAGACACAAGAGACTGAACCACATAGAGGACAATGAGTTTTCAGAAAATTTCAGAAAGCACATGCATTAAAAGAAAAATATTAAGAAAACACAGAAATGAAGTAATAGCCAATGAATCTTGTATTACGTGAAAGTGATGAAAGTTCGATCAGAATCCTTTAATAAGACGGCTTCTAGTACTCTGCTTTACTTCTGTACATTCTTTTTTGCTTGTGGTAGGTTCAATGTAAAACCAAAATCATCATTCGACGGTTGGTTGATTGGCCTATCCAAATACGACCCTTTATCGAAATGGATACGGAAATCCGGTTTATAGAAAAATAATGATATTCCCGTTGAAAATATGGCAAATAACTTCTACAATATACGCACTCAGCACTACAGTATATCTGTAGTACAGACTGATATCCAAAATTGATATCATATTAAATTTCTTAAAGATTACGATGAAACACTAGGGAAAGTTTTATTTGTTAAGCAAAAAAGAGGACGCTTATCAACATCGACAAGGGGTCTTTGATATACCACAGCCATAAATGGTTAAAATGAGAATGTAGTTGCTTAAGGACTCTTCTTAAATTCGGAATTAGAATTTCAACCCAGTCCTAAGCTCCGAAGATGAATGCAAATATCGATTCACAACTGAACGACGGTTCACCAACTCCAGTTGAAGATTGAGTAGGACGTGATACAATAAGCAAGCAGTTTAAACAAATTTTGAATACTTGTGTAAAGAAGTTTTAAGTCTGAACAAATTGGATGACTCAGCGGTTTTATTTACAGAAAAACAATTTGTCTTTGTTCCGTGTTAACGGAGAAGAATTCAGAGTGTCCTGATCAGGAAAAGCCAAGCAACGGAACTTGTATTGCCATATCAAAGTTGCATCAGTTTCCATTGCCTAACGTAAATGTTAGATTAAATATTATTTACTGATTATATGTTACAATAAATAAAGATAGGACAGATGCGTAATTTAAATCGGAAAATTTTTTTTTAAGGTTTCCAAGGGTGAATAGAACGTACAAAACTTCACGTTCAAACTATAAAAATTTTAGAATACAATCTTTGCCGCCCTTGGGGTATCGAACTGCGTTTGAATTTCTAATTAAAACCCAATTGCACAGACGAGCATGCCGTAATCGTAATCGGTAAAGCTTTACCGACAGATTAATAAAAAAAATCTCTGTATGCATAGTCGTACACAGAATTCATAGTTATACTGCGGATACCTGTTCTATTCGCATTTTCCGTTCAAGACTTGGGTGGGCCCGGGGCGACAGAAGATTGCAATCTAAAAGTGTCATTATCAGCGCTATTTACACGAAATTACAAAAGAGAATAGCAAATAAGAATCAACGAATAAAAATAAAAACTCAATCCTAGCACTGAGTTTCGTTTTACTTTTGTGTATGCTCAAGCATATAAGGCCTCTGGAAATACAATACTATAGCGGACGTAGCTTTGGTTAGATTTCAATTTAAATTTCTACTTCAAGTTCATTTTTGTGAAAAACGCATTTACCTGACTTTAATTGTGTCGTGAAATCAAATCCAAAACGATTTTGTTTGATTGAGATATGAGTAATTGTAAATTTGTGTTCCAGAGTCAGAGACGGAGTAATGTAGCCGCAAAAAGTATTGTCACGAGAATAATAAATTTGTTAATGAATTTCATGAAACAGTTAACAGACCAGAATAAAACAAAACAAAACACAGAGAGAACCACAACATCGCAATCTCAAATGGTCGATTGGACGATAAACGATTGTAAATGCCCGCGTACTAACCTTGTGAGATGTTTTCGTGAAAATCTCATTTGCAGCCCGTTATATCGAACACATTCGAATTCTATTTTATTATACACTTATCACTAAATGTGTTTCGTAAAGAAATTGTACAAAATAGTTTGGTAAATCTTAGCTAAAACTTGTTATAGACGAAAAAGGGAACAAAAACAGAAAAATGTACGAGAATTCGCTGTGAATAACCCCTACCTTCGAATTCCCCCAGTGAACTAAACAAAGAACAGCTGACAGAATGTCAAATGGACAGGGGTTGTCACTTTTTGAAGTTTTGCTGATGTGCACAGGGATGGCAAGAATAAAGCTGAGACTACGATTTTGATTTAGTTTCGAATTAATAGAAAAATTCTTGAGAACATTTTATAACCAGAATCCATTTTCATATTCATAAGGTCCATTTAGGGAGTTTTGTTTGTTTGCTCCTGTATCAGCTTGCATTTCTCGTCCACCGTTATTATTTGCAGTCGCCAGAGCTTTTTCAGACCAGTACGACACAAAATAGTTATTCTTTTGGTAATCAGGATCTTACGAGACATGACTTTGAAATTCAGTTATTTTCTTTCACTTTAGCTTGTTCCAGAAGGTCAGTGATTTTCATGTTGTATACGAAATGCTAAGAATTTCCATACCAGTCTCTCTTTACTTTAAAATTATGTTACAAAAGTTGTTGTTATGGTAGGGTATGTAAACTACTTCCATTATTCCCATACTTATTCACCAAGGCATGCGATAGAAAAACCCTCTATTTGTGCCTCATTCCTCTGATTTGTGCTTGTAGTACTCCATTCGCCTTTTCACGCGGGATAATTTCAGGCTACAATAGGCCATTCAAAGTCCAGTTGAGATGGAACAGCAATGGAAATAAGATATCAATGAAAAGTTGATAAACAGTAATATCTAAAGTACAGACACAGTAATATCTAAAGTACAGACGGGTATATGGTATAAACAGGAAATACGGAAAAATAAGTAAATCCTATATGCTTCCAGAAATAAGCTCACAAATATGACCACACGGGCATTGTGAAATCAAAATTGAAAACCTTCGTATGTTTATAATTTTCCAGATGTTCAATATTACATAACAAATCGTATATTGTAATATGGGATCAGCCCTTATAAAATGTACGAGAAGTATGAAAATGCATTTACGAAATTGAGAAAATTAAGTCTAAATACAATTAATTTCATACCCTGCAACTGTGCCTGATGAATATCATGGTGGCCCAACACTACTAGATTGGGCTCCAAAGGTATCAATTGTTCCTAATTTATCTCTACAAGCAAAAAATTTCAAGTAGCTCAACAGAAAATAATTGAAAGCTGGCAAAGCACACGGCAAATGACGACAAAAACCGGTTAACTAATTATGGTGCGTTATGTTGTCAATTGACAATAATGTCAACCCGGCCTTTTTTGTTCTTTGCCATATGCGACAATTTTGCTTATTGTTTAGTCAAATTGTTTAGTCAAAAATGGACTTAATCGAGTAACACAAAAGAAAAAAACAATTTCTTATCAACGGATGAAAAAATGGTTTTGTGTCTGTAATACTTGCACCATTAGGATATCTAACGGTAATACTCGTAGGACAAATTACCGTTTCCACAAAATTGTCCAATTAGTAAATATAGAGAGACTTCAATTTCTGAAGATCTTCTTCGGCATTTTCGTTTACACTGCCAATATTCTCTCCACTGCGCACATTAAACATATATGACGATACAATGGACGATGGAGAGAAAAGTAACTCAGTATCAACAAACTGAGAAGAAAACATATTCCGCAACGCAGCAGTTGACGTACTGCACCAACATAAAAGTAGAATACTGTCGAGACTAAATACCTGATAAAGATAGCTTAATGACGGACGTACCTCCAAATATTAGGAAAGAAAATTATGGAGCTTCTGTTATATTTTAGAGGAAAGTTCATTCGACCTTCCTTGTTTAAAGATTGCCCGAACGACGGATAATGAAGAAATACTGTTCCCAGCAGGAATGGGTTTATAAAAAAGATGATGATAAGTTCTTTGTGATCGATAGGAAAATATAGAATATGAAGAAAATGAGGTCATTGAGGCAAATTGTGACTTAGAAAACCGAGTTTTTACATACTGCTCCCTTTCGAAATGATATGGAGAGTTGACGATTTGAGAACTCAAGTTTCGCAAAAAATTATCTTCGAATCATTGGGTAGTAAGAAATTAGTGCGAACCAATGGAATACCGAATATTGTGGTTCGACATCTCCCATAAGAAGCAGTGGATTATTACATCACCTTGGTAAATAATGCAAATTGTAAATTTGTAAAACAGTAAATGCAAATGTAAATTTAAAGAACTTCCCATCTTTATTCCCATCTAATCTTTACTTGGGAAATCTCCTACTGAATATCAGTAATATATTCGAAAAGGCGATCAATAGACCCGACTAAGTGGGTTGAAGACAAAAATATAGTTCCAGATATTCAGTTGGGTTTTAGGACGAGGCATGGTATCTCAAATTGGTAACTTATATCCAATGTTACAAAAATAAGAAACAATCTGCCGGTGCGTGTTTGATTGACTTGGAAAAGGATTTTCTCACAGTATGGTTAGAAGGACTATTCTTCAAGTTGAACAGGCTGGGTATAAGTAAACCACTGCTGTATAGATTTTTAATAATGCTTACCAGTAGACAGTTCGTCGTGATGAATGCCGAATGAGTTCTGTTGGAATGTTTGATAATAAAAACAGTCTGCGGTTAATTCGCTGATCCTATTCAACGTCGACACAAACGATATTTTGGGATCACTTCATTATACCATAGCGTACATAGACGATTTTATCGCGTAGAAATCAGGTCTACAAATGGAAGGTTACTTCAATAAGATAAGCGCTCATGAGATGACTAGCAGTTGGAGATTAGCTTTCAGAAGACAGAATGTATTCTTTTTAGGACGCCTTTGGCTGGGGCCTCTACAGATACCAGAAGGAATTTGTGATAGTTTTCGATCGTTTGACAACACGGGAAACCACTTGCTGGTCGAAATGTAGTTCATTTTCTTGGAATCATGTTTCATCATTTCTATATTTTAATAAACACACTGCTCCGCCCAGAGCCAAATACATTTTTTCTCTCTCATTATGTTTTATAGCAGCCACATCGATGGTGAAGGTGATCTGCTACCTTGCACTCATCCGGCTATGCTTCTACTTGAGCGTGGTTCAATTTGAGACCAAGTTCTTTGGGAATAATTCCGATGTTAGAGAGGACTTGTCTTCGCTTGTATAGAACATCAGAGTCGGAATTTATATAATTTTATCCTAATGGGGTCCTGCACATGAGAGCAAACCTAATTAGAATGGACAATCTCGTTATTAAGGTGACTTGAAAGCGTATTGCAATAGCGATGACTTCGACGAAAGATCTGATCTCCAATGTTTATTACCCCAATAATTTATATCAAAAGAGTGTGTGCCTTAACGGCTTCATCCCACCAGATACGTTTCTCTGTTTAGGTAATAAAAATCTGATCTACGCCAAATTACCGGCGACTCAGCCACGATAGAGACGTCTCACATGGCTGTGCGGAGTGTCCCCCGTTCGGTTGGGCGGTAGGGAGGATTGTCGATGATGCTCGGCAGCACATTGGTGAAGGGGAGGAAACTTCTACATCGTTTCCTTCCGGTTCATGCTAGGCCGTTAACAGGCAGGGTCGGTATGGTAGTTTTTTGTTTTTCTTTTAAAGCCTTACATATATACTTTAGGTATCATTAGATTTGTTTTTAAGTTATTGAAATATAAATAAAACAAAGCGAGTAACAATTACTGACACCACATGCACACACACATTACATTAAAAGGATATTAGTATATAATATAATTATAATCTTAAGTTATGAATTAAATAAATAGTAAGTAAGGTCCGCCGAAGAACAAAGACTAAATGTTAGGTTAAGCATAGATACCCCACATGGGACCAGTAAGTTAGATTAATATATAACGAGGGAGAACCAATAAATCTTGAAAGGCAATACTGCTCCGGTCAACTGCCATCTGTTAATAATTTCTGCAAAATTTTGAGAAAGCTGTGTCATTTAGTTTGTGTGTGACAGGCTTTGAAACCAGACGATCGCTTGAATTTAGGCGAAAAAGGAAAAAGATGAATTTCGTGCAGCATGATCCACTACAACAGACCGGTGACCAGGAGACAATCGAAATAATAGCTTTCTCCGGAGGCCGAAGAAGGCCAAGTTGGGTCTGTCTGGAAAAAATTGATTTGAAGGAAAAACGACAAAAGTTTGCCAAGAAGAAGGAGCCCTTCCATAAAGACAATGCACAGGTGTACACGTACGTAGTCGCCATGGCCGCCATATTCTCTCTTACTGTTTCCCAACCTGAAGTAATGACTCCGCGGAAAGAGATTTGGTTCCAACGCTGAAATTATGTTGCGAAAAAACTCCTCTTCCGTCGATCTTTTTATTTGAAACGAAATGCATTAAGCTAAAAGAGACTATATATAGAGAGAAACTATCTTTCATTCTTAAGTAACAGACTTATTGAACCACCCTCGTAATAGTAGAGTTTGTCATCCAGTTCAGTTTATTTATGATAAAAAATGTCTAAACAGTCGACAGCACAGTATGAATAGATTTCTCTTCGGCAAAGTCAAACTAGTGATTTAAAGCCTTGGGATAATAATGGAAGATCTTGGGACGACGATAAAGATCTACACGTCAACTTCGAACTGGATAATTCTTTCTCCAAGAAATCTTCAGAAGTATGCGAGTGTGTATCTTAAGAACAATGCGTGATATATGGTATGAAGCCAAAGCAGAGGTATTCATGTATGAGTACTTAAAGTAAGTAAGTAACTTAAAGTTGAAATAAACCAATGCAAGAATTTTTATTGAAGGGGCACATCAATGAGTCCGAAATGAATGCTTTTCCCGCCGTAGATTATCATAACCATAGATAACTAACCAAACTCTACTAATACTTTTGCAAACCCTGAACTTTTGCACAGACGCACAGTAAATGAATTCCAACACTTTACATCTCTATAACTCTGTCAAAATTTGCACGAGTGTGTGTAATGTGGATGATGTTTTTTTGACTAAATTGATGACAATTCACACGAATTTACAGACAGGGTCACACGTGCAGGGACGATCAGTAGAAAAAAGGTTTTGATTTTCCAATATCTGGAAAGTTTGAAATCTAGGTTAGTTTATGATCATAACTGACGACATAAGACTAGAGTCCGACCGAAGGCGAATTTTTTGGCCGAAGCCGAAGCCGAACTTCAGCTTCATTTGTTGTAGCTACCTGCTACAGAAACGAAACAAACATGAAATGACTTGCTCGAAAACTCCTCCAAAACACGGTGCGTATCATAGTTTAATTTTTGCGGAAAAATGGTTCGGCTTCGGCAAAATTTTCGGCCTTTTCTTGCCGAAGCCGAATGTTTTGCCGAAGGTGGAAATTTAAGCCGAATGTGGCCGAAGCCGAAGCAGAAGCCGAATGTTCGGTCGGACTCTACATAAGACTTTTAATAAATATGTATAGTATATACATATGTATAATATGTATAAAATATGTTCAATGCAATTTTTCCGAATCCTCTGGACCCATTCTAGTAAGAGTTGTCATCCTGAATAATTCAGTACCTTTTGTGACGGTAAAGACAGTTTATGCTACATGACAATTAAGTCTCAATGTTAAGGAATGGTTTTTGGGAAAATTTCTAGCTAGCATTATCAAGTAAAAAGAAGATCGTTGGAAAATCCGGAGCGGTACTGAAGCCAAATAAGACCGTCCTTTAGACTGGAATTGGGGTCATAAAAGATAAGAACCAACAATTTTGACACAATACAAAAGTGTTTATCGTTTAAATTTAGTGTAGGGGAAACTTTTTTTTTTTTATCTCATAAACTTCCTTAAAATTACAAATGTATTCACTTGAAATGTCACAATCACTAAAGTCCTTTTCACAGTTATTTTTCTTTTTTTTCAACTCGTGTTTAAAAACCAAATCTGGTATGTACAAAAAAATTAATATGTACTTTCAATTATTGATCTTACCGATTTTCTATACGGAAACGTTTTCAAACTTCGATGGTCGCAGAAAAAACGAGTAAAACGATTTGCGCATTCTTTTATACCGTCAGATTGCATTTCTTTTCTGTATGTTTGAACAGATTAATTGTTTTGTTTATTTTTGATAACAACGGGGTAAATTTTATTTTGAAAAAGTACGTACAGAGAAATAATTAATATTTTCGTATGTACGTATTTGCTCAAGAAGTTCGGGTAACCAGTTGGGGTAAATTATTGTAGATAATAAATGTTCATGATTTGTGATTTGTGTACATTTAGTTTTAGGAATAATTTTTTTCTGTTAAAAAACAGGAAGTCGAAGATCCGCTTTTTCAGAGTCAGCAAAAATTACAGCTTCCATTAAAATATACAACTTGCTTTGAAAAGACATCAGGTGAAGGAGTCAAATTGGCTAAGCGAAATGGAATCATATTGTAAATAAGCTGTTTTCCGTAATAATAAATAAATTGAGTACGATAATGACTAATTGGCTCCAATAACAGAGCCATAAGATGAGATGAGGATATTTTATTTTCTAGAGCACATTGCGAAGAACAAAATAGCCGAACAAATAGCCTGAATAAATAGGTCAGTGCCAAATTTTCCAAAACTAAGGGCATATAACTACAAAGGCATTTATTCTAAAGACGGAGGTATACTAAACTTTCTTGTAGGCAAAAACAAGGTTTTTCTTCTTATTCATTATCTTCCTTATAAGTGTCTGTATTGCTACTGCGCCGTTTGCGGGGTTAGATCGATTCTACGCTCCGCTCTACTTTGGGTCACCTCGTTAGTGAAGCTTAGATTTTGCATTTGAAGACTTCAATTATTAACATCCTGACAGAGAAGTTCTTGCATTCACCCCGAAAATCGAAAATGAAAATTTGGTGATATCTTTACGTTTTAAGGTGTGTATAGTGTTTTTAGACAGTTTTTAAGGAAATGTATCTCCGTATGTGTACACACGATAACTCGCGAACGGGTTGAATTCATGCCGAATAGCGGCGATTAGATTTTGACCAAAAACCGCCAATAACTTTTTGTAATTTTTTATGAAAACATTCACAAAATACAACACAGTGTTTCTTAGAAATAGAGGGCTCGAAATGTTTGTAATACAAATCGAAATCTATTACCATAGCACATATTTAACGAAAGTTTGAAAAAAATCAGTCCAGAATTGTTCAAGGAATAGCAAAAATTCTAGAACAGTCAATGCAGTACTAACTACGATTTCGTAAATACAGGGAGTCTCGAATTTGGTTTTGGTAAGGCAAAAATAAGAAATTGCCTGAAAACAATATGTGTTTTTTTTATAGCTTTAACTAAATCTTTCAAGCTTAGCCAAACAGGCTTAATCTGTTTTTTGACCATTTTCGGATTAACTTGTCCTAATACGAAATATCAAAAACTATTTTATAGTAGCTATTCTCCAATGCAATACAAGTTCTCTTTACCAGGAAGTTCTTGGCGTGACCCATCGGTCACACCCATTTCGGGTAGATTTTCTTACGTTCCTGCAGTTTCTCCACTATCTCGAATGCCCTTATTTCTTATTAGATCACGCTTTTATACACACTTTAGCATTTGTAACATTTTAATTTGCGTCGATAACACTACTCGTATATACAGAGCATTAATAACACTTCGTTATGACAACGGTTTAGGAAAACGGCAGCGCAGATATTCAGTTCAGCAGATATTTATTCGTAACCCGTTATCTTCCACCGTTCTTATCCAATTATTAAGAAGGGCTGTCAAATCCTTGCTTATGACGACGAAAATTTCAGCTCGCTCTTAGCTCTGTCGAACGCTTTTTCCAAGTCGATGAAAATAATATGTAGATCTTTCAAAGCTAATCGAAGTTTTTCTATCATTATTCTTAAACATTAAATCGCGCCTTATGTCACCAGCCTCCCAGAAAGCTACACTGGCTGTTAAGGTGTTTAATCCTTTAACTGTTTATGTCAAGAATACTCGTCATGACGCAAGGACGTATTGTCGGGTATACTCGTCATAAAGTTTAAAAAAAGTACATTTGTATTATTATTGGAAATTTTTAATTTTTAAATTTCTTGAAATTTATTTGGTCCGTAATTATTTAATTTGAGAGATACCTGGTTCTTTTATCATAAAAAATCGAAAAATTATGTTTAAAAATTTGTTTTTTTTTTAATTATTTGTTTTGACGGCGGACTTATGATGCATATAACAGAAATAAGAAAAAATTAATAATTTAGTAGTTTCATAATTTAAAAAAGATTTTTTTTTTTAAATTTGTCAGCTTTTTCAAACACCGAATAGAGTCTTTGCAGTACTCTTAAATATATTATTTAGAATTTGCTCCAACTAAAAGCGCACTCATGTCTTTTTTTTGGGTTATGGCATTTTGGATCCATTCTCGTTAATTAAACACCAAGAGAAGGTTTTTTGCTGTTTAATTCGGACGGCTTATTTTTTCGACTGATGAATCTTTTCTTTGGTTTTTCATTGCTTTCTTCACAAAAAGATCAGTAATCGAAAGTCGGTGCTCAGCGCAAATGAGTATCTACATATCTGGATTTGGTATCCACTGCTCCAATATGCAGTGAAGTGCCCCTCTTGCTAGTTAATAACGTGTTTAGTATTATAAGACCGTGTGATTTGCATGAATTCAATATATCTTCTCCTTCTGAGTTTTACATGCTGTTCATCAATGTCGGGCCAACTTGTGTAGGCTAGGCAGTAGTAATTTTTCAAGTGTCGTGTTTAATCATCAATTTTATTGCCATTTGTCGGTTGTCGATTTTGACACACCCAGGATCCTATTTTGGAGTTAAGTCGTCCAAATTATCTCCGTTATTAATAATTACAATATGTTTTGTACGTTTTCGTTTGCAGGTTCAAGTAGCGGATACTTAGCAGACCGCTGTTATTATTAGAACTATATAACTTAACAGTTTAGTTATACCGAAAACATAAGCTTCACCTGTACTCATATGCCCATGCGACGGATATATGATTTTCCGTTGTTTCTCATATTCAGCTTTTCCCATAAGGGCATGGTGCAATTCGATGCATCCAGACATAGCGTCAGCGGAAAGTTTGTGGGAGAATTGTACAGAGTATTTGGATGTAATTTGTTTGGTGTTAACTTATATACGTACGTATTTTTTTTAAAGCTTATGATGTATGAAATGTGTATGTCTTCACAAATGTAATGTGCATCCGTCTGTATCATCGTCTGCGTATCTAATGATGTTTTTATTACATCGTTGACCTTTATTTGATTTCTGAATTATGCAGCTGTTTTATCTGTCTATTATACAGAAGTCAGGGTGCTAGAAGAGAAATAGTGGCGAATGAACTCTGTATTAGGAAATGTCAACTTTCGTATCACCAAAGCGAGTTTTGGTTGGTGCTGGTTCTTTTACCCAAGCGATCCCAGGCCCTCCATATTTGGTGGAAAATATTTGGCCTCAATGATAGTGAGCGAATATTAGAATTTGCTCGAGTAGATTTTAGACCGAGGGCTGCTTTACTGATCAGTTCCAACATTAAATATATTTCTCATTCCGGATTTTAACACCAAAGATCTAGTGGCAGCGATCATCAAACTACCTCAGAGGAATGCATTGCAAGAGTCCGTGTGCGCCTCAGCCTATTTCCCCGGAGGCATAGCTGCCTCAAAAACGCCCAACGCCCACAAAAACATCTGGGGTAGAAGCGGCAACAACAAAAGGGGTGAGTTAACGAACCCACTTTTATAATTTTTTTAAGAGAGGAGGTACTTGACCTCACCATCTCGTTTCCCTTTTTTCATAATGTGTCAGATGAGATATCCTTATCGGATTATATGCACATAACCCCAGTAAAGCTATACTTGTTCCCTTCACTCGTAAGGGTAAAAAATTGCGTACTCCAACGAAGTAAACTATCTTGGAATGGTCCTCGATAAAAAACTATAGTAAATTGGAATTTACAAAAGCGACTAAAGCTATGTGGGCTGGCCGTCGTATTCATGGTAAGATCTGGAGATTAACCCCAAAAGTCAGCCATTGCATATATAAAGATGATACGACCCATCATCACCTATTCATCAGTAGTATGGTGGAACAAAACAAAAGACAAATCTACCATGCAAAAGCTACAGTGGCTACAAAGACTTCCATACCTCGGCATCGCCGGCGTAATGCACATATGCCCCACAGCAGCTATAGAAACCTTCATTGGTTTAACGTCACTACATTTCTTTATCAAAAATATGGAATTCACAGCACGGTCAGACTACTACAAACATCAGTGATTAATCAGTCAGATCACATGGATCAAATGAATCTTCTCTCTGAAATCCCCGAGCTTGACGTCTGCGCGGCAAATGACCACCTATCTAAGACTCTGTGCTTCAGCAGACTCAAACTTTAAAGGTATTAAGTGGTGTACGGATGGATCAAAGATGGACACCGGGGTAGGTGCAGGTAGTGTATTTCAAGCGGAAATACGTGTCCTGTATGCGCAAATCTCATCCTCGATAAGAGAATGAAGGGTGTCCCTATCCATATATTAACAGATAGTCAAGAAACTATTAAAGCAATAGGCTTTAGAATCATTGACTCCAAATCAGTCATGCGTCAGTTAGTCAACAGTCAGTATCTTGCATAGGAGCAAAGTAAAACTTTGGTGGGTGCCTGGTCATATATGTATTGACGGATAGTCAGTTAGTCAACAGTCAGTATGTCGCATAGGAACAAAGTAAAACTTTGGTGGGTGCCTGGTCATATATGTATTGACGGAAATGAAATAATGGAAGAACAAGCTAGAAAAAGTTCGGCCAATTCTTTTGTCGGCCCTGAGCCGTTCTGTAATATCCCGAATTCAGCAATTAACTCAGCAATGAAGACTTGGGAGAAAAATATGTGTATACCTTTTCACAAAAGATCAAAAGAATCCCTACAACTTAAAAGGGATGAGGGATGCCACATTCGATATCACCTACACTAAATATTCAGGAAACTGCATGCCGCCTTTATGTGAATTTTATACGAATACATGGCTCTAAGTGCCCTAAGGAAACGATACTTCATAAGAGAAATTCTAATCCCTGTAGAATTTCTCAAAATCTTCACCAGAGAGATTCTCAATTTCATCAAAAGGCTCAAGCCTCTCTTAGCTTCCTAATACTAATCCCCCGCAATTGGCGGATTTGTTCACTTTAAATGCACCAAATGAGTGCATGCCCATCTTCAAGGAGAACTTCCAAACCGTATCCTTGTCAAATTTTAACATATACGAAGATTTCCCGATAGCTATTTAGAAAAGATAAGAAAAAACATAAGTTTATTACTTTATATGGTTTATTGTTTCAAAGTATTCTCCTTCAAACACTTTTTCATTAGAAAGAACCAGTTTTCGAAACATTTATTCTACTCTGAACATGACACCTCAGAAAAATGGTTTTTAAACGCCTCTATAGCCTCTTCTGTCGTTGAAAAATGTTGATCGCGCATTTTATTTTATATGAGAATATGGACAATGACTCATTAATTCGATGTTTTGAAACTTCAAAAATTTAATTGTTTGAGTGGTTGTGTGTGAACTATAGCGATGGCATGGTGGAGGATGGCACGTCGCTTTTTGTTTGTTTTACGCAATTCATTGATGACTTCCAGCAAACAAATTCTTGGGCACCAATCGACATTTCTTCGATTCTCTAAAGCCACAGTATCAACATGTCCCGATTTACTGAAAACACAAGCGATCATTTTTTTCGAAGTCACTTTTGTCAGTTTTCGCTCACCTTGGGATACACCACGATTGTCATTATTTCTTACCAGAAAAAGTTTCGAATTTTATGAATATATTTGGTAACGTCAAAAGAATCAGTGCTACCACATTCTAAAAATTTATCGGATCACCCTAGTACATACTCGTACATAAAATCTTACCAAGTGTAGATTATGAATATATAAAAATCGGCTGGTTTGGACTTTAAGAAATCTATCAAGAAAACGTTACTTTTTCCGCCTCTTAGACTTGCTTCTGAACTATGTCTGTTTGCTGTTACACACAAGCCATTGGACAACAATCAAATAGCGGTCTAAAGCCTTGCGTTATAAATACGTCGATCTCTTTTATAGTAACTAACTACGTAATGAGTAAGCGTTAGGTTTCATTGAAGCGGGCTTAACACGTTGACAGGAGTCAATCCCAGAAACTGCGATTACACCATTCAAATACTTCATATAATTTCAATAATAAATTGGTGGGAAAACGTACCCTTTTACTTCATTCCGGTGCGATAACATTGCTCTCAATATAATTATAGAAAAAAAATCATTTAACTGTTCATTAATGTTTTGAAATAAGATCACTCTTAGTCGACACTAATATTCCATTGCATTTGGCTTTGTTTTGAAGATTAACATCCTCGGTAAGAAGCAGCACCTCTTCCACGTGCTTCATGACTTGTAAGCAACAATTAATAATGCTATCGTCTGGTGATGTTACCTTAATCAAATGTTTCGTCTCATCTGCAGCACTTTGAGCTGCAAAAGAACCACGAGTACATTAAACAAGAATAATAATTTTCGACATGAAACAGCACCATACCTTGAATTAGTTGATGAATTTCCTCAAAGGATTTATTCAAATATTTGATAGCTCTTACTGCGCGGATTTTAACACTTTCGCTATATGATTGAACTTTGAGTTTGTCTAGTTCCTGGAGCACACAATAAGGTATAAAGATAATAGATCCTTTTGAGTCTAAAAATAACCATAAATTACATTGTTTCAGCGAATTTCTCCTTTTACTTACCAAGTAGTTTCATGGTTTTTAACTCCTCAACAAAGGTAGGACTATTAATTAGTACATTTGTATCGACAACAAAGTAGTAGTGGTCTGGTTTCCATTTTTCGGTCCGCTTTTTCGCAGTTGCTAACCGTAAAAGATTCTCCCTTATCGTGCTGTAATGTTCACTTACGTTGGAAGAATCTACTGAACTGGTATTCAGTGCTGGGGAGGGACTTATCTAAACCAGAAACAAATCTTAGGAAAGAGGAAAGAAGTCTTCACTTAATTGGATCTCACCACAGTTTCGAACTTTTCATCAATTGATGTCCAATCCATTGGTTCGATTTCGGAACTTAATGCGTTTGCCGATAGCACACTTTTGCTTATATCAAGGCTTGGTAAGAACGAATTCGGATGAAGTGACATGGCAGTGCTACTAGGTGCAGGATGTATACTCTGTTGTCTTTGAAGTGTTTGTCTGAGTCGTTGAAGTCTTTCATTGGCTAAAAAAAAATATGACATCCATAAACGATCGACTTAGACAATATGCAATTGAAATCTTACCACTTTCCTTTGGCACAGTCGTTGGAGACGTGAACTCGGCAACTAATGAAGATTTCTGCAACTGAGTTTTTGTGATACCTTTCTCATTCTCCTGTGGAGTTGCTCGCAAAATATTTTTTCTTTCCGACTTTTTTGCCTTGAATGCAGGCTTGGAGTTACGGGAAATTTTCGTTGGCGTTTCATTGTCTTTGTCGGTACTTTTCCGTTTTCTTGGTTCGGTTGCCATGTTTATTAGTTTGTTACAGAAATTCTTTACCACGGAAATAAATCCAGAATTACATTCCGATGTTTTCTTAGTTTTCGGTGAATTATTTATATCATATTCATTATAGTTCTTGGACGGGGAGGATGTGAATGGTAATGGAATTTGTGGATATTCTTCTTGCTTTTTCACTGGCTCAATGGGCACATTTATATCTTTCTCTGAAACTTCGGAATTACTTTTTTGTTTAGGGCGGGCTTTTTCCGGTAAAGTAATTTGTTTGTGCAAGATTTTGGTTTTGGTTTTAACACTTGGTTGGGCGTCTTTACTTTTGTTACCCAAACTGAAGCCAGACGTTTCGGTAGTTGGAGTGATATTAAGTCTACTTTGGACTGATGCAGGTGATTTAAACGAAGATGATGTATTTCTTTTGTCATCTTTTAGTTTCTTTGCGGAAAGATACTCTGAAATTATAAGTTTTTGTTTTGGGGACGAATGGTTTATCGTTTGAGGTTGCAAATTGAGTTTCTTCTTTTGAATGCTGGTTTGCAAACGCTTAAGGCGATCCTGGGCAGGCGTTTTTAAGATATCTTTACCTATAAATATTGTTATATCATACCTATTAACTGAAGTTTCCCTTTTTAAGACTATTTTATTACTTGTTACGGTTATTTGTGAAGTGGTGTTAACTTCCTCGTCGAACAATTTTTTTTCACGCGTTTTTACATTGAACTTGTAAAATCGTCCTGGGTGGCCTTTTGATGCCCGACGCACACAATCGGTAGATGCAGAAGGAATTTTGTTATCCATTTTATTGAATTAATTTAGTATAATTTGTAATTTTTACAAATTGTTGATCATTTGTTTTCATTTTGAAGAGTAGCGACAGACACAGAAGTGACATTTGTACGTACATACGAGTATGTATGTGCTGCCAATTCTACATGTTAAGCTAACACTGGCGGCCATATAAAGTGGCTAGGTTAATTAATTAATACACATATTTTATCCAAACAAACAATGCACGAGTATAAACGAATCTGATTGTAAGACGTTTAATTTATTGTCAGTTAAGGAATCTGAAACTTCGTTGTAGTCAGGATAATATGTCGAAAACTTTAAGTGGAGATATTAAAGATATTTAAAGAAAAAAAAACCGTATGGGTGGATAAGGACGGTAAAGCAGCTCCTCCGAGATACAGTGGTTTTAAACAAAGCTTTACGTTTCCCTGTTTTGACTCGTATTGAAAATAACATATTCCAAATTTATGCGTGTGTGGTAACAAATGGGGTGTAGTTGAACACGTAAATATGAGTACTTTAATTACTTCCAAGTAAATGTTGCTCTAAATTTAATGTGTCAAATGTTATTGAAGATTTAAAGTTTTTTTTTCTTTAACTTCAAATTTGGCTTTGCCACCATTTTTTTCGGAAAAATATGTAATTAACTCGCACTTTTTGCAGCTTTGAAACATGTACCTAGTAACTAAAAATAAAAATAGGTAAAATATTAAATTAAAAATTATTAAAAATTATAACAGAAAAAATACAAATATTGATTCCACATTTTTATTTTTTTCATCAAACCTTGTATCATATCAACTGTTCAAAGTACGCTATTAAGGCTCACAAGAGATAAGTGAAGTTTATGATGTGAAGTTACCCAATCAAAGTCACAATTGAATCAGTATGTTATATGCGAGCCACTGCAGATGGGATTAAATGCATTACAAACAACAATTGAAAATCGCTTAAAAATCTTGGTCTCATAAAAAAGCTCAACATTTGGGTTCCACACGAATTAAAAGAAATTCACACAATAAATCAATAATTGCGATATACGCATCAAACGCAATGAACTTGATCCTTTTATGTATATAATGTGTAATAATCCTTGGCGACCTCAATGAAGGTCTCGGTATCATCAGTAAATCTACTTTATATATCATAATAAACACCTTATTCTTAACAATTGACCTGGTAATCATCTTA
This sequence comes from Volucella bombylans, assembly GCA_949129095.1. Lineage (NCBI taxonomy): Eukaryota > Metazoa > Arthropoda > Insecta > Diptera > Syrphidae > Volucella > Volucella bombylans. The sequence goes on along the minus strand of OX422143.1, from coordinate 98,803,179 downwards.
CATACATCCAGCATCCGTTTTGTCGAGCAATTTTCAAATTTTGTCATCCCGACTTCCTGCTCTTTCTTTTTCAACAACACTTTTAGCAAAATGGAAGATATAAAAAATGCAGATATAAAAACATAAGTAACAGCTACTTATTCAATTTAATCGAAACTGTATAATCGCAGCAATAATTGTTTCAATTCATTGGTTTACGTCGAAATTAACTAAATAAATTCCCAATAACTGTTACAGAAATAGAAACATAGACCAATTGAAAACGTCACTTTATTGAATATGACAATACAACTGTGCTCTTAACATATATTGAGAACTTACTTTCGGTGAAAAAAACTCTAGGTAATTTGCACAAGGTTGGCTTCTCCACCCAAGAATATAATAATAAGCGGAATCTCGATCCTATCCAACCTAACAACTATTTTCTTAGAGCGAAAGCCCTAAGCCCTGAAATATCCTCTACGGAAATCTTTCAACATAAGAATAAGCAGACATGGAACACCTAAATCTTCTGCAAAGGCATTGTCGGATAAGCGTGATTGGAATACCAGATAATAAATTGTAAACTTATTCAATACAGTTTCAATTTACAATTCAATCGCTTTTGTAAATCCCTTTTACTTTTCTTTATTTTTTACTTAAATCACTTTATCACTACTCGTAGCTCACATTTTAAATTTTACTTTAGAACTGACTTGCATATCTTGGGGGATGCTGATATTTATACAGCGTTCATACATATTTCCATTTTGCTAGAAAATTCGATAAATGCTTCCATTCTTCATTCTCCGATGACTGAGTGTTCTGCTGTTTACATTCAAACAGATATCACAATATCCTAAAACGATCAATTACCAGGGCATTGATCAGTACATTTTCCAGGTTGAGAGAGACGGTTTTGGCAAAGACGAAACTGGACGGAGTTCAAGGACACAAAAATACATATTACTGGATAATAAGCTGAACGGACCATGTCGATTTCCTCCAAGGCTTCGAATTTTTGCCTTGACTTTTTAAGAAATGGGCTACCGGAACTACTAGTAGCATATTATTAGAGTCCGACTGAAGGTGCATTTTTTGGCCGAAGCCGAAGCTGAATCTAATGGAGATTGTATTTCAAAATGCTAAAGAACCTAAAATATAATGATCAGTTTGATAAAATTGATAGGTAGATATTTTCTTTTTTATTAATTTATTTTACAAAGACATAAACAGCAAAATAGCCAGTAAAATATTGCAGTAGACTCTGTTAAATAACGCATAAAAGGAACAATCAAAATGAATGCTTAGCAAAGAAATAAAAACAAAAAATAACCAGTAAAAAAAATCCAAAAGCCTAGGTAGAATTAATAATCAAAATTAAATAACTTAATATTATATGCAAGAAACAAAAGTTTTTGTACATTTTCTCCCTGCAAATATATGCTGATCGGAGGGCTAGATCAGCATATATTTGTACGGCAGCACTGAATAATTGCTCACTCGCTACACTAGTAGGAGGAGCTGATAAATATTTGTTAGCTACTTCTTTCAACTAGGTATAAGGACTTGAGGCCCAACAATTAAAAATATCAGCATTCCTTTCCTTGTAGCCACCTGCTACAGAAACGAAATAAACATGAAATGACTTGCTCGAAATCTCCTCCAAAACACGGTGCGTATCATAGTTAAATTTTTGTGGAAAAATGGTTCGGCTTCGGCAAAATCTTCGGCCTTTTCTTGCCGAATGTTTTGCCGAAGGTGGAAATTTAAGCCAAATGTAGCCGAAGCAGAAGCCGAATGATCGGTCGGACTCTACATATTATTAGTAATTGAGAAAAGCCATTGTGTATCAGCTGAATGGGGCCCTATGTAAAATGGCCATGTAGAGATTGGTTATGTCGCAAGAATGAAAATTCATGAATAGGGCCTGATAGATCCATTCTATGTCCTGCAAGATCTTCAGATTTGAATCCAATGTATCTTTTATTATGGAGATTCATGACTTGATTTCGGTGTGCAATAGTTTGCACTATGAACACTTAACATGATGCAAAATTTAATATAAAAAATTAATAAAAAAGTTCTGGAGCTAAGATTTGAATATTTTTTCTTTAGTTTATAGAATTCTTTAATTTAGCATTGACATCCGTTTTGTTTGTACATATTAGGTACCAATTTTTTGGATACAAGATGAAAGAGTTTTTTACTTATTTTTTCGAAAAATGTCAGAACTTTGAGTTTTAAAACAAATAATTTGCTATTGACTTTGAATTTTTTTTTACAATAACGTTGGAATTAAATTCACCTTAAGACATTAAAAGAAACTCCTAACTATCAGTTCCATACCCACGAGCATAAATTCCAGGGATATGTTTAGTAAGACCCGAAAATGGGCAACTCAACGCTTTTCTGAATATTGGGGTATCTTGGAGGGATGTTGACGTTTGACATCCCCCTGCGGCCCGACAAAAATTAAAAATATTAGTTAATCACAAAAATTCAAACACTTTCTTTGGTGTTAAAGCGTATAATATAATATAATACAATATGATATAGCAATATTCGCTTGCCCGTTTGTTCTAACGTTCGCGTTTGTCAAACTATTTTATGTAACAACATATTGCTGACCTCACTCATGCGAAGAGTTTGAAATTTATGAACTATACTGGGTATTTTAACCTAAATTTTCTACCTGTACAATACACAACATATTTAACTAATAAAAAACGGAGGTGTGAAACGTTTTTGAACACTTGGCGTTTTTTTTTACAAATGTGGGAAAAACCGCTTTTGTGGTATATTGAGAAGTGTTTATATTTTTCATAATTATTAAACCTTATGACTATTGGTTGTTGATTCAGCAGTTGTTCAAGAATTCTTATATCAAAAGCGTTTTGAAAGTCCAAAATTTGTTGACCTAAATTGGAAGAGTCTTACTTTATGTAACTACGCTTCGAAGTCATAACAATTTATTTGAGATTCCTCACGCCTTGAGTAAACAACCCGAACTCTTGAGGATAAACCACGGGCAGGTCGGCCAAGAGCTACAACTAAACACGAGATTCGGCTAATATTGACAACAAACCAACGAAGAGGCGGAAAACAGCGCCTGAAATACGCGCCGAAATAAATCAAACAAGTAATAAACCGCTAACCTTGACAAAATTCGAACTAACATTAAGAACATATAGTATTTGGCGGGTTGTTGTTACAAAAGAAGATTTCAACAGAGTTTAATGTAGCGATGAATTGGAGTTCGAGGTATTTGGCATAAGAATAGGAGATTTTGTTCGATGCAGCGCTGAATAAAAAATTCCTACCGTATAGCATGAGGGCGGTTGTGTTACGATCTGTGAGTGATTTGAAAAATTAATAAGGAGGAGTACAAAACAATATTGGAAAAAAATACTGTGACCTCTGGCGAAGAGGACCACGACCCTAAACACACGTCAAAACTTTGTCAAAACCACCTAAAACAGAGGGAAGGTGAAGAAATCTTACAAATCATAATATGGCCGCCGCAACCACCAGCTTTAAACCCTAAGAGCTGTTGTGGGAGGAGCTGGATAAAATTGCCTGGGATTAATGCCCATCATCAGAATCTGCGTTGTGGTTTGCTACCAACAACTTACCACAGGCAATACTACAAAAACTGATAGCTAGAATGTCAGAATATAAATGCCACTGTAATAAAAGCACTCGAATATATATATGTGAGGCTTTTTCGACGAAAAATCATTTTAGGTAATTTTTCTTCTTTTAATAAATTGCTTTATGTTTAGAGCAAAATGAAGATATTTTTCTGCTTAACTTGGTTTCATTTAATGTTATGTATGTATGTATATACGATATGTATGATTGTTATTCTACTAAAGAATTTTTTACTATTTTAGATGTTGTTTTACCTTCGAAGCACTGAGGGCGGCCTCAAACTTTTGGTCTGCGGTATGAGTGAATAAATAAAATTAATCCATTTCAATGAATCCGGTGAAAGCTATTACCCATACATGCAAAACAAAAATGTAAAAGCAAACACAATGTACGTTCAGCCTTAGAAGGTACGAACAAATTAATAGAGAACTGTCAAAGTTCTCGCCGCCATTGTATGATAAGAAAAATCAGGCCGGCTATTTTCAAAACCCAATTAAACCAATTGGACTTGGCACTCAACTTCAGTTTAATTTCTTAGTAAATTCAGTTAGGTCTTCCAGTTATTGCACTTATATATTGTTCTTCTGTCTATATTTTATAATTTCCACCATGATTAAGGTAAGCAGAGTGATTATGCAAAGAATGCAAATGAACCAAAAACCACCAAACGTTTTTTTTTTTAGTTAAAAACAAAAATGTAAGAAATACCATATATGTCTGGTTATCAGCACTTTTCTCAAATTACAGTTTGATACCAAAAAAAGATTTGCGTATCGTTTAGATAAAAAAAATAAAAATCATCACCTATCTCTTACATTTGGGTTCAAAGTCCACACCTGCCCTCGTTACATGTGTATTCCATTAGCTGACAATTTTTTTTTTTTTTTTCTTAGAATGCAGTATCACTTGTTACTGGAGGAGCCTCCGGATTGGGTAGAGCTACAGCTGAACGTCTTGCACGTAGTGGAGCTAAAGTAGTTTTGGCCGACTTATCGTCATCAAAAGGCGCTGAAGTTGCCAGCGAGTTGGGTGACAATGTTGTATTCGTTCCAGTCGATGTGAGTTCAGAAAAGGACGTACAAACTGCTGTTCAAGTGGCAAAAGATCAATTTGGACGCCTGGATTTGGCTGTGAATTGTGCAGGCACAGCTGTGGCCTTTAGGACTTATAATTTCAATAAAAATCTCCCACACAAGTTGGAAGATTTCGCCAGAGTACTTACAGTCAACACTGTTGGCACATTCAATGTTATCCGCTTGGCTTCGGGTTTAATGGGAGCTAATGAACCCAATAAGGATGGACAACGTGGTGTTATTGTTAATACCGCTTCAGTTGCAGCTTATGATGGACAAATTGGACAGGCAGCTTATTCAGCATCGAAGGCAGCTGTGGTCGGTATGACATTGCCAATTGCTCGTGATTTAAGCACACAAGGTATTCGCGTGTGCACCATTGCTCCTGGTCTATTCAATACTCCAATGTTGGCTGCTTTGCCAGAGAAAGTTCGTACTTTTTTGGCTAAGAGTATTCCATTCCCTCAGCGTTTGGGTGAACCATCAGAATATGCTCATTTGGTCCAAGCTATCTACGAGAATCCACTATTGAATGGTGAGACTATTCGCATTGATGGTGCTCTCCGTATGCAACCTTAAGTCGCTGGAAGATTTTCTTAATACCGTAAGTGCATTTATTTGTGGGACAACGTCTCGGCAATTAGTTTTGAAATAAAGTTTAAAATTTATACGAAAAATACGAAACCGGTATTTATTTTATTTTCTTGTGACACAACTGAGATAAGCGATATATGGGAGACAGGTCTTATCCGTTGGAGGATGGTTTCACATTTCTAGTGGTGTTATCAGCCAGAGAGATTACTTTGAACATTGGACATTGACTGTAAGGTCGGACTTGCTTACGAGTAAAAATTTGCAAGAGGGGGAGAAAGCGATAATCAATTATAATTAAATTAAATCATATTTTTGTTCTCCCTAAATCGTCACGAGAGCTGTTCATACTGGAATTGTATTTTTGCATTTAACAACTCTTCTTAAAGACGTGATGGTAGCGAATGTGATAATGGTCGACTTTTTGCGAACATCAAACCGTTTTTCGACGGTTTAAAAATTGTATGTAGTAATTTTATCTTTTCTTATGCCGTAACTGAAATAACGGATTACGGAGGCGTCAAAAGAGAGACTGTATTTGTATCTGAGGTAAATAAAAATTTTATAGGAGTAGTCGAGATAGTGGCTGGTGACCCCTCAGCGGCAACCCTCAATGACTCAGGAATACCCGATCCCCTCTGCCCAAAGGGTCGGCCTACTAGGTTGGAAGGTTGCGTGTGTTTAACTACCCGAATGTTGCGAAGCAACCAATAGCCTCGGATGAGGATGGATTTTCTTTTGGCAAAACGAAAAAATACACAACGAGATTCGGATCTGTTTATGGAATGTTTGAGCCTTGAACAGATCAAGTGCAACAGAACAACTAGCGGAGGGCCTAGTCTGCTCTAACGCAGATATCAGCGCCACCCAGCAAGTGCCGGAAAATAATAGGATTAAGAACTGTGACGTAACTACGGTAGCTGCTACAGAGAACAAAAACAGAGTTTATTTGGGTGCGGATTAAGTATGAAATTGGTTTAGCTGATTTAAACGCCAAATTGGAAAAAGAGTACATCGTTGGTAACACAATCGGTCTGCAATTGGAATAATTGACTTTGGTGTTGGACGAAATATCGCAATATCTCGCACACGGTTGCCTCACCTCAATATTTACAAAGAAACATGGCAACCGCCTGATCATAAATCCCTCATCCAAATTGATACTGTAGCGATCAACGCAAGGCATTAATTCAGTACAGTAGTTCTCCAAAGATTCCGAGCAGCTAACGTAGAGTGACGAATGGAACCTTAGCATCTTTTTTCAATCCAAAAAAAGGAGATAAGATCTTGTTTTTCGTATTGTGTTAACCCCCGATACTATTTACAAACGATATAATTAGCTCCTGTCAATGCAAATTTAGGCCCGGTAACTCCACTATTGGCCAAATATTCACACTTCTGCATGGTTTTAGAGAAATCCCAAGAAGTTCAGAACGAGTCTTACACTCTTACCACATCTTTTGGAATCCCTACCAAAATGCCGAACTCACCTAGTTCTACAGAACGGCGATAGAGAAAGGTCATTGATGACATTGATATCAGCACAACACAGCGAGGTGCCATTGGTAAGCTCTAAATATTGAAATAGAAGCTGACGAAATGGTTTTAACTGTAAATTAGGACGTCAAAATAGACAGTTATAATTTTCGAAGGAAAAGGAAAAAACCAAGTATAATTTCTGTTGTTATCGAGAAAGGCCAAACAACATCGACGAATCTAATAAAACGTAACAGTACGCAACTTTGAGCTTATCAAGGACTTTGTCTACTTAGGCTCCGCAGTTAATATTTATAAATAACGACACTGCATTATAGATCGTTTGAAGGATAAATCTTACCAATCGTTTGGGTCAGAAGGCGTGATAGAGACCTGTCACCGACAAATAAAATGTTACTCTACAAAACATCGATTGTATCCGTCCTCCTCAAGGGCGCAAAGGAGGCGTTTGGCCGTTCCGAAGGAAAAGTACTTCGAATGGACGGCGAATAGATGGGGGGATTTAACTATGAACTATAAGCGCTGTACATTGACCCGCTCTCATATAAAGAGCCAGGTTAATAGGCTTGAATGGCTGGAGATGTAGAGCGGATGCACATGAGCCCCACAATTCAGAAAGTTTCGGTATCTGTCATCTAGGGAAAACGTAGTAGAGGAAAACACCTCAGGTGGAGGGAAACATCAACTAATCTAAGATGGGGTCGTGTTCCACTGCGTTGTTCCAGTCGAAATTCCGAGCTGGAACGCTGTTAGTCCTGCGCTTTGACGCTTCGTTGACCAGGATATCAAGGTGTGGAAACCGTGTGATGGCAATAGTTACACATCCCGCTGCAAAATTAATACGCCTCTATCCGTTTCCGGAAGCAAGGGTGTGGAGGCTGTGCTTCTCTACTGTATTACCAAAAACGCCCCCTTGGTATTAAAATCGACAGGGAAGGTTTCGTGTCACACTTACGGCGTTGCTAATAGGTTTAGTCAAGGAGCTCGTATAAGCAGTCTTTGATAAGGTCGTCCTTCTTCTGTATCGGGGCGTGGGCGTTTATGAGCATTATGTTGGCGAATTTGTCCTTTAAGTGGATCTTCTTCAGGTATTCGTTTACATGCTTATCCCTGTGGCACCGGTTGTCTCTAACTTGCTCCGTAGTAGATATCACAGTTTTACATACTCTTTTTGTCCGGTCCATCCCATCACATTTATTGGATGATGGTTGTTTAGTAATATGCAGCACGAGTGCACAAACAAATATACTTCACACTATTTGTTATAACAATAATTGATAAATGTCTCTCTCTTATTGAATTTTATATTAAGTTGTCAAACAACTCCGAATTTAACGTTAGTTTTTTTGCACTGTTTCTCATTACATTCACTTTCTTACTTGTTCGATACATTTCTGTAACGTAAATTCAATCTCTTTCCTTTTCAATCGTCATCGAGTGTGGACGCTTTTATTTTTTAAGGTATATCTACTGCATGGATTATATATTGTTTAGTGGAGGTGCATGAACATTTGAAGACTTTTTCGTGAAATACCTTTAATAGGATTTGCTACGCATATCGCGAATGCATATACATATATATTTATACAATTCAAAAACGTGTTTTATCACGTCATATCTTTACTTTGCCAATTGTGAAAATGAATACAATCAAGGTCAAATGTGGTCATGCTAAAGGAGGCATTACATTAACGTTTGAAGAATCGGTGTCTGCTTCTACTACGATTGCCATGCTAGAGATCCATTTGGTGCGTCTTAACGAAACGTGGTCTAATTTTGTGTCGATTCAAGATAAGCTTCTCGAATTTTGTGATGAAACAGACTTTATCGATCCTGAGCCAGAATTCTCTGAGTATGAAGAAAAATACTGTTTAGCTCCTTCCCTACTTATATTTGCGATTCGGGAGAATTCCACAGACCTAACTTCAAATTCTAAAGTTACCTCTCAAATCTCGTTTGAAGAGCGGGTAGCCAGACAACAAGCTTCATTTTTAAACCAGTTGGAAAAGGGTTCAGCCAGTCCAAGATGTATTAATCTTCCAGAGTGTATAATTCCAACCTTTAACGGTGTTTACAAAGACTGGCCGGGTTTCAGGGATCTGTTCACAATCGACCGCAATTCTTCAATAACTACTACTCAAAAGTTTCAGTATTTAAAATCGTTCCTTGGTGGAGACGATACGAACCTAATAAAGCATATACAAATTTCGGAAAACAATTATATCGAAGCATGGGATAAATTAGTAGCGCGTTATGAGAAAAAAACAATTAATCATTCAGTCGTTCATACAGACTTTCCTTTCGTTACCATCGTCCAACTTAACAAACATTACTTTTTTGAGAAAACTTGCTGATGGGGTCATCAGAGGTTTGAAGGCCCTGGATTCAACTTCAAGGGATCTATGGCTCATTTTCATTTTACTGCAAAAACTTGACAATGAAACAAAACAGGCTTGGGCGGAAGAGCCGACTTCAGATGAAAATAGCGCAATTGATCAATGACTTTTTGGAAAATCCCTGCAGCTGTCCAAAAGCTTGCTATTCTCTTTCTCGTTCTTCAAAAATAAATAGTAAGAAGATCATCTGCTGCCGTTTTGCCAAGCTTTCATTGCACTCGGAGTCAATGCCCGTCGGAATTTTGTCAAAGAAAAATCGCTTTGCTTTAATTACCTTTGTCAAGGTCACGCATCAAACAAATGTCATTCTACTTTTCGGTGTAAGATGTGCAAATCTCGCCGCCACACACTGGTGCGTCCTACACAAAATACACCAATCATATCGTCAATACAATAAAACCAAATGCATCCACACACCTCATCGATTCAATACAATCCAACCACTCCCTCGAACTTACACATTGCGTTTCAACTTTTCTTCCAACTGCCGTAGTGAGAACTCGTGATAAGCAAGGAGTTTATCAAAATTTATCGTGTGCTGCTGGATACAGGGTCCCAAGTTTCGTTTATCACAGAAAGGACTGTACAACGCCTGGGACGTCTTCGAAAACATTCTCGGATTACTATTGTAGGAATCGCATCAACTGCAGCCGGTGTTACCAATGGCTTGGTAACTTTAAATTTGAACTCGTGTTTTAACTCGGAAAATGTCGATATCGATTGTTATATTATTTCTAAGCAAACGTCGTTACTACCTCCGTCTTCTGCAACCAACATTGGTTCTACTGTCTTTCTTTCAATGGAATTGGCCGATCCGAATTTCAATATACCTGGCCCAATTGACGTTTTGGTTGGATCAGATATGGTCTTCACTATCGAGGCAAAGTTATGAAAATGTTCCTAGTCTTATTCCAACCAAAGTTGGGTGGGTAGTAGCAGGTATCTACCAACAGGCAGCTCGAACCGATAGTTTAGGGGTCAGAACATTCTGTACCCAATTAAATTGCTCACAGGAGTTCGATCTTGAGCGGTTTTGGCGTCTAGAAGAGGTCCATGTTGAACCACTATTGTCGCTTGATGAATAAAGGGCAGAAGAACATTTTGCGTCAACATATCGTCGTAGTTCAGATGGCAAATATGTGGTGGAACTGCCATTTAGGCCCAATTCCAATCTTAGTGCCGGTAACTCTTTTCGTATTGCTCTTAACCGGTTATATTCCATCGAGCGGAGAGTTCTACGCAATCCTGACCTAAAATCGGAATATTCTCGTTTCTTGAGCGAATATATATCGCTAGGTCACATGAAGGAAATTCCAACAAGTGAGCTTGTTGAAGATATTAACCATTACTACCTACCTCATCATGCGGTCTTTAAGGCTGATAGTTCCACTACCAAGGTACGGGTGGTTTTCGATGGTTCCGCTAAATCAAACAATTCTACATATTCGTCATTGAATGAGTCACTTCACGTTGGCCCCACCATACAACGCGACATTTTTTCGATATGTCTTAGATCTCATCGTCATTTATACGAGCTCCATCTCATCGAATCCACTACCGTCCCTAGGATCATCTGGACAAATAAATACAATAAGGAGTTACACGCGTTTTGCGATGCATCATTAGACGCCTACGCAGCTGCAGTCTACTGTCGGAGCATTAACGACGACGGAATAATGAACGTATCAGTGGTAGCAGCTAAGAGCAAGGTTGCTCCTATAAAAATCTATCTCTCCCTCGTTTAGAACTCTACGGAGCTTTTCTTTTAACTCAATGTTTAATTAAAGTAAAACTTTCATTGCAGGAGAAGGATCTCAAGGTTTTCACATGGACTGACTCTTCAATTGTGCTGCATCTGCTCCTCCTAAAAAATGGTCAGTGTTCGTTGGCAATCGCGCCTTAGAAATCCTGTCTTCAATTCCGCTGAAATTGCATCTCGAGGATTTTCACCACCGACTTTAACTTCAACAGAAATCTGGTGGACTGGTCCGTCTTGGCTTTTCAAACGATCAAGTGAGTGGCCAGCATCGTTGTACGATTTACAAGGTATTTCTATTAATCAATTGGAAGAAAGAAAGACCCAAAGGGTGTAGGTATTTATATCTAATACGTCTATAACTCCAAATAATATTCTTGAACAAATTGTCTGCAATTCTATTGAATGAAATCTGTGCGTGTTATGGCATTCATTTTGCGATTCATAACAAACTCGATTAATCAAATTTAAATTTGAAATAGGTTTGCTCCAACAAGGGAAGGAACTACCCTCGCGAAATAAACTTATTTCATTAGCTCCCTTTGTTGATCGTTTGAATGGGCTTCGAGTCGGTGGACGTTTACAGCACTCGGATCTTACTTACTCTGAAAAACATCCTATAATTTTGACCAAATCACACCCTTTAACCAAACTACTAGTGGGATACGTACACAAACATTATCTACATGCCGGTGTGTCTCTTATGTTTACGATACTTCAACAGAAGTACTATATTCTCGGATACAGAAATCTGCTTCGCAAGGTGGTTCATGACTGCGTCATCTGTTTTCGACAACGGAAACTTATGGCATATTTGCTCGCAGAACGAGTTCAATGTTCCCGTCCATTTAGCAAGGTCGGCTGTGATTATGCTGGGCCCATCAGGACACGTTTAGCTCGCGGCAGAAATCCGAAGTTTGTGAAAGCATACATCGCTATTTTTGTCTGTTTCGTCACAAAAGGAATTCATATAGAACTGGTCGGTGACTTGTCGTCAAACGCGTTTCTTTTGGCTTTGGATCGATTCATTTCGCGGGGTGGAAAGCCCATCGAAATATGGAGCGATAATGCAACCAAATTTCATGGAGCTAAACGAATTTTCGGAGGGCTGCATGATCTTCTAAACTAACAACATCAGAGCACAATTATTAACCACTTATAAAAGGATCATATCAACTGGAGATTTATACCACCTCAAGCGCGTCATTAGTAAGATCAAACTCACATATGAGGAAATGTACACTTTGTTAACTCAAATTGAAAGCCTTCTTAACTCACGCCCAATGTGGCAAACCTCAGACTTCGAACCTACAGCATTGACTCCATCACATTTCATGATTGGAGAATCCTACTCTACGTTACCACAACCAGATTTTTCTTAATCTAATATTTCAATCAAAACTAATTGGTATTTATTACTGACCCTGATGCAAGGCTTTTGGAAGCGCTGGCACAAGGAGTATCTTACTTCTTTACAAAATCGACCCAAATGGAAGAAACAAAATCAAAACCTCCAGATAGATGACATCGTGCTCCTAAAGGAACCCAATTTACCACCATCCAAATGGATTCTGGGACGAATCACAAAAATTCATCCGGGAAGCGATAGAAAATGCCCAGTTGTCACTATTTACACACAATATGGCGACTATATACGTCCAGTGGTAAAGATTGCACCTTTGCCTATAGCTGAAAGACCGGAGTCTTCCAGGGGGGGCTGAATGTTTAGTAATATGCAGCACGAGTGCACAAACAAATATGCTTCACACTATTTGTTATAACAATAATTAATAAATGTCCCTCTCTTATTGAATTTTGGATTAAGTTGCCGAACAATTCCGAATTTAACGTTAGTTTTTTTGCATTGCTTCTCATTACATTCACTTTCTTACTTGTTCGATACATTTCTGTAATGTAAATTCAATCTCTTTCCTTTTCAATCGTCATCGAGTGTGGACGCTTTTTAGGTAACAAACAATTTGTTGTACATTACATTAAACACATTTATACATTAAACGTATATTTCATTATTAAAAATTTAAAATATTATATTACTCATACAAAACACGGTTTCAGTATAAAAATCAACAATATATTGTTACATATTAAGTTGTATTCAAAACATTTACATCCCACTGTAATAATACACTTGATTATTCGCCCCACTCAGCATACATACATATAACTTATTTTCGCCTCACTTGCCGTTTGTCTTATCAAACACCAAGTGAGCGTCAAAACCTTGTTTAATGTTTGCCTCCAACTCGATCTTTGCGTGGAGATCAAGAGGGACCAAAGCAGAACATCTAAGCGCAACAAAGTTATTTATTGCCCTACTAACTCACACGCACATTGAAAAGAGATTACGTTGAGCAACGCAGAATTTAGACCGGAATTGAAGCAGCATATGACACTAGCGAAATCTGACTAACAACTGCAAAATCACACATAAATATGGTTTAAGATAAAGCATACTATTTACAGATGAGTCATCTTTTTTTGTTTATAATGATTGGAAGAAAGAAATGATTGGAAACACCGTAAATCATCCAGCAAAAGTTCATGTTTATGGATGCTTCTCGGGCAAAGGACTTGGAATGTAAATACATAGTATTGGGTTGATCAATAAGCTCTGCGGTTTTTTTTTTGGAAGTGGCGTTTATCGCTTCAGAAAATCTCTGTTTATTCTTTACATTGTTACTAGAATTTGTTTTGATCGGACGTGTTTTAAGTGCTCAAATTTATTTTAAAAATGGAAGATAAAAAGTGCATGTTAGGCATATTTTGACACGAGTACGATAACTTTGGCGCTAAGAATTGATAACGGTATTTTGTAGAGGAGTTAAAAATTAGCATTTTTTACTATGGGAGGGGGGTCCATTTAAAAACAAAGACGTAAGATGGGAAAAAAATTATTAAAAAAACAACGGTAATACTTACAATAAAGTACTATACAGCCCGAAATTTGTTCTTTAATATAAAATTTTTCCTCAAATTATTCGTGTGAATAGTTTTTGAATAATTCACATTCAAACTCAAATTCTTGGTAAAAAATTAAAAAAAAAATTTTTTTTTAACAATATTACTCAAAATTGTAAAATTATGTGCCAAATTGGTTTTTTGTATTTAATGCGTATTAATTCTGAATCGAACACAAAAAACCGCATGGCTTTATGTCCTCTAGTTTTTGAGCAAATTCAAATTGAAATTACTACTTTAGTTTTGTTTTTTGGCATTTATGTACGTAGTCTTCCTTGGAATAAGTTAATGAGTATTATTTAAACATCTCGCAGACGCCTATATCAATAGTTTTCTTAATTAAGAGTACACGGGTGACCCGCTTCGCGGGATGAAGGAATTTCAAGTCTCTTTTCACAGGCGCCAGGTCCCGCTCACGCAACTTCGTTGCTCCGCTCGGGGTATGTGCTTTTCGTCAGGCAGGCGCCTATGTCATCAATACTCTTCATCCACAGTACTCATTACAAATTTACAAAGTTCCCATTAATAACAAAGTTTCACTAATTCGCATTATAGAAAATTCACATGTTCGAATGCAGCAGTAAATTATTTACTTTGCGAAATATCTATGTTTGTACGTATGTAATATGTAATGCACTTGATAATTATGCAAAAATATAACCGAACAAACGTTGGGCTTTTATACCGTTATTTCTTTTTGTGATAAGGCGCGTAGTTATAGATATTCACAAAGATCACTCTGTGTTCAACCGTAGTGCGAATCAAGTGATATTTTTTGTGAATAAGCAATGACGGCTAAGCACCCTCTAATCCATCCTAAACTAAATAACTTCTCAGTGTTTTGTTCGTTCGGAGATTTGGTGTCGACCAACAAAAAAAATGAATTTTTGAATTTTTAGAAGAATCTGGTTTAATTCCCACTAAAACCTCCATTCCCCCACTGTGTTGCAATTTACCTATGAAGGTAGAAAAGTGTAGAAATATAAGTTCGGTTGGATGTGCCGATGCTCAAAGAAAAGCTCTAAAAAAAGGTGACAAAAATTGTAGAAATACAATCAACCCATCTACACATTTTTACATTTTTCCATGGACCTCATCGGCTAGAGATTCGCGAGGTGCTTGCAATAATTATCGCTTTTGTTATCAAAATGCCTGTGAACAGGGTTTTTTAGGTAAATTAATTAAACCTTAAGCTACAATCTAAGGATTTTTTAAAAATATTATTACATGTATGTTATTATTTTAAAATTAGCATATAATCGCTTGGCACCATCACGACAATAAAAGTGAGCTTAGTAAATCTACTATAATAGATTACTATAACTATTGTTGTGAAATAGCCGAAATAATATCATCTCACGTCGATGTTAACATTGGCGGCGAAGGAAAAACTGTACAAATCGACGAGACCTTTCTTACAAAAAGAAAATACCACAGAGGCCGTATAAATGAACAAATGAAAATCGTAGTAATGGGGTTATTTTGTAAAGAAGATAAGGACGGACGCTTCTTTAAAGTGAACTCCAAAAGTAAAGAAGACTTGTGGCCTTATATACACAAATACGTTAACCCCAACAGCAGTTGTATTTGTACCGACAGCGCACGCCAATACATAGGTATTGAGAAAATGTTCACTACTTCTACAACTTATGAAATTACAAACCACAGCAAAGGCGAATATGTTGACAAGACCGATGCAACCAATACTATAAATGATCTTGAGAATCAGAACAAGCTTCTGAAAAAATCAATTTTATGCCGCAATACAACGCAGCACCTTTACCAATATATGGCACTTTTCTTTTACCGGAAATACTGCCTTGAAAGAAATTATAAGGACGACATGGGCTCCTAAATCACGGAATTTTTAATTGCTCTCTCCAAAGCGATTTGGACGGAAGGCAATTTAATTCCGAGGAGGACATAAAAATACATCTGGGAAACTTTTTTGGCCAAAAGTCTACTGATTTTTACAAAAGAGGAATAATAATGTCTCTTCCAGAACGTTGGAAGAATGTAATAGGTCAGAATGGACAATATTTGATTAATTAAATATATGGTTTTAAACAAAAAATGTGTATTTAACTTTAACCAAAAAAACCGCAGAACTGATTGAACAACCCAATATATACGTAAAACCTCGATACACAATTCATCGTAAAATTACCCAGAAGGGTTTGTTTCTCTATATGGAACAAACCATTACGACTGGATTTTGCAAGAGGATAACGATCCAAAATATCGGAGTCGCCTCTGCATGCTTTGGAAAGAGGAAAATGGTGTTGAGACGTCCCAAACTCCTGATGCGAATACAATAGAAAATGTGTGCTAAAGGATTAAGGGGAAAAAATAGCCACGATAAAACAACAGGCGTTGAAGCAAATTTGAAGCTAAGAATATGCGCAAAAACTAAATGAAAATTGCACTAGACGATGTCAAGCAAATATATGTAATAATGGTGACTGGACTCCCTACTAATATTATTGCGCAATTTGTTCTAATATATTTTTTAGTAAAAAAAAATATGATGTAATAAAATTCTGTAATTTTTCATTAGTTTTTTAGACGCACGTTTTTGTTGAACACACTGTACTCATATATAGAAGAAGTAACCGCAACAGAAGTCCAGAATATTCTTCGCACACGTAATGACAAAAAATTACCAGGAGTAAGCGGTATAATTCCAATAGACCTCAAACAAAATGCGATGTTATTATCACCAGTGATCTATAATATAAACTGATCAATAAAAGCATATGCAATGCTCTATTAACTGGCCAATATACAGAGTGGGAAAATGGTGATATATTCAACTATAGGCCGATATCTATTTCGTCAGTAGTGGACAAAATTCTAGAGGAGGTTCTCTCAAAAAGCCTGTATTACTATCGTGAAAGATTTGAACTGTTAGAAAAGAAACGGTTCGGCTTTCGGAAGAACAAAAGTATTAACCAACTACTAGGAGATTTTGCAGTCAAATAAATGACAGTCTGAATAGAAACCATAACACTATAGTTTTGTTCATACATTTCAAAGAAGAATTTGAAACCCTGTGCCATTAAAATATACTTCAGCAGCTTTACAATATCCGCGTACGAGGAGTCATTCTTACGTGGTTTGAAAGCTATTTAAAAAAATCTAAACTTCAAAGTTAAAATCCAAGATTATTTTAGCAATCCCGAGAGATTATTATATAGTATTATATGGAGTACCGCAAGGATCGAAACTTGGACCACTGCTTTTCATACTATATGTGAATAATGTTCTCTCTATTCTGCAGCATAGCACGGGTACGTTTATGCAGATGTACAGAAATTATTGGCGGCCATAGTTGGGTGGAGAAAGCAAACAAAATAATGCAGAATGAGTTCACGCTATTATAGCATGCTACATTGGACTACTAGAATTCCATTTATGACATGGTATACCAGCTTGGGAAATACCTTTCAAATCAAACCACTGCAATAATTACAAACAAAAATCCGCTATATAATACACCAACGAAGACCAAGGCAGCAATACGCCCGACAACATATGTACGAACAGCTAAGTTAAACTATTAAATATTCAACAACTTCATAACCTTCATATTTCAAGGTTCTCAAACGATAATACTACAATACTTTCAAAACTCTAGTCCAACATAATTTTAACACCGAAGAAGACTACAAGGATTTCACAATGTATTCCTACCACGATATTGGAATGAGTACGGAAGAGTACGAAGTGTTAGAGCCAAAAACATTCAAAGAATTTCCGAATAAATTAAGAAATCTTCCTAAAACTATTCTTAGAAGTGACCAACGATTTTTTTTTTAAATCTGGAGCAATATTTTTCAGTGCCAGATAATTATATCAAAATGTTAATTATCATTAGCGCCAATAAAGAAATTGTGAATATGAATATGAATAGCAGTTTCCCCATAAATCCCCAAAAAGTCCAGTTTGGAGGTTAAAAATATGTATCTGCGTTTTAGCAAGTTTTCTAGTGGTCATGTGGTCAAACCACCGCTAAAAAATCAAATAAAATATTTAAAAATGCAAATACGGCTAATCCAAATTAGGCATACAAATTTAAATTATATGAATAATCGTCAAGGAAAACGGCGTTGTGTTATTAATAAAACAAACCCGTTCGTCACACAAAATGCGTTAAACTAAGTTGTCTCCTTGAGGATCCCAAAAAAAAGTCTGCAAACAAATTATCCATTCATAAATCAATGATCTTATTCAACGGATCTTTTCGGATTTTGTTGGTTCTCTTCTTCTAAACAAACCCTAAACAAATAACCAAAATTCAAATCTCAGTCTCTTGAATTTACTGACCGTACAATACAAATCTGTAGACAGGTCTACTGTTTCATTCGTATTGAAAAAAAGGAGAGTCACGTACAAGAAGTATCCAAAAGGTTATCCGATATGCTTGTCGTGAGTGGCTCTTCATGAGAACGACAGGTAGATTGTTACAGAACACTCTTTGAAAGTAACTGAAGCAGCGTTTTTAAAATTTCAACTTTGTGTGAGAAATGTGCTTTCTTACGGATTTCTATGTTGCACATAAATCGTACATAATTGTACATAAATACGAGAATATATTTTAGTGTTTCGCAAACGCCTATCACGCACAATCAACACTAGATTCTCGATGACTTGCTCGTTGATTCGTGATGTGGGGAATATGGCACCACATTCCATAACACCAGAAATATAATACTTGTTAAACAAACCTCAAAAAAAGGATTTTCTCAGGATCTACAATCCGTAAGTGGGACAATGTATAATAGTTGGTTGCCAATGGGTTCGTTCTTAGAGATAGTGCTATACGTATCGTGTTATACGACTCTGGCCCAGACCATGGCACCTTGGAAAAAAAAAGATGAATGGCACTTTTAGGGAAATAAGAACAATGTACTCTTCCATTACCGGGCAGGTAACCAGTCGTGTATTTAAAATGTGGTTTTGCAAACGAAATATTTGGAAAGACAAAGAAATAAGAACAATGTATCAGTAGCTTTGTTCAGTGAGGAAAAACTAAAACAGAACAGCACAGATTTGTCAAAAACGTCAAATCAAATGAGAACAGAAAAGTACAGCACAGCTGATTTTGACATTTTTCACAATTGTGTTCTACTTCGAAAGTAGGTGCAAGATTTTTTCTTCCGAACGGATTGGAGCAGCCTCACTGAACACAGAGCAGAACAGATTCGGACAGAAATTTTTCTCACTGAACAGGAAAGTTTGTACTTTTCTGTTCGGAACAGTCCGGAACAGCCGCACTGAACAAAGCTAATGTTAGTGTCAAGTGTCAGTTCAATCAGCTGTTTGTTAGGCTTCCCTCAATTTTCTCTCGCCCATTTTGGATAATTTCATATAAAACCAGCATTTCTACGGGTATTGAACGAATGCGGACTGCTTCAACGGACATTGAGCTGTCTGATAAACTGGGTATGTATTAAGGCACTTACAGCCATGCATTCACATAAAATGTGTTCTTCAGTTTCGTCATCTTCCATGCAATCACGACATTCAATTTCCTGAATAAGACGCATTTTGTGTAGGTGATACCGAAGGTGGAAGTGTCCGGTTAGAAATCTAACCAGACTCCTGATAACATCCCTTTTTAGTTGTAGGGATTCTTATGATCATGAAAACCGCTGGAACTTTTTCCCTTTGGTAGTGATATTCTGGTGTTTGTTCCAAATATACCAACACCCATCCCGGTGTCCATCTTTTATTCATCCGTATACTACTTGGTACCTTGAGGTGGCATTTTTGTAGTTCCATGCTTATCGGCCTGCGATTACTATATTGAACAGATTCTTAGGTAGGATAATAGTTGACAAACATTGCGGTACGCTGAGAGATTTACGTAAGTATCTTCCTCATCGATTTGGAAAAAGCGTTCGATAGAGTATTCATGACGATTATAGAATCCGGCGGATTGATTGCACAGGTAGTAGCCGTCAATTTTTGCGTTTTCCCATTATTGAAGATGTCGGCGAATAAGTGAGCGGATGTCGGTAAGAAAGTCCAAGTCGCATCTTTACTGTTATTTTTAGAAAACAAACAACACATTCGCAATTTCAAGTAATTATTCAGCAAATGCAAAAAAAAATCCGAACATTGCGAAAAATTTCACAATAAGAGATCCTAAAACCGTTGGAAAATTTTGGGAAAACTTAAAAATTGAGCTAAACAGTTTGGGACCTCCTACGAACGAAATTTTAGAGCGGACAAATGATACTTAATTAAGAAATTCTTAGCTGCCTTCATTAACATGGTTTTATATGAAAATTTAGGTTTGGTCGGACAACAAGTCCTCCTTAAGAAAAACACTGGCCCGTGAACAAAAAGTAACAGGTGGCGGCCAGAACCAGGTAATTTTATTCACTCCTTGAGAGGAGGAGGTGATTGAGCTTGTTTGCTTAAAAGACTGTGCGGTAGGTTTACCCGGAACAAGAAGTTATTGCGCTTCAATTGAAAAAAATATAGCATCTTGATCGAGTTTGATAGATGATGTAGAGATGTGAGTAAATCATGAAGATAAAAAAATATTTTAATTTTAAAACCGTTCATCGTACCCCTCATTTATCATCTTATAAAATGACGAGAAGGTATCAAATACCCCAAATAAAGCGAAAGAAAATAAAAAAAATCCCAAAGCCATTGTAATCGCTTCAGCGACAAATAAATGTATAGCAACGACAGTATAATCGAGTTTCTGAAGTCCTGACAACAGTCAAAGAGCAAATCCTTGAAAACAAATAAAATTCAGGAAAAAGGGTATGCAATTCATCAATCACTACTTGAGGAAACAAAACGGAACAGTGAACGCAGGGAACAACTTGCCGCAGAAGACTGAAATATGTATAAAAGATAGGTGATTGGAATTAACCTGATGAAAGTGGACTCTGTCGTTAACTAGCAAGGACAAGGATTCCCACATAGTGTGGGAAGGTTTAAATGACCTGAAAACCCCGCTGTATTTTGTGATAGAAATGCCGCTTAAACTTAAAGGTTTGTTATGCACAACAATCGTTCATATAAAGGACAAATGGCAGCGGCGGATTTGAAAATATTTCGAATGTCAGCCGATGTTACAAATCGGTGTGTATAAACTTACTGTATAAAGTGTATAAACTTCAGGCTGAGTAATTTTTTTCCCATGTTCAACGAAGGTCGTCCAAAAAACTGGCCCAAAAGCCAATGGAGGCGTAGTTCTAGCCGATGTTCGAAGAAGATGCCAAAACAAAAATAATTGAATCACTTAAATGAAGAAACACAAACTAACTTTTGGCTTCAGTAACAAGGTGATCGAAAATAGAGTGGCTAGCAGAATTTACTAAGCTCTGCAAATACGTGCCAGCAATTTGTAACTTGGATGTTGTTATACGAGTTACATATTTCAACGGCTAATAAAAGAAGAAGAAGCACAACATACTAATTGATCTTAATTCAAAAACTTTTTTTTGCTTCTGTTGTCAAATAAATTGGTTTATGGTACTTCTTTAAACGCACTGCTATTTCAAATCTTCTATTTTCAAAATGTGCTATCGTTTTATACCCCACTCCGAGTTCATGTATGTTGGGATATGTGAAGATTAATTCGTTCTCCAGAAAATGAAATTGAAGAACTCCTAAAACCGATGTTTTGGTCTTGAATTGGAGGCGTGCTGTGTTAATATTTCTTCAACCCTCTACGACCTCTTCATGGAACACTAAATCACCAAACACTGTGTCAGGTATTCCTTATCTCTCTACCTGCAAGCTGCGTGCGAAAGCCAAACCAAAATCAGCCTCATCAACAGTCAAACCGATTTCTTTCTTCTCCTTCATCTTTAGTTCTATTCAAACCAGTAACACGAAAACGTCTAAGCGAAAGTGCGGGCGGTCGCGGTAGTCATCATTTCTCTTCTTCGGTGAAAATTTTCGAATAAAGTAACGGACAAGTTGATAGAATCCGGTTTCTTTGAATGATCGTGAATTTATTTTCTTTTCTTGTTATAAAATGACAGATCAAGCATTCCAGATGAAAACTTTACAGGACTACGAAGTGATATCAGTTATCGGTAGTGGTGCATTCGGGACATGTTTTAAAGTGCGCGATAAAGAAACTGACCAGATATACGCCTGGAAGGGTATGGACTATGACGAACTTAGTGAAACGAACAAGAAGTCTTTAATTTCAGAAATAAATGTCTTACGGCAGTTGCAACATCCAAACATAGTGCAATACTATCATCACCTTGTGAATTACGAAACTAAGTCGATATTCATTGTCATGGAGTGCTGCGAAGGCGGTGACCTTGCTCAATTGATCGGGAAATGCCGCCAGCACAACCAACATTTCGAAGAGAAATACATTTGGAGAGTTTTGTTTCAAATTTGTAAAGCCTTACAAGTATGTCATAATAAAATCGAGGAAGGTACCATTCTGCATCGTGACATCAAGCCGGCGAATATCTTTTTAGACGCTGTAGGCAACGCAAAGCTGGGTGATTTTGGTCTAGCACGAGTTCTACGAAGAAATGAGAATTTCGCTCAATCTATGGTTGGAATGCCGTACTACATGAGTCCGGAAATAGTTAAAGGGTCAAAGTATGATCCTAAATCAGATGTCTGGGCTCTTGGGTGTCTGATTTATGAAATGTGCTGTTTGCGACCACCATTTGAGGGAAATCGTTTTCAGCAATTGTCCAATAACATTTCGGGTGGAAAGTTTCATAGTATTCCTGATTGTTACTCATCGGATTTGCAGGAAATTATTGCATTCATGCTTGAAGTAGATAATGATGAGAGACCAAATATCGACATTATCACAAGACATCCAATTTTGTTGCGAAATATTGTAGACATTCCTAATGAATTCCCTAAACTAATAGCTTTTATATCACCGGAGGTAGACGATTCTAATTGGAAACCCAACTTCACACCAAGAACCGACCTCTCCAGCACCGCTTTGACTCATTTCACAGTGACCGAGGATGAGAGTAGGCACATCACTGACGTATCCACTCCCGTCCTCCGTTCGGAGATATTTAATTCAGTTAAACGGAAGATCTTCACCAAGTCTGTTCGAAGTTCTGATCCAGAGCTATATGAGAGTATACTCCAAGAGGAGGAAGCCATAATTAAGCCCACAAGAACCGGCTACAGCCCGACTATCATGACACAGAATATTTTCGAGAAAACCCTTCAAGATCGTTTGCATGCGATACGAGCATATGAAAGTCTACTCAAGGAAAGAGAAATCGCGTTACAGCAACGAGAACAAAAACTCAACGAACGTGAAAAGCGACTTCTAGAAATGGAAAGGGACTTTAAAGCCAAACAGGCTGCAGCAACACTTCTCTGTAAGCGGACTGAAATCCAATGCAAGCCCAAGACACCTCATCGACTGCCATCCACCAGGAGAATCCCGAAAAGGGTTAATTGTGATGACACATACTGTAGCATTGAACCAAACGAGTCTCTTTTTGCTCCAACAGTGGCCAAACTGAATCTAGCCACAATGATACCACCAAAATCCCTAGGTAGAAAGGTCACCTTTAAATCGCCGAAAAAGTTCACCAAATACGACCTTGAAAACATTCCACCTTCAGCCGTGAACGGTCGTGATTCTAAAAGCAACACCTTGCATTCCAGCGCTTCTTCGAAGACGAGTGAAGACTCAGATGGAGGTCACAACCATAAAAGGAAGTCAATTCTTTCCATTTTTGGAATTAACAAAGTCAAGGATAACAAATCAAATCAAACACCCACTCAGCAGGATTCGAAAAGTTCCGATAAAGTGATTGAAAAGTGCCAAACGGAGGAACTTTCAACAATCTGGACAACAGAAAATAAACGAGCAGCCTTCGATATGTTGGCTGCTATGAATGCAGCAGCCGGAAAACTTGGTTCCAACGATAATGGATTAATTGGCCTTCAGCACTGTCGTAAAACGATGCGTGAGAAGGGCTCGTTGAGACGTAGTCAGCATCTACGAAGGTCAGTTATTGGATTGTCGGTTGGAATGGCTGAGGCCCACGGTTCCCGGATCATCTTGTAAGGAGATAACATATGTAATTGACGTGACAATAAATAATAAAAAGGGTATGTGATAGAAAGCAATGTGATGATGGGATATTCCCTTTGTAAAGTTAAAAAAAAAAAAACATATTGATGGTTGTGTCGTAGATATCATACTCGTATACTCTTCCTCCTTAGGAGTATTTTCATGTACAAATGTATTTCATTTTAAATAACGTAAGAGCAACATTTGTTTAAGTAAATATATCCTGTGTAACATGATCAATTTTTATTTTAATTTTTGTATGGAAAATTTTCAGGGTCAACCGTAAGTGTAAGTATTGAAAGCCGGAGGTATAACGCAGGGAAATGACTTGGTTTTGTTCAAATTAATGGGGTTAATGGTTAATCTTTTGAAATTATTTGATTACATTGTCCTCTTAGGTATTTACTAAGGCCCGTCTTAAATCACGAAGCCTTGCAATTGTAAGCCGTTTGTTTCGTGATGGCAGCTTCATTAAAGATTTTCCAACGTCATCTATGCGTTTCTTCTACAAGTGCATAGATATAATTTAATGTTTTGTATTCAACAAGAAAATGCTGCTACAGAGAGGAGAGGTAGCTGCAGATACAGTCAGCCACCTGATATCTTACGATGCGTGTGAAACGGATCTGCATTTAGGATTTTTTTTTTTAAGTTGACTCAGAATCCAGCAGATAGTATGCATCAGTGTTGGCAACCTAAAAACGTAAGTCATGTGATAATTGTAATGTCGCGAATTTCCTCACAAAACTGGTTAAACATGCCTTAGGTTACGCAAAGGCATGCAGTATAAGGTACTTCCCTGGAGGTTCCCTTTTCAAATCGCATTTTCCATTTGTATGCAATTATGGTCAGCTTTGGTAAGCATTTCTAAGAGGTTTGCGCCCATAAGACTATTGTCTTCGACTGTCTTTCGAATTAGAACTGTCAAACAGCAGATTTGCAAGTTTTCTCACTTTTTGCATTTCAGTGTTTTCCTTGGAATTAGATTTTCCTGCGACTCGTCCACTCAAACTTTTGTCCTTGCTTGATGCAGCAAGGTTCTTCTCGGCGTTTATGTCACATTGAAGTACAAGTGGATTTAACCGCTTCAGGTGATTTCTCCATCTGATCTTAAACATTTTGTTGATTGTAGCACCAGTTCTATCCTAACATTGTGCGCAGAAAGAGATAACTTACTTCATGTTTAGCTATGTCACTCCTAGACGGCGACCGTTTTAGTTTTCGTGGTCAAGTGGTCAACTGTATTCTGACCAATGCATTATAAATTTTCGTGGGATATGATTGTAACAGGTTTAAGTATGTTAATTGGTTTCTCCAGAATACGTGATCCAGCCACAGATGAACATGACTGGATTTTGCAAGTACCACGAGCGGTACAACAATCCCCTAGTTCGTCATCCAAGCATGCGTCAAGTTGAGACGTCTTTGACGTTTAGTTATAGTCGATATATTTATACAAAACGAGGTACGAAGTAAGAGTGGTAACCAAATAAATGCATTTGTGTTGTGTGAAAGTAGTAAAGCGCATGGGGAACAAATTGCCTACCAAAATAGACGCAGCGTCAGTAGTTTCACATCAATCAAATTCTTTCCATTTTATCACCCTTCTCTTGATGAAATGTCATTCAAAATTCTTTTGTTTTCTTCTTCACTTAAAATTTAAAATAGAAGTTGGTGTGCACTTATGCGATGCGTGTTTAGGTATCTTCCAAACGCAAGATACTCGTATTAGTATACATGCTAAGTAGTATACATGCTGTCTATAAGCTCTAAGAAAGTGGTTGAAATTGAAAGAAATTGAGTAAGATCATCCTTTGATTAATAATAAGCAGAAACGACTAGATGAAACTAGCTTGCCAAGTTGATAATTCCAGAGAAATCTACGTTCCTATGTTCAACTGAAAACTGCTGAATGGCTGAATTAATAAAAGATCCACTTTTATCTAAATATGTATATCCTATTCGCTATCCAAACAGCAATATACAATAATCCTTGGAATCTGACTCAATAAGGTCTTATGTGTCTGTAGACTCTTATTCATCTCTCAAGGAGCCGAAGAGGAATATGGGGCTACCCTGCACCTTGTCGGTATATAGTTTGTTCTCTCTCCCAAAAAAGAAAACTTTATTTGGGGGGTGTCTAGCACAACGATCCTAATCTGCATTGATACCGCATTGTGGGGTTGGCAAAATTTGCGAACTGTAATATAATTATATAGGTAGATCATTATGACCTCGTTACTAAGGCCATGTTTTTGAATTTGATTGATTCAATTACTTGTATATTGGCCCTTTTTTAAACTTAGGCTGGAACTTGAGTCTTATAAGATATTTGTTGAACTTGGCAATAAGTGTGCGCAAAGCGATTTTCTCAAAAAGAGGGATACAAATACAATTCAAATTTTAATCGATGTACAATTTGGTAGGTATTTGATCTTTATCGAAGTCAGCTGTGCTTTCACTGCTGACGTATTTGGTGTCTCCAGAAAAGACAAAAGTAAAAAAAGGTAAGTTTCACTAAAATTTTTGTTAATTTTCAATTAATGTCAGTGATCTATGTTTGTGCCGTAGTAACTTTATATAGAATTTACTGTATGAACTTTATGTTTGAGTGAAGGTTTTACTGTTTTTGACAATTATTTGTCAAAATTTTAGCAATATCAATAAAAAAACTCGTTTTTGCCAGTCACAGAAAGTAAGATACATTATTTTGTTTCTGCATTTTCATTGAATTTCACTTCAAGTGTATTTATTTATATATTTTTTATGAAACAGGTATGCCTCGAACATATATCAGCAAGAATCCCGATAAAAAGATTGTTTCAGAAGCTCAAATTGATGAAGCCAAACGCCTCATAATTCTGGGCACTAGCAAACGTGCGGCCGCAGATAAGGTTGGAATCAAATCTGCCTTGAGAAAACGCCTGATTCTGAACACTACTGCAACTTCCTGTGGGTATTATAAAACAATGTTTACTCCAAGCCAGGAAAACGAATTATTGGAGAACTGCCAAAAAAATCATAGCCTGTTTTATGGAATGACGATAGCGTCTGTTCGAAGGTTAGTCTTCCAATACGCCGAGGTGAACAAAATTCTAAACCCATTTAACAAACAGGCGAAAATAGCTGGAAGAGATTGGATTCAGTGCTTCCTGAAAAGGCATCTAGCATTTGTTTGCGACAATCCGTCTCCACAAATCTTGCCCGGGCAATAGGTTTTAACAAAGTTCGGGTAGAAAGATTTTATAAAAACCTAAAAGATGTCTATGAAAAGTTCAACTTCGACCCAAGCCGAGTATACAACATGGATGAGACTGGAATGAGCACTGTCCCGAAAAAAACTCCAAGGATTTTCTCAACATGTGGGAAGAAAGTTGTAGGTAAGATAGCCTTTGCAGAAAGGGGTATAACAGTAACGGCTGTTTGCTGCATGAGTGCTACAGGACATTATGTCCCCCAGCTTTTATTTTCACGCGCAAAAGGTTGAAAGAACAATTGCTCGATGGTGGCCCTAATGCATGCATCGGCGTGGTGTCAGATTCCGGTTTTATTAATGGCACGCTTTTTTTTACAATGGCTTCATCATTTTAGGGAGCGTGTCCATTCTGAAAAAGAAAAGCCAACCCTGCTTATTATTCATCGGATAATTTCTTAAAAGCTACCATATTTTGCAGAGACAACGGAATTTCAATCGTTACTTTGCCGTCTCATAGTAGCCACGAAATGCAGCCATTGGATAGAAGTTTTTTCAGTCCTCTTAAGGCGAGATAGGTGGAAGAATGCGAAAGCTGGATAACTCAGCACCCTGGAAGAGCTATTAGTCAACTTCAAGTCGTGCCTCTATTCAAGCTAGCTTTTGAAAAAGCGGCTACAGTTGGTAATGCTGCATCTGGCTTTTCGGTTAGTGGGATCTATCCATATAATGGCAGCATTTTCCAGGATATCGATTTTGCGCCAGCTTCCGTAAATGAATCTTTCCAAGACAAAAAAGACAATGTGGTAAGGGGGGAACTTCTGGAAATGGTTGGTTTACAATTGGAAAACGAAGGAATTACAGGTGTAAAAGTAACAAAGCCAAATCCTAATATTGAAGTGGTTGATTCAGAAACCGCTGAGACATTACAAGAACAGAAAGTGACTGTTTGTACTTTCGATGACTCGGGATAAATAAACGCTTCCGAAAATAATTATTTCCACAACTTCTACCCCGACAACTCAAAACATACAGGAATCCGCTTATGTTTCTCTCTTATCTATAAACCTTTTGCCAAAATCGGACAACACAAATATAAGAAAAAGGAGGACTTTGAAATCAGAGATTATAACATCAAACCCTTTAAAACACGATCTCGAGGCAAAGTGAAAAGAAGAGGAGGAAAAACTATTGAAAAATATAAGAAGAAAAGGATATAACAAAGTAAAGGTGCCTATGAAGCCAATTTTTTCAGAAGCCGTTTAAAATTTTACCGACCGAGGAAGAGTTGGATTTCTTTTGTCCTTTATATGCATCAAATGCGAAATCTGGTGGCATGAAGACTGCACATCGTATGATAAGGGGAATATATTTTTTTGCAATTTTTGTTGCGAATAACGGCATGCAATTCAGCATATTTATAGGTTAAATTCGTCCAAAAAAATAAGTCTGAATTTGTTTGAAACTTGAAGTTCCTTTTGTTAAATGTATATTTATATTACTATATAATTGGCATTTTAAGGATAATTTGTCTTAGTATTGCTTCTTTGTTAATTACAATGTGTTATTTTGATGAGTTTATGTGAAAAAATGTAATTATGTATATTAAAAAAAAGAAGTTAATTTAACTATAAAAATATCGCACTCCGGTGAAAAATAATTTGTATTTTTTAATAACACTTATGAACTTAACTTTCTTAAGAAATTATTTAAAGAACCTGCGCACACTTACCGTACACTCTTACCTCTTTTGGTTTCCTTATAAAAAACTTATTTAATTTATAGATAATTTTTGTTTTATAAATTTTAACTTCTTTTTTGTGTTTTCCATATTTTCTATTAAATCCTTCTTAAAAATCAATAGTGCCCACACTTACCCTGAACGACACTAATTAAAAATGAACCTATTGCCGAAATTCAAAGAAGAGTTGATTCTATTATGGACAACTGCAGGTATAAGAATTTCGTGTACATATTTGGAAGAATGTTTATACATACATAGCTCTATGGGCCTTAGAAAACAAAAATTCCTATAGAGAATGACCGATTCCCCCAGCCTTAGAACGCCAATGTTGAACTGTTGTTAAAGTTTGTGTAGATTCCTTAGTCAGTAAGTGCGTCTAGTAGTTTTCCAAAACTAGTAGGCTCCATGGAACACACACATTTAAATATTCCGAATCCGGAGAAAGATAGCTCAAGCTACTAAGTATTATACAGTCCCAAAGTCTTGCTTCCATAGTCCTACAGGTTTGTCATTGTTTTTAGGCTTGTAAAACTTTCTACTTGTAAAAATTCGATATGTTTTATACGACATTTCACGATGCATACATTTTTAAATAAAGTGTCCTTGGAAAAAAGCTAATTAGTGGAACTTCGAAACTGCCTCCTGATATTCACTTAATCGGTGACCCAGCGTATTCATTATACATATTGGTACCTACCCTACTTCTTTCTCAGATTTATTTTTTTGTAGAAGAAATGCGTGTGCGATTTTTGTCTGCTTTGCTGCACTGCAAATGATAAGCAAATGAATTTTACGAACATCTGACAAATTAAAATTGCGTTATCGAACACTGTGTTAATGGAGTTTTATGACTTTTTCTATTGGTTTCTTTCCGGAAGTTGGCCATTTGGACTCCAATGGAACACTAAAAATTTCTTCTGACTTTGAAGCCAAACACAGTCGATTGCTTGAAAACAAAAATCTTGTTTGGCGCACTATACTAGTTGACTGTGGGGCTTGAGTGGCGATCGATCGCAAAACTGCTGAATGTCCTATAACTTTTATAGCGCCAGCAGCGCAGCGGAACATTTGTATCGAAGTACCTTACCTACCTTGGTGGTCCCCTATAACTGCATGAGTAAACCCTTACCATTAACAGGCCATGTGTAGCCGAGCAATTAGCAGATGCCTCTGACTGCTATCACGCATATATCATCGCCATCCAAGAAGTGCGATGGATTAAGCTGGACCTAAGGAGGATGAACAACTGTGATATATAATATGTGAGTACTGTGGTGATTGCCACAGGAAAAGAAACAGCGCTTATTCCCATTCGGGATCACTCCTCCGTTGTGCGGAAAAAGTATCTAGTCGGATTCATATACGTTTAATTCCATGATGTACGAATATATACGAGGTTTCAGATGTGGGAGCCCGACCACAGGTACAAACTGCGGAGAGTCTCATTAGAAGTTATTGCGGCTCGAGTACATCTCGGTGTTAAAGTGCCTGAATATCTTTGAGAACGCGTAATTTAGTGCTGGACGTAAACGTGGAAACGCGGAAATGATATTGGACAGTTTCGAGATTAAAATATAACGACATTGCTTGAACACATCGAGCGAGTGGACAACAATGCTTCAGATATGGTTATCTTCAACTGCAAGCTTTAAGTCTTTTTTAACCAAGCCATCGAGGATTCCAGCCCGATTGACTGTCAAACTGACTGACATCACGGAGCCTTCATGTCAACATCGAACAGAATTGCTTTGAGTCTGGTATCGTACAGCGCGTGAATTTTGTCTCCAAGTAAAAAAAAAACCCTCTTTCTATGTTAATCCCCAACCCTTCGTACGCATGATTTTCCCAAAAATTCCACCGACAAACAAGAAACCACAAAATCCCCAATCTCCTGAAGTGGTACTTTTCAATAAAGTCTAACCCTTCCACATCAAATTAAACGAAAGGTAATTGAAAACAAATCGATAAAGTGGAAATAAAGTTGGTCAAATCTGGCTGACTGCCGTCACGGAGCCTTCATGTCAACATCGAACAGAATTTCTTTGGGCCTGGTATCGTACAGCGCATGAATTTTGCCTCCAAGTAAAAAAAACCCTCTTTCTAAGTTAATCCCCAACCCTTCGGACGCGTGATTCTCTCGACAAAGTCTAATCCATTCAACATCAAATTAAACGAAAGGTAATTGAAAACAAATCGAAGAAATGGAAGTAAAGTTAGTCAAATCTAATAAGGGAGGCGAAAAGATATTTATAGACAATTTCGGTTATCACTTTCGCTCGAGGAATGCCACCGATGAGTATAGATGGGTCTGCACATACAGAAAATCGATGTATTGCAGGAGTTCCGTCCTAACAAAGAAAATCGGCGATGAACATACAATAAGTCAACCACCGACAGAACACAGCCATCCAAAGTTGGAGGACGAGAATGCTATCAGGAAGTACATGAAAGCCTTTTGCAAGGCGAAACGTAACTCCCAACCCGCGCTTGAAACAGAAAAAGTAGCCTCAACGTGCAATGATGCTATGATGTTGTCATCGGAAGAGCCACTTAGTCCTGAAATTCCCCTCGAGCAAGATGAAACTTCAAACACACAAAAGCTTCCTCCCGTGGAGCTGGAAATGGATTTGCTCTTAAACAGTGATCAAATGGAAGGCGAAAGAATTGATATTAAACTGTGTCCATCCCCTCGGCCGCTGGTCCTAAAGCAACAGGAACCAGACGGCACAGTAAACGTCCGAATATTTCTAGAGGAAAGTCTGCTCAGTTCGTTCGTAATCGATGCACATTATACGTCCAATGTAAACATCCGGATATCCAAGGAGGAGTACCAACGACATCCTGGTTCCTAAGTATGCTAATAGTTGTATTTCAAGTTTTAATTATTATGAACGTGTATCAATGTATGATTGTCTAAAATAAATTTGTGTCGCAGAAATCCATTTGTTGATGTTTCATTATTTTGCTTTTCAAAGTCTGGCACTGACTGCGTCCGCCTTCACTTGTTGTCGCATTTTGCGAAGAAATTACGCAACTATAACCAAGAAAATGAAAATCCAAATGCACACACTTTCAGATTGAGAAGAACATTTCACTTTAATTACGTATTCTTCATCAATTTGCTTACAACAGATTTTCTAGAACTAGAATCGTTTAGGACTTTTACCAGGATGGTGCCTCGCCTGGCTTCAGCTCGCGGTAGTATAAGGCACTCTTATCGCGGAACCTGGTCATCCGTTGAGTTTCCTTAGTGTCCAAAAAGTGACCAAGTAAGCCTCCAAAGATGGGCAAACCTATCCAAACCCACTGTTTTGTGACACCGATAGCGCTAAGAACCATTTTTGTTTTTATCGTTTATTGTGTTAGCTTCTCTTGCTGTTGAGCTTTGAGGGAACGCTTCCACTTGCGAGTGTGAGACCAGTCGGCGTAAATTGTAGTTACTGCAAAAGTTGGGAAGAATATCACTGCACCGTACCGCTTCGCAAATGTTGCAACGAGTCCGCTGGCCATTAAACTGGGGAAGAAAAAATATTATCCAATTACGTAAGGTGGAAATGTCAAAAGGGAATGACAAAATGTCAACAAATTGATAGGAATGGCAGAGACAGAAGATTACATGGTTTGATTTCTAATGTTTAACAAACAGTGTTTCTGGCTTACTTTTACACAAAAAAATAGTAGGAAAATGTGAGAAGATTCGATTATTTTCCGCAGAAGTTTGACGGTTGGCTGTTCAAACTGATGAATGGAGTGTGTGGATTGTGTGGATGGTAATGCTTTACAGCGGTTGTTTGTGAGTCTTCCATTGTTTATTATAATTTACCACTACTATTTTTTATTCTCTCAAGACCTTATAAACATTTAGATTTGAAGAAAACGTAGTTTAAATAAATTAAATGAATTGAGAAAATATTTGTGACATTTCATATTTTTGAAATAAAAATAGATTTCAATTAGACATCAGTATAATGATATAGCAAGAAAATTGCACGTTACGAGTATTTTAGAAATGGTACAAATAATTCAATAAAACAAAAGAAAAATCTATTCATTAAGTTCTAACGCGTACGTGAGAGCATTTACTATTGAAAATGTGTCCTCCCCAACAGCATATTGTAATTTAGAAGTAAATATCCCATACTAAATAGTGGTTAGTATGAGGGCGGGTCAATAAGTCCGTGACTTTTGGAATAAAACACAGATTTTTTGATAAAAAAATAATTTTATTTTTCAACGTAGTCTCCCTTGAGCTCTATACACTTTGTCCAACGCTTCTCCAATTTTTTTATCCCTTCCAAAAAAAATGATTTGTCGAGGTCCTCAAAATAGGCCTTTGTTTGCGAGATGACTTCATCATTGGAGTCAAATCTTTTTCCACCAAGCCATTTCTTCAGGTTTGGGAACAAGAAGTAGTCGCTCGGAGCCAAATCTGGAGAATAGGGTGGATGAGGGAGCAATTCATAGCCCAATTCATGGATTTTTGCCATGGCAACTGCACATGTGTGCACCCTTGCATTGTCTTGGTGGAAAAGAACTTTTTTCTTGGCCAAATGAGGTCGGTTTTTTTTTCAAATCGTCATTGAATCGGTCCAATAAGTTGGCATAATATTCCCCATTGTTCTTCCCTTTTGAAGGTAGTCAATGAGGATTATCCCGCGTGCATCCCAAAAAACAGTCGCCATAACTTTATTGGCTGACAAACCCACCTTGGCCTTCTTTGGCGCCGATTCACCCTTAGAAACCCACTGTTTTGACTGTTGTTTGTTCTCTGGTGTGTTGTGATGGATCCATGTTTCGTCCACGGTTACAAAACGGCGCAAAAACTCCTCCATATTGCGATTAAACAACGCCAAACCTTCCTGTGAAGTGAAGCACACGAAATTCACTTTTTTCCATTTTCTCCTCAAATTAGTGAGTAGTCTGATAAAAATAGCTGTCAAACACAAACTAACTGACGCAGCAAGTTTAAATCTTGACAGGGGTCAACTGACAGATGCCTGTTGACAGGAGCAGTGTTGCTATTTCAGTAAAGAGGTCAGAAATTCAAAAAGTCACGGACTTATTGACCCGCCCTCGTAATTTGGTAGAACAAAGTACAAAGCGTAGCTAAAGCGCCCTGTTAACGCTAAAATATGGTACTCGTACCACTAAACAAGTTTTAGCTGATGTTGATCGTTTGCGGGCTGGTACGCGTACCAATTTTGATCTCACCAACATCAGAATTTTGTCTCACTAAAATCAAAACTGGTTTGATTTTTGTCGATGTTTGTGGGCGGAGTTTTGTGTTGCTGATACTATGTTTGAGTGTCTGCGCTCTCATCTGTCAACATTTACTCGAGCAAGCCATTTTATCAGTGAATTTCGTCGGGTGAACACACAAAATAACCGGGAAAAAATGGCAAACATTCCAAACACTGATGTTTGGAAATAATTTTTCGAGTGTTTTCACAGTCTACTTGACAGCTTTTGACAAATGAAGAGATGTGTTCAATTATGTTGGAGTGCATTGGTCTCAGCGTCTGCGGGTTTTAGTGGTACCATGTTTACTAGCACCATGTTTTAGTGTTTACAGGGCGCTTAAGATACTTTCTCAATACCACTATGAGGAGACATTTTAAAGTCTATAATTAACTTGAACTCATCAATATTTTCCATTTGAAAGCAATTAAACACTGCAATTAAGATTACTTGAAAAGGTAGTCGAGAAGTTTCAGGTGCAGTACTCCAATTTAAATTTAGGACCATCTGGTGCATGATAAAGTATAATATGTGTTAAGAGCAACTGAAATTGTAATAGACAAACTGAAAAACAAAGTATAGATTTAGAGCTTATACTAAAATTATGCTTAGCAAGCCGATATCTTAATAAGCTTAAATCCAAGCTTATAAATGCTATAAACTCTAGAAAGCTAACAGAGCCATAAAGAAATCCTATGTCGTCAACAATAGTAGTTAACTCCGCTTAAAATTTAGCCCAAATAAAGAATTTATTTAAATTAGGATTGGTCCTAAAATCGAACCCATTTTAATAAATTTATTTCCAGTCCTGGATACTTCGATTTTTACCCTTTGAAATCTATTCTCCAGGTAGGATTTGAACCACTCAAATATAAAGTTCCTAATACCTTCCTTTTTAAGACTTTTTAGAACTGTCTTGGTTGACCATGTCGAAGGCTTTAGTTATGCCCTCTAATTTTTTTCTTGTCCAAATTCAAGTAGATTTGGGAACAGAACATTAGAATAGCATATTCAATAGAGTTGACTCTTTGAAAACCAAATTGAACGGAATTAAAAAAAATTGCGTTTTACTCAAGAACTTAAAAACATAATTTAGAAATATTATCATTTCCATTTGAACTCGAATTTATTAAGGTGCCAATCGTTTCACTACTTCAATATGAATCTGAAGCTTGAATTTGTATCTGATATCAAACTGTCAAAAGTTGAATACATGTATAGCCGTAAGCGTCAGCACAATGCGTATCTGTGTGAATCTGTGTCTCGAAGTTGAAAAGCGAAGTTTTATAACGGTTCCAACTGCAGCATAGTCAAATTTTTGCAATAACAAAGTGCTGGTAAATAAAAAACATTTGGAACCACTGGGAACTTTTTTGCGTGGAAAATAGACCAGACAATGAAATCGTTGCTTTGTTCAGTACTTGTACGATGGTTAACGATTACCCTCATTTCTGGCTGATAATGTTGTTCAGGTTCTACATCCGTATCTTCAGACCTTGAATCCTCATCATCAGAAGGACTGTATTTAGACTCTGAAGCACTGAAGTCATTTGAGTCAGAGTCGTTTTCTTCCAAAAGACGTTGCAAATCGTCAGCTACTGCAGCCTTTCGAAAGCTAACTTTCACAGCACCAATGGGATATATGTGTCCCATCGATAAACACCAATAGGACATACATATATCCCCAGACTGATTTTGTTAGAAATAAACTGTTCTTGAGCACTAAATGCACGTAATGAAATTTACACAGTATGAAAACCTAAAAAAAACTTCGGATTTACAACTACTCGTAAGTAACCACTTTGTACAAGAATATTGAGTGCACTTTGCAAGAATCGACCGGCAACTGATTTATTCTGATAGTTGCTAAAAAAAATTGAATGTGCAAACTGATAAAAGTAACGATTAAAAAGCATGATCATACCTGAAATTACCAATTGGACCAATTTAAATAACATTTTCTTTCAAATATGGCTTTCTGGGATTCTTCGAACTTTGCTTGTGACATATGATCCCAATGGGAGCGAAAGGGTTAAGGGGTGTTTAACCACAATATGACAAGCGATCGGAAAGTCCGACGTCTCATCTCTTTGTACAGAATTTATTTTCACTATCTAAACTTGGGAAAGTCCGCAACCAACATTTAGTTACTTCAGACATAAGCTACGAAACGAGAGGACATAAGTGACATAAGTTCGTCCTTATGATTCGGTACTAAAGCCATCACCAAAGGCAGTTAGGCAGTAATCGAATTCAATGAATATTGTAATGCCAGGAAGCTGGGACTTATCATACAAGATGTATTTTCTCAGAATACTTTTTGCAACGTGAGGGAAAATA
Source organism: Volucella bombylans (assembly GCA_949129095.1). NCBI lineage: Eukaryota > Metazoa > Arthropoda > Insecta > Diptera > Syrphidae > Volucella > Volucella bombylans. The sequence continues at coordinate 98,766,682 of OX422143.1, read as the reverse complement.
GTCTCATAATAGGACTTCACATTATCGTCTAACTTGGTTGCCAACAATGTTGACACTGATACTTTCATGAGATTATTGGTTGAAAATTACTATCGGGGTTTCCATATCAGATCATAGGTGCATCGAATTCAGAATCGGAGGCGGGGTTAAGGTCTTGTTGAAGAGAAGGAATCCGCGTAATACTAACTAGACAGACTTTAAGGTGGAACCGGACAAGTTCGTCAATGTTCTATATAAGCTTAAGAGGAAGCTGTTCAGAACCAGATACTTACCAAATATTTTGAATTGAAATATTCAGCCCAAAACATGATTTTTTACGACTACGTAAGAAACCCTGAAAACTTCTAAACTTAACTTAAACCTTATACGGAGGAAGACTTGAACTTATGCAAATCGTAGCGAATAAAATATAAGACTAATATAAGACTTCCAAAAGTAATGCTAGTAATGACGCAAAATCGGAAAGGATATCTTCAGACATGCTCGACAAGAGGCAGTATGTCTTCGTTTACCTCGAAGCCTCTAGAAAATATGACTGAGGTTAATATGTTCAAAATTCTTTACGAATATATCCACTATCCAAAATGCTACGCGAAAGATTGTAGGAGATTACGTTTCAAAATCTGGTGCAATCTGTATGTACCCGTAGGTCGATTCACTGCTACACCATTAGTTTTTAGTAAATCCTCTCAAAACTAATGTTCTGCTCTTTTCGGAAGGAAGAGCGAAGTTGACGGACTCATCTGGTGGTTGAATGCATCATCATCTGTTTCTACAGCGAATCTGAGTATTTCGGTGTCACCCCTGATAAGAAACTTGTTTGGATTTTGGACATGTCACGTCGAAAACCTCGAAGGCGATGTCGGCAGAAGGAGCTCGTTTATGATTAGATCAATTACATCCTATGCATGGGTTGTCTGATGGAAAAAGCTTTCACATAAAGATGGTACCTCTGCTTTTACCAGACTCCAAAGAACGGACTGTCGCGGCTGTATGACTTGGATTTCTCAATATGCCTGGCTCCCTGGATAATTATAAAACGGGTTGCACTCTCAAAGCTATTTTCCGTTTAAAAAGAAATGACTTAAGTGCAACATGCACTGGGATTTTAAACGTCTTTGACTCTGGTCTTATGGACACCGTCTGATGAGTAAGACAAGTTTCGGCCAGAATCTGAGCCAGAAAAATAATGTAATCAGCTCTTCATGGATGGCTCCAAAACAGATGTCGGATGCGGCGCTGGTGTCTTTCTGCAGGACGACAACATTAGATTCCACTCTTTGTTAGGAAAACTTGCGTCTGTCTTCCAAGGGGAGATATACGCAATCCTGATGGCAACGAACTATATTGTGAACAACCGGTGAAGAGATCGTAGCATTTTCATCTGTAGTGACACCTGTTGAACCCTTATACGACTTTCAAGCTAGTTCGAGAGTGCAAGACTTCACTGAATGCAATCAGAAGGCTAAATTCACTGAGATTACTCTGGGTTCCAAAGTTTTCAAAGGTGCAACTTGCATTAGGACTGCATGCGTCTTCGGTCATGGCTTCCATTGACAGTTGGGCTATAACTACAAATAGCATGCCCCTGCACGATGCTGATAGACCAAATGAATGCTTTCCGAAGTCTCTTAGAGGTCATCGACATCGACTGCTTACTGCCTTGTAATCACATAAGTGTGGTAGACATAGTAGCTGCAGGTACTCGTCACTGTTGTTGTGGGTGCAGGTACTCTAGCCAGTTTACCACTAAGGCGCTTATTCATCTTTCTACCAAAGACTGAGAAATTCCAATAAAGGAGATGCAAGGATAGACTAGTTCTTTGTCTGGGTGCTCTGTTTTCGACAGAAAAAGAAAGAGGAACGGACGATCCTTCAAATGTAAAAGCACTATTTCGGTAAAATTCCAGGTTCATGACAGAGTCGACATTCAAAGTGTATGATAATTGACGGCAATCCTGTTCTTCTGACCAAGGAGAAGTTAAGAGATATCCAAACTAGAGACCAATGAAAATTATGAAAACACTTGTGTATTAAATCAGAGCATTGTCGGTGGTATATAAAGCAGAAACATATTTGTAAAATATGGTCAGATAAAAGTATGCTCGATGAAAGAAATTTCAATATCGTTTTTCCTATTTCCACGCTGTGTGCAAACATTTTAATAAAATTATGGATTTTTTCAAGGATTGCAAAAACAAAAAATATGTCAGGACACAAGGCTCGAATAACTTAGAACTTCAATCAACATGGAGTTTGCAACTAAAGACGATGAAGAAAAGATCGTGTTCACTGAAAGTAGAGTATAACTTCAATACTGCTTGAAACTGGTAGATTTTACACATGAATTGATTTAAACCATTATTAACCTTTCATAAGCCAACAAAGTGATTGGATTTGATGGCAGACCAGCAGAATTTTGCCTTATACCGATGAACAAAGTAAAATACAAGATATAGTAAAAAATTGTTTATAATCAGTGTAATTTAAGAATGTTTATTAAGTGCGAGCCTCATAGCAGTATCTGATTACTTATTTTGAAAAGTAAAAGTATACCTTCTCATAAACTGTCTTAGAAGGTATTCTCTCAATTCATCTATGAAAATATAAATGAACCAGAAACAACTTAATCTCTAAAAACCACAAAATAACCATCGATATATGTACATTGGTACTTTAGTTCTTTTTCAGGTTCCGCAATACCTTCTTCCGCGTACCCTTCAACTGGCCAAAGACCATACTTTGTGCATAGTCTTTGCCCAAAAGGCAGGCAGCTCCATCAATGACTAACTTCATCACAGCATGTGGCCAGTAACCTGGAGTTTGTCCAGCAATTCCGACCGTTGACAAAGCTGAACTAACATAGCAATCGGGAGATGGGATCATGAGGCTAGTCTTGCGAAATTTTGACATATTTGTAGCGACGAAGCCTGGTTGAATACTTTGTACGATAATTCCGTCGTCCTTATACTCACGTTGCAGGTCTGCACTGAATTTATCTACAAAGGCCTGGGTAAAAAGGTTGTCATTAGAGTGTAAGGTCGCTTTAGGTTATCAATAACAAACCTTAGTGCCACTATAGACACAGAGCAATGGGTTTGGAATGACTGCAGCAAGAGATGAAATGTTAATGATAACTCCTTTCTTTTTGGCCACAAATCGTGGCAAGATAATCTTGCTCATGTGTGTTACGGAATGAATATTAGCTGAAACAATATCCTGAAGGAATGTTTTGTTATCATCAGTATACGTGAGGAAGAATTCTGGATACTGATAGCTCATTCCAACATTATTGACTAGAACTCCAATGTTAATCCCTTCGAGAGTGGTTTGAATTTTTTCATAAATTTCAGGACCTCCAGTAAAATCGACAGCGATTGTTTTTACTTGAACTTTTGTTGCATCAGCTGAAAGAAAGGAATGGATTTGCTTTACTAAAAAGTTACAGAATGAAAGATGTCTTATCATGTGTTACCTATTTCCTTAGCGACAGCTTCCAATTTGCTTGGTGATCTGCTGATGAGCACAACATTAAGGCCCCTCTTTGCGAGCTGGAAAAAAAAGACTTCACTTTCAAATACGAGTATTAACAGGAAACAAAGCAATATATGATATGCTACCCCCAAAGGTCTTCAATGATTATTGGGTATGTTGAATTACTTTGGGATATATATATAGAATTTATCAGCAGAGACAATGTGATTAAGAGCTCTTTGAGAAAAGATAGTGTGTAGGAATGAAACGAAAGCCACCAACAAATTCTTGCAATTTTTTTTTGTCATTTCTCCCCAGTTTTATCATGTTATTAGGATAATGAACCTTTGGTTTTGTCTATAGATGCTTCAAAATTCGCGGTTGTAGCAGTTGTATTTCAAAACTATAAGCCTAGTTAGTTGCTAACAACGATACGCTCAAATCAAAAAAGAATTGTATGCGGCTGAGTTTGGGGCTACAAAGTTTCATCAATATATGTAGCTATGTACAACTACCATAAGCTACCTGTTTCGTTTTTTTAAAAAGACACGTGATAATGGCATTGGAAAGAAGTAATAGTTGATAGTATCCGGATATTGACAATCTTAATAATGCGTTTATTTCCACTGCTATAACTGAACCACGTTTCACTCCAAATTCTGTCTTTACTACCGGTTTTAACTTCAATTTTGATATTGTGTCAGAACTCGACGTAGTACATATTGTACGTAAGCTTAAATCGAATGCTATAAGAGAAGATGGAATACCTATCCGTTTCGTAAAGGTTATTCTACCTCATATTTTAAGTTGCCTTATGCACATAATTAACTTTTGCATAACTGATTCCAATTTTCCTGGTTGTTGGAAGTTGACCACTATCATACCCGTTCCGAAAAAGCCCCAGGCGTCTACATTTATTAAAAGTCTTTGAGAAGACTCTGGCTCACCAAATTGTAAACTTCATCAAGCAACATATTCCGTTCTCCATTGCAAGCTGACTTTCGGGCTAATCATGGCTGTTCTACAGCTATGGTCAAAATTCTCGACGACCCTTATAATTTTGATAAGAAAATTCCTGCTCTTACGAATAAGTATGTGTGTGACATCGTTTTCCTTTTCGAAAGACGGTGGATGATTTGCAACTAATGATGAATAGGCTCAGCATTTACTGTAAATGCTGAAACCCGAGTGTGAACCTGGATAAGTCAGAGGTGGCAGCGGCAGATTCACTCAAAGAGAAAAGTGGACGTATCAAGAAGAAATGGTTGAAGTTGTCCGTGAGTACAAACACCTAGGAATATTGGTATCTTTGGACTTAAATACGGAGAGGCATCTAGAAGCGCAAGTGTGGGGATACTGTTCTTTTGCTGAGGTTGAGATTAGTCCACTTAGCAAGTTCAATCCCTAATTATATGCTTCATCTAGAGACTGGTGCACCACCTACTATATGTTTTTGGAAGCTCTGAGACTGAATTTCGACTATATAATAAAAGTAATGGCGATGAGTATTGATATACTGCCAAAAGTTGTACTCAAGGGTGTAATTTTTAATATGAGAAATAGAGCAAGGTCCATTCAAGAATGGGAACATCTTGCGTCAGAACGTGGAGAGAGCTTATGCATAACATCCGATAAGCAATATGATATGCTTAAAAATAAAACTCAATACATTATTATCAAAAGTAGGTCAAAATACTAGTATGTACTATATAATCGATTTGTAATCGAAGCACAGTCCTCTCAATATAGAATCTACTACAGTAAACTAAAGTATTGTACAATATAGCAGAAAAACGTACTTTTGTAACGGCAATCCAATAGAGAAAATAAATTTAATATTTCAAATCAGAGGAGAGCTACTGAATTTGAATTTCATTCCACACCTCCCAGATTAATCTACGAGTATCTTGTGCAATTTTGGCAATATGGAGATTCGAGAGGATATAATTCAATTTCTAGCGATATGTCCAGTTTTGAAAGAAATTAGATTAAGATTCTTTAATTCGCATACTGTAGGGCTAGATGAAGCAATTAAAATTGCGAATGGAGATCGTGGGTGCGATCTACTTTACATCTTCTGCGTAAATGCACTTCGTTGTAGAAAATGTATAGTCGGAGAAGATTTTTAAGATTTAAAAAAAAATATCTCTGTAGATATTTCCTTTTGTAAAAATTTTTATATAAATTATTGTCACACTTAGAATATATTTAAATAATGTAATGAACTAATAATGAAAATAAAGGCCATGTCATTGTAGACTAACTACAATAGTAAATTTAGTAGAATCTTGATACTTGCATTAATTACAGAAAAGGTAACACAAAAGAACTTGTTCTTGTACATCCGATCCCTTTTTTGCCATGGGTGGCAAAAGGATTTATTTATTATTGTGATTTTTTTAAGACTAGATTTTATTTCCTATAATTCATTGTACAAAGTAATTTAAAATATATAATCATTTCAGAAATTAAGAATAAGAAAAATTCATGACATTCAGTGTAGAATGCCTCTTCAATGGGCTTAAGATTATAATGAACTAATTTTGGGTGGGGTGACCCTCAAAAGAAATATAGATATAACCACAGATGCTATAGGTTACATAGATATTGAACGCCGAAGGAAAAAATCTAACCATTTTTCCATTCAGTGGGACGTACCCATACGTCCCAGTTCGATCGAACTAGAGTGAATCATACTCAGACATGATGTTACTCTTAATTGTTTTGTATTATCAAGTTGCGTGTTCTGTTTGTTGGATAGAAGTTTACCGTTTTTCGCAATGTAATTTTTTTAAATCAAATTAGACTGATAATAAACATTATATTTGAGAACAGTAGGAAGGTCAAAGAAGAATGCGCTCACTTTAATGTTGTGTTTATTGAATAGTTGTTTTACGTTTTTTCCAGATAAAATTTGAATTTTTTAATTTTTGGATGCTATGTTTTTTTCTATCTTCCACGAACAATGCTTCCGTAATAGAACGAGGAGAGCAAAGTATAGAAGGTCCTTGCGATGCTCATAGTAAGGACTTTTTTCTTCAAACCATTTCGGATCTCTAGTATTTGTTATCCTTATGCATTGCAAGGCCATTGTCTCTCTTATATTTCTTTCTTGTTCTCTGAAAATTCTATTAAATACTTTGAAGTGAACTTTACAAAAGTTAAAAAATTCATTAGTTGGTGCCTTCAGACTTCCAAAGTTACTTCTTCGGGAATAATTTTTTGCAAAGATGAAAAATTCCGAAGGACATGTTATTTTTTCATCAGTTTTTAAAAATAGTTTGGAACAATTTAAACATTTGTTCTTTAAAAGCATTTTAAAAGCAAGATATCTAGTAAAATATCTCATTGCTTTTGTTTCTAATGTGATTTTAGTTTCGATTTCCATATCACAAATCCTTAAGCAATGAAGAAGTTTTTGGAATATTAGTTTGAGTTGGGGATAAGTCTACGTTTAAAAATTCTACATCATCATCATTACAGTTACTGAAAGGAGAAAAATTAATAAGATTTGAAGAGAGAATATTCGACATCAAAACATTAAATTCGTAAACAGACGGATTTTTGTTGCAACCACCTTTGATGCGAATAATAGAAAATACATTTTCTAATACATCTTGATGAATTCTCTTTGTTAGTAAATAATTCACCTTCTCATATAGGCCATTGTTTATATCATGACAAAGTAATAAAAATGTAAATTACAAAATGTTTCTGAATGGTCTGAAATATTGAGCCTTTCGATTTGAGACGTCGTAGATAGATATTTTATTTTTATTAAAAATTTTTATGGCAGTATGCGCTCTGTTTTTTTATAATGTTTTATTTTTAAATTTCTTAATTTAAGTTTGTAACTTAACAATATTTTTTTTAAAGTTGCATTTTTTTTCTCCTCTTTTGCACATCTTTCCAATAACTGATCGCACCTTGCTCACGAAATGCTGCAACTGCTTGACGTTCTTCTTCGTTTACTTAAAGGAGACTTCAGATCTTCTAAATTCAAGTTTGAATCCAAAACAGAATTTAAATTTAAGGAAGGAACAGCGAATGCCTTAAGATATTTTTTTTCCTACAAACTCGATACAAAAATGATCTCCACAAACAAAGTATTAGCTTTCATTTTTAAAACCTTTATCCACAAATTATTTAAAACTTCATTTTTTTTTTTAAATTTTGAAGTCCGCGAATTCCTTTTAGTTTTCCTACAAACAGAACAAGACACTCCAGATAATCTCTTGTCACCCATTGCCATCGAAAAATAAACTGCAAAATATAACATATATTATATCGCTGAAAAAGTACCCCTGACAAAATTTACTACGAAAAATTGTTCAGTCGCATAAATAAACATGAGGTAAAGCAACTACACAGCCAGCAAGCGCAACGCGCAGCTCCGTGAACTGTGGTTGTTTTATGTATGAAGATAAGGGTTGAAAACAGAAACCACAAACACATCTGCACGGCGCGGCGCATGCCTGCTCGTCGGCTGTACACACAATACAACACATACGATCCCAAGAATTGACTTCGGTTTTATAATACATTTTGTTCATACAAATTGTTCAGAACTTAAAGTTTGAAGTAAAAACAGGCAATTAAAAAGATTTGTTAGATTTTTTCCTTCGGCGTGCAATGTCTATGTACTATAAACTATTACGTCTGTGATATAACTCATTCAAGTAAAATAAATTAAGTTTAATAAAGAACAAAACAAAACAAAAAAAAACTATTACGTCTGTGATATAACTCATTCAAGTAAAATAAATTAAGTTTAATAAAGAACAAAAGGAGGAAATGAAAATAAAAACAAAATTTTATACCAAAACGTCTGAAATTAGAGATTCAACTTCAGAGTACATAATTATATCCAAAGTGGAGTATTGAAACAGTCCTTATTGAACGAGGGAGTTTATTAAATAGCCGAAAAGTTAAGACAGAAAAGAAGTTACGGAAGGAAGTAGTACGGAAATTTGGTATAGGTGGAAGATATGTGGCTTCTGAAGGTCATCCTGGAATCCAGGGAGAGCACCACATACTTAAAGTTATATACTTTCTAGATTAAAACATTTATTACTACAAGCTACATTACAAAAAAAAGTCGGACAAGAAAAACTGGAGGTTCAATTGCAGTTTAAAAGGCGATATCTTTGATACTTAATGCAGTTACGCTTCAAGCACATGCTTCTATCGCGAGTTTTGAGGTCATTTAAGGTTTAGATAAAAAAATAATTAGGTATAAAAAAATCACCTGGATGATCTTCTTCGAAATCAACCCAATACCACCCTGTTTAGTCACTGCTAACAAAATATGAAGATATTTTTACCTGTAACAAGGAAGATTTAGGGAGAACAAAAATCGCCAGGATAGGCAAACAGGAGTCACGACAAATCACCGAAAGCATGGTACGAAACGACATAATGAGGCCTTCGAACAGTCCATGGGCATCGCCAACCGTAATAATAAGAAAAAAGGATGAGTCGACAAGATTCTGTGTCAAGACGGATCTGAAAGCGTCATTGCCTGAAAGCTTTAAGCAAAAATGAGTGAAATTATTGTACCACACATAAAGAGCTACTCGCAATAATCAGATCTGTAGAACATTTTCCCGAAATCTCATTTCATTATACATTTAAACTAATTAAAATTAAATTCTTAAGACAACTATTGCACATCATTTGTACATTAAATAAGCTAAACTGCTCTCTTCTGAGAGGGGATGAGGTGTTCATTATATATATAATACATATATATTAAAACACTTAAGTGTGTACATTAAATAAATATAAGTTACTATTTAATACACATGCACATACACTTTGTACAGTAAGTTAGTCAGTAAGTTGAGTCAGTTAATAAAGAATTACCAACTAAGACGGACGATGTTTTCTTTAAATATAACACTGGAACGTAGTCTTTCAGTACAATTTTCATTTTAACTCCAGTATTTTTAGACAGTATTGGCTTATACTCTGAGATCAGTTTTTGAAGGTGACATCTGTAGTTTATATTAGCTACGAGTACATGCTCAAGATTTGGCGCAAGCAGTTCTTCTTCACCAATGTCGTTTTACAAAATTCCTTCACTAACACTTCTTCACTGTTTTCTTCGCTGGGTTGCCTCCCGCTGTTCGTAGCCTTTATTAATTGGATGCATTCTGCTCGTCCTTCTTTCAGTCGTCAATCTACTTCCCATTACTAGATCGTATGGTATAATCTTTTCAGGAGCTACATGGACTATAAGTTCAACTGTCAATAACAACTTCAGCATTAAAACTTCCCAAAGTTTGCATCAACTCTGATCCAATTCCACGAATTGACATAGTCTTCAGGCGATCCGAACTTGATGTAAATTGTTGGATTTGTTAAATTATAATCCCGGAGTCTATCAGAGCTTTTAGCTTCTTGCCCATCACAAAAACATATTGGAAGATTTAGTTGGTTCCCGATGTCAATGCCGCACAACTTTGATTTGACTCAAAACATTCTTTTGCTCGATGCCCAAAGTTGTTGCAAAGAAAGCACTTCGTTGCTTTGCTTTTACAAATACAATCTTTGCTGAAGAGCGATATACTCATAGGTACATATTTCCACAGTTAAAGCAGCGTTTAATTTTGTCGTAATTGGAATTATTAGTATATTGTTTTATTTATTAGTCTATTGCTTGATTTTAGCAGCTCTTGTTTTAAACACTTCGTTTGTTCCGCAGCTCTTTAATATTCTCAGCCCGTAATGAATAGATTTATTGAATACTATACCATTATGTACTGAGTCTTTGATTTTACTTTTATCTCATCATGTGAAGCGATTTTCAAAACTCTGTAAACATATTCCTGGTACGATTCATCGATTTTCTTCTTAATGGAACTAAGCCGTGCGTCGATGATCTTCCCTGCTGTTCATTGTTTGAGTAAATTCTCTAGCCAATTATTCTTTTTTTTTTTTCTATGAGTTGACGTTATGGCACTCAAACTCAATAAAAAGTTTTGCTGAACCACGTAACAAATCTTTTTGAACAAGCAACTTTTTGCGAATCAGTCCGGTCACATAATTCAGCTGTCTACTCAAAGTTAATAATCCAACACTGTGCACTTTGTGAATTGTCGCCGCTAAACACTTCCAATGCCTCTTCTACATCCTTGAACCTGAGCGTTGGATTGATGCAGTACCATTTCTGGTTGTGGATCGGCTTAGATCATTGAATGAGACTCTTCATACTCTTCATCGTTGTCATCATCATTGTCGTCGTCTTCTTCATCGTCGTCTGGTTCATCAGTTTGTAATTCAGATTTCTTACCTATTGCCTTAAATTCAAATTTCGTAGTTTCTTTTTCAACTCAGCAACTGTAAGCGTTTTGATGCCATTGTCTTCTTCATCATCTTCGTCTTGTTCTTCATCGTAGTTATTGACATCGCAAGTCGAATGCTTGCGCAGCCGCTCTCGCAACACACACTTACTTTCTTTAAGTGAAAGCCTAAGAGATTCCAGGATTTCTCCGATCTGTGTCGACATCAATGTGTTTGGGGTTTTCGTTTTCTGCCATCTTAACCTCTGTGTCGGCATCGTTGGCAACAAAGAAAAGTATATATAAGATGAACGTCTATTTATCTTAATTCCATTTTTGTAGCAAAACGCATAAGTTGACTTTCTTAATTCTTTATTATATTTCTGAGCCGTAGATACAATTTTGCAAAAACAAAGAAAGAATATAAGTAGATAAAAGAAAAGTATAACAAGAATTAAGATTTCGTTAAAGATTAGGGGTGACTTTACACCCTACATATTGTATATATGAATAATTTTAACTTCATACCATTATTTAGAAAATGCTTCAAACAGGCTATAAACAATAAAATGTCTTTCTTTTAAATGTCATTGACTAATAATTCGGAGCCAATGTCCATCGTTGTCTCTATTTATTTACTCCTTGCGCCTTCGCTGATGTATAATTATTCTTCTCTTGTATGTCTATATTGTTGTAGCCATATACGATTTTGTTAAAGAGTTAAATAGGAATAGGTAGAGTAAGCGTAAGTTGACAGGACTCAATTATTTTAGCAGTGAAAGAGTTAAATGTAGGACATGCTAGTCTACTCGCGCTGCATTGCGCCCTCCCTCAACCAATCGACCTAAATGAAGTTAACTTCAATCACTAATGCTAATTCTAGGAAAGAAAGGAAACCCGATACCCTCGCCTGAATTTCGAATATCATAAAATCGAGGGTGAATAAAAACTGCTACGTATTTCTCAACGAGGCGGCCATGACATTGCTTTGTGTTCCAGATAAATCAGACGTAGTTAGTTAGGCGGTTAGTATGTAGGTACCTTCATAACGTGAAGTTACAAATGTCCAAATCTAAACAAATGACACACTTTCAAGCGCCTTCACAGACTAGCCATAGATGGACTCATCGGAATAACTGTGAGACATCTAGACAAATATACTCGATCTCAAACGATCAGGAGAGCTCTATACCATAATCACTATACACTATGCCATAATCATGCGCAATGATTATTTAATTTTGACAACGCTTCTGCAGAAGCTACACTAACGAAGATGGAAAAAAAATTGTGGCGCACTTCATTTGTTCCTTCCACCTGTTCTGCTTTGTCACGCATCATAATGCAATCCCTACGCAGTTACCAATTCCAAGATTACGTTTTCTTGTCTTTAGAGCTCTGTAAAACAGAGTATACTTGAAAAAATCGACTTTTGGACCAGGAGTGATCTGCAGACCCCAAGATCTAGGGTCTAAAAAACAAAAAAAACTATCACTAGACTTTATGTAGACTATTCATGTGAAAAAGAATAAAATTCAAAAGTGAGAGTAATGAGTTTATTTCATTAAAGCTTACTCGCTAATTTAAAAGCAATAAAATATCATTTTTGCTAAACAAGTTTAGACGTATTCGTATAATAATATGCACGTAGATCCATTAAAAATGCATTCAAAATTTAAACGACAATTTAGATAGAGATTTTTTGAATAAAGTTTGATGGAGGGTTAAGCAGAGCCATTTGTCTTGATTACATAGTACGAAATTTCATAACATCTGTGATAGATACCTTTCTCCTCTGACATCGACGACATGACAAAGTGAAGAATTTCCTGTTTAAATTGAAATATTTCAACAAAAATAAAGCAACCATCATCGAAGAATTGCAATTAATTCTAGGTCTGCTGAGTACAATTCATTGCACTTTATTTTCCGTATTGACTTTTCGATGACATGGCGTGAATTTTAATGTCTAAGTGAATTTTTAACATAAATTGTCACGTTCGGTTTAGTAGAGAACAAAAAATCGTGCCTAAAATAATGTGGTTCAAGTTGGACATATTCATTTATGACTGGCATGAGCAGTTTGGTTTCCGAAGGTGCTCCGAAGGGAGTCAATTTAAGTTCACTGAATGAATTGTTTCTATAAAATTACTCATTTAGACTTGCAAATATTACCCATCATTTGGTTTTGACTTTGAAGTGGAATATTTTAAATATTTTTTTTTTAATAAAAATCTATCATACGAGTATACGAGTATGCTGATGTGACGTCTCAAATTCATTTGAAACTCAGTTTCTAGGCTGAGGGTAACCGAAGCTAATTTTAGATTTCAAATGGATCGTACGATAAATGGTTTTGTAATGACATTGTTTGCACATTGCATTTCTAAGTGTAATGGAAATTTAAAACCAAACGATGATGGGGAAATGAGGTTTCAATGTTTATTTAATGATTTTGTATGCGATTTTTATTTTAAACAGAAACCGATAGGCGAATAGAACTTGTGAATTTAAGCAAACAAATTTGTTAAACATAAGACTAACAGATTAACAACCTTAAACTGCAAGTTGTTGTTTTTGATGCTGCAGTGCTCATATTGTCATTAGATGAATGTTTGTAAAGCAACCAATGGGCAGTTGATTCCATTCGTAAGTTAAAAGCTTATATAAGGTACTCAAACTCCTAAGTTACTTTGTTTTATCTATTAATATCTGTTGCCAACGAAACAATGAGACGTTCAAAGTATTGATTTTTCACTTTCAATAATGCATTTGCTTAACTAATACGAGTAGATACAAAGAAAATAAAATAGTAGATATATTGAGGACCTTTATCTGGGAGGTTTCACAAGATCTACTCGTATATCACAAGATAAATTGTCATAAATTTGAAGGAATCTTGATTTAGTTCTTATCATCTAAGGAAATCATTAACCAAATCGTTAAAATCTTCAATCAAAAACATTGACTTGCGATAGACTCGTGCATAATTAATCAGAAAGCGAACGCGGTTTGTCGGATTTATATTAAAAACGTAATCTTTCAGTCTTTCGAATGAAGATGAGCAAGCGCTTCAGTGACAAGTTGCTTACAGTCCAATACCCACCAAGTCGACGCCGAGTACTTGCAGCCTGATGCGAACATAAGTCGGACATTCACAGGGGTAGTGCTTCGCTGTGTCATCATTTTCACAGCAAGGATGTTTCATCACTTATGCCAAGCATATTTAAGTGCTTAGCAAAAGTGAAATGCCCTGTTCTCATGCCAGTAAGCAGTATTTCCTACTGTGGGACAGCAGGATGACAGCTGACCTCTTAGAGACGTCGAAAGCATTCGTTAGGTCTGCCGGCAGCCTGGAGGGTCATGCTATCTGCAGTAGTGCTCATATGAGCCCCACCTATCAATGGAAGCTCGCGGACGCAAATTGTTCTAATGTAGATTTGGGTCCTAACTCTCCACTGAGCCTTACTTAGCAAATTTATCGGCATTTCATTTCCCGTGATCTCATTGTGACTTGGGACAAAGACAAATCTCAGTGAATTTAGCCTTCTGACTGCGTTCAGCGAAGTCTCGCATTCTCGAACTAGCTTGAAAGCGGAGCTAGGCTTGCTAAGGAAAGGTCTCATGCAGCCGCGAGAGACTGTTCTTTGGAGTATGACGTATTTTCGTATAGGATACAATTGGCCTTATGATAGCCGTAAGTACCAAAGGACCCTTTTAGGTGGCTCATTTGCACATCTAAGCCACGTCAGTTTCAGTTTTTATGCATTTTTATTTTTTTAACTTAATTTACTCTTAATATGCTAAACAAAAAACGCTTAAAAATTAGCTTAAATTGCTTACAAATAATCTTATTCTAACTTACTGGCCCCATGCGGGCACAATCATCTAAGCCACGTTGTCTGACCTAGGTACACATGCCGTTAAAAGTGCCTTTGTCGAAAGCATCCTCTATGTCGATGAAAATGACTAGTGCGTATTCCTTCTTTGTCGACTTTGCCTTCAATTCGACCTACCAGATTTTGAAGCGCACTCTCGCAAAATCTTCCGCGTTGGTACGCATGTTGCATCTCAGACAGAGGATGCATTCAGAAAGTAGTTTTACGCACATGAAGCATATAAATACGTTCGTATGTCTACAATATGGTGGTTAAATATATTGACTACTATGTTAGAGGATCTGCATTCAAATATCGGCAAATACTGAAAATCTAAAAAAGCATTTTTCTGACGCCATTACCCTTTGATTGCCTATCAAAAACTTTCTTATTCCTTTATAGCTCGGATTCGGCAGCAAATCGTAGGTAGATCATTTTATCTTTGCATAAAATGGTAATATGAACAGTGAATGGAGAGATTGGGTCCAAACCGGACTCTGCGACATTAATTAATTTATTTATTTTATTTAAGTTGATGTAATTGGAAGAACACAGTGAGCCGTCAATGTTCCTTTCGTACGTAAGTATTGAGGAGGAAGCTGCCAAGATGGGTGTTATCAGGAAAGTAGACACACCACTGATGCTTGACCAGAACGTTGCAATTTATAACTACGAGGCATTTAAGCACTTCGTCTACCGCATTAGAGATTGTCAGCATATAAGTTGGGGCACGCAAGTAGAAGGGGACCACAACCACCAACTTGGAGTGTGGCACTGGAGTCAGCTAACTGCAGAGGTTGTTGGTTAAGGTTTTCCTCGGACTGTAGCCCCACATAAGAAGTAAGTAAGCCTTATAGTAAGATGAAAATGGATTTAAAAGTTAAGAAAAGTCCTTTTAGAGCGATTTAAATGGAGTGAGTCACAGCTAGATCAAAACTAAACTATCTACCTACGGATCTGCAATTGCCAGGAAATCGCCTGATAATCCAGGCTTTTATGTACTTTATCTAAATTAAGCAAGATTTAATAGGTCTGAAGGCCTACTATGCAGCGTTCAAAAGGATCAAATCAACTTTTTATTGTTAAATTAAAATATAATGTCGGAAGATAATAAAACCAATGGAAGAATCATAACCTTTCGAAAATATTTTTAAATACTACACTCATTTTGTTTGGTCGCCATTTAAAAAAAAAAGAGTTATTTAAATTTAGCTGGCAGAATCATTGCGCATGAATTGCATCGGAGAGGCTTACCTATATCATCATTTCCAGCAGGACCAAACCACATGACAGAGAGCCAGTGATTTGAAACGGTTTGTGACGTAGTAACCATTTTAAATACAAATTAATGCTTTCTGTGGTTCGTCTGAGTTTACGCAGCTTTTACATAGCAGGCTTTCTTCCACAAAATCAGGATTATGGTATTTATGCAAAATGGTAGATTATTACAGAAATCCAATGGCACTACAAGGTACAAGGCAAGGTCTATGTGATTTCTCATAGTCATAAAATATACTTGCCAACATTGAACAAATGTAATGTATCACATCACTTGTCGATAAGCCTAAGATAAAGTTATAAAAAGAACGCTTTCAAACTTTCGTCGAAAGAGAGATAAAAGTAAACATCAAGCGCACACTAGAAAAATCAAATGCAGCCGTTATATGTAGTCAAATAAGTCAGTTGTGGAAGTAAGCTTCATTGTCTGCTATTGCAACCGTATTTCCAACCAACTGAGTTGGAGGACGCAGGCCCAGTTTTTTGTTTTTTTTTTGTTTTTATAAAAGTGTTGCTGAATTGATTTTTACCGGGACGACGACGTCGGTCACATATTTACCGCGATTCATCATGACTTAGCAAAATAACAGATAAGTTGTATGGCGTGATTTGCAAAACTCACTCACTTCACATACAAAGCATACAACACTTTTACAGAAAGTATGATACTCGTAAGCTCAGTGAAATACGGCAATAAGAAGTGAAACAATTATACAATATCATACCGCCCGCCCGTTGAATGGTCGATGGCCATGGTACTACATCATTAAACATACTTTAATATCCTTAATAAAAATTCCGTAACACAATCACTCACCGCCTTGGCGTATGCTTTTCCAATTCCATCTGTAGCTCCGGTTATCACTGCAACAAAAGAGAGATAAGATATTTTTAATTGAACTTTCAACTGAGTGTTGTTCGACCGAAAACCGATAAGAAATTCTTTTATTTTTCACAACACAGAAATAAGTTGTGTTTTTGTTTGTTTTGTTTTTAATACTTTTGGAAAACCAAATCACATACCAGCCCATTCACCCAGCCGTTTGAAATCCACTCTCGGCCCAAATAGTTTCGGTCCAAAGACATTCGAATACAACCAGGGCAGAACTTTTCTCACTATCTGATAGGTCACAAATAGTATTGCAATACTACCGGCGATATTCCATGTGGTGGCACAAAACTTTTCGTTCGATTGCTCGGTCATTCTAAATAGAAAAAGTACAATGTGTTCCGGAAATAGATGTACGCCGCCGCCCGTTTTAATTGACACAACTTGACAACGTTTACGTTATCACTGATATTGAGGTGACTTTTTTATATTTTCAATTTTCAAAAAAATAATCAAAACTAAGTGCTTATGGATTTACGGATAGCTATGCGAGTGTATGCATCTGGAAGTGCCCTTTTTGAATAATTGTGTGTCGTACATTTCCCCGCGACCAATTGGCTTTCTCTGCGCTAGTGGCCCGACGTACTCATAGCGTACTCCTATGGTAGTGTATAATCGTTTATGTGTAGAATAGAAATTTATACGGAGAGTGCTGATTGCTGAATACTAAATACATTTCGATTCATTTCATTTGGGTAATCATGTGTTTTTCAAGGCGACGAGTATGCGCAAAACCGAACAACATCGTCACCCAGTGGCGTGGTGTGGTATTATCGGCTTTTCCCCTATATCTGTCGAATTTCATATTTGAATCTAGGAAATAAAGGGTGCAATAGTATTTTGTTTGTTCGCATAGATACGACATACGAAGAGTGAAATGCCGTGGGACGGGTTAGACGGGAGTTGCAAAACGATTCTACAGAATCTTATGTATTCATAAGATGAATTATATTTTCATACTCGTGAAGAAATGCGCATGAACTGATTGGGGTAGTTTTAGAAAGAGGGTGAGAAAAAATGGGGTGTTTTTTTTTTCTCATTTATTAATAGGATGCAGAGAAAATGTGTGGTTTCTCTTACTGCATTTCATTTAAAAGAGGCATTCAACTTATTTCGTATTCCGAGTCTCTTTTTGATGGAGTGAAGTCCCAGTTTTTCGTAAGCCTTAGAGACACGTAAGTGGCTAAATGACACATTATAATCTGGACAGTCGTTTTCACGATTTGCAGCTATCTCCTCTTATATACATTCATATTAAGATTAAATGGAGAATGAATATCTTTTCAAGAAGAAACAAAAGTCCTGATTACATCCTAAGGTGAAAACGACGATACATATCCTACTGTTGATATCCTCTCACTGTCTTCGATGGGTTTTTCATAGTTTCAATAATTCTTTCGGTAGCAAATTTCTCAATTATCTCATATCATAGAAGAGACCCAGGAGAAGATGAGCACAAAGGGATGCAGGAAGTAGAATATTCGATCTAAAACATAAAACAGAGAGTCAAATCCCATCCATGTCCTTCTATACTGGCACTATAGAGTTTAACAAAAAAATCGGAATTCCTTATAGTGATGGTCATTTGAATGTATTCAGTTATACGAGTAGTACGCCTCATAACTATATACGGGTCACTGGTTTAGTGGTCTTCATTAGTGGAGAAAAATTACTCATTTGATACAACCAACGGCAGAAATAGGAAACACGAGTGTTATTTCCTTTCTAAAAGTATACCTTCAACTTATTGATTCCATTTAAAATCTACAAAAGCATTCAGGCTCAAAGAATCTGGGAGGTATTCTCATTACTGTTCTGATCATGGCTCCAAGAAACCACAGCTCCCACTGAATCCAGAATGTATAGTTCAATGTTAGGGCTGTGAAAATTTTATAAGTCTCGAGGCATTGATTGGCCTTTATAAATGTGTATACAAATATACGAGGGCGGGTCAATAAGTCCGTGACTTTTTGAATTTCTGACCTCTTTACTAAAACAGCAACACTGCTCCTGTCAACAGGCAATTGTCAGTTGACTCCTGTCAAAATTTAAACTTGCTGCGTCAGTTAGTTTGTGTTTGACAGCTATTTTTATCAGACTACTCACTAATTTGAGGAGAAAATTTGAGGAGAAAAAAGACAATGCAAGGGTGCACACATGTGCAGTTGCCATGGCAAAAATCCATGAATTGGGCTATGAATTGCTCCCTCATCCACCCTATTCTCCAGATTTGGCTCCGAGCGACTACTTCTTGTTCCCAAACCTGAAGAAATGGCTTGGTGGAAAAAGATTTGACTCCAATGATGAAGTCATCTCGCAAGCAAAGGCCTATTTTGAGGACCTCGACAAATCATTTTTTTTGGAAGGGATAAAAAAATTGGAGAAGCGTTGGACAAAGTGTATAGAGCTCAAGGGAGACTACGTTGAAAAATAAAATTATTTTTTTATCAAAAAATCTGTGTTTTATTCCAAAAGTCACGGACTTATAGACCCGCCCTCGTATAATATTCTATAGCGGGTGCGGCGGACTTTTGCAGAAACACTGAATTTATTCAATAAAACCATTTTCTAGGCGCTTTCAGTATTTTCTAGACGAATGTGCTAGCAATTCGTGAGACAAGTTGAATTTCTTGTGGATCAATATCCAAGTCAGTAAGTAATAGCCAAGTTTTTCTGAAACTATTCGGGTATTCCTTTAACAAACTGAAAGAAATTTTAATCCCAAGATATATGCAAGTTCTAGTGCCTTTTGTCACCGTTGAGAGTGCCTTCAACAATGTCAAAGCAGAGGCCACGACAACAGAGTTGTCTGAAAGTGTTGATAAGCCAGCTTATCAGTCCGGCAACAGTCCGGGGTAGACCTGAGAATCAACCGACAAGCGTCTGCAGCCACTTCGATCTTTAGCTAGCTGATTCCAGTTTCGCACGCTAGATCCCCTTCCACTTATGTGCGCCACTTGAGTCGCCGTCTTCCTCTATTGCGGTGTCCCTCGGGGGCGGATTCGAAGACTTTCCGGACCGAAGAATTGGTGTTCATCCAGTCTACATGACCCAGCCACCTGAGTCGTTGGACCTTCTTGCTAAGTCGGTGTCTCTGTATAGCCTGTACAGTTCATCGTTGTATCTCCCGGATAATTTTCCTCTCAAAGCAGCCGAGAGCGCCCTCATCCATTTTTGATAAAGATGAAGAGGAATGAATCCTCTGTACCATAGAGCAAGACTGAGATTATTAAGGTCTTTTTGTTGTTCAAGAGAGGGCTTTACTGGTCAATTGCCTTCTTGGCTCAAAGAAGCAGGGTTTGGCAAGAGTTATTCTCTGTTTGATCTCAGCGCTAGTGTCGTTGTCTGAATTAATAGCGTAGCTTAGGTAGTCAAAGTCCTTAACTACCTCAAAATTATATCTGTCGAGCGTGACGTTCTGTCGGAGACCTTGTTGACCGTTAAAGCAATATCATCGGCGTATGTGAGTAATGGGATGGACTTTTGAAATATTGTGCCTCTTATGTTGGGGCGTGAGTTTTGCACTATTCTATTAAAAATCGCATCCGCTTATCTAAAGCCTTTTTTGACATCAAAGGTGGTAGTGAGTTCTTTACCGACCTTGATGGAGTAGCGTGCATTCTCCATCGTCCTACTGCACAATCGGACCAGTTTGGCAAATATGCCAAACCAAGACATTGCTCTGTATAGCTCGTCTCTACAGATGTTGTCATATGCGGCCTTAAAATCGATGAATGGGTGGGGTGAATCGATTTGGAGTTCATGGTTTTTTCCAAAATCTTCTGTAGTGTGAATATTTGGTCGATGTTGGACTATTCTGGCCTGAAGCCACACTGATATGTAGCAATCAGGTTGTTGACGAACGGCTTCAGGCATTCACTCAATACGGCAGATAGGATCTTGTAGGGGATGATAAGAAGGCTCATGCCTCTGTAGTTGGCACAGTTCATGCGGTCTCCTTTCTTTCTTCTTGAGGATCGGATAAACAATGCTGAGGTTCTATTCATCAGGCGTACTTTCGTCCGACCATATTTTACAGATCAGTTTATGTATGTAAGGAGCATAGCCAAGTCATCGCCTGCCACTTTGAAGAGCTCGGCAGTTTGGCCATCCGCTCCATCAAAATTGTTTGACTTAAGCTTAGATATGGCTATCTTCACCACATCCAGGTCGGGTAGATGGAATTTTTGATCTACAGCGTCCAGGTTGAAAGGTTCAAAGGCCCATTTTGCCTGACAGCAGTATTTGGTTCGTCATCGCTGTTATACAGTCTACAGAAATACTTTTTCCAAATCCTCAGGATCATCGACTGCGACTCTACTACGATGTTCCTTTATTTATCTCTACAGGCTTTGGTTCAGGTTCGTATTCGTGTCATGTTTTTTCGGCTACAATAAGGCAATGGTCCGAGTCGATGTTGATCCCTCGGCTAGCGTCGATCGTAATGTGGTCAATCTAGTTGACGGTTGATTGATCAGGAGTTCTCAAAGTCCCCTTGTAAATATCGAGATGTGGTAAGTGCGTTCTACCTACGACAAAATTTAGACCCACGGCAAAGTCCATTAGCCTGAATCCGTTGTCGGAGGTGGTGTCGTGCAGGCGATACCTTCCGACAGTATTACTAAAGATGCCCTCTCTTCCTAGCTTTGCATTAAAATCGGCAAGGACAAGTTTAATGTCATATCTAGGGCACTGCTCATAGATTTTGCCTAAGAGCTCGTAGAAGCAATCTATGGTGTCGTCGACTTTACTCCTTTGTTCATTCATTCTCTTTTTGTCCAATAATATCTACTTTGCAACAGTCCAGGACTTAACATTCCACATGTAGTTACGAAGTTCGTTGTCCTTGTTTCATTTGCAGTGGCTGTCAATAGTAAATCCGTCCATATCCGAGGCATATTGTTGCTTCGTAACTACATATTTTTTCCAACCCCACACCTGAGGGCCAGTTCCATTATAATACCCCTAGAACGAGCGATCAGCTAGACCGAAGCCAGTAACCCATTCGATGATGTGAGCGTTGCCGTCGGTCCATTAAGGGCTCATCCGCCACCATCTCTTTTCCAAGACCCTGACTTAGTTTTTCTTTACCGGCCTAAGCACCAAATATTTCGAAATAGCCCGGATAAGGTTTCATTTATTTTGTTCCCGGATTTTACTTCACCTTTGATTCCATCTAGGGAATTCATCCTCTGTTCTGTTTATAGTGCTACCACTATAAGGTAAAATAAGCACAATTGATGTATAGAAACAGTTGCATGTAGTTAGGTATAGCCAGGCTGACACCTCTCAGTGTCAGATCCACAGCACCCAACCATCAACTTTCATCTTCTATGGAAGATAATAGACTTTGGAATAGGAAAGACTATAAAATATTTGATTATGACATTAGAGTTGTATCACTGGCCGGCACCCAGATACTCTAAGACATCTAATAAATAGTCTCCAGAACTGGACTTATCCTATCTATTGATTTAATAACTCTCTCCAATTTTTCCAATCAAAGTTTCTCGGAACGAATCTGAACTTTTGATGCAATGATGGATTGATGGATTGATGAATTGAGAAGCAAGAACGTACGTAGTAACATAAAAAGTAACATATTTGCGTCAAATTTTACGATATTGGTATAATGCTAAGGTTTCATGTCCAATATGGCACGAAGCGCCATCCTGCTAAAAACATAATCTTCCAGAAAAGTTTCGTCAATATTTTTGAAGCAATCATTAATCATTGTCAGGTATCGTTGGCCATTGACTGTAACGCGAGCTCTGGCCTCATTGAAAACAAAAAATGAGTAAAGATAATAACCAATGGTACCACCTGTGTGAAGACCACAAAAACCGTGTGCTTTTGTGGGTGTAATTGAATCTCATGTATCTCTTTTACATTTACCTCACTCCAGAAACGGTTGCTTTCTGTTTACAAATCAATTGAGTCAAAAGTAAACGTCGTCACCAAGCACGATTTTGAAGGCGGATATATTTTTACAAAATGTTCCACATAGTGAATGGACCAAAGCCTACATTTTGCGATCGATGCCAATTTGGCAATTCCGAATCCTCCGCCATACTGCAGTTTTCGGTTCGGTTTCGGTGTTCTGTATTCTCTTCAATATTTGATTTATCACAACCTCCTCAGACGTGCTTTAGTTCCTCTAATAGTTTAGAAAATACTGCACAAGTTTCGCATTCGACAAACTATTATAGTATTATGTCTCTCTTTCTGAAGCTGTCTGCCATCAGTGCAGCGATATGTTAGTACAGCAGTACACAGTCAATCCATGATCATTGGAGATGGTCACCATTTCTTACTACAAATTCTCTAACTATGAATTATTTTCTTTGCTGTACCAAGCAATAGACAATTTCTTCACTTCCCTTATCTTCAATATTCATGTTCAGATAAGTTTATTGTCAAGAATTAGACCAAATTCTCTAATACTTTTTGAAAGCTAGAATGGTAAATTGAAAGGTCAATTGTTCAGTTTTTCAGAACTCCAGTTGATCCTTAATAGCAGAGAACTGAGGTTTATTGTAATCCTTGGTCGTTGCATCTTTCCAGATTTTGGGATAAAAACGACATTAACCTCTTTCGATGGCATGCGTATCTACATCTACAGTATGATGGCCGGAATTCTATGTGACTTTATATAACTTCTGTTGCCAGTGCTTTCAGTATTATGATTTAATTTAAAATATTATCATTGCTTGAAGCAATGTGTCTACAGTTAAGTCTTACTCCAGTGCCATTACAAATCTGGACATTGAAAAGTGTGTTTTCAACAGCAGTTCTTCGGTTTCTATGCCGGAATTGTACCATGTCCCGTCTTCTTTCTGCATGGACGAAGCTGCTGATGGTTCCGAAAACATTCATACATATATCTTTTGCAGAAACACTGAATTTATTCAATAAAACCATTTTCTAGGCGCTTTCAGTATTTTCTAGACGAATGTGCTAGCAATTCGTGAGACAAGTTGAATTTCTTGTGGATCAATATCCAAGTCAGTAAGTAATAGCCAAGTTTTTCTGAAACTATTCGGGTATTCCTTTAACAAACTGAAAGAAATTTTAATCCCAAGATATATGCAAGTTCTAGTGCCTTTTGTCACCGTTGAGAGTGCCTTCAACAATGTCAAAGCAGAGGCCACGACAACAGAGTTGTCTGAAAGTGTTGATAAGCCAGCTTATCAGTCCGGCAACAGTCCGGGGTAGACCTGAGAATCAACCGACAAGCGTCTGCAGCCACTTCGATCTTTAGCTAGCTGATTCCAGTTTCGCACGCTAGATCCCCTTCCATTTATGTGCGCCACTTGAGTCGCCGTCTTCCTCTATTGCGGTGTCCCTCGGGGGCGGATTCGAAGACTTTCCGGACCGAAGAATTGGTGTTCATCCAGTCTACATGACCCAGCCACCTGAGTCGTTGGACATTCTTGCTAAGTCGGTGTCTCTGTATAGCCTGTACAGTTCATCGTTGTATCTCCCGGATAATTTTCCTCTCAAAGCAGCCGAGAGCGCCCTCATCCATTTTTGATAAAGATGAAGAGGAATGAAGCCTCTGTACCATAGAGCAAGACTGAGATTATTAAGGTCTTTTTGTTGTTCAAGAGAGGGCTTTACTGGTCAATTGCCTTCTTGGCTCAAAGAAGCAGGGTTTGGCAAGAGTTATTCTCTGTTTGATCTCAGCGCTAGTGTCGTTGTCTGAATTAATAGCGTAGCTTAGGTAGTCAAAGTCCTTAACTACCTCAAAATTATATCTGTCGAGCGTGACGTTCTGTCGGAGACCTTGTTGACCGTTAAAGCAATATCATCGGCGTATGTGAGTAATGGGATGGACTTTTGAAATATTGTGCCTCTTATGTTGGGGCGTGAGTTTTGCACTATTCTATTAAAAATCGCATCCGCTTATCTAAAGCCTTTTTTGACATCAAAGGTGGTAGTGAGTTCTTTACCGACCTTGATGGAGTAGCGTGCATTATCCATCGTCCTACTGCACAATCGGACCAGTTTGGCAGATATGCCAAACCAAGACATTGCTCTGTATAGCTCGTCTCTACAGATGTTGTCATATGCGGCCTTAAAATCGATGAATGGGTGGGGTGAATCGATTTGGAGTTCATGGTTTTTTCCAAAATCTTCTGTAATGTGAATATTTGGTCGATGTTGGACTATTCTGGCCTGAAGCCACACTGATATGTAGCAATCAGGTTGTTGACGAACGGCTTCAGGCATTCACTCAATACGGCAGATAGGATCTTGTAGGGGATGATAAGAAGGCTCATGCCTCTGTAGTTGGCACAGTTCATGCGGTCTCCTTTCTTTCTTCTTGAGGATCGGATAAACAATGCTGAGGTTCTATTCATCAGGCGTACTTTCGTCCGACCATATTTTACAGATCAGTTTATGTATGCTCCTTACCAAGTCATCGCCTGCCACTTTGAAGAGCTCGGCAGTTTGGCCATCCGCTCCATCAAAATTGTTTGACTTAAGCTTAGATATGGCTATCTTCACCACATCCAGGTCGGGTAGATGGAATTTTTGATCTACAGCGTCCAGGTTGAAAGGTTCAAAGGCCCATTTTGCCTGACAGCAGTATTTGGTTCGTCATCGCTGTTATACAGTCTACAGAAATACTTTTTCCAAATCCTCAGGATCATCGACTGCGACTCTACTACGATGTTCCTTTATTTATCTCTACAGGCTTTGGTTCAGGTTCGTATTCGTGTCATGTTTTTTCGGCTACAATAAGGCAATGGTCCGAGTCGATGTTGATCCCTCGGCTAGCGTCGATCGTAATGTGGTCAATCTAGTTGACGGTTGATTGATCAGGAGTTCTCAAAGTCCCCTTGTAAATATCGAGATGTGGTAAGTGCGTTCTACCTACGACAAAATTTAGACCCACGGCAAAGTCCATTAGCCTGAATCCGTTGTCGGAGGTGGTGTCGTGCAGGCGATACCTTCCGACAGTATTACTAAAGATGCCCTCTCTTCCTAGCTTTGCATTAAAATCGGCAAGGACAAGTTTAATGTCATATCTAGGGCACTGCTCATAGATTTTGCCTAAGAGCTCGTAGAAGCAATCTATGGTGTCGTCGACTTTACTCCTTTGTTCATTCATTCTCTTTTTGTCCAATAATATCTACTTTGCAACAGTCCAGGACTTAACATTCCACATGTAGTTACGAAGTTCGTTGTCCTTGTTTCATTTGCAGTGGCTGTCAATAGTAAATCCGTCCATATCCGAGGCATATTGTTGCTTCGTAACTACATATTTTTTCCAACCCCACACCTGAGGGCCAGTTCCATTATAATACCCCTAGAACGAGCGATCAGCTAGACCGAAGCCAGTAACCCATTCGATGATGTGAGCGTTGCCGTCGGTCCATTAAGGGCTCATCCGCCACCATCTCTTTTCCAAGACCCTGACTTAGTTTTTCTTTACCGGCCTAAGCACCAAATATTTCGAAATAGCCCGGATAAGGTTTCATTTATTTTGTTCCCGGATTTTACTTCACCTTTGATTCCATCTAGGGAATTCATCCTCTGTTCTGTTTATAGTGCTACCACTATAAGGTAAAATAAGCACAATTGATGTATAGAAACAGTTGCATGTAGTTAGGTATAGCCAGGCTGACACCTCTCAGTGTCAGATCCACAGCACCCAACCATCAACTTTCATCTTCTATGGAAGATAATAGACTTTGGAATAGGAAAGACTATAAAATATTTGATTATGACATTAGAGTTGTATCACTGGCCGGCACCCAGATACTCTAAGACATCTAATAAATAGTCTCCAGAACTGGACTTATCCTATCTATTGATTTAATAACTCTCTCCAATTTTTCCAATCAAAGTTTCTCGGAACGAATCTGAACTTTTGATGCAATGATGGATTGATGGATTGATGAATTGAGAAGCAAGAACGTACGTAGTAACATAAAAAGTAACATATTTGCGTCAAATTTTACGATATTGGTATAATGCTAAGGTTTCATGTCCAATATGGCACGAAGCGCCATCCTGCTAAAAACATAATCTTCCAGAAAAGTTTCGTCAATATTTTTGAAGCAATCATTAATCATTGTCAGGTATCGTTGGCCATTGACTGTAACGCGAGCTCTGGCCTCATTGAAAACAAAAAATGAGTAAAGATAATAACCAATGGTACCACCTGTGTGAAGACCACAAAAACCGTGTGCTTTTGTGGGTGTAATTGAATCTCATGTATCTCTTTTACATTTACCTCACTCCAGAAACGGTTGCTTTCTGTTTACAAATCAATTGAGTCAAAAGTAAACGTCGTCACCAAGCACGATTTTGAAGGCGGATATATTTTTACAAAATGTTCCACATAGTGAATGGACCAAAGCCTACATTTTGCGATCGATGCCAATTTGGCAATTCCGAATCCTCCGCCATACTGCAGTTTTCGGTTCGGTTTCGGTGTTCTGTATTCTCTTCAATATTTGATTTATCACAACCTCCTCAGACGTGCTTTAGTTCCTCTAATAGTTTAGAAAATACTGCACTAGTTTCGCATTCGACAAACTATTATAGTATTATGTCTCTCTTTCTGAAGCTGTCTGCCATCAGTGCAGCGATATGTTAGTACAGCAGTACACAGTCAATCCATGATCATTGGAGATGGTCACCATTTCTTACTACAAATTCTCTAACTATGAATTATTTTCTTTGCTGTACCAAGCAATAGACAATTTCTTCACTTCCCTTATCTTCAATATTCATGTTCAGATAAGTTTATTGTCAAGAATTAGACCAAATTCTCTAATACTTTTTGAAAGCTAGAATGGTAAATTGAAAGGTCAATTGTTCAGTTTTTCAGAACTCCAGTTGATCCTTAATAGCAGAGAACTGAGGTTTATTGTAATCCTTGGTCGTTGCATCTTTCCAGATTTTGGGATAAAAACGACATTAACCTCTTTCGATGGCATGCGTATCTACATCTACAGTATGATGGCCGGAATTCTATGTGACTTTATATAACTTCTGTTGCCAGTGCTTTCAGTATTATGATTTAATTTAAAATATTATCATTGCTTGAAGCAATGTGTCTACAGTTAAGTCTTACTCCAGTGCCATTACAAATCTGGACATTGAAAAGTGTGTTTTCAACAGCAGTTCTTCGGTTTCTATGCCGGAATTGTACCATGTCCCGTCTTCTTTCTGCATGGACGAAGCTGCTGATGGTTCCGAAAACATTCATACATATATCGAGTTTACAAAAGTGTGTGGCACAACAATGTCAGTTGCTATAAATCATCAGTTTTGAATATGGAAAGAAACTGGATTACCGTAGATATATTTTATTTTATATTTATTATTATTTTCACCTACAGTGTTTATAACGACATTTTTCAAAATTCTTTTTATCCCATGTACATTGCCGTAAAACCAATTTCCTTTTCTTGTTATTGTGAATTTACCTGAGTTTACATTGCGGCTGCTAAAAACGTCAAAACCAAACATGACACTTACTATAGGATCCTGCAAAATTTAAACAAATTCGGAAAGAATATTAAGAGCATTTTATTTCTTCTAATTTCCTAAGTAAAACAATAACGATGTGCACTTATTCTTAAAAAATCAGTAGCTCCAATGTTGCACTTAAGTAATTCAAGCAATGTAATCATTAAAAAATAAACTATTTAGCCTTAAAGACAAACCTCAACCCAATAATATTGGAACCATGAGCAATAAACACAGTAAGCACTATTCAGCAAGAAACCATTTATTGTACCAAACAACATCATCTATTCTTCCAGTTGTCCTCCTAATCCTTTCTGTGATTTACATACAGACTGCGAGTCTAAAAGCCAACGTTTGTCGATTCAGTGAAATTTTCGTGAACCCAGACCATGTGCAATGCTGTCCATCAAACCATGGCCTTGGGAAATCCATTTACATTTTGTACGATGTCAATCCACCGGAAGGTTTTAACCTCCGCCGAGATGTTTACATTCGCTTGGCGGTCTTTGTGCGAAACCTTCGAATGCAAAGTGGCCGGGAGCATGTTAAATTGGTATTGCCACCGTTTAGGAGGTTATATCACTGGAAATCAAGTCACGTTTATCAAGACAATGTGTTGTGGTCTAGATTTTTTGATATTTCAAGTATGAAACTATTTGCGCCTGTGATAGATTTTAACGAATTTCTCGAGGAAATTCGTGAAACTCTAGTCGATTCAAGTCGGATACCAGTGGACTTGGTGTATCAGTTGAAGCATTTCGATGATATGTTTGAAAATGGGGTGTTTCGTGATAAATATGAGATTGAGAAATGTAAAAGAGAAGATCATTTGCGGGGACATTTACTTCAGCAGCCTCGACTAACTGAGAACAAGTTTATTTGTTTGCGATTCCAAGGAGGAGCGAGTTTACTTGAAAATGTTTTGGATACTTCTATACAAAGGTACTCATCGGAAGTAATTACAAAATATTAAACTGAACTCTCTTAATTTTAAGGCTTCAAAGTTCGCCAAAGATATTCAGTTTTCTTAACGCAGAAATCGTGCTGCACGATCATTGGGGCAGTGACGAATTCTGGATGGCACGACGTTCAATGCGCTTCAATCACGAGCTTGTTAGAGTAGCAAATAAATTCCGAAGGGATTTCCTTAATTCAACAGATGAATTTGATGCAGTGCAGAGACCACCTAGCTGGCTGGATGAGAAGGTTAATTTTTTGCTGTCGGATTTGCATTTTGAATTGAAATTAATTTTTTCTATTAGCCATATCGAGGTGCAATGGGTGGAGATTATTTGTGTGCACATTTACGTCGCGGGGACTTCATACATGGTCGAGAGAAAACTACACCGACACTGAAGTCCGCAGCGGCTCAAATTAGGAACAAAATGCGCGAGTTGTCCTTGGATAAATTGTTTATTTCTAGTGATTGCTCGCAATTTGGTATGTGGTTGCACTTTGGTTGAAGATATAGAAATGCCTACGTGTCTTTGAATTTTTTAGAATTTAAAAATCTCAAGTCCTACCTTCAGAGGGGTAGAGTGTATCGGTATATGACGGAATCGTTAGAGCAAAAGACAATCCTTAAGGACGGAGGCATAGCCATTATAGATCAAATCATATGTTCTCATGCGAGGTAGGTACTCCTATATTTGATAAATTTTTTGTGTAAATCGTTTTGCAAGGAGTGATTTCCAATTGCGGTTTCACTTGGTCGAATTGTATGGCGAATCCACTGTCATTTGTTGGTTGGTTTGAGATAGAATGTGGCCAGATGATTGATCAATATCTAATCGGAAAGTTAGCCATAATAAGTACTAGCAAGAAAAGTTGCGCGTAAGAAGATAGGAATCGTCCAAAATACCGCCAACGATCGAAGTCAACATATCTTTGACAAATACTTCTAAGAATTAGCAATATGTAGAGTGGTCAGTTCACTGATATGCAAATGTGAAACCGATTAATGAACAACGTTAACACTAATGTTAAGCACTACGGCTTAAGCGAATAAGGTCGCTTTATCCGCAATATAGACCTAACTAAACTGCCAAATGCGAGAGGATGGCATAAAATACTTCACTGCCATCGTATCTCTACCGCTACTGGTACCAGACTCTAAGCTCCTTCGAAATGTGATGATTGGTATAAAGCTCTCGAGAAGAACAAACAGATAGAGTCTTACATCTGCGTACAAATTCACCATTACAACCTTGAATTTGTTGTATGATCGGAAGTAGGCGAAATTTGGCTTAGCGCTACAGTACAAAACAGGAACATATGCGAAGAATATCTTATAAAAGTGATAGAGACTGACAAAAAAGTTGATCTTCCGAGCTCAATGGTAGCAAGAAGTCACTCGACTCTAATTGAATCCAGAAGTTTCAGAAAAAATCTCAAGCAAAAGGCAGGTTTATATTGACCCTCAAGCTAGGGTATTTAGTGAGCGCAAAATTTAGCGGACGTCTAATAAAGAAATTACTTGCTTGCATAATGAGCTCGCCTTCCAGTTTTTCCGGTTCTCAAATCAGGGTGTTGGGTTTCGAAGGCCATCTTGGTTTAAACATTTTCTCTCGGTCATTCAAAGTAGCTGAACCAGTGTAGGCTTCATAGAATTCACGGTTGTGCCTACTACGTAGCTGTGGCTGCTTCTGTGTCGCATGCGGCGTTGCTAGACTTGTTGATTTTAAATCATCTCGTAACTAAGACCAAGAGTTTACTGATGTGTATTTTTTTTTTAATAACTTAACTCCTAGAGGTTATGATTACTCTTAAAATGCTGGAGCTAAGTTTCAATTTTTGTTAAAAATCGTATAGAGAGAGAAGAAAGATGTTTGGGCTCTGAGACTACGAGTATTTCGCTCCACTGGTGGCATCCAACATTTAATGGGAGACTAAATTATTAGTTTTATTGGACTTGTACTGTAGGCAACCACTCAGCTTGTGTGATTTTAGTTGCCTGAAAAAAAGAACGTCTTTCGGCCTTCGAACAAGCCAAAACGAGATAATTTGCTCGGTTTGCAGTTTATCTATTACCGGTTGCTTAATGCAAAGACTTGCGGGAACGCATAATGAACGACGTGGATGTCGCTACTGATATTATCCCAGAAACTTTGGAATGAGATCCTTTATTCCTCATTACATTGAGGGCGTCAAACCAAAATAAAACACGTGGTACAAATTGAGCTGTAAATAGGTTATCAGAAGACTACTTTTCTTAAGAATGTGTAATTCCAATTCGACTAAAAACTGAACACTTTCTACGGTGTCCCAAATAGTAAAAGTTTTTGGTCGTTCTTAAAAAACATTAAAAACTCATCGTCATCTCCCATCTCAGCGCCCGTCTGCTTGGTGAGACCTTCGCAACCAGTTCAACGCTTCTAGATTGTATCATATCTACACCTACACTAGAGAGCGCTGGAAATTCCATGGGACGAATCCACTTTCGAAATCCACACAAAAAGCAAGAGCATTGAAAGGTCTTAATATACACATATCCGGTCCCGTTGGTATATCTCACTTATTTGCACCCTGGCAAACCATTGCGTAAGCTTTTCCATCAATCCTACTTCTTTAGAGTCTTTCTGAACAGTATTTGTCCAGCTAATCCATAAAAAAAACACGAATCTTCCTTTCTCTGCTACGAACCTTTTTCCCAACGTCATGGGAACGTTGATTAACCGTCAGCTCATGAAATATCTTGAGACACAGAAACTTCTCACACGGTTTTCGTAGAAAGATGTCAACTGTATATTGACGACAGTACTCTCTACTTTTCATATTCGTTCGCAGACTCATTTCCCTGCTCATTAAATTTCGATATTACAGCATTACTAATTGGGGTACCATCAACAGAGTAATATTGAATGTTTTCAAAACACAATGCTAAAACGATACTTAGAAACCCAGCCATTAGCCATGAATACAACTTGCATTGTCGAAGCCGAAGAATAACAACCTTCTAGGTTTCTTCCAGGGAATACTAAATACTAATACTAAAATTCCTAAACCGTACAACTCGCTTATTGAATGAACTGTCGAGCTCTTTATTTCCTACTCATTATAATCAACAAACGTTCAAAATCAAAGTAGATACATCGATATCTCTCTTTCTTTTTACCCATATTGCCCGCGAGAGGGGCATATCTCATATTTTAAGAAATTTTAAGAAGTGAAAATATGGTATCTGACGAAGTATTAACAAATCTTGCAAAAGTCTTCCTCGTGTGTCAAACTGCTTCGCAAATGATTTTCACAAAAATTCTGTTACGGCCAATGATAATCGTGAAATCCATTTTGACATGGATATGTCTAATCGCTTGTCTTTCTGAAAAATGTGTCTGTCACAAAATGTGTCCCATGTTTTTGCTTTCCTTCTACCATTCAGTGATCGTACTCTGTGTGCGTATTTGGTGTTGTTGTTGGGTTTGTGTGCTTCACAACGAATCAATTGTGCAAAGGAATGGGGTATTGTAGAACAGTCTGTACATGGACACATGAATCGTCGTCGATCTGTTTCTCGACATTGTGTGTGTGTTACAAATATACGTTTCACCCTTTGTGCATATTTGTTTTCTTTTTCCTCCTTTAGCCTTTTGCCCAATGCATCCAATTGTGGGAAAAGATGTAGTATGATGCGCTGTTTATGTGTAATGCAGGTGGTTTAAGGGTGGTATGTAGTTGATTCATAAAAGTCTATACACAGTTGTTTTGCTTCTCTTCTTTTATTTGATTGATCGTATATTCCTACCTTGTGTTGTGTGTACAATAGGTTGCCGGAACAGGGGTGGATGGAAAAAAAAATAATTGTAAGAAAGGATGTGGTACTTTTGTTCTCAGTGCATAGCGTAGGAAGAAGGGCTAAATGAATTTGTCGCTTGGACATCCTTTAACTTACTGCCAGTAGATAAAATACTGGATTTGAGATTTTAAATGGCTCCGCAAATCTGCGGTAGAAAGAAAACGTGAATATCGTAATTGTAAGCGCGATCTCAATTTGCGTTGCAGTGATGAATTTTTTCAGTTTCTTTGCAATATGCCATTTAGTTCCGATACATCAAAGCAAAAAAGTTTGAAAAGTTTTTAGAATTTCGCACTTTGAATAAGGTGTCAAAAAGTGCCGCGGATCGCAAACGGAAATCACGCCTGTGTCCAGTTGGTGATGAATCAAAACGCGAAGCTGACAAACAATGAAAGTGTGATTTTCGTTTGAAACAATTAAGGTTTTGTCGTCGTATGTCTATAAGACATATCCATGTACCAATGTATCTGCATGTCGTGTAGATACTTTCAGCAGTTTACTGCTTTTTTTTGTATAGGTTCTCCTAAAATATTATATTATTATTATAAACATTTCTCTTTATTTGTATTTCCCTAGGTACTTCATTGGCACCTACGAAAGTACATTTACCTACCGAATCTATGAGGAGCGTGAAATACTCGGATTTCCCAAAAACACCACATTTAATACGTTTTGCAAACACGAGGACTTAGCTAACTGTGCAAAGAATTCCATTTGGCCTATAGTATACGATTAAAACCTTTCAAATACTCTAGCTAACATTATTGAATTGAATTATATATTTAAGTTTTTAAAGATACTTGACGCTTTTTACTTAATTCATAAGGCTAATAATAAAAATGACCCAAAATGAAAAACTTGAGAATTTTGCGATTTGGTAAGTGCAAAGATACTGAGTCAAGGTCGGTTTTTATTGCACTCATTGTTTTATTCGTATGTCCTTACTCCCACAAAGGAATCCCACACCACTTGGCCTTTTGTCAGATTATTGATATGAATTTGAATGCATAATTATATGTTGTATTCGTATATTGGACTTTGCTTACATGTATAGCTTACATGGCAAGTGCTTTTTCATAGAATGCAGTTAGGTTTAGTATTTTAGTGGATGACAGTTGTTAAAGACGTTAGTTTCAAGTGTGTAGTACGAGGTTTTCAGAGTATCTCAAATCTAAGTGACTGCAGTTCTATTTTTAAGTGGAAATTAATTTAATTAAGTGGTTAAGAAGATAAGGCAACATGAAAGCATCATCATTCTCGTTACGCGTTATGCGTCGTGTAAGTAAGTTTGAATATACATATGTGTTGTTTAACTGCCGATTAAAGGTAAGTATTTGGTGAATGAACGGATATGATATCCACTTGAGTGCGGTGAATTAATACAAATTAGTATATTAAAATTATATATTAAATAGTAACTTAAGTAAGTAGTGTACTCATGTAACTACAACGTACTGGATTCTTGTGTACTTCATTTGTATTTCATATTTTATTCCATTTATGTTTCACTGTGTTAGGAAGTATCACTTTGATCATGGCAATTTAGTCAATAATTGTTTTATCTACGCACGATTTTTAAAAAGACTGATAATACCAATGTTTTATTGAATAAAATCCAAGCAATGGTATTTCTTTTAAGAGCTATAGAATTTTTTGTTTAAACAGTAATGAAAGGACTTGAATTTGAATTAAAAATCTTTATTCATCATGAAGAATGGTTCATGAGATTTTGTTTTGAGCACTATTTCAGGCATATGGCTTGCTCGGCTGTTTTCACGGAAACGCATCCTGTCGGTCAAATTTTACCCAAGTCTTTCGAGCACTCAAGGCTCTATTTCACCAATATTGTG
Source organism: Volucella bombylans (assembly GCA_949129095.1). Lineage (NCBI taxonomy): Eukaryota > Metazoa > Arthropoda > Insecta > Diptera > Syrphidae > Volucella > Volucella bombylans. The sequence continues at coordinate 98,731,745 of OX422143.1, read as the reverse complement.
TTGAATGTCATGAGTACCTTCTGAATTTGTCTTGCTTCAGAAACATCAATTTCGCTTGTTCACAAATCAATTGATGCAAAAATAGTCTCGTCATTTCTTTTCGGTGAAAATAAGGGTCAGCTTCAAGCTGCTTAAGAACTTATGTCGCAGGTCATAGTCTCGTGGCTTTAGTTCCAGCACCAGCTAGATTGATGGTGAATTGACGATTCCGAATATTCCGCCACATTTTCACTTACAACGGCTATGATTCGGTCTGTATGCACATTACGTTGACGCGTTTTTATCTTTGCGTGATGTAGGGTGTATGTGATACGAAATGATGACTGACCTAACAATTGTTTGATAAAGGAATGTAAAAAGAGCTTTGCATTTATGTTAACCGAAACATTGTTGTTTGTACTTGGCCACTGCCGTTACTGTATAACTCTCTTATGCAGCAGAAGCAGTGACTGAGTGCATATAACAACTGATGAATAGCGGGTTGCGAGTGTAAGTTCTTTTAGTGCACTGTTTCATTTTGTTGTAAGGGCATAACATATACAACAATTTGATTCGGTAAATCAACGTCAGAATTTTCAGGTTGCAGCTTTACTTAGCATCGTCGGTGTTTGCAAATATACGCGGGGTAAAAAGTAATCACTTTTCTGCGTACGTCCACGTCTGTAAATTCAGACCAGATGTTTTGGCACTTAGTGAAATACAGGTAGATCCCCGCCCACACCTCTCAGATCACTCTCATCTGAAACTATCTGGCTACGAACTAGTGCCACTATTCTATTCTCATTGCGGTCTCGCCATTCCAATTCTACCATGTAGCCCCCGGAATTAAATTTCATGTGGTTAAAATTCCATTTCCGTAAGCAAATTATACACTACTGCTTTATTCCCAGAAGTCTCAAACTACACAGCAATTCCACCTCTAACGAGTTTGATGCGCTGTCTGACTCCATGTAAAGAATTGTTTCCCTGTATCCTCACACTGAAATCGTTATTACGGGCGATTTCAATATACACAATTCTGGGTGGCTTCGACACTCGAAGGACACTGTGTTGGGATCTTCGCTGCAGAAAACAATTTGACCCAGCTTGTAAACGAGCCCACGTTAATTCATACCGGCAACACCCTGGACTTATTTTTAACTTATCACCCTGATAAATACACCGTTGATGTGTTGTCCCCTCTAGGCTCGTAGGACCACTGTGTTATATCAGCTAATTTCTCGTACGCCGTACACATAATTAGAGAAAACACCGTATGGTAATACGATAATGCCATTTGCAGCAGACTTAACAGCTTCTTTAGGAATTTTAATTAGTTATGTTTCCTCGATAACGACGTGGATGCTGCTGCTGATATTATCACAGACTCTATTATTTTTAGAATGAGATCCATTATCCCTCAGATTAAGAGTATCAGGCCAGAGGAAAAGTCATGGTATGTCGGAATTAGAGAAATATTTTTTCAGTCCTATAAGTCCAACCCGACAGAGGAAAACCGAAAAAACTTCAAACGGGCCAGGAATGACTGCAACGTCTTTCTTAAGCAATACGATCAAAAGTTGGGACAAAAAATACTACAAAGTAAAAGCTTTTGGTCACTTGTCAAAAACATTAGAAATTCTGCCTCATGCTTTATCCCAACGCTCATTTACAATGACATTCTTTGAAATTGAGCTTTGTCTCCGCTTACACTTGAGTGCGTCGAATTTTCAATGGGACGAATTCACTTTCGCACTTGTGTAGTAGCAAGATCTTAGAATAGTATAGCATATCTCCCCTTCTCCTGAAGAGGTGTTCTTCCACACTGACAAAACCACCGCTTAAGCTTTTCCATCGATCCTTCTCTTTAAGACTCTTTCCGAGCAGATGGAAAACAGCATTTGTCCAGCCCGTCCCTAAAAAACGGCGAATCTTCTCTCTTCAAGGTCATGGAAACGCTGATAAGCCGTCAGCTCATGAAATATCTCGAAACACGAAAACAGGTCCACTGGTGGTTTGATGGCATGCCTCGCCGAAAAGTGGAACCAAAGTCTACACCAATATGATAGTTGCACTTGATATTTCTAAGGCATTTGAAAGAGTTTGACATCAGGCTCTTTTGTCGAAAATGCGTGCTTGTGGAACCGATGAATCGCTTCTTCAATGGATTCGAAAGTACCTTTCAGAACGTTCAATTCCAGTTGTCTTGGATGGTTTCAAGTCTGATGTTCACAAAATAAAACAAGACTCCGTTCTGTCTCCGACACTATTTTTAATTTTCATCAATGATCTCTTATCTGTTACTTCTAATCCAATATATTCCTTTACTGACGACAGTACTCCCTGCTTTTCATATTCGTTTCCGAACTCTCGTCCCTGTTCTTAAATTCATTAAATTCCGATATTGACAGCATAAGAGTGAAATTGAATGCTTCCAAAATACAATGATGTCTGCTGTTGTTAAAGAATTTAAATACACAGCCATTATCCATGAATGGCACTTGCATCGTTGAAACCGAAAAACTTTCCATTCCCGGTATGTGTGTCAATGACAACTTACGTTGGAATGACCACATATTCGATGTCGCCAAAAATGCTGCGAAATGTCTAGGTTTCCTCAAACGACGTAAGAAATACTTTTCCCCATCTGATTTGCCCTCAATATATAAAGCATTCATCCGCCCAAAATTGGAGTACAGTAGTCACATCTGGTCAGGTGCTACCAATATCACTCAGTCAATGGACACCCTTGAACGCCGACGAAATGTCTCGTGTCTCACTTTGCTAGTGGAAGTCATTATAACATTCAAACATTTAAAACCAACGTACATCGGTACCTGTCTTTCTTTCCTCCCTAAATGTCCTTCGTGTGCAAATATTTTAAGGGTACATTAACCCCTACTTGCCCTATTATTATTATTTTTTTGTACGCAGCCCTGTTAGGAGTTGGAAATGGCAGTGTTGCTCGAAAATATTCATTATTCCTGTGCCACAGGTTTTCTGGTAGAACATTCGAATGCTGTTTCGATCATAGGGTTTTCTAAGCTATGATACAATAGATCTTCTACTGGCTAGATATTCTCATAATTTATTACTCAGCTGCTATCTTCAGGTGCTTTTTTTGAAGATGGGAAATATGTTAGTGTTGGTTTTTTTTAATCTATTTGATGATTTTGTCACACTGGTTCCACATATCTGTTTTGTTGACTAAGCATTATCGGGTTGATGATTAAGGTGCTATCTTTAAGTTTTAGCAGCCATTAGTTCATTTTCATTGTGTCTACTTGAAAGAAAAAAAACAAGTTTACGAGAACTTAATGGGGAGTGAAATCTGAGGTTGTCGTCTTTAACAAAACCGCTGGTGCCGGTTTCGGAGTCATCCGTAAAGATTCGAGTATATTTTATTTCTGCCTCATATTGTGTCATTTCGTCAAACGGCATCTCCACAAACTAAGAGTCAAATGACAATCGATGCACAAGGCTAACGAAACTCCAATGTGAGTTATACCACTGGCCACTTCTTTTTCAAAAGAGACTTGAACATCAAGGAGAGAGATTCTGGGAGATTTTCGATGCGAGATATTTATTCCAAAGAAGTTAGCTACCTAGAATTACACCGAGACATTTGACTTCGTTGAAGAATCGGAGGGTGATACCTTTTAAGACTAAATAAGTAAAATCAATCATTATCCTCCTTCTCAAAAAGAAAACAACCTCAAGTCTGAGAGATTATACTGATATCCCCTTGCTGGTAAACTAATCGCCATCCTGGAAGTGCGATGGGATGAGCCGGACAGAAGGCGGATGGAAAACTGTAATATATACGAGTACTATATTGATATTTATTATTTATTTAAACATAACTTACACAAAAAGAATGATTTCTTGTAAGTAGCGTGAGGCTTAAGGAAAATTCGAGAGAGTATTTAGAAGTAAAAGTGTACATGTGTTATAAATCTAAGATAGAAGGAAATTAAGAAAATGGGTTTATTATTCATATGCTATCAGAACTCTATTGATGTATATAAATTTAAAGCTAATGTTTAGAGGGAGACTAGGATGATGAAAGGAATTTCAGGATGAAGGTTCTAAAAGTGCGGTAATTTGCGATACTTCTTATTTCGATTGGTAGAGAATTCCACTGACGAGTGGTATAAACAAAGAAAGTGCGTTCGGATGCCGAGCAGGAGTATCTTGGTTGGATAATCACATGCGATCGCTGCGTAACTGGAAAGTCCAATTTTCTATAGAGATACGAGTAATCTGGTTGGCCAGTTCGCATGACTTGGTGGATGCAACACAAAGCTCTGAATTTCAAAAAGTTAACAAAGGAACAGCCAATGATTTTTATTGAGTGTTGTGATACGTGGTCATAACGTCGAAGATTGTAAATGTATCTGGTAGTGTTGTTAAATATAACATTTAAAATTCGTAACAAGTTAGAGTCGGTGTTACAATAAACTTCGCAGCAGTACAGCAGAGTAGGTAGAAGAATAGCTTTACCCAGTAAAGTTTTGGTTGCGATAGGGACGAAGTGTTTTGAGACCCATAAAACGCCAATGACAGCATTAATTTTACCAATGGTAGTGTTTATGTGGTCGAATCAGGTAAGCGTGTCATTAAAAATGATTCCAAGTTTGATGTGCGGAAGCAGCGACCTATTTAATTTGGTACGGTTTATGGCAATCGATTTACATTTAGCTGGATTCAGATTCAGATTATTACTCTGTGCCCACTGCTACTAATAAAGACCTGTACATCATCGCCGAACATGAGGACGGTGGAGTGTCTGACCACCTGTGGGAAATCGTTATTGTAAAATACGAAAAAAAGAGGCCCTAAGATTGAAAAAGCTTGGTTGCGGATGAAGAGAAGCGAAACAGAGGATCGCATGATCGACTGAGTCAAAAGCCTTTTAGAAGTCGAGAAGAGTAAGCAAACTTACTTCTTTTCTATCCATTGCTATGTGTATCTCATCAACAATATTAAGTAGCACGGCCTTACAGCTCCGATTAGCTCTGAACCCAGACTGAGTTTGAAGTAAGGCAAAATAAAGGGTAAAAGCAGTTTAACGAAACTGGGATCAATATTGTATTGTCCAAACCTATGGCATTTGTTTTAACTTACAGTAATGCTGCAACAACATCAATATTATCAAGCAAGGTAGGGCTAAAGGTTCTATCAGCTTCTTTGGATGGGTCAGGAAACAAATCAGCAGGTACATTTGAACTGGTTTTGTTTAGATCCAGAAATTTTGAATTCAAAAGATTACAATCAACGTTGTCGGGGACTTTGCGGTTTTGTTTACCGATACCTACATTTCTTAAGGTCTTCCAGAAATTTTTTCCAGAACCCGTAGGGCAGAGGTGGTTTGCGTAGTAATTTCGTTTAGCCAATCTAATTTTATACACAACTTTATTCCGAAGGGTGAAGTGGATTGCAGCTTAGTAGAGTACGCTAAGTTTTTCTATGTAAGTACTATTGTGATTGCTATAGGGAAAAGAAACTGCCATATGCGCAGACTTAGGCAAGAAGTCTTGAGCTTCCGACACGTGAGCGAGGATCGCTAAAATAAGTCTAATATGCCCTTATTCCCGTAGCGATGACAAGGATGACGCCAACAAAGAATGTTTCTTCGAGCTTCTCGACAAGACATCTGAGCAATGTTCTAAGTACAATCGCATTAGGCGATTTTAGCGCCAGGATAGAAAAGGAGGATATCTTCAGTAGGACAGTTTGTAAGCATAGGCTACACGACAACACATCTGGTAACGGATTTCGTCTTATTAACCTTGTGGCGGGACGAAATATCACTATGGCAAGCACACGGTTTGCTCATCTCAATATACACAATGGGATGTGGCGGTCTTCGGATAATGAAACACGTTAAATCAAATTGATCACAGACGCAATGTATGCCTCCAGTATTCTGGACGTGCGAATGTTCTGGGCAGCCAACATTGACTCCGATCACCACATTGCTGGTGCGAATGCGAATTTTCCAAGCACAACAATAAAGAAGAACTACTATGAGAAGTTATAACATAAACAAGCTGTCATCGCAAAATACTGCCAGACTCTTCGCTGAAATCTCCCCACAACATCTATGTCGCTAGATCCTAAGCTCTACTAGTAAAAATGACGGGGGAACATCGGCTTCTCCAGAAGAAGAAAACAGAGCACGAGGAGAGCGCGATTGAAAATATTGAGACGTTGTACTCCAGGCATATCGTACGGTAGTTTTATCAAGAGGCAAAAATGATGTGTCAAGGAGAAAGACTCGTACAGATGCCTGTAGAGATGAAGAAGGAAACGTTGTAGTAGAGTCACAGTCGGTGCTGAGAATATGGAAACACGTCAGGCAGAATAGACCATTCAACTTACACCATGATAGCTAAAACTCCAGTCCACCTGACCAAAATGAAGTAAGGATAGGAATATCTGAACTGAAATCCAACAAAGCTGGACCTGACAGCTTAGCGGTCGAGGTTTTCAAAGCTGCTGGGAATGACTTTGTGGAGAGCATAAACTCACTCATTTTTCAAATCTGGTCAGAAGAGTGTATGCCTGATGAATGGAATCCCAGCAACGTATGTATGATTCACAAAAAAGGAGACCCTTCAATATTGCGCCAGCAATAGAGGTATAAGCCTCCTCAACATCGAATACAAGAGCTTATCTGCCATATTGTGTGAATGTCTGAAACCCTTCGACAACAACCTGATTGGAAAATCCACAATCGAACAAATCTTCACACTCCGGCAGATCCCGGAAAAAACTCAAGAAGTCTAAATCGATACCCAACATCTTTTTATCGACGACAATGGAGATGGCTCGCTGCTCCGCCAAGGACGGTAACGACTTTTCCAGGATCTGTTTTAGACAAGCTGATGAGCTGTCATGTGACTTCTTTAACATAGGACAACTAGAGCGAATGCTCACCAATGCTCCGCATTGAATCTAACCCAGGAGAACATCGCAGTAGAGAAAGACCTCGACTTAGGTGGCGCGCAAAAGTAGGAGGCGACCTCAACGGACTTGGAGTGCGCTACTAAAGGCAGTTAGCTTAAGACTGGACTAAGTTGGAGAAGCTTGTTAGTGAAGGCCCCGTTTCATCCCACACTGTAAGCGCAACCTAAGTAAGTAAGTTTGATACGCTTTTTGTTGAAGAACGCGAGAAGCAGCAATTGAAATAGGTAGTTGAAAACATACAATTATATACTCGTAGTATTCCTCTCATGCAGACAGGGAACTAGAAGTGTTACCTTCACCCTAACCAAACCTAGTGCCCCTAAATTATCCCCGCTCAGATGTCCACCTTAAATGTCACTTATTGACCTTACAATTTTCAAGCAATGGTCATTGTTCATGATATCCGTAGGTAAAAATCTTGTCCGTTCACCAGGAGGGATGATGACATTTATGGGATTATAACCTGATATACATGAAAAGACTCCTAATAATAAATAAATACATACATGAAAAGACTCCTTATCTACTCATTTTGGGACTAAAACAAACAGAAGTTCACAGTTTAATATGATTCTTACAATCTGAAGATACTTAGGTGTTTCATTATTTAAGGGTGCCCTAGACCTTTAACTCTCGTTCTTCTATCGCTCCGAATAACATATGTTAAATAGTGCATTTGCCCACATCTACATATGTATATCCTTAAACAACACTGATATTTGCATTGAAAGCAAGAAAATTTGAAATGTAATAAATGCGCAATAAATAATGTACCCATAGCCATTAGAACGGAATTATTTTAGCCTATTCCAAAATTTTTATCTCTATCTCCGAGTAGTACAAGCTTTGGTTCATTATTTACTCATCGCCTACACATTAATTGCATTCCCTCCTTTTGGTCTGGAAATATTGCAATTCAAATTTAATTAACTGATGGCAAGAAATGATATTTACTCGCAAAAAGCTTTTTACTCCATGGTGAGAGGAGAGATACATGTATCTTGTATTCATATGGCTCTCCAAAGTCAAGATATTGCGCAAAAGTATAGTGCGTGATTACTTATTATCATGTATTTTGCACCCCACTCGTGAGTGCAAGGAGAGCTATTGAAGTTTGATAAAAAAAAAAAATAGTTTATTCATAGGGCAAGTTAGCCAATGTTTTTGACACGTAATAATGAGGAGTTAGTCCTTGAAATAAAAGAGCATACATACTTAAAGCCATATGCTTGATAATAGGATATCTCAAAGTTATCTTAAAGTTATTTTCATTGTTTTTTTTACCAATGGAAAAAGAACATTATTTTCAATGCAAATACAAGCTTAAGAGTCTAGACCTTATATAAAAGAACAAAGGCGTTGGTTTTCCATTCTCCAATCATTATTTATGGCTGGTACTCGTAAAACAAATAATTTGTTCGTTGGATTTTGAAGAACATTTGGTCATTATTATTGAAAAGAAACACTTGGCGAATTTTATTGTCGAATGTTTTATTAATTTGCGAATTTTGATTTATTTTTACATTGAGAATTATTTAAATAATTTTTGATTTTTAAAAGACTAACCAACTACCACGGCCAACTATCGCGAAAGTACAATAAAAGAACCAATTAACAAGAACGTAGAATACTACGTGTGAAGAAATAACAGCAGCATTGAAATATTGTATTGTAAACTCAACATTTTCGTCATGGTAAAGTACATGAACGAGCAACGTCAGCAAATTATAAAAATTTTCTACCGAAATTCGGAGTCGGTGACTGCAAGTTTAAGAGCATTAACTCCAATTTTCGGTCGTAATTCTCGCCCTAGTAGACAAGCAATAACAAGTTTAGTGCCAAAATTTGAGTCTACATATTCGTTGTGTGATGTTGCCGTGTCAATGAGACAACGGGTTGGTCGAATTGTCGAAAATATCGCTGCGGTTCAGGCGTCCGTAGCAAACGATCCAAATCAGTCAATTCCACGACGTTCTCAAGAATTGGGCATCGCTTAGACCACATTATGGCGTATTTTGTGTAAGGATCCATACAAGATCAAGCTGACTCAAGAATTGAAGCCGATGGATCATTTGAAGCGACGTACGTTCTCCAATTGGGTTCTGGAGAAGATGCGCCAAGATGATGAATTTCATCGCAAAATCATCTTCAGTGACGAAGCTCATTTTTGGCTCAATGGGTTCGTCAATAAGCAAAATATGCGTTATTGGTCGGGTGAAAATCCACATGTGCTTCATGAATAACCACTTCATCCACAAAAAATAACTGTTTGCATGCCGACGGCGTTATTGGGCCATATTTTTTCGTCGACGATAACGATCGTCACGTTACCGTGAATGGTCAGCGTTATCGCGCCATGATCACCGATTATTTTTGGCCCGAATTGGAAGATATGGACTTGGACGACATGTGGTTTCAACCGGATGATGCCTTAAGTCACACAGCACACGCTACAATCGATTTATTGAAGAGTAAGTATGGTGAGCGTGCTATCTCAAGAAATGGGCTAGTCGATTGGCCGCCTCGTTCGTGGGATTAAACGCCGCTGGACTATTTTCTGTGGGACTACGTTAAGTCATTGGTTTATGCCAACACGCCAACGACGTTGGAAGAGCTCAGAGCCAACATTGAACTCGAAATAGCGGCCGTTTCGGCCGAAATGTGTGGCCGAGTCGTTAAAATTGGGTCCAACGAATCGACCGCTGCAAACGTGCCCACGGTGGCCTCGTTCATATGTCGAGTTCCATTCATAAATGTTTTGATTGTACTTTAAGCCGATAATAAAGTTTTTGAAATATTTCAAATGGTTTGCGTTTTATTTAAAAAAAAAGTTGTCAAGTCCTTAATGGAAAACCCTATACAATGATGTTGTGCCGCAGAACATAATTTTTAATGTTTAAAGGTACCACCACAACACTCTCCGTTCAGCCTGGCTGAGTCACGATACTGGGTTTTCGTATGTGTTGGAATTGATGGAATTGCAATTCAGGAATTGCAAACGTGACTTTTGCTTTCGGATGTTTTTAGGTGTTACGTAAGGTTGTTCCTCAGGAATCAGTTGTTCCGTTTGCTGATTCTCAGTAAGAACCGGTTTCAGCCTGTCGATGTTGATCCTTGCTGGCTTTCCTTTGATAATAATCGTGAAAATCTTGGCTTCTCTCTTCTTTACTTTCTACGGGACTGTGAATGGTTGTTGCAGTGACAAGTGCACGGTGTCCTTCATAACGAAAACGAAATCACAAGATTCTAGGTCTTTAAGTACGAACTTTTTTAAGACAGAATGATTTGGTGCTGCTATTGGGCGTACCTCTTCAGAATGTTGTCTTAACTGATGAGCAAAATAGGTTTGGGGCACCGCCTTGCTTTGTTGTAGTAGGTCACTGGGATAAACGTATATTTTGCTCAAAAACGAGTTCTGCAGATGATTCTAGCCAGTATTCCTTTATGGCTGTACGAAGCCCCAAAAGTACCAACGGTATTGCTTGTTTCCATTACTTATCCTGGCGGCACATTATTGCAGTTTTTAATGTTCGGTGTCAACGATCGATCATACTGTTGCTCTACCAGCGATATGAGTAGGTACGACTTCTACAGTAGGTACACGAACCCAGCAGTTTTCTCAATTCTGTGAACCGGTGGTACTCGAACTGTCTACCTTGATTCGTTATGATTGTTGTCGGTACTCCGAAACACGGTATCCATTATCTTCATAAAACTCCAGCCGCCATCTCTGCCTTGATGTCCCTACCTGGGTATGCTTCACGCCAACGGGTGAATCAGTCGATAACGGTCACGCGATAGTGGTAATTCCCTGATGTGGGTCGTGTTCCGATAATATCGATATGCATGGTTTTGAATCGTTCGTTCATGCTGTGGAATTTTCCAACAGGACTTTTTACGTGTCTTGTAACCGTAGACCTTTGACACGGAATGTAACTTCTCACCCAGTTTCTTATATCTTTATCGGTAGAGGCCGAAATAAATCTCATTTTAACTTCCTTGCTATTGTCTCGTAACCTAGAATTTCCGTGACGTTAATTTCATCTACTCTTGAAAGTGCATCCGCTACCACTTTGGATTGCCCTGCCTGGAATGCCTAATGTCGGAGGAACATTGCGCTATTAGATCTAGGTATCTCAGGTATCTAAAGTATAAACAGTTTGCCTGCGACTATGTGATGAAAATGTCGGATAGCCGTATACGCCGCCAAAAGCTCATGGTCATATGCGCTGAATTAGTTTCGTAGAGAAAAACGCGAGTGGTTGCCATCTCTCCGATACTTTCCGCTATAATACAGCTCCAATAGCTTTTTCAGAAACATATACGGCTGCATATGGAATTGGGAATGGAAGAGTTACAGTTTCACTTAAAATGTGCTTGCAATTATCAAATGCTTCTAATGCCGCTGCTGTGCACCCAATTTTGCTTTTATCATTTTTCTTGTTGCGACCTTTCAAGAATTTATTTATTAATTCTAGATAACCATATTACGGCATACGTTCAAGATAACCATACGCTGTAGGGGCGCATGATTTTCAAATGCGTTAATAAATATTATTTACTTATATTTATTTATATTTTATATAATGATTTTCAAGGTATAAGAGCAACTATTTGTTTTGTTTATTTTTATAAATATAAAGCTCAATGAGTAGACTTCTAGAAAAAAATAACAGCAATTAACAGTCTTTCGTTTATAGGAACATTGCCGTAAATTACACCTCGCGCCCGTGATCAACTCATCATAACCGCAGAACAAAGCAATTACCGCACAGAAATGGTTGGTCGTTCTGCGGTGGAGTTGAGAAGGATAAGTGTATACTCGCGTCAGATAAAAAGAGACAGCAATATGTTTATTGCGCAGGCGCCTATAACGCATAGGTTATCTTTCTAGGGTTTAACACTGAGCCCCAGCCGCATTTGGTACGAATCGTCGATAAAAATTAAAGCAGGACCAGTGGTTAGTTTCGAGACAGCCACAGCTTGTTCAACATCAAAGGATATGACACATTTCTTCGCTCTGTTAGATTTTCAATATTCATTCTCAGATTTGAGCAAATCCTGCATTGCCATAGCTGTATCCTTCTGTTCATCTAAAAACGATGTTAACCTTTGTAGCTTTGTAGTTCTTGATTATCCCTATTAAGTTCTGCAGTATCGAGCTTTATAGTTCTGTCATCACAAGTTTTGCATGTATCAGATTTTGGTGATTTGAAGCCAATATTATACTCCGTGCAGGATCAATACCTTGTTCATCGCACCAATGTATTTTCTATGTACTCTCTGTGCAGACTAGATATCGTCATATCGCAATTTGGGAACGTGTTTTCTATATTATTAGTTCTGCTGTAATGGATTTGATACTTTGGTAACATGTTTATGTGCTTTCTAACCGATTCCTTCTCTTCACCACTAAGTTGGTTTGGTCGGCTAGCATGTTCACCTATATCATCCTTTGTAGGAGTAATTGCTTCGCTTCTTTTCATTTTGACGATATGATCAACTCTCTCTGGAATGCTGAAGTCCGTGCAAGCTAAGAAACTCAACTTTACAAACTTGCACATCCACACGATATACATTAACGAGCCGAAAAATTTCTTATGAACTCTTGTCGTTTCTGTGTTTTATGGAACATCTTTTCTTTCTTCCTACTGAACACTGCAAAACAGGAGAGTGTTCTGTTGGTCGTAGGATCCCAAACCGCAAACAATTAAAAAGCACTTTTCAAATTCTGCAGTTGCACAACTTAATGTAACATAACATACGGTAAAAATCCAGAAAATGACGCCACATTATTGGTCGGGTAACGGGAAAATAAAATGAAAAAAAAAAAAAAAAAAAAAAAAAAAAAAATTTGACAAACAATTTAGATTGCCTAAGACATTGTAAAATAAAGCTCTTAAATGGAATTTTCTGGACATGTACAGAGCATTTGGAAGAGTGTGTCCTCGTCCTCCTCCTCGTTCATATTAAATTCTGCAGAAGTCGTTTGTGGAATCGCAAAGCCTTATTGCATGTTTAGGTAAGTCAGTGTCCAGTAATGACATCTATAATAGCGCTGAGCTGTTTCCTATTTAGAACGATCAGACACTTAAAGTGACTCAGATCCAATTTTGAAAAGATTTGGTTTGGAAGACGTGTTGACCAAATAGTCCACCTAATGTTTCTTCTTCTAATATAATAGCATCCAGCTTTAGTTTTAATTTGTACGTAGTAATTACGAGTATTATACCGATGATACGTTTTTCAGGTGGGATAGGTGGAGTGGTAGTAGTAGGTGGAGGTTGGGTGCTTTGGAAATAGGTGAGAGGTGTCAACCTGGCGATAAACAGGGCTGTAACATATCAATAGAGTTTATTTTACCTTCAAGTGGTAAACTTTTAAGTGTGAGTGCTGACCAGCAGACGAAAATAGCAGCACTAGAAACATAACAGCGGATGAATTCCCCCGATGGAATAAACGATACAGTAAAATCCCAGAATAAAACAAATGAGATCTTATCCGAGCTACTCTGATATATTTGGAACTCAGGTAAGGTAAGTCAGGGGCTTGAAAAAGAGATGGTGGCGGATGAGCCCTTAATGAACCAACAGCAGCGCTCACATCCCCGAACGGGTTACTTCGGTCTAACCCATCCCTCGTGCTAGGGGTATCTACAATGGAACTGGCCCTCCAGGTTGGGGTACTACTACCACCGGGGTAACTGTCGGCCATGGGAAAGAAATATATACTTACGAAGCAATAGCAAGCCTTGGATACGGGCGGATCTACTGTTGGCAACCCCTCCAAACGAAACAAGGACAACGAACTTCGGATGTGTTAGGACCCTTAGTATATCACGTGCAGTAGAGCAACTAGCGGATGCCATGGACTGCTGCAAAACAGATATTGCCCCATCCAAAAAATGAAGTGGGATCGGCTGGACAAAAAGAGGATGAGAAACTGTGACATCTACTACGGCGATTGTTATCGACGGAAAAAGCATCTACTCAAGAAGTATTGAGTTTCTGGCAAATGAACGAGCGCCTCATAGCAATCCGAATTAAGGCTAAATTTGCCAACATTAGCCTTATGTATATGCGTTCCAGCCCCTACAGGGGAAAAATGACGACGATACAAAGATGGGTTCCACGAGCTCTTGGGCAAAATCTACGAGCAATGCCCTAGATATGACATTAAAATTGTCCTCGACGATTTCAATGCAAAACTAGGAAGAGAGGGCATCTTTGGTAGTACTGTCTGATTCGGATTCAGGCTATTTGACTTTGCCGTGGGGCGAAACTTTGTTGTAGCTAGCACGCGATTCCCACATCTTGATATTCACAAGGGTACTTGGAGAACTCCTGATCAATCAACCGTTAACCAGATTGCGATCCATTCAAGGAACTCCTCCAGTATTAAGAATGTACTCGAACTTTCCGAGGGGACAACATCGACTGCGAGCTCTACCTTGTTGTAGCCAAGTGGTAACATTGCCAAATTGCCTCTGATATTCTGGGTTTCACTCGGTGGCTACAAGGAAACCCCTGGTTTGACGACGAGTGTCGCCAAGCACATGCAGCTAAGTAGTATGCATACAAAGGGGCGCTGCATAGAAGGACTAGCTCTACGAGCAGAAAAAAGAGACGAACAACGGCCTCTCAGGAGGAAAAAGAAGGAGCATAGTCGAGGAAATTGAGAGATGCTACTCCAGGAATGAGATTCGGAAGTTTTACCAATAAGTACAAAAAACATGCTACGGATACAAGTCCTGAACCGAAGTCTGTAGAGACGAACAGGGGAACATCGTAGTAGAGCTGAAGATTTGGAAAAAAGCACTTGAAAAAAAAAGACTGTACAATTCCGTCCACCTGACCTGAATGAAAAAAGCTGCTGGAGCGGACGGCCTGACGGCCGAGCTCTTAAAAGCGGGAGGCTATGACTTCGTTAGGAGCATACACCAACTCATGTGTAAAATATGGTCTGACGAAAGAATGCCCGATGAATGGAACTTCACCATTGTTTGTTCCATCCTCGAAAAAGGAGACCCTCTGAACTGCTCCAACTACAAAAGCATTAGTCGTTTTAACATCGTCTACAAGATACTCTGTGCCTTAAGCTAAGGCCTGAAGCTGTTCGTCAACAACCTAATTGGTTCATATTAGTGTGGCTCTAGGCCAGGAAAGTTCATACTACGGCAGTTCGTGGACAAAAACTCATGAGCTCCAAATCGATATACACCACCTATTCATCGATTTTAAAAGAGCGTATGATAGCATTTATAGAGATGAACTATACAGAGCAATGTCTACTGTCTATTTTGCATCCCTGCAAAACGTGTCCGTTTTGCAGAATGACGATGGAGAATGCATGCTGCTCCATCAAGGTCGGTAAAGAACTCACTGAGATATTTGATACCAAAAAAGGATTTTGGCAAGGCGTCGCGATGTCATGCGATTTATTTAACATCATTTTTAAAAGAATAGTGCGAAACCCACTCACGTGTCAACACACATAGCACAATCTTTCAAAAGTCTAATTACTCGCATATGCCGATGATAAATACGAGTATTAACATAATCGGAAGAAATGACCTTGTTAGTGGCATTTACGCGTGTTTTGAGGCGAAAGCCACGAAGATGAGTTTAACGGTAAAAGAGGACAAGACCAAGTATATGCTGTCAACAAAAAAGGACACCCAGCACCGACGTCTCGGAGAGAACGTTACCCTAGATAGATATAATTTTGAGGTAGGTATGGACTTTGTCAATCTAGGCTTCGCTATTAATTCAGACACCGACACAAACGCTTAAATCAAATGAAGCATAACTGTTGCCAATCGCAGCTCCTTTGGGCAAAGAAAATGCCCTCTCTCGAACAACAAAAGTGACCCTATATAAGATCTTAATATTCGTAGTCCTGCTTTATGGTGCAGAGGCCCATGCCTCTTTATCAAAAATGGTTGAGGATAATCTTGGCTGCTTCGAGAGGAAAATTTTTAGTGTGATTATCGGTCTCGTCTGCATCCACGGCGAGTGGAGGAGAGGATTCAACGACATCGACTTAGCCAGAAGAGTGAAGGTCCAACGACTGAAGAGGCTGGATCATGTAGAGCGGATGAGCACCAATGCTCCGGTCCGAAAAATTTCCGAGTCCGCTCCCGACGGACAGCACAGTAAAGGAAGATTGCGACTCAGGTGGCACACGGAAGTGAAAGGAGACCTCAGCCAACTTAGCGTCTGTAACTGAAAGCGGCTGGAGACGCTTGTCGGTTGAAGCCCAGATCCGCCCCGAATTGTAGCGTCACCTTGAGTAAGTAAGTATAGGTAGAGTAGTCCCAATATTGACGAGTTCGTCGCCGTACACTTCCCTGGAATATCTCTGTGTATCGGCACCCAACATAGGTGGATGTTGAACTGCTCCGCCACCTCCCTGAGAAAGTCCAAGGATTTGATAGCGGCCTGATTATCCGAAAAGATGCGGGTATCCTTTGCAGATATCACATTTTTCTTCAACAATGACAGGACTTCTTTAATCGCCAAAATTTCCACCTGGAACACGTTACAGTGAGTTGGAAGGTGGAAGAAGAGTCTTAGGTTCGAGTTGATATAAATATCAGTCAGTCCTCATACTTTCCTGCACATAAAGGACAAAAGAAATCCAACTCTTCCTCGGTCGGTAAAATTTTAAACGGCTTTCCCACGCCGGATGGTACTCGTTCTGAAAAAATTGGCTTCATAGGCACCTTTACTTTGTTATATCCTTTTCTTCTTATACGAGGGCGGGTCAATAAGTCCGTGACTTTTGGAATAAAACACAGATTTTTTGATAAAAAACTAATTTTATTTTTCAACGTAGTCTCCCTTGAGCTCTATACACTTTGTCCAACGCTTCTCCAATTTTTTTATCCCTTCCAAAAAAAATGATTTGTCGAGGTCCTCAAAATAGGCCTTTGTTTGCGAGATGACTTCATCATTGGAGTCAAATCTTTTTCCACCAAGCCATTTCTTCAGGTTTGGGAACAAGAAGTAGTCGCTCGGAGCCAAATCTGGAGAATAGGGTGGATGAGGGAGCAATTCATAGCCCAATTCATGGATTTTTGCCATGGCAACTGCACATGTGTGCACCCTTGCATTGTCTTGGTGGAAAAGAACTTTTTTCTTGGCCAAATGAGGTCGGTTTTTTTTCAAATCGTCATTGAATCGGTCCAATAAGTTGGCATAATATTCCCCATTGATTGTTCTTCCCTTTTGAAGGTAGTCAATGTGGATTATCCCGCGTGCATCCCAAAAAACAGTCGCCATAACTTTATTGGCTGACAAACCCACCTTGGCCTTCTTTGGCGCCGATTCACCCTTAGAAACCCACTGTTTTGACTGTTGTTTGTTCTCTGGTGTGTTGTGATGGATCCATGTTTCGTCCACGGTTACAAAACGGCACAAAAACTCCTCCATATTGCGATTAAACAACGCCAAACCTTCCTGTGAAGTGAAGCACACGAAATTCACTTTTTTCCATTTTCTCCTCAAATTAGTGAGTAGTCTGATAAAAATAGCTGTCAAACACAAACTAACTGACGCAGCAAGTTTAAATTTTGACAGAAGTCAACTGACAGATGCCTGTTGACAGGAGCAGTGTTGCTGTTTCAGTAAAGAGGTCAGAAATTCAAAAAGTCACGGACTTATTGACCCGCCCTCGTATTTTTCAATAGTTTTTCCTCCTCTTCTTTTCACTTTGCCACGAGATCGTGCTTAAAAGGGCTTGATGTTATAATCAATAATGATGATTTCAAAGTCCTCCTTTTTCTTATATTTGTGTTGTCCGATTTTGGCAAAGGGTTTATAGATAAGAGAGAAACATAAGTGGATTCCTGTATGTTTAGATTTGTCGGGGTAGAAGTTGTGGAAATAATTATTTTCGGAAGCGTTTATTTATCCCGAGTCATCGAAAGTGACTGTTTGTTTGTTCTGTTCTTGTAATGTCTCAGCGGTTTCTGAATCAACCACTTCAATATTAGGATTTGGCTCTGTTACTTTTACACCTGTAATTCCTTCGTTTTCCAATTGTAAACCAACCATTTCCAGAAGTTCCCCCCTTACCACATTGTCTTTTTTATCTTGGAAAGAATCATTTACGGAAGCTGGCGCAAAATCGATATCCTGGAAAAGGCTGCCATTATATGGATAGATCCCACTAACCGAAAAGCCAGATGCAGCATTACTAACTGTAGCCGCTTTTTCAAAAGCTAGCTTGAATAGAGGCACGACTTGAAGTTGACTAATAGCTCTTCCAGGGTGCTGAGTTATCCAGCTTTCGCATTCTTCCACCTATCTCGCCTTAAGAGGACTGAAAAAACTTCTATCCAATGGCTGCATTTCGTGGCTACTATGAGACGGCAAAGTAACGATTGAAATTCCGTTGACTCTGCAAAATATGGTAGCTTTTAAGAAAATATGCGATGAATAATAAGCAGGGTTGGCTTTTCTTTTTCAGCATGGACGTGCTCCCTAAAATGATGAAGCCATTGTAAAAAAGCATGCCATTAATAAAACCGGAATCTGACACCATGCCGATGCATGCATAGGGCCACCATCGAGCAATTGTTCTTTCAAACTTTTGCTCGGGAAAATAAAGGCTGGGGGGACATAATGTTCTGTAGCACTCATGCAGCAAACAGCCGTAACTGTTATACCCCTATCTGCAGAAATTATCTTACCCACAACTTTCTTCCTACGTTTTGAGAAAACCCTTGGAGTTTTTTTCGGGACAGTGCTCATTCCAGTCTCCTCCATGTTGTATACTCGGCTTGGATCGAAGTTGAACTTTTCATAGACATCTTTTAGGTTTTTATAAAATGTTTCCACCTGAACTTTGTTAAAACCTATTGCCCGGGCAAGAATTGTCGGGACGGATTGTCGCAAACAAATACTGGATGCCTATTTAGGAAGCACTCAATCCAATCTCTTCCAGCCATTTTCGCCTGTTTTTAAATGGGTTTAGGATTTTGTTCAACTCGGCGTATTGGAAGACTAACCTTCGAACAGACGCTATCGTCAGTCCATAAAACAGGCTATCAATTTTTTGGCAGTACTCCAATAATTCGTTTTCCTGGCTTCGAATAAACGTTGTTTTATAATGCCCACGGGAAGTGGCAGCAGTGTTCAGAATCAGGCGTTTTCTCAAGGCAACTTCGCTGATTCCACGTTTGCTAGAGCCCAGAATTATGAGGCGTTTGGCTTCATTAATTTGAGCTTCTGAAACAAGCTTTTTATCGAGATTCTTGCTGATATATGTTCGAGGCATACCTGTTTCATAAAAAATATATATATAAATACACTTGAAGTGAAATTCAATGAAAATACAGAAACAAAATAATGTACGAGTATCTTACTTTCTGTGACTGGCAAAAACGAGTTTTTTTTATTGATATTGCTAAAATTTAGACAAATAATTGTCAAAAACAGTAAAACCTTCACTCAAACATAAAGTTCATAGGTACAGTAAATTCTATAAAAAATCACTACTCACTGTACTACGGCACAAACACAGATTACTGACACATTTTGAAAATGAACAAAAATTTTAGTGAAACTTACCTTTTTTTTGTTTTGTCTTTTCTGGATACAGCAAATACGACAGCAGTGAAAACAAAACTGACTTCGATAAAGAGCAAATGCCTACAAAATTGTACATCGATTAAAATTTTAATTTTATCCCTCTTTTTGAGAAAATCGCTATGCGCACACTTACCCGCTTGTGCACACTTATCTCAAACGACTCTACGCCTGAATTTGGTTGCCATTGACTGCATATCGTAGACGTTAGAATAGTAGTGATGTACTTGCATGAAAGCTTATTTATTGAGTCCGGAATACCCTCCTGGGCGATAAGCTCTGCGCTCTGTGGCCAGAAAACCGACGGCGCTATGAAAGTTTTCAACATAACATACTATCGCTGGAAAAATGATATAGCAATCAGGCAGTATGAGGATATTTTTCAGGGTTGGCTGTGGATGGGGTTTATGTTATCTATGTCAGGTGAATAAAAGCCAGCTAAAAACTCACCAGCGTGTAATATAGTCTTTTTAACCTGCTGCATTGTTGAACTACTTCCTTCACTGGCTGTTCTCGTGATAAGTGCTTGAAAAATATGTTTCCAGCATGAGACTGAGAGTCCCTGCAAGAAGGTGTAGGTACTATAAGGTTTTACGAAGTGCTTCTACTCTGGTTGAATTGCTCCTTTTAAATACTGTGACACCTCCTCCGGGTGTTTTTATAGGAAACACTCCAAGAAGTCCGAATTAGGATGTAAAGATTCCAGTTTTCAGTGACCTAATCAGAAGTGCGGAGAGCTTCAAGCCCTTCTTTAACTCCTGTAGTTTAGCGATTTGAAATACTCATCTAGCTCCTTCTAAAAGGTTTTTTTTTGATTGCATCTCTTCTCTTCAACAAAGTCTTATTTTTGCATCTGATTTGTTATCCATGTATCTATGGTAAGAAATGGGTATTTCCAATAAGTCCAATTTTCAAGCATACAGGTATAATATAGTCGGGTGTGGCGTATGCGTTACATTTTCATGTCGTATCATTTTTTGAGTGTAGGCATTAAAACTACTCAAATCATACCCTAGGTTTCGATTGAGAGCAGAAGACCCGAAGCAATTTTTCCACCTCTCACTGTCCTGCTCCAGAGAGACCGAACACAAATAAACGAAAACCTCATCTCCTCCCGCCTGTCCCCTTTCACAAAATACCTGTTGGCTTCATTTCCTCTTCCGATGCAATATTATTGGCAAAAACAACACTTCAACGTTGAAAAAGCTCTTTTCTCTCTGTTGCTTCGGCCTGTGGAATTCTGCCGACTTGTTACATACTTGCGCTCCTCTGATTTTCTATGAATATAGAAAAGCAAAAAAAAAAGCACGCAATCCGCACATATACAGATATATCATTTAACTAACACTTTTATGTATACATACCTCCCATCAATAGGTCTGGTTCAAAGGATCTACCTATCATTCAATACAGAATAGAAATCCACAAGTTTCCGAAAAATGTGCGAAAAGGGACTTAAGCACGCATCTCTCATCTTTCATCTCTCTACTTGTAGTCTTTTACAGGTATTTTTATCTCTTTCTATCACTTTTAAGCACAACTACAACTTGTTGTTGTGTAAAGAGAGTATTTGATATAAAGTTTGCTGTTATTTTTTTTTTGACTCATATGCAATGTAAGGATATTGCAATTAGATATTTTAGTGGCTGATATACTGAATTTCACAGGGCTCTTTTACATATCCTCGTATGTATATCAAAATCATTAACCAAAGGAACAAATTTTCCAACAACAAGTGAAAGAAAAGGAAAAACATAAAAGCCGAAAGCGGAAAGGAAGAAAAAAAAGAAGATTCTATTGGAAAAAGGTCAGATACAGAAGGACACAGGAACATTGAACATACCCTCATGCGAGAACATCGCCCAGACCAGACAGTATGGTGTGGCAACACTACATACCACAATCAGGATCCTCGGGAATATTTTCACTATCAGTTACCGCCCTCATTCGGAATCGGTCACAACAGAATAGCGGTTGCTTTTCCTCACGGATTCCCTCGTAGTTATTGTTGTTTTTGAGTCTCATTTCCTCAAGACCTGTTTATCCTTTAGTGTTCTATGTATTAAATATTGTAGTATTTCCTGTAAGAGGTTTTCTCATTTTTTGATTAGTGATTTTGCAAAAAAAAAAATTAAATACGAACATAGCCGTCCATATTTTTGAGAAGTAAAATATTGTATTAATACTCGTATTTTGTTGATTGATGCAACTTTGATGATAAATTAAAACGAGCACTTTGTGTTGTACTGCGTGCAGAGTAAGAAAAAAAAGATAATTAATTTCTTTTTTCCTTCTTTCCCTATAACCCCGGGTAGTTCATATTTCTTTAGATACACATTTAGATAAGTTAAAAAAAAATAGATGAAAAGGGCTTTTTAGACGGCCTTAAGCCCTTTCGGTGAGAGTGTCATTTATTAAACCACCTGTTGTAAAGAATCCATCTTCGTGTCTCCTTCTTAATTTTTTTTTCGTTGTCTTTTATTGTTTTTAAACTTTCCGTTGAGCCTATACAAGGAATGTATAGTAAATACTCTAATTGAACGAGTGGATTTAAAATTAAAGAAACAACGGATACGGTATCTTTTGGTGGATCCTTGTTGCATTTGCAAGAAAAAAACGAAGCAAACGGCAGGATGAAGTCGTCATCCTTTTCTATACGTGTTATGCGAAGGGTATGTATTGAGTTATCTGTTTTTTTTTTTTTTTTGAATAAAGATTTCTTAAAATTGTTCCTTTATTTTTTGTTTTTTATTTGTTTTGTGTATTTAAATCATACGATGCGGCAATGGTGTAAACGGTTTTGTTAAGGACACACCTCTGCCATTATAATTTGAATAGAAGCCTTCTCCATCAGTTCCTTTAAAAGCGGGTAGGAGTGTGCTGTTGATATTCACTTAGACTAATTGGAAAGAAAACTACAAACAAACAAAAAGAAGAAGAATAAGTTCGACATTCATTATACAGATTATTGGAGAGAAGAATTTTAATCCTTTGTTATGCTTTTCGAAAGTATTGAATCTATCTGAATTCAAATCTTAGTCCTTATTGGAGTGGTCATACTCGTACCTACATACACAATACATATGTAAATACATATTTTACGTTTGATGAACAAATTCTACTCTAAGAAAGTTTTTCTACATTTTTTTTTTTACTATCCCTTTATTCTGTCTGGTCTGGTGTTTCTAAATGTTAAAAAAAAAATAAAAAAGCAAATGTCCTGGTACGCCATTTTTGCTTTTTTTTTTTGTTATTTCCCGTATTTTCCTTGGAAGCTTTTGGTTTTTTTTTTTTTTTTGTTGAATATAATCCCACTAAAGCAATCCTTAAGGACTGTGCCTGGGGAAGGTGTTAAATGGATTTTTTTTTCTTTTTTCCGCCACAGTCTCTGGATCTATAAGAATATGTTTAATCGAGATGTTTACTTTAGTGGAAGAGGGGACAAGTCGCTTAAGCATGGCGAAGTACGTGTAATTCGGGGGAAGTATGGTACTCATATTGAACGGATTTAGAACGAGAATTTGGTCTTTGTTTAGGGAAAAATTTTGTAAACAACTTTGTTTTTAACATTTCATTGAGTGAGGGAGGTTTTTTTATTTTTATTTTTAGTGAACTGGTGGTGGAAAGTGCCTGAGAGTTGGTCTAATTAAAATGTTTTCAAGATATACTCGAGTGAACAAGATATTAGGGAGTATTTTGGGGACAGGTGGATTTTTTTCTCAATAAATTTAAAATGAAACTGAAACGCATTAGTTTTGGGAATTCAAATTCCATTAGTACTCAATTTGTATTTGTTCCATTGATTGATAATTTTTTCTTAACTGCTTCTATATATTTACTTACCTACATGTGGACCTGCACCTTGATTAACAGCTATATTCATATAGAATGGCCTTAGAAAATTGCCTTCAGCCTTCAGTTCTTATCCACTTGAGCGCACATCCAAAGAAGAGGTTTACCTTTATCGTATAGTCGCTTCGATATGGATTCACATATCTAGTCATCGAAACCGCTTAATCGTAGCCTTTCTGACCAGGTCAATATCACTGTATAGCCCATATAATTTCTTGTTATACAGTAGACGCTCAGAAATCTAAAGATTCCAGAAATCCAGAGATGATTTTGGTTTGGACGTAACGTTCTGAAATCTAAAGATTTTTCTTTAGATTTCTGAAAGTATTTTATTTTTAACTATGGATTTTATTTTTGAAAGATTTTAATCACAATAATTGTTTTATGGATTATTTTAGTCCATTATATTGACTAAATTTTATTCATTTAATTAATATCTTTATTATTTTGTGAGCATAAAAGTTATGAGTTACATAATATGTATTGCCGTAAAATTGCAATGCACCTCTGATTGACCGGAATACATCAAATATGTCTGGAAGACTTCCGGCCATAAAATTTGTAAAACTTTGGTCGATCATCTATGCAAATTATGAAAATTTAAAGCAGACAGTGCACTCTTAATTTTTGTTTATTCGGCTTAATACAAGCTTTAACTTAAAAATTAAACTTAAACTAAAACTTAAAACTAAGGTTGGTTGGAGTGCTGAAGAAGAACGGATTTGAGGTAGGAAGTGGTGCGGTGGAAGTCAAAGACAGTAGGGTTTGAGTTGATTTTACGTAGCATACGGGAGATTGGTTCGTTCGTGCCATAGGATGTGTGGTGGGTTGGTAGATAGAAAAGTCGAGGGGTACGTAGATTATGAGGATTAGGGTTGAGGAAAATGGAGTTGTGAAGGGACGCGTATTCAACGCGACCTGAAAGGAGCCGATGAATGAAGAGAAAGTCTGCTGCATCTCTGCGATCTTCAAGGGTGTTTAAGTTGATAAGGTTGAGACGGTTTTGATAGGGGGGTAGATTAAAAGGATCGTCCCAGGGCATACCTCGAAGAGCAAATCGAAGAAAACGGCTCTGGATGCTTCCAATTCTCGAGATATGAACACGATGATATGGGGACCATACTTGACTGGCGTACTCTAGGAGGGGGCGAACAAAGGTAATATAGAGGGACCTGGTCACGTATGGGTTGGTGAATTCTTTGGACCACCGTTTTACAAAACCTAGTGCAGAGTTGGTTTTGAGGGTTATCTCATCCATATGTAAACGGAAGTTGTGTTCCCTATCACACAAAATGCCGAGGTCGCGAAGAGATGTACGGAGGAGATTGGTTGGTTATGGAGAAAATAGAGTCGAGGAGGAGATTAGTTCCACTTATGTGCGAAGGTGATGGATTGGCATTTGGCGATATTAAGTTCCAAAGAAGTTTTGAGGCACCAGATCGAAAAACTAGGACATCTCGACAGGGGGAATCTTCATTTGTGCGGGTAGGATCATCGTCGCGAAAAACATTAAAAGTAGGGGGGAACAATTCCTGGTTCTTTATGTCGGGAATCAAATTGGTTTCGGTCAAGGCGTAAATATCAAAGGGAAGAACATGTGATTGACGTAAGACAGCATTGGTTTTAGAGCGAAGACCTTTTACATTCTGGTAGTAAAATATAAGAGGGATGTTGTGGGGTGTGTGGCAGGATGGTTTAAGAGCTGGCAAGGGAGACACGTTATGGATGAAAAAAGCCAATCTCACTTCTTTACCGATTTCGGCAACGGTCAACCGAGTTGCTATGAGTTCCTCGCTGACGTCAATAATTTTTAGGGTCAGGTCATCGAGCGTAGAATCTGATGGATGCGGGGTGTGATGTGTGATGTGCAAGTCGAGATCAGTACGGAGAAGGTTGATAGAGTCGTTTATGTGTGCGAGTTCGTTGGATTTAAGGAGGTTGGCAAAAATTTGTTTTGAGGAAAGCTTTTAGTCCATCAAAGTGATATTTGATCACTTCGCTCTCGTTGTCGTGGTTAGATTTGTTTTTCGACAGATTTTGGATCGCTGCCACTTTCTTTTCGATCATTTTTCCTGTGGACTTGTAAGCTTTCACATTACTGTCAATGCAGTTTATTGAGTCTTCAGCCTTTTCTATTCTGTCAAGAATAGTTCTGCTAATATGACCATTCTCGGTTAGCATCGCATTAATAGACTCGTTGTTGCATTTAATTGCCAGCATAACGTGAGCCAAAGTGATCTCTTTGCACTCGTCGCAGTAAAAATTGAAGAGACTGCAATACTTCTTGAGGTAGGTAATGGATCTCCGGGTAGGTCCGATGCATATGGCATGGAATGATTTTCCAGAGAGACCATTGCATGCTACCCATTCGAGGTAGTTGACCCGTTGGGGTCAACAATTGAGCACAAAACACTAGCACAGCCCTTTTCCATTATTCGTTTATTGAGGTTAAATTAGGTCGACGAACAATTTTTGTTTGGATTTTTTTTTGTTTTGTTTTTGGGGTCAAAACTGGCACAGTTGAATAAAACTACACATGATTAAGCGAAGTAAGAGCACATCGGACGAGACGATGGCAACGGTACCTGCGACAGACATCCGTAAAATGTACGACTGCGTTGTGCACAAATATGGTGCGACCCGAAACCATTCTCGTCACTTGAAGGTATATATAGGCAGTTGTTATCAGCAGTTATCGAACAAGATTGAATTGATTGGTTTTGTTCAAAGTGTCATCTCGAAAACAAAAAAGATTGAGTCTTCAAAAAAGTATAGGTGTTGAAAAAATTAGATAAAAAATTAAAGAACAAGGGGGAAAGATAAATGCTGAGGTTTCACAAACGTTTCAAGAAGCTAAAAAGAAAAATTTGCACAAAGCCGAATATGAATGGAAACCAAAATGTACGAATATTTTTGCAATCAAAGAGAAAGAAACTGCCCAATAAGTGAACTCATATTGAAAGCGAAGGCAGTGGATATGTTTTCGAAATTATATCCGGACAAAAGTAGAAGTAGTTTCAAAGCAAATGACGGATGGCTCAGTAAATTCAATCGCAGGCATGGAATGCGATTTTTAAAAGTATCGCAAATTACACAATTCGGTCATGCACTTTGTGGAAAAATTAATGAAACGCAACTAACGCATGGCCAAATTTACAATGCCGATGAATCTGGCCTCGTCTATCGTTTGATTCTTGACAAAATGTATGTTGCTTCATGCGAAAAATCTGCACCAGGCAGAAAGATTCGAAAAGAACGAATCACGTTTATATTGTGCGCAAATGCTGATGGAGCAAACAAAGTAAAACCACTTGTAATTCGCAAAGCAGCTTAGCCAGGGTGTTTTGTTAGTTTTGATAATCCGTTAGGCTATGACAATTCTGCGAAAGCTTGGATGACTTCAAATATCTTTTACAATAGGTTTCATTGTACTTTCATAAAGAAGTGAGACGTTTGAGCGCGGACAGCAATTTGTTGCCGAAAGCAATTCTTTTGTTGGACAATTGCAGTGCCCACACACAGATCGATTCATTACGTTCCGAGGATGGAAACATTATTGCAATACTTTTTCCGCCGAATGTAACAGCTGTTATCCAACCAATGCTGTAGTATTTTTTGCCTCGATTGTTGTTGTTTGTTGTCGTTCATAATTCGCTTGAGATTTTTCCGGTTTTCCTCTGCCCGGTTGCACGTTTAGCTTGACATTCTTCATCTAATTAGGGGTAAATGATCTCATTTTCAAAGAGAATAGTATCTGTCAACGGAGAATATCAAGGACAATATCAGCAGGGTCAATCTTTGTTGATTTATCGACTTAAACTAACGACTTGATATAGCCTCACAGAAAATAATCCAACGACTTAAAATCGTAGGATCTTGGTGATCAATTGACGGGTCCATTTCTTGAAATGACTTTATTGCCAAAAACCATTTTCAATAAAGCGATGTTTTCGTTGGTATCAACAGCCTTTTGGAACCACAGTATTTGGGAACAAATAATCGCTTATCATCGCATTGTACCGGTGTCTATTGACAGTCACTTGTGCTCCGGCCTCATTTTTGAAGAAATAAGGACCGATGATATCATCGTCCTACAATCCGCACCATACCGTATATTTTGCCTGAGTGCAATGGTATCTGGTGGATTTCTTGAGGATTGTGCTCACTCTAAATATAGCAATTCTGCTTGTTTACGAAGGCTAACTGACTCTCATCACGGAACAAAATTGTATGGTAAAAACTGGGACAACTTCCAGTTGATTTAAAGCCCAGTCACTGAATACCTGGTGACGAATTGATAAATTGGGGTCCGCGATATTTCCTTCTGAACACACTGCTCTCTTTCTTGATGGTACGAGGGCGGGTCAATAAGTCCGTGACTTTTGGAATAAAACACAGACTTTTTGGTAAAAAAATAATTTTATTTTTCAACGTAGTCTCCCTTGAGCTCTATACACTTTGTCCAACGCTTCTCCAATTTTTTATCCCTTCCAAAAAAAATGATTTGTCGAGGTCCTCAAAATAGGCCTTTGTTTGCGAGATGACTTCATCATTGGAGTCAAATCTTTTTCCACCAAGCCATTTCTTCAGGTTTGGGAACAAGAAGTAGTCGCTCGGAGCCAAATCTGGAGAATAGGGTGGATGAGGGAGCAATTCATAGCCCAATTCATGGATTTTTGCCATGTCAACTGCACATGTGTGCACCCTTGCATTGTCTTGGTGGAAAAGAACTTTTTTCTTGGCCAAATGAGGTCGGTTTTTTTTCAAATCGTCATTGAATCGGTCCAATAAGTTGGCATAATATTCCCCATTGATTGTTCTTCCCTTTTGAAGGTAGTCAATGTGGATTATCCCGCGTGCATCCCAAAAAACAGTCGCCATAACTTTATTGGCTGACAAACCCACCTTGGCCTTCTTTGGCGCCGATTCACCCTTAGAAACCCACTGTTTTGACTGTTGTTTGTTCTCTGGTGTGTTGTGATGGATCCATGTTTCGTCCACGGTTACAAAACGGCGCAAAAACTCCTCCATATTGCGATTAAACAACGCCAAACCTTTCTGTAAAGTGAAGCACACGAAATTCACTTTTTTCCATTTTCTCCTCAAATTAGTGAGTAGTCTGATAAAAATAGCTGTCAAACACAAACTAACTGACGCAGCAAGTTTAAATTTTGACAGGAGTCAACTGACAGATGCCTGTTGACAGGAGCAGTGTTGCTGTTTCCGTAAAGAGGTCAGAAATTCAAAAAGTCACGGACTTATTGACCCGCCCTCGTATATAAGTATCCAATACGATGAATTGGGTGCGAAATTCGATAAATACCACGGTCAGGTAGTCGATGTTGTTAGTTTTGGGAATAAATGTCAACGATTCGAAATCTTTTTAGAGGTTTCGAGAGTTGTCAGCCCAATGTGACAGCTGATTTGATACTTAATCCCTATTGACACTGACACTGCAAAGAACGCCCTTTATAATATATAAGTTGCTGTTCATTGTTTGATGCGAATACAAAAACAGAATTAATGAGTATTGTCTACTACCTAAATTACAAAAAAAAGATTCACCCAATAGAAACACAGACGCCTACTATTTCTGGAAATAACTGGCTGACACAACTCATATCCAACGAAACCAAAAATACAATAAGTTTGTGGCAAGTATAATACTTTTATACGGTTTATTTTAAATTGTATTCTAAGTAAAAGATTTTCCAATAAAAGGTTTAATTTTGAGCACTTTCGATAAAATTAGCTTTATGTCTTTTATTTAAGTCGATAGAAGAAGGATTGCCATTAATAACGAAAAAAAATATTACACAAGTGAGCTTTATCACCTCGGTAACAAAGTTTTTTCAAATGCTTAGAATTTGGTCACCCAGCTTGACAATGCAAAAGTGAAGAAGACCGCTCCAAACTATGTAAGAGATGTGGGACAGAAGGACACATAGTAAATAACTGCGATAAGGAACCATCTTGTATGTTCTGTAAGAGAGACGTGAAGCATGTAGTAAGTATAACAAATGTAACAGTAACAAATGCCTAGTTTTTCGGAGAGCAATCACTTCTAATAAACCATGAAGATACTACAAACAAATCTTAATCAATGTAGAATAGCGCAGGGCATCCCAGCACAAACGGCCAAGGACAAATGGGATCTATTTCTACAGCTGCTATGCCCGTCACAGCTTGACGTTGAACGAATACCAACCTTCGCACATCGCCTCAAAAATACAATCAACACTGCGTGCGATGCATCCATGCCTAGAAGAACTAACAGCATGAAGGCACCACCGTGTGACTGGTGGAATGAGGAAATAAAGACATTTCGGGCAATATGCCTACAAGTCCAACGCAAGGTCCAGCGTTCAAGAAGGAGGTCAGACTTCCAATAATGCCTGGACACTTTTAAAAGGGCAAGGCGCAATTCAAATAGATTCATAAAGCCACCGCGTGATTTAAACGCCTCTGTGAGGAGGCCGATATCAAGCCATATGGTTCGGCATACAGAATGGTAATGACCAAATTGAAGGGCTACAGAACACCTCTAATAACATGTCCAATAATGCTGAAATCCATAGTAGAGCATCTTTTCCTCCAAATACCAGATGTTATGAGCAATATCGTAAGAGAAGTCAATGCAGTGGACATTCCACTAATTACCCAGGAGGAGCTGCTCCAGGCATGTAAGAAGAAAGGTCACAACAAGGCGCTCGGATCTACCGGTGTCCTGAACAAGGCAATCAAAGCTGCTATGAAAAAGAGATCAGACCTGTTTATGATGACGATGCAGAAGTGCTTCGAAGACGGAACATTTCCCGAAAAGATGAAAATGCGACATTTGGTCCTGCTACCAAAAAGAAAAAAGCCTCCAGGAGAACCATCGTTCTATCGCCCAATATGCCTATTGGACATCATTGGAAAGATAGACAAATCCAATCGTAGTGGCAGACGAAAAAGGAGCTCTCTCAGACTACGAATTTATCTTTAGAAAAATGCGATCTACTATTGATGCCATAAGAGCAGTAGTTGATATCGTAAGAGGCGACAGCGAAGGCGAAAGATGACTCTAGGGCACAAAGGAGTACTGTGCAGTAGTAACGCTGGACGTTAAAAATGCTTTTAATTCGGCGAAGTTCATTTCATAACGTTCATTAGAAGATGACCAGTCAGGAGTATATTCCTTGCTGCGTGTAGTGACGAGCTATTTCGGCAACAGGAAGTTTAGATATACTACAGATGAAGGTTAAAAATACTACAACATCACTGCAGGAGTTCTACAGTGGTCTTAGGGGGTGGCCGTGGTGTAGTGGTACCAGCAATCGCTTCTCACTCGGAGGGTCCAGGTTCGAATCCTGCCCATGGCAAGTCAGTTTTTCATTTGTGTAATTGGAACTCAGACAGAGAAATTCTGCGTGTGAAGGCATAACACTGACACGTAGATTTGGCTGTTGTAGAGTTTCAAGCACATAAAAAAATACTGTGAATTATACCTCGAATCACTCTGAGTGAAGAAAAAACTGGAGACTGCAACTACAACCTTACGTTGTCCCTATCTGGCCACGGTGGTTATCACAAGTATCTCCACTATTTTGGGCACGACTGCTCACCATGTTACCTCGAATGCCCAAATTAAGAAGAAGATACGGAGCTCACAATATTTTATTGCCCACGCTTCATTACTCTGCCCAGCCCGTCGCCAATTCTCGATCACATGTTGCAGTCGAAGGAGAATTTGGCGGAAATATTTATTTTTATAACCACTCTGCAAAATGAGCTACGGAAAATAGAAAGGCTAAGAAAAGAAACAGCAGACGTCTCAGAATCTGCAGAAACCTCCGAAGCAGGTGACACAACACGAATAGCTTGATTAGCTTACCAGCCTCGCGGAGTAATATCTAACGGTAGTCCCGCGGAGAGAGTGATCGAAGTGTGGAGGGTGTGGTTTAGAAACGTAGGCGTATTCGAATCGTGCATGGTAGTCCGGGCTACTGGTGTCTATGAAAATTACACATCATTTGGCGCAATCAAAAAAAGCCGCATGCGCGGCACCCAGCGGCAGGATAATTTTTTCATATGCAGAATATTGCCCAAAATATGGCGTGTGCGCTCAGTACTAATCTTTGTGGTATCTGCTAGCTCACTCACCTTCTGTAACCGCATCGGAGGGCCTGCCGCTGCGGACTTGATCGGTAGTGGAGTTGCGGCCACCACGAAACTCTGGAAACCAATATTTGACGGTGAAATCTGACGGAACATTAGCCCCATAATATTTATCCAACTTTTCTTTTGTTTCCTTCGCCGTTTTGCCTCTCAAAAAATAATGCTTTATGAGTGAACGAAAATCGTTTTTGTCCATACTCAACATGATGCCAAACACGTCAACAACAATCAGCTGTCAATACAATACTAAGGACAGTATCGCACTGAAATTTGGCATGTCTGCCTAAATATGAAGGGACTTCAAGGCACCATAACCTTTTTTGCAGTAGCAGGGCATTCTGGCGGTCAAGGAGGTTACTTTTCACCCCACCTAGTATTGGGTTGTACCACATTAAATGTCCGATTTTATAGTAAAAATTTAAAAGCCAATATTATTTTTCTGTAAATTTTTAATTAATCAAAATAGGATCCGTTGGATTTCTTCCAACGTGATACAAGGTCAAATATTCCTTTTTCGTAGAAGTGTTGACTTTTTGAGGCAATGAAGTCTTCAAAGGCTTTTATGACCTCTGCTCGGTTCCGGAAGACCTTTTGCCGGAAAAATGAATCTATATTGCGGAAAAGATGGTAATCCGCTGGGAAATATCAGGAGAGTACGGTGGATGCGGAAGAATTTCAAATCCCAACTGCAACAGTTTTTGCACCGTTACTTGTGAGGTGTGGGGTCTAGCATTGTCATGCAAAAGGATCGAACCGTGCCTATTGACCAACTCAGGTTGCTTTTCAGTCAATTTCGCATGCAATACGAGTATGGCGATTTGCTCCTGGTTGTAGAAATGAAAAGTGGATTGGTTTTTTCGATGTCCACCAAATTGTCACCATAACCTTTTTTGGGTGAGGATCGGGCTGGGGGGTGTGTTTTGGTTTTTCATCTGCATCCAACCACTGCCCAGATTTTTTACGATTATCATACAATATCCACTTTTCATCACAGATGACTATCCGGCGCAAAAACCGTTCAGTTTGGTTTCTTAATGTAATCGATGCGATATGTTTTTCATTGCCAATGACGCAATACGTGCCATTTTAAATTCGTATACGAAGAGGGTTCGAATTTTAACTGCCGACAGCATGGTAAATAATTCATATAAAAAAATAACGGTACTTGTGACGAACCCTAAAATTCTCACACGTCAATCACACGTGCCACTTTATTTTATGAAAGAAAAAAATTTAACATTATCTCACAGATGTTCACTTGAGAACTTCTTATTTCCCACTGAGCGAAAATCGGACATATCATATACTAGCCCATAAATGGCTTTAATTCATTTCCTCAAAATAGGTTACTGATTGTGAAATATGAGGCTCGTTCTGCACTGCAGATTGGAAACTGTGCATAACATTAGTTTGATGATCCAATTACGTAACATCACTGCTGTGAAGCAATATTATTATCAAAGGCGGCCGCCCAAACGTTTCTGCCTCTTCGAAACGAGACATGGCATCACCATCAGCCCCTACAATTTTCTTCCAAAACCTCACGATAGAAGCAAACGCAGCTTCAAACCCAATCTTCTGGCTAAATAGGAATGGTTATTCCATAATCCAGCCAGCAGCAATTTCAATCTTGGAAAGATGCCTCTTCTATAATTTCTCCCTCTTCTACTGACCCCCTTTCGCCACCCACTGTTAAATTTACGGAGTAAACTAGCGATACTACTAAATGTCGATATGTGGTACCTAGGCCTAAAGATACAAAAGATATTCGAGAATATACTCGTAGGTCATTATCTCATCTATCTACTTGGTAAATCTAACATCGTTTCCATCCAATAGCAAAGCCTTCTTACCGATGTTACCAGCCTCTTGCCGCTTTGGCAACTATAAGACTTTAAATGAGTCTCACACCTCCAATGCAGACGACTTGACGGCGATACATTTTTCGAACCTAACAAGTCATGCCGAATTCTTCCTCTCACCTTCTATTATCAGAACGTAAAAAGTCTCCGTTCTCTCTCATTTTATATCTACACTCAGACTGAAACTAATCTTATCCCCAACATAAAATAACCTGGAGTTATTCCCTCTTCCTCTTGATTGACTCTCCTTGTCCAGGTGTCCTACTGGCATTCACAAAAGCTTTGACTTTTCTCTTGCTCTTCTTCTAAATTCGACTTTATGTCAGTTAAAATAACACTTTTACGTTATGTGTTGCTAAATTCTTCCGGCCCAACCAATCGAATCCTACCAATTTGCTATTGATGCAATTAACAATTTGATTGACTTATCAGACTCGCTTGACGATATCATTATCTTCGGAAATTTTAGTCAGCTTTAGCTAAATCGGACTCCATCTGAAGACTAACATTTTTTCATCGTTTATAATCCCATTTCTTAGATCGGTTAACAGACTCTAGTCTATATTAAGTCAGTGGCGTTTTCAACTATATGGAGATGCAATTGGACCTTATCTTCACAACTGATCCCATCAACTCTTCAGTATCGTTTTGTTCCCTATCTCTTTCAACAATTAAACTTTCAAATTGGACCTTATCTTCACAACTGATCCCATCAACTCTTCAGTATCGTTTTGCCCCCTATCTCTTTCAACTATTAAACTTTCATACTCCTCTTTTTCTTTAATTTTTCCACGACTCCCCCCTCCCGTCGGCTTCCTCCGCAATTCTTAGTTCTTACAATTTTCACAAAGTTAATTTCAGTAAAATCAGTAACTATCTAAGCAGGACTTCTTTCGAATTTAACAATCTACCTCTGGTCACTGCCCTCTCCATTTTTTATAGAGAAATATTCAAATCCATTTCCCTTCATGTGCCATATTCCCTCCACAAGTTATGGACGGTATTCCTTCCGTCTTCCGGCTATTCAAACTATCTAGGTTTCTTCATTTAATCGAACTATACAACTCTCCCTATCAACGCAATCTTATAAACGACTCCAAGTCTTTTTTTCAATTTATCAATTGCAAAAGTAAGAACTTCGGACTCCCAC
Organism: Volucella bombylans; assembly: GCA_949129095.1. Classification (NCBI taxonomy): domain Eukaryota; kingdom Metazoa; phylum Arthropoda; class Insecta; order Diptera; family Syrphidae; genus Volucella; species Volucella bombylans. The sequence goes on along the minus strand of OX422143.1, from coordinate 98,697,177 downwards.
CCCCGGAGAGCTAATATCGAAACCAAATATACCTGAGTTTCAAACCACTACATCACAACAATGTATTCAATGTAAATTATAAAAAAAAAAATTAATTAGCTATCTTGGTCCCCTTCTCTTCATTCTTAATATTATTATATCTTGACAGGGCTATTAAATACACTTCTCTCTCTCTGAAATCTCGATCGTGTTTCAATCTGGTGCCTCAAAACTTAATATCGTCAAATGCCAATCTAACTTCCGTCCGCATATCGATAAGAAGATATCCGTACGTAACCAGATCGCTATATGTTAACTTTGGTTGGCCCCTGCTTGAGTATGCTAGTTAAGCTTGGTATCCCCTTTCATCGAGTTCATGTTTCCAGAATCGAGGGTATTCAATGTGTATTCCTCCAATTTGCTCTCAGTGGTCTGCTCTGAAACGACCCTTTAATCTTACCTCCCTATCAGGACTTATCAATTTGGATTCCGTGAAAGAGCGTAGGAATATAGCTGATACTCTCTTCATTCAATCTTAGGTTCAGCGCAACTTTATTTTCTTTAACCCCAACCCACGTAATTTGCGTTGTCCTCGTCTCTTCTATCTACCGATCCACCGCACTTCTTATGTTCGACTGAACCTCCCGTATGCTCCGAAATGTCAGCTCAAACCTCTCCGTTTTTGGTTTCAACCTAAGCACTCCTCGTCTGAAACTAGATCTACTCCACCATTCCCTTAGTTTTCAGTTCCCAAGTCTTTTTGTTAGTTTTTAAGTCCTAGTATTAAGCTTGGATGTGTGACTTAGCCCCCACCAAATTTCAAAATTCAATCAAGACCGTCAGATAAGGACGGTTGACGATCCTATATAATGAAAAATTTCAGCATTGTTCAAGATTTCAAGATTTGCTATGAGGAAATTAACGTTGAATGCATTTAAACGCAATAAAATGCCGTCTATCCCTCAACTGATAAAGCCGACCACCTACGCGGAGCCCTTGGATTGATAAAGAGTAACGGTAGACAAATTTATGACAACAGCACGCCTAAGAACCGGCGCTTTAAAAAAAGACGAGGGCAGCTCCGGTGCTCTACGCCTCAAAAAACAAAAATGGGAAGGATATCGGCTTTTTCGGAGGACAAAAATAGAGGATGAGAATCACGTGCTGGAGGGAACAAGTGCTACGCTAGTAACAAGTTTGGGAAGCAGCCCGGAACAAAAATATGCAAAGACGAGCAAAAATGTAGTAGAGTCTCAGACCGTGCTATAAAAGAATTCAGCGGAGACCACTAAGGCAAAGGGAACGATTTAATTTGGGCGATGAAAGTAAAGATTTTTGTCCTCCTGACCAAATTGAAGCAAACATATCAATATCTAAACTTAAATATTGTATAACGAGGCTGTCGAATCAAGATTTGACCTACGAAGACGGTTCAGTGATTTTAATAAAAAATATTAACTGTTACGAAAAAAAAAAAACATTAAGGAGACTCTTTATTAGACAATCCATGCAGAATCATGAACGTTAGCAAATGCGGTTTAAGTATCGTTGGCCTGCGGTCCGATTTCCCTCAACCTAGCAAAGTCTCAGCTGATTTAATATCTAAAAAAAACTTCACAATACTGAACTACTGCCTCCCATTTATCTCAACGACATCGACGAACTGCAACCTGAGTTTTAAGATAAATCGCTCCATCTCCTGTGTAAGCCACATCAATAACACTGTGGGACGAATTTACGGAGGTATACGCAAACTTTGCTCTTTAGTTTTACTCCTGTTAATACGAGGCTGAGACTTGTTAAAACCTTACTTGTTCTGTATATTGATAACTCATCAATATACTGCAAACTCGACTCCCTATCTCAGTATAAACTTACTGAGGCATTCAATGATATGGTAAGGTATGTGTATGGGCTTCGTCGACACGATCACATATCCAATTATCATACAGATATCCTTGGTTGCACGCTCCAGCAGTTCTTGCATGTTAGGTACTATACCCGTATCTACGTGCACAAAATTATTCAGAACAAGTCGCAACCATACCTTTTTGAAAAACTTCAGTTCGCTCGCTCGCCTAGAACATACAGCCTTATAACTCCATCCTCGAACTTTTTGAATTCCTCGCGCCTTTTATTAGTCTTTGCCACCAGACTATGGAATTCTTTGCCCACAACATCAAAACAAATAATAATTTTATAAAAATGCATATTTAATATTTAATTTTATATTATATTTAATATCCCTCCTTTTGTATCCCTTTCCTAATTATTGTATCTCTTAATGTTAAATATAATTATTAAACTAATATTGAATTGAATTGATGGTGCATCCAGCTCAAAATCCAAGGCAAACAGTGACACGTTGTGGATGCATTTGTTTCTCAACAAACATTCGTGGAATTTCTGAACATCAAATTCGACAATTTCGACGATTAACAAAGCCATCAAGATGAATATAAGCCACATCGCTGAAGATGATTTTGTTTCAAAAATCAGCATCCAATTGTTGTTGTCCTCTTCGCTGTGCGTGGTCAGTGGGCTTCAGTTCTTGAGTTAATTGCATTTTGAATGCATGAAGATGCCAATCTTTCGTGAGAATACCCTGTGGAGAGCTTCTCGAAATGTCCAGTTTTTGCCACGGTGTCGAATTGATGTTTCTGCACTCTCAATAATACTGCTTCGATGTTTTGTGTTGACCGACTCGTTGAAGGACGGCCAGAGTGTCTAAGTTGATCTAGTTTTCCTAGATTTTTGAATTAATCTCTTCAGATTTGGTGAAGTTAAATCACTATTCCGACCATAGCTTGCAATATCTGTAACTACCAAATCTTCATTATTTTTAAACTATTTCTCAATAATGAAAACGAGTTGTTCTTTCGTGTAGCGATCCAATTTTAATAATTTTGAACTGCCAATTATCACACTGTCTTTTCTTTTCGTTGGCAATATTTTACTACATATCTGGCGCGGGCAAGATTCAAATCTTGTGTGAATTTTAGAATACTCTTTAGAATGCTCTGGAGCACAGAGATTTTTCGTTATGTGGTACGCACAAGTGGAAGAGCTTCTCAATATTTTTGCAGTTAAGGACCCCACTAGCTGGAGGAGTTTGGTTGAATACCAGATTGATGGCCGAGCTATAGCGTGATCTATGATACATAAGTAAATAACACTGGTAAACACTGTTTTTGTCACACGAACTTTGTGATAAATTTTGTTCATTAACAATATGGTATATAATAATCTTGTTTCAATCACGTCAAGTTTTTCTGTGACAGCTACATATTCATTTCTGACCTCATATACGAGTCTTTTTTTGAATAACTTTTTTTAGACGACTGTATAACTATTGCATTGAACTAACTTACATCTTGTATACATACGTTTGATACATCGTAAACATGCCACGAAAGTGTTCTAACACCCCCGACAGTTTTTGTTATGTGTGTGGAGAATTAACTTTTACATCTCAGCGTCGAAATCTCACATCATTAATTGAACAGTGCTATTTAGACTATTTTGGACTTCCTGTGAGGAATCAAGATAAATCCTGGGCTCCACATAAATGTTGTGTAACATGTGTGAGACTGCTATTAGGTTGGGCTAAACAAGAACCCAAACATATGCCATTTGCTATACCAATGATTTGGACCGAACCAAAGAATCATGTAAGTGATTGTTATTTTTGTTTGACTCAAACAAACAGCATTACAACCAAGTCCAAACACACTATCCAGTATCCAAACCTGTCTTCGGCCAACAGACCCATATAGTGCCTAACTGCCTGTGCCAAAGCCTCCAAATCGACCAGAAAGTCAGTATTCTACTCCGGAACTTGTTCTAAGTCAGCACGATAAGGTATCGTTAACTTCAAAAGAACCGCACTTATTGACACAAAGTGATTTAAACGATTTAGTACGTGATTCGAATCTATCTAAAAAACGGGCTGAGCTTTTCGGGTCTAGATTAAACGACTGGAATTTACTTTCTCCTGGTACGAAAATTTCTTATTTTCGACATCGTGACGAGCAAAATAAAACTTTACTTTTCTAAAGCAGGTGATTTAGTCTACTGTAATAACGTTCCTGTTTTTATGAATTTATTAAATTTTGAATATGATCCAAATCACTGGCGATTGTTCATTGACTCCTCAACAACTAGTTTGAAAGCAGTGTGAATAGTGGAAATAAACTTCCTTCAGTGCCGGTTCCTCATGGTTCTGATATGAAAGACACTTACGAAAATATGAGATCTTTTTTTGAAATAATTGAATACAATAAGCACGCTTGGAAAATTTGTGGCGATTTTAAAGTCATTGCACTTTTGCTTGGACCACAGCTTGGTTCCACAAAATTTCGCTGTTTCATTTGCAAATGGGACAGTAGGGACATACAAAATCACTATACAAAGAAAGTGTGGCCCAAGCGTAAATCACTCATTCCAGGCCATAAAAATGTTAAAAATGATACTTTAGTGAACCCTGATGACATTCTTTTACCATCGTTGCACATAAAGCTTGGACTGATGAACATTTTTTTAAAAGCTATGCCTAAAGATGGCAGTGGATTTGTATACTTGAAAGAGAAATTCCCCAAACTCAGCGAGGCAAAACTTAAAGATTGAATATTTGTAGGTCCATAAATACGGCAACTAATAAAGGATAAGAGCTTTGAAGAAAAACTGAATGATCTGGAAAAACTCGCCTGGAAATGATTTGTGAATGTTGTCAAAAATTTTCTAGGAAACTATAAATCGGAAAATTACAAAGACTTAATAAATGAACTTATAATGTCATATAAAACTTTGGGGTGTAATATGTCCTTAAAAATACATTTGCTGGACTCTCATCTGTATTTCTTTCCGGCAAATTTGGGTGCTGTGAGTGACGAACAAGGCGAGCGGTTCCATCAGGACATTTCCTTAATGGATAAGCACTATCAAGGGAAATGCGGTCCAAGAATGCCAGCAGATTATTGTTGGAAACTTAATAAAGACCTTCCAGAAGGCCTTTGTGTAATTATGTGCCTTCTTTCCGGCTATGTACGAGTACATATCTCAAGACCGAAGCAAAACGTGTAATACGCGTATTTAGGAATCTCATATGGATTTTGGTGAAACCTTTTGTTAATTAATTCTGATGCCTTCTACGATACAATTAACACAGCTGCAAATAAAAACATATATGTATTATTATTTATATTTACATACTCGTGGACACATAATGAAGTATCCGTATTCTGAATGCTCTTACTATCACTGCGCTGCTAAATTATCTAAAATATGTACATATGTGAATATATACAGGAATTCACATATTCTGAACGTTCTTTTGAATTTAACAGGATTTCATTCAGATTCATTACGCCTTCTCCATTGAGTATTTTTAAGCATCCCAATTACGGTGACGGAAAGACACGTACACTTGCAATGACGAACAGGATAAGGGCTTTAACTACTACCACTAAAAACGTCTACTCGTGCTATTGACTTTTCCAAGTTCTTTGCAATGACAAAATGAAACCATCACCTTCCATGACTAATGTCATTTCATTCACTCGCACTTGTACGTAAATCTTATATTCTAAGAATTCTTAGAACTCTCATTTCGATTGCATGCCGTAAAACGTACTATGACATCCGACATATGATATCGACTTTGAAAGTTACACAGGGCTGAAGAAGCGAGGACTTCCATCTAATTGGAACTAAACATCCTTACTACAATAAAAACTCTCCACCCGGTATGCAAATAGGTATCCAACGTGCCTTTTTCTAAGTGCAATTAAGTTGCTCTGGATACAGATATGGATCCAGATCCCTTCGGAGTCATTCAATATATGGTAGACTGGTAATCCCCTACGCCCGGGACTTCATTCCCGCACTAAGCTACCAGTACAACTAATTGCGAATGTAAATATCCTTGTTAATGTCAATCAAAAGAGTGACGCTGATTTTTATAATCTACAACAAACAAACTGCTGCTTAATCAGAGCACAGACTCCACTTCTACTAATCCTCCAGCTGGTGCTATTTTTGTCATTTTACGATACAATGACGTAAGGGCACTGTGCTCCCGTAACTGTTCAACTCAACTATGAGTATAAGTAAATCACATACGATTACTTTTACTCGTATAATTACTTTCAGCTTGCGAGTATCTACGAGGCCATGTGCAAAAAAAAAAAAAATGTCACACCGGAAGTGACACCTGAAAGGTGACAAAAATTGATAAAGACTCCCATGTTATATTCATTTTTCGATTAATTATTCTTAAAGTCCAATTACACAAGCATTGTTTTCCATTGTTGTTTCTTATTTTCCTGCAAACAGTAGAGATGAACGATGCCGGTTGCTGGTCCTGTCGGTTTTTGGATTTTTTTGAATTTTTCCGAGTTTACTTGCTTTTCATAAATTGTTAGTTTTTTGTTGTATTTTTTGTTTTTTTTGGAAGTGAGCATTTTGCTGGTACCCCCTTTACGACTCTTCAAATATAGTGTTGCTTGTCATGCAAGGGGATGTTTAATCAGGATAATACTCGTACCTCTCTATGATTCTTCCTCGGACAGGAAAAAAAAAAATAAAAAAAAGAGTCAATAAATATTCATCGGTACTTGTTCCAAGGCGCATAAATCTATCATCATGGGATTTATTCACACATAGTCGTAGTCGTAGCTGCTATAGTTGTAACGTAGTATCATATTTGGATTCGTCGAAATTGATTGCATGTTGGTGTTGTCCAAATATTTATGCTAAAGCTGTTGTTGAAGAGATTTAAGGCTTCGCCTGTATTCCATTCCATGTTTACATGTGTTAAACTTGTAAATAAGTTTCGCTAGGGGGATGTGCCGAGATGGTTGAATTTTTTCCACCATTGTCGTTGTTTGATTGATTTGATATATCAACAATGGATGATAGTCTTTTGGTTCTTTTTTGCCGTTGGCTTAAGCAAAATTTCTCGAATTCTTGGAAATAGTTGTTGCTCCATTTGGGGTTGGTACGCAGTTTCTGGTATTGAATTTATTGTGACCTCCAAAGTGGTTAGCTGTCTTCGCACGTATCTTCTTACTCGTGGTTTGATTGTGTGGTAAACGATTTTTATTTGTTTTGTCCTTAGTTTCACGTCAAAGTATGGACAATGCCAAACGTGATAGGGGGGAATTAGAAATGGGCTTTCGAAGCAATTATAGAATGAATTCGGTTGAGTCTTTTCAATATTTAAACTGATCATTGCAAGTGAAGGGGGTTGATAGATAAACAAAGGCCATTTTCCATTAGCAAATGGTGTAATGCAAAAAATATTCAGAAAGTGTCTGGATGTACGAGTAAGAATGGTGTCTTGCTTCGGAGCTGGGCTTACGCAAAAAGTTTCATCTAAAAATATTCTTATGGTTATGAGTAATCCAACCAACTTCATTTGGTTAATCTATCGAATCGGTATCAAAATCTATAAGGAAAGCAAGACGTTTTCAAAATTAAGAGAAGAATCATCTCTAGCCCGAATACATAGTCAGTGGGACAGGAAAATAGCCCCTTCAGACTTCTAGATGAGTGTTGATTAACCAATAGGAACTTCGTAAATAAAAACACTCGCTTATTGATAATTTATTATCTAAAGATATATGTAAAATATTACAACTTGAAAAATGTATTAATTCAATTCATGTATTATAAGTATGACTTAAGCAATACAGTTGAATGACACCTTGGGAAATTTTATAATTGAACAATTGTAGTAGATTATTATTTAATTGGAAATGAAAATGATAATAGGTTACATTATTTTGGGCGCTAACAATGAGGATGACCAATAAATTGTTGGAAATCGCATACTTTGATTACTACCTTTAGCAAATCATGGTTTATTTAGATCTGATTTCATTGTGATTCCGTACACTGCCACTTAACTATTGTGCTATTATATGATTACGAGAAAGTTGAAGTGTGTAGTCGTGGTGTTGGTTCGCTCTTGATATATGCATGTATAATAAACGTTAAACAAGTGATTGTCTATTTCAGTTTTAAACAAAAAGTGTTCAGTACTGTTTGTCACTTGTATCACAAACATTTTTAAAGGTAAGCTAGTTTAAACTATGTACAAACTCCAAATCAAAAGTACAAGTAGCGGTCGGAATATGAAACGGACACCAACTAAAAGCACTGTAACTGGTAACAACACATCAATTCCGAATTCAAATAGCCAAAAAGAAACCAGAGGAAACTTCTCCCGAATACCCACCGCAAATATAACCAAGTAAAGCAGTTGATAAGGAGAGTCTGTCAGTGGGAAATATGTCTCTCAACGCTTTAACTCAAACAATGGCCAATCAATTTGACCTAGAACGGATTGGCGCAGTAATTTATTCCTTGCAACAAAATAATATGCCCCTGAAAACTAACTGCAGAAAATGGAATCTCGCTGTACAATTCTGGAACGTGAGGTGGTATGGCTGTCTAGAAAGACCAATGGAAACGACATTATTATACACATTCCAACACAAAACGGAGTTAATGCATCCGATAGAGCGAAATCGCAGAGCAGTATGATATAGAAAATGTAATTGTGGAATTGAAAAACAAAATCAATGTTGGGCTCATTCTGCAATCGGGGAACTAGCTAAGAGCTAAGAACATATTTCTATGTACCGTGATCATCCGGCCATTTATGATATAACACGGTATGATATATAAATATGGAGCAATTTGAAATACCACCTTGATAAAAAAGTTCCCGCAATTTATTCAGAAAATTTAAAATACAAGTTTATTCATCTAAATCCATATTGTCCCCTTCAAAGTAATTCCCATCGACTGCAACACACTTATGCCAGCGCTTGATCCAATTTTCGAAATTTTTTTTATATTCGGTCTTCGGTATGTCCATCAGTGCTTTCTGCGATTTTTCCATTACTTCCTCTGGGCTGCTGTAACGCGTTCCCCGTAGTGGTTTTTTAACTCGATTGAACAGAAAGAAGTCACAGGGAGCCAAATCAGGTGAATTCGGTATCTGTTGATTGGTATTTGTTGCATTTTTCGTCAAAAAATTACGAATAATAATGTCACTGTGCGACGGTGCGTTATCATGGTGCAAAATCCAAGAGTTTTCTGCCCACAATCCTGGTCTCTTTCGGTGAATTGTTTCACGTAAACGTCTCATAACGCGCAAATAATTTTGTTTACTGTCTGGCCTTCTGGCAAAAATTCATGATGCAATACACTGTTGTGATCCATGAAAACCGTGATTGCCTTCTTTTTTAAATGAAAACCACGTGTTTTTTTTGGTCTCGGCTCATTTGATGAATGCCATTCACTTGCCTGATGTCTGGATTGCGTGTCGCAATCATAAACCCAATTCTCGTCTCCAGTAATAATCCTTTTGATGAATGTGGGATCGGATTCAGCCTCGCAAATCATCTCTTTTGCGACCTCAACACGGTCTCTTTTTTGCATGAAATTGAGGTCTTTTGGCACCAACTTTGTTGCTACACGACGGAAACCCAAATCATTAACCAAAATGTCTTGGACGGATCCATAGGCAATGTTCAAGTCCTCCGCTATCTCTCTGATGGTTAATTTGCTGTTATTGACCAACATTTCTTTTACTCCATCAATGTTTTCGTCGGTTTTCGATGTCGATGGTCTGCCACTGCGTGGCAAGTTCGTTGTTGCAAATTTAAATCCATATCTAAAATTGTAAAAAATCGCCAACACACACAGAGATAGATGTACTCTTGGCTCCGTAAGTTTTGCAAATGTCAAGCTATGACGCTAAAATTTAGAGGGAATATCAACAACAGATTTACCAACTTAACAAAAAACATAACTCAAATCGGAACAATGGGAGCGCCACACGTGGTATGATCAAGGTGCTATATTTTAAAAGTCACACAATATTGGATCGCTGCAATACGAATGCCTAGGTACATATACGAGTATATGAAACTTGGTCAGGAAAATGTAATGGTGATTAAAGAGTTCAATGCGAGACTTGGGACTACTCAACTACTTAACATAGAACCGGAACTTATAACCAGTTCGATAAATGCTAACAGAAATGTGACTAATAAAGAATTGATGAAAGCGGGAAAAAATTCATCAAAATATGTGAGTTAACGGGTCTCACTTTGCTAAATGTACGAACAGCCTGCTCAACAATCGATTTGTCTTTGGTACGCAGGCTATGGCAACATCATATTGAAATTACGCACTGAGGCCACCTTCAAATATCCGTAGAAATAGAACTGGAAATATGATTAGACACCCCCAGACAGAGACAGTTGGTTGCTAAATTATAGTGAAACGAGAGTTATAGTATCTGCGAAGGTACAAAACTAGCTTGGACCTTTTAGTCAGCGGGGTGGTATACAGGAGATAAAGACTTGCTAACGTTATGTATCGTGGGTGCTTCAAAGCCTTTTCAATCAACGGAAACCCGAAATATAAAACAGTAAAGCACTCTTATGACTCAGAATGTGCAAAAGCTAACTAAGCGCTCGGGGCTTTAAATTTACGAGAATGGCTTCGAAGTGTCATACGTCTGCTGCACATAAATAAAGAAACGAGGTGGTGGAAGGATGATATGAAAATAGCAGTAAGCAAAAAAAGACAAGCCTTTTAAGCGTGAACTTAGTATATCGGTTAAGCTACGAACGCTGAAAAAAGGAACAAGAATATGTACGATAGTAAAGCAAGAAGTGCAACAAACAAGTGAGCTTATTGCTCAAGATTGCGTGCTACGAAGAAAAAAACTTACAACCGATTTCAATCGCCGAAATCGCTAGATTTCCTGCTAATGGGAGCAACGAAATTTGCAATAGATGGAAGGCATGCTTTAACGTGTTATTTACCGAAGAATTTCCATGCATCATCACTTCCTCGGCTGTCGCGCATGAAAGAAAACGGCAGGTTTCATGGAAGCCGAAGTTGGCGAAGCAGAAAAAATAATGGGTCGGGCGTATGCAATTGGCCCGGATCACATACTCTTTGAAACTTCGGCGACAATCAAAAATATTGGGACATAATTGCTCGCGATTTTCTTCAATAAAACGATGAGGGTGCCTAAGGAGAAGGTGAGGATAGAGCTTTCTTGTTCTGCTGTATAAAGTCAAGGGCAAAACGATAAATTGTAAAAATTAGCCATCGCTGAACTATTGAAGTATATGATAAAAATATCCGACAGTCAGAGCGGCTTTGTGGAAGAAAATCGACATCCGATGCGATTCAAAATTTACGTATAACGATGAGGAAAAATTGCGAAGCTTCAAAAGATCTGCATACCGTTTTCATCGACATGGTAAATGCGGCAGACAGTGTTTCGAGAGGTCTTATTTGGAAGGCGCAGCTAACATCTCAAAATAATCCCGAAACATGTAAAGGGTGTTTTTTTTAAGAGTTTCAAACTTTTTTTTTTAAATAAAACACAAAGAAAAGAACCTGATGGCGATTTATTAAATTCATTCGAAAAACTATTTTATGCCATTTTGAAAAGACAATAGATTTGGACTGATGTGTGTTTCGTACAAAGCGCAATGTAGAGGTCCGGTTTTCGACTACTTTTTCGAGCAATTTGGAGGCGTATATCGCGTATTACTCAAAAAAAAATTTACTCCAAAGGACGTAGCCCTATATACAATAAAATAACCCAATGTCGCTAAATCGCATGATCTCCGTGGCCAACGGACGGGTCCGTTTCTTGAAATGACTCTATTGCCAAATCGTGATTTCAATAAAGCGAAGTTTTCGTTGGTAGTATGGAACTGTTGGAACTGCAGTTCTTTGATATGAATATCAACAAATAATCGTTAATCATAATTTTTTTGTTTCTTATAATTAGAGCGCGCTCAAGAGGTTATTATACTCTTAAAATTTTTGCACTTAGAGAGGAAGAAAAGAGAAGCACCGATGTACATTGTTCTTAAATGTTTGCAAGTTATAAGGACTAGGAAATAGAGCATTTGGCGGGGCATTCCATAAGCGAGTTGTATGGCTTAGGAACTAATCACGATATTTTAGAGTAAGTCCAAAAGTGGGCTTGATGGTGTACTGATGAGCATTCATAGCAAAATGGGTTTTAAGGTTAAAGGTTTGAAGGGGCGAAATGCTACTGACAATTTCAATGGAGCACTCGTGGTGAAAATAGCGATAGGCAGGAGAAATTTCGTCGGTGTTCGAGGTTGTCAATTGACTGGGTCATAGTAGCATCACTTATGAGTCTTAGCGCACGGTTTTGGAAATTGTGCTCCAATTTTGGGCGGATGAATGCTTTATATATATATATGTATATGTATAGAGAGGGTGATATATTTTTAACACCGCTTGAGGAAACCTAGACATTTCGCAGCATTTTAGACGACATCAAATATGTGGCCACTACAACGTAAGTTGTCACTTCGACGATGTAAGTTTTATCGCTTTAACGACAGCAGACAACATTGTGTTTTGGTAGCATTAAATTCCTCTCTGTTGATTATTCCCCAATTGGTGATGCTGTTTATATCGAAATTTAATGAGCTTTCTAAAGCCAAAGAGCAGGGACGTGAGTCCGTGAACGAATATGAAAAGCAGAGAGTACTGACACCAGCAAAGGAATATATTGGATTAGAATTAGCAGACGAGAGATCATTAATGGAAATTAAAAAGGGTGTCAGAGACAGAACGAAAACCTGGGTCACACCAGCACTAATCTTGTGAATATCAAACTTGAAAACATCCAAAAGAACTTGAATTGAACGTTCCGAAAGGTAATTTTTAGTCCATTGAAGAAGTGAGTCGGCGATCGGAAATGCACGTATTTTCGACAAAAGAGCCTGATGCCAAACTCTGTCAAATACCTTAGAAATATCAAGTGCCTCTATCTTGCTTTCGCCAGTTTGATGTACGCTTTGGTTCCACTTTTATATACATATTGTATGAACTGATGGTTTATCAGCGTCAAATGATGTGTTCTATCTACTCGGAAAGAGATTTTGCCAACGTGGAAGAACACTGTTTTCAAAAGAGGTGATAGATATGTATAGCATATGGACCAGCGTATTTGTGTATATATTAAGCTCTTTAAATACTCTTGTGACTAAAGGAGTGCGAAAGGAGACTATAAACCAAAATAAAGGAGACTTTATTTTGGTTTATAGAATCTTCGACCTGTAGAAGACGCAGAGGAGACATAGTCCGAGAGTGTTAAACTAGTTGCAAAGTTTGCATCAGGCAAAGCTCTCCAAAGAGCTGGCAACTGAAATGTCATTATAAATTAGTGTTATGATGGAGGATGATGGAAGGAGCACGAGCGTCCAACATTTTTTACTATCTTTGGGACCCTGTAGTATTTAGCCCCAGTTTTTGGGTCCTATTGGAATTTTATTTGGTTTAAAAGGCGTTACAGGCGTTCCTGGCTCGTTTGACCTATGTCGAGTTGGTCTTGTAGGACAGAAAAAACAGGATGTCACCTAGGATAATTTTAAAGCTTGAGACATAGCTCGTATGTTTGTGCGATATAGTCGTAGAAAACCATTTTAGTAAAATCGGCTTTTTGTTCTGTTCTGTCATGAGCCAATGCTAATACCATTGATGAATTTAGCCTTCATCTGATGAGTTTCATCAGTTTTTCATATTTTGCCCGGCCCATCGCGGCGTACTTACTGGTTGGTAGCCAAGGGTCTTGTTGTGAATAGTGCGTTGTTCATTTCTCGTTTTGAAAAGTGGTAAACAAAGAATCCATCCGGTATTTGGAAGATATGAGAGCAGCAATAGGCAACCCATTTCGAAGATATGAGAGCAGCAGTCTTGGTCTTATATACAATAATAAGTTTCCTGTATAAAAGTTCACTATTTCGTTGGCATCCAGAATAAAGTAAAGTAAATGAGTATTGAAACATTCAATTCGACATGGTTGGGATACATAGGCCTTAACACAATATTTGGTTTTTAAGATATTGATTTTCACAATATGGTAACAAGAGATCTATCAATGGAGAAATACATATCTTTGGTATATACGGGTATTACCCTACACTTTGGAGACCTTTCCTGCTATTGTTTCTATTTGAAAGTGGTAGCCTGATACAGTGTTTAAGCTCGTCCTTGCAACATAGTTACTGTTTTCGTGTTGACCAATTAAGGAAGTATGAAAATAGAGGTAATGATTTATTGCTTTCTTATTAGTTAGTAAATGCTTAGGACAAAATATTAGATCATGGCTTGCATGTCACCCTTGACCCTTAGCTGTCATGTATTTAGATTTTATTTTATGCATAGAATTTCTCATAGACAAATGATGCATGAACTAGAGAGTCAGTGTGTCGGACACGTACATTTATGTGCCGTTTTAAATGTTTATATTCTGTTTGTTAGCCTTTGGCTGCTTCTTCGCCACTACCCTTGTTCTAATTGCTTTTATTTCCTCAACACTGGATAAGTAATTTTTAACAGTAATCCTATAAGCATATCCAGTCACGAGATTATAGTACGAATATACATACATAACATTTTCCACACGCAAGCCAAGCCAATTTCTGGGCACTTTGCCAAAAATTTCCATTTAAACTTAATCCTGACCACATTCTCCTCTGCATGTGTTCCTACTTCCACTTCTAGTGAAATCTAACTTCGCGAAGAACACGTTTTTGGAACTTCCTTTCAGCCCTAAAGTATTACCATAAATGCCAGCACATTCTTTTAGAAACCCCTTGATGGATTTTTATATCATAATTTGCGAATCCCATTCTAATTCTACTCTGGTGTTCTTGGAGGAACGCCATCACCAAAGTTGATGTTGATACGAGTACATTCGAGTAGGCTCGCTGCATCACATGTTGTAACTAATATTCGATTTGCTGGAGCAGTTATTTCGTCCATTCCATCGACTTGATTTCGCTTAATCGTAATTTGTCTGCATCACAAAGTACGCAGCTCAACTGGAAGCCACACCAGCTTCTTCTCGTATCCGATTGTGCAGTGCTACTTCATCTACAACAGTTGGAAATGATGGAAAATTGGTTTGTCAATCTGGGTAAGCCCTACAATGCATTGAAATGACTTTATTTGTCAGCAAATTGATGATAAGATGATGTTGAGGAGAAAAAAAAAATCGAATCCGTTGAGAGGTTCTTCTTTTCCTATTAGAATTGGCTAGAATCAGTAGAGAACCACAACCACAAAACTCCACTGATTAGTAATGCTCGAATGCATGGTTTATCAGAGATCTGGCTGGTATAAAAGAGAATGAGTACGAGTATAGATACGAGCAGAACCGCGCGTATGACGAAGAGCAGATGCCCTTGGAATTACTGTGAAAATGTATTTTCTTGTTTCTTCTTTCCAGCATCCTAACGACCACATCGTCGAGAACTACATTCCATGGTACACATAGCAACCTCAACTCAATTGGCAATGGAATGGCGATTCGGTTTGACGGAAGTGAAAATTGGTTTTCCTTTTACTCATTGGTGTATCCTTTGTGGTAAAAATAAGTTTGTTTCTGGGTCATCTTGAAACAGATGAGATTTTTAGAGCAAGAAGTGAATTTGTTTTTTTTGTTTACTTGTAATTCGCCGTCAACGTATGTATACACTATCAAAGTTTTTGTGGAGATTTGTGGTCTTTTGCGAAAAGCCAATGCGGAAAGGTTCTTTTAACAAAATGACACAAACACTGCAGAGGTTTTGTGTACTCGTACTGTGGCGTTTAAAATGACAAGAATTTTCTTTTGTAAGTTTCGTGCATAATTTCATTGGAAAGGGCTTTTGTATTGGTTCTGCCAGGATTTTGCAAGGAGAAGGATTTCATATCAACCTAGGGCATAGTAGTTTGAATTGCAAAGAAATAGGGGCTTTTACATTTGTGAAGAGACTTAAAATTCGAAATTCAATCAGTTTCCTATTTAGAAAGTGGAAAGTATTGAAACTATATCTTGAGGAAATTGTTTTGATATAAGTAACGGAAAATTTGAAAGTAGGTCGAGGAATAATAAACTACGAACTAGAGGAACAGTGTATAAAAAATATATTCTGCAAGCTCCACGCAATAACCAGGACCAGTGTTTGTAATATGATGTTCATATATGATGCATGGTATGTATTCTGGTGTTGGTAATTTTGTGGTAGTACTAGCATGAAATATAGTCCACTTGACACCGTTTCCAAAACCCAATTCAGACTTATTATTCATTCATTATTCATACCACTCTTTGTTGGCATCAAAGATGTAGAACATCGAACAATGGTACTATTAGGATTTCCAACGTAGAGTATTTCTATGACATATGTTAACACAAAAGTTGCTATAGCTTTTTCTAGCATGCCCCTGGATTAAGGCAATGATCATATACGAGTATGATCTAGAAAATAGGACGTTTCAACATGCAAGTAGTGATTTGCTAGGATCTAATTGTATGCTTAATCTCGGGCCTCCGCCCAATTATCAAGGGCTTCGCACATCATGTCGTTGTCTAATAAAAAGCGGGGGCAGAGCAAAATACCGGTCTTATCGTAAACATCTTCAGATAAATCTATCGAAGGTAGTTGCCGACCATAGGTCTTGTTGGCGGCTGGACCACCGGCAGTCCCTACCAGGACTTAAATCACGGTACCATGAGAGTCAGGAGGCCCCCGGATCTCGGTCTAGGCCTGACTTGTTAGAGGTAATGTAGAGTTGCAGTAAGTATTGGGTGCTGTGACTCTAAGATCAGTAAGAGGTTTTAGGTCGGCATCGACTCATACCAACGGTGGAACTTAAAATTTTCTTCGATGGTAAAAATTTTCTCGTCGCTGAACAGAATTTGTCTGTGAGCATTTTTAGCGTACCGCCTTAAAAGAGTTATTGATTTTTACTACCGTTTTTGCCTCAATGCGACTGTTGACAAGTTCCTAGTGTGTCTTTTGGAGGCACTAAGTCCCAAGTTTTCTTTGATGATGCTCGAAATGGACTTTGCATATTACATTTGCCATATTACACTTGTATATCCCGATTACAACGACATGATTTTCATTTTTTAGAACTTAACTCTCAAGTGGGTATGAATACACTTAAGGAGAACGTGTTAAGTTTTTTGGAAAAGGGAGAAAGAAAGATGTTTGGGCTCAATGGTTATTTGCTCCATGGGTGGCATCCAACATTTAATAGGGAGACTAAATTCTTAGTGGAGGTTGGCTTGTTGTTGATTTCTAGTCAACTACTCATCTTACTTGATTTTCGTTAACTGAAAAAATGAATATGTCTTTCGGGCGAGGCTGGGATTCGAACACCGAACCTTCCGATTTGGAAGCCAGTCCACTACCACTTGAGCCACGGCCATCCATAATTTTTCGATGCCACCCCATTCCATGATTGTAAACGACTAAAAATAAAAAATAAAAGCAACGGGTTAAATAACGCTTAAAATGAAAAGGGTGAAACAAATAATTTACTTAAAATTGTGACAATAAAACTTGTATCAATATTTATGACTAGACCAAGTATTTCGGAATAATTTGCAATTCCCCACAAAGTTTTTGACAACTGCGTCATGTGATTTGTAAAATTATTGTTGTTTGCCTGCTTTAAAATTTTCTATACTGAGACCAGGAAACGATTAAAAAATATATTTAAGGCAATCCCCAATTTTTCACAAGCTGTTTAATAAGCCCAAGTTATATCAAAATATCAATAGTTCGTAGAAGATGTTAGCTTTCCCGCAGTCATATCTATTCTCGACGGTCAATTTTTCCTACTTCAGTGTTCATTTTTTGTCCGACTGTCCCACAGACAAATAAAATAGGTATATTTAGTGTAAACACACAAATTTATAAATTTCCATTTACAATTCAACAAATAATTTGAAAAATATAACAATTGTGACGATTTCACAAAATCAAAGCAAAATCTGTGCGCCCCGAGTTCCATATTTGCACACAATTCGTTGTCTTCGCAGAAATCATCATCGATATAGCAACCTTCTGTTGATTATATTATTTGATGGTTTCCAAGACTGAGAGTAAGTGTTGTCAAAAGTAATTCTGTGCAAGTTTCGCTTGTATCACCACCATACACCATCATCCACAACTAATAATTTGTGTCCATAGTTAAGGCAGGTCAGTTTCCCAACTTTGATCTCATATTGTAGTCCGTTTTCCCATCCTGGGGCACATCGCAGCTACGTTTTAGCTTAGTAGAATTGTCGACCTCTGTAGTTTGTTCATTTTGGTTTTCTTGGGATATCCTTGTTGTGCTTAATCGCTTAAACATTTCAGTTTCGTATATCGAATGTCAAGCAGTGAGTGGCTTAGTTCTGGTGTATAAAACAACTGCCAATGCCAGACCCGCTCTTGTCTCGCTTCTTAAAATTCAATGTTAGCATAGGACTTTAGTTTAAAATTTCGGGTTTCGTATAACATTCTGGCTTATCTTCGATATCCTTTGGTTCAGTATTCCCTCCCTTAGAATCGTCAAAGTATCTTTTGCGCAGAACGATATTTAATTTCGAAATACTTTTATCAGAATTTACCCTATTTGGTGCCATATCTGTTGTGGAAATCACTTTTTGCTCCTCTTCCAATTTAGATGTTGAAGATAATGTTCGTCTTGATTGTGGTGAATTAGACTCACTAAGATCCTATTTGCTTCCTGGAATCATCGAATTCGTCGCCGTTTGCAGCAATTGGGATTGTGTTACTCGACTAGGTGGAATCTTGGTCTAAAACCTTAAAAAATACATGTGGTTCAAGAACTGAAGCGGAACGAACTGTCACAGCGTCGAATTTTCGGTAAGTGGAGAAAGATCCGCTTTTTTATTGAAAAATTGTCTTCAGCGACGAAGCTTATTTCTGGTTGAATGGGTATGTTAATAAACAAAAGTGCCGTATTTGGCCCGATGTATGGGCAATACAAGAACTGACAATGCACCGGGAAAAATGCACTGTTTGGTGCGGTTTATGGTCCGCCGGCGCAATCATTGCCCAGTGTTTTTTTAAAGATGACCGTGAGAACAACGGTAACATCAATGTCGCCCGCTATCGTTCAATGACTTCAAACTTTTTTTTATACAAAATGCACGAACTAAACCTGGTCGACATGTGGTTCCAGCAAGACGGCTTAACATGCCACACAGCGCGCGAATCGATGGACCAATTGAGAAATGAGTTGAGTTCGGTGAGAAATTTATCTCTCGTTTTGGACCGGTGAATTGGCCGGCTAGATCGTGCGACCATTTTTTATGGATATACGTAAATCACTCTTCTCTGCCGATAAACCAGCGTCAATTGCAGCCTTGTAAGACAACATTACATGTGTTATTAGCGAGATAATAGCCAATATGATCGAAAAAGTGATTTAAAATTGGACTATCCGTATGGACGACTTAAAACCTAGTCGTGGTCAACATTTCATGTAAATAAATAATCTTTAAATTGTAAATGGCAATCATTAATTTATCAACTCAAATAAAAATTGTATGCACTTTTGTGAGTGTTCAAATAATTTTCTGGCGCTCTATCGATTTTCTCCAGTTATGTTTCTTTATTGTACTTGTAATCTCGGTCAGTGTTGTGCAAAACATACCGGATTTTTCTTGAAATTTTTTTTAAGAATTCTAGGGGACAGTCGATACACTTGTTTGGCAATTTAAGAAAACTTATTGAATAAGTAAGAAATAGAAAAAAAAACAAGGAATTGCTGCCAATATTTTTAGAGTTTTATCAAAAACTGTATCTCAACTCAATGTCATGTCTGGGCAAAACATACCGGATTTTCAGGAGTACCGTATTTTCTTGCTGATAATGGTTTTGGCTGTCATTTGAATTGAGTCATAGACTTAACAAAACTTAAAAGGTCAGGTGTCTCCAATTTGTTTACTAATAAATTGACTAAAAATAAATACAGTGGTGTGGTTAAAAATCAGGTACCAGCGGATTTCAGGGCAGGGCTTAAACAAAAATTTATAGCCAAAAAGTATAAAATGCCATCATCGACAGTGTGTGAAATTATAGAAAAGTTTCGGAACGGAAAACCGGTCGAAACCATTCACTGTGGAGAACGATGAGAAATGAGACGATGGAGAAAATGATTCTTAACGATCGGTTCTTTCCTCCAATAAAGTTAGCTAGTGAGTTCAATCTTTAAATTGAAGTAAGTACCGTATGCAGGCCTTTAAGAGAAGCTGATTTTTGTTCTTTTCGACCAGTAAAAAGTCCTCTACTTACTACTAAACATATACAAAAAAATGTATCATTTTATTCTTCTAGTAAGCCTTTGATTATTTTGCAAACGCTAATCGTTTCTTAGACTGGAATTCGCAAGAAACCATTTAAATTGGTCAGCAACGAAGTGGAAAACTGTACTCTTAGCGATGAGAGTAAGTTCAACTTGATTGCTTCCGATGGAAGTATTGTTAGACGAAAGAAAGTCTTCAGCCGCAACATTTTCGTCCATCCCTGAAGAATGGAGGAGGCTTAATTATGCTGTGGGGATGTTTTTCTGGTGCGAGATGTGTTGGTACATAAGATTAGTGGTACTATGGATCGTATTCAGTATAGGGATATACTAGAATCCGTAATGCTACCATACGCTGAGGAGGAGATGCCAATGCGTTTACAAGACGGGCCATTTAAAAAAAAACAGGTAGGTTCAAAGACGCACACATCCAAAAACGCATTTATGACAAAGAATTATTGGGAAAACATTTCAAAAGAAATTTTTGAGTATCTAGTTTCGTCCATGCCTAAAAGATGCGAGGAGATCTTAAAAAACAATGGTTACTGGACAAAATATTAAGTATAACAAAAATCCGGTATGTTTTGCAAAGGCCGTTACCAAGTTTTTTTTCACAAAACCTTTACTACTAGTCCTCCCTGGTATAA
Organism: Volucella bombylans; assembly: GCA_949129095.1. NCBI lineage: Eukaryota > Metazoa > Arthropoda > Insecta > Diptera > Syrphidae > Volucella > Volucella bombylans. The sequence goes on along the minus strand of OX422143.1, from coordinate 98,676,373 downwards.
TCGCAAGCTTCGTTCCTTACGAAATCAGAGAAATAAGTTATGGGCTGTTTTCCTGCGTCCCAGATCCTTTACCGACTATTCCAACTATCTTGGTGCTTATCTTCATTTCACCGAACTTTACGATTCCCTTTACCAGGGCTACCTTAACAATGCGCAAGTCAACCTTATAAACCACCCTGAGTCCTTTTTCCAATTTGTTAACTACAAAAGAAAGTCCGATGGTTACCTTCCTTCCCTCTCTTTCAACAACGAGGTCATCAACCGATCCACTCACCATTGCCAACCTATTTGCCACCTTTTTTAAACAATCCTTCACCAACGACTCCTTTGTACCAGATCCATCCTATTTTAGTTACCTACTGAACTTCTCCAATGGCCCACTTCTCTCTCATATTTTTTACCCGTCTTATATCGAATATAAATTACACCAACTCAATGACGAATTCACACCCGGCCCATATGGCCTCCCTGCCATATTTCTTAAAAAATGTTCTTCCTCTCTTTCCCTTGCCCTTTCTAATCTCTTCCGTCTATCCCTTTCACAAGGAGAATTTCCTTAGGCTCGGAAATCCTCCTTCATAACCCCGATCCACAAGAAAGGATCAATGAATGAAATAACCAACTATCGTCCCATCGCTAAACTCTTTCATATACCCAAACTCTTCGAAAGTATTTTGTATGAAGCTCTAAGCTTCCAATGCAAATCACTTATTTCTCCTAGACAACATGGCTTCCTAAAGGGTAGGTCAACCACCACAAATCTCGTTGAATTCGTATCCTTTGCCCTCTCTGCCCTAGAAAATGGCAATGAAGTCGATGTAGTTGCAACCGATTTTAGCAAAGTCTTCGATAAAATCTCTCATCGGTTAATCATCTTTAAATTGTCTGCCCTCGGCTTTTGAACCCATATTGTTGAAATGGATATCCTCTTACCTCAAAAACCGTTTTTACAGTGTTCGTTTTAGGTCAGACCACTCCGCTCCATTTTTGGCCACCTCTGGAGTTCCACAAGGCAGCCATCTCGGTCCCCTTCTTTTTATATTAACCATAAATGGTCTCGATATGATCATCAAACACTCGTCTGTCTCCCTTTACGCCGACGATATCAAATTTTTCAAAACCATTTCCTCTCCCCAAGACTCTTTCCTCCTTCAACAAGATCTTGATAGTTCTTCGATCTGGTGCCTCAAAAATTCTTTGGAACTTAACATCGCCAAATGCCAATCCATCACCTTCTCACATAAGCGGAACCAATCTCGTCCCCGACTCTATCTTCTCCATAACCAACCTATCTCCTCCGTACAATCTCTTCGTGACCTCGGCATTTTGTGTGATAGCGAGCTCAACTTCCGTTTACATATGGATGAGATAATCCTCAAAGCCAACTCTGCACTAGGTTTTGTAAAACGGTGGTCCAAAGAATTCACCAACCCATACGTGACCAGGTCCCTCTATATTACCTTTGTTCGCCCCCTCCTAGAGTACGCCAGTCAAGTATGGTCCCCATATCATCGTGTTCATATCTCGAGAATTGGAAGCATTCAGCGTCGTTTTCTTCGATTTGCTCTCCGAGGTATGCCCTGGGACGATCCTTTTAATCTGCCCCCCTATCAAAACCGTCTCAACCTTATCATCTTAAACACCCTTGAAGATCGCAGAGATGCTGCAGACTTTCTCTTCATTCATCATTTCAGGTCACGTTGAATGCGCGTCCCTTCACAACTCCATTTTCCTCAACACTAACCCTCGTGATATACGTACCCCTCGACTCTTCTATCTACCAACCCACCACACCTCCTATGGCACGAACGAACCAATCTCCCGTATGCTACGTCAAATCAACTCAAACCCTACCGTCTTTGATTTCCACCGCACCACTCCCTACCTCAAATCCGTTCTCCTTCACCACTCCAACCAACCTCAGTTTTAGTTTAAGTTTAATTTGTAAGTTATAGCTTGTATTAAGCCGAATAAATGGGGGCGTTCGCCCCCACCAAAATTTAAATTTAAATTTAAAATCAATTGTCAATTTAAGTTTTCTAAAATTGAAAATAGATTTTACTTAAGGTCTCTCTGTTCCTAAAATTCACCAAAGAAAAATGTTCGATAAAAATCCGGTATGCTCCGGGTTTGCTCAACACTGTACTAGAGGATTTTGAACCACATTTAGTCCCGATTCAAGTTTTTTGTTTCTCTTTTTAAATTATTGGCCATTTGGCGTTTTCCAAGTAAATCATCATCGCATCATAGCTTAAGTCCGCAAAAGAATTGACCATAAACACAAAAACATCGTATTTTATTTTGGGAAACACGAACGGAAACTGATTAGATGGCAACTCAGGTACTTAATAGGTTAGGTTAGGTTAAAGAATGGTGTGATAGATATGCCATCACACGGACACTAGGCATCAAAAACGGGCACATCGCGGCCCGTGAAACACCCAATTTTCTTGTCAAAGCCAAGAAGGTCTTTGAAGTTCGTGCCGTTTATTTCCTCTAGGTTTTCGAAGTATTTCCCTAAAAATTTTCTACGACTGATATTGCCTCGCATTCGTGTTATGTCCTCAACAGCTTGCAGGTCACCGCGAAATCTGCAGATATTAGTCTCTGACAATTGTATCTGAGTCTCTTTGAGTGCTGCCGTAGGAGATAGTGTCCTGTCAGGATTCCTATTACTGTCCTAAGCTTATCCCTGTTTAATTCTACTAACTTCCTAGATCTTTTGCCGTCAAAAAGCCTTGGACACCGTGTGTCCTTCAAGACTTGACCACCTTAGGTTGGCAGTCTTTGTGATTTTTTCCTCGATAATGACCCTCACTATGCAAAGGGGCAACCTTTGCTGTTGGCATCCTCACTATTGTCGAGTAGCCCTCATTTTCTTGCAAGCTCGTCCGCTTGTTCATTTCCTTTAATACCGCCGTGATCTGGCACCCAGCACAGTCTTACCCGGTTCTGACTGCATAGTGCCTTGAGCACTGTGTGACAGCCCCTGACTGTATCAGAGTTGACGTTGGTTAATTCCATTGCCTTGAGTTCGGCCTGGCTATCGATGTAGATAGCGATATCTCTTTCGGATACCGATCTCATCTGCATTAGCTCAGCCGCCCGAAAGGTACTTGATAGTTGTGCTCGGAAAATGTTTTTCTATAATTGACGTAATATGGACGCAATTTGTATGGTAATATGTTGTATTGAATCAATATGTTGATTTCCATTTTGGAAGATACTCAACACATAGTCTTTCTGCTCCTCATTTAGCTTTGGCGCTAGCTCAAATAATGTAAGTTTAACATCTTTGGATGAGTGCCACATAAAAACGCTGTGCATAGATATATGTATTTGAGTAGATCAGTCCATGTTTGTGGAGATACGTAGCAGCATTGTTTATCTGGAGCGTGTAGAGCAAGCAAGTTTGGATTAGTAAATACGTGCGTGGCAACATCTTCAGCGACTTCACTCGTATTGCAAATGATTACACAATGCATACTGGTAGTATTTCTAATGATGTGACTCTCAATATTTTCACTTATAGTTTGACTCCAAATTTGTAAGGATTCCAACACATGGATAGCATCACGGTCTTTTGAATTAAGCTGACCATCGGTGAGCTTAGTTCCATTTCTTTTATCCAAATCGGTCACTGGAAGGTGCCCTCGGTAAAAGTGACTTTTACCAAGACGTGCTGACATCTCAGATACTCCAAGTTGATGCTTCTCATTGAGAAATTGGAAATTGGTACCTTGCCACAAATCACAACCTAGACAAACTAAACTTCTCAGGTGAAAACACGCCAAGCTAAAAATATTCTGAGTAGCTTTCTAGTTAGACGACCACCAGTTTCGGTCTTCGTCGAGAACGATTACATCAGAAGTCATAGGGTATATGTGCGCTAGTCTACAAAACAGGGGTTTAAGCTCACTTAATGGATGTGCATCAAATTGAAAGAAGATATTTGGATGGAAGGTGCATATGCAGTGGCAAGAAAAGACTAAATGATCTTGTAAAATAGGAAATGAAGGGAATGTTTTTCGACTATTAGGTTAGATCTCTCATTTATATTGGGTCTTGATTGTTTGTATCTTGAATCTTCCTAGCACTGATTCAAAAAGGTCTGGTCCATTCTTCATATCACAACCGCCTTAATTAAGTCTAGCTTCAATTAGAGGGAAGTAAACGTAGTCTATGTCCCCAAACTAAATAAAACTAGTGAACTACCTAAATTTTGTCGATCCACAACCCTTTCATTGTTTTTTCTGAAAGCCATGGAAAGACTTATCGATTTATATTATACATCAGATACCTTGTTGGTAGAAATTCAACCCTACATCCCCACCAATATCGATACAGGAAAGAAAGATCCTCTGAAGGCGTTCTACTAAATCTGGTAGCAGCATACATAGATTAAAGCAGCCTACCGACAAAAGGAGATTGCACTATGTGCCTTCCAAGATATTGAAAGTGTCTTCGATAATATCGACTATGAATTCCTATCGGAAGTCACGTCTAAAAAGGGTATTGACCATCCCAATAACCGCTGGGTTGGAGCGATGCTCGAAAATCGGAAAATCTTCACATATTCCGGAGAGCCGAAAATCTCTGTCCCAACCGCCAAAGATTGTCCACGAGGAGGTGTTTTCTTATCGCTCTTGCGGTCACTTATCATTGATGACCTACCACTTAGGAATCTGGGCTATCAAACAATAGGATATGACCATGACTTAGTATTTATAGTGAAGGCTAAGCACGCTAAAGGCGTTTGCAAAACGATGAAGACTGGTCTGAAGATAGCAAATAACTGGTATGTCTCTCAATCAACCTCAGTCAAGACTCACTCTACCAGATCTCATTTAATGAAGTAAAATATTTGGGAATGGTTCTCGATGAAAGATTTAATTGGAACTGACATGTTAATAATAAACTTACCAAATCGATTAACTAGGCATTAGGCTCTAATGTCTTTCAATGGTTTAACACACTACAAGATCTCTCCCATAAGAACAAAGTACAACTTTGGAGCGTGCTTGGTCATAAAGGTATTGTCGGAAATGAAATAGCCGACGAACTGGCTATAAATGGTTCGGCTGATTCTTTCATCGGCCCTGAGCCCTTCTGTAATATTCCGAATTCAGCAATTATCAATAAGGAGTTTGGAGAACAAAATGTATATATCCCTTTGGGAAAACATCCCAGAACTTCACCAGGCTAAAAGAGCCTTCAAACCATTCCACAATAAATCTAAAGAATCCCTGCAATTTACAGGGGATGCTATCAGAAGACTATTGCCACCTACGATATTAATTACACAAAATAGGTCTTATTTAGGAAACTGAATGTCGTCTTTATGTGGATTTTTATTTTTTTTTGTTATAATTTACGCGCGCCTAAGGGGTTAGATATCCTTTTACTGTTGCCAGGGCGTGGGCGGAAAGGTAGAAGGAGGAGAAAGGAAAATTGTTTTTGTAGTGGTTTGAAACTTCGGTGTATTTGGTTTCGATATTCGCTCTCCAGGGGTGGGAGTCCGAATAGGACGAGAGCTTTTGTTTCACTCTAAGTGATTCGAATGGATCTACGTGCCTTAGGTAGGTAGGTGGGTAGTTAAGAGTGGCCGTTGGAAATACCACCCCACTTAGGTCTATTGGCCCATTGTGATGTCACGTGGATCTATAATCCTCTTACTAATGGAACCACTTTGAGCTTATGATGAAGTGTAGAAGACTGTTTACATCTAGCTCCTAGAAGAAGTTTTCTTATCTGGGAGAGTGCTGGACATGTACAGAGTAGGTGGAGGATTGTCTCCTTCTCTTCCTCGTCCATGCAGCTCTTACAGAATTCGTTTGTAAGCTTCGGCCAGTTCTGTTTGGTTCAGTAGTCCACCTAAGGTCGTTTCTTTTATTGGCATCCAGCTTTAATGTTAGTTTGTACGTAGCGGTTGGTATACCTATGCTACCCATTTCCGGTAGAGTAGGTAGAGTGGTTCTAGTTTCAGTTCCCTGGAATGTCTCTGTGGCCGGGCACCCAATAAAGGTGAAGGTTGAACTGCACTGCCATCTCCATGAGAGATGATCGGCATTTAACGGCGGTTTTAATGAGACCGAGTCCAGGGACTTGATAGCGGCCGGGTTATCCAAAAAGATGCGGATATCCTTTGCAGATATCACGTTTTTCTTCACACAGGACAGAGCTTCTTCAATATCCAACATTTCCGCCTGGAACACGCTACAGTAATTTGAAAGACGGAAAGAGAAGCTTAGATTTAGCTCATCTGAGAAAACACCGCCACCAACTCCAACGTTTTTAGATCCATCTGTGTAGAGATGGATTGACTTGTATTCCATGAAAGCATCTTCCTTCCAGAAGGATCTAGAGGGGAAGCTTGCATGGAAGTTTTTGTCAAACCAAAGTTCAGGTATGGTGTAATCGATGTTCTCTGTGAGGATTCCTAATGTATTAAGAATGTTGGCGTGGCCAAATAAATTATTTGTCCACTGTTTAGTCGCTTTAAGGTGAATAGCTGCAGCCGAAGCAGGGTTTAGCAATTGTGTAGATTGGACTAGATCAGTTTTATGGGGGTGTATTCCCAATTCACAGCGATCTGCCCACCGGGTTAATCTATTGAGATTTACTTGAAGGAGTTTTTAATGGTATTAAGATTCTTACCTGAGACGGCTATAGTAACGTCGTTCGCATAGGCAATCACCCTACTACCACCCGCTTCCAGGTACATCAGCAGTTCATTAACTACTAAGTTCCAGAGAAGGGGAGAGAGGACACCGCCTTGCGGCGTACTTCTGCTGGCACATCTTTTAGCAGAAGTCTCACCCAGTTTGGAGTTTGATTATCCTGCTTGTTAGCATGTGTTGACGTTGTTAAAGGTACCATTGTGTACATTCCTTTACAGTAGGCATGTTGAGCCTTTGACGGAAGTCTTGGATCAATTTTAGCTCGTATATGGATATCAATCAGTCGTTCTATTGGTCTAACGTCCTTTGGGATAACATGAGAACATTTTCCGGCTCTGGGAATGAATACTACATTGACTTCTCTCCATGACAGTGGAATGTGCATAAGTTTTACACAGCTCCTCAAAATATTTCCTAGCGTAGGCAGAATAATGTCTGAGGACCTCTGTAGTTCGCCAGGTATTATATAGTCCGGACCATCGTCTGACTTGAGAGCCTGGCCTGTCCAAAATCTCGGATGGACACCAACATATTTTTGCCCACTTTTCAACTTTGATGATTTAGAGATTGAATAGGATTTTTGCAGCAGGGAAAACTGTTGTCATATTGTACTTCAATTGAAATGAGCACCGAATCTTGTGAATTGGGATGCATTGTCTGTAATGAGCGCTATATTTTGTTTAAGGATCTGTCCGAAATGATTATTTTCATTCTCTCTCCCCAATTCCGTTTGCCTAAATCAAGTCAATCAAATTGCAATTAATTTCCTATAATATCCGGTAATAAGATTGAAAGCCAATTATTATACAATTGAAACCTTTGAACTTAAACCAGCAAAAAAAAAAAACAAATGGAAGAAACTTTACAAAAATTTCATTCATCTCCCCGGAAAAATACGAAAATGAAAATCTTTTCTTCCCTAACGAGGATTTCTTGTACAAAAAGAATCCATCAGAACATTCTCTGCTACCTCAAACTTCCAGAGATATCTCGTTATCTTTTCGTTGAATCCTTTGTTGTAACTAAAATACATACATACGAGCGAGTACATATCTACCTAGATACTTGTATCTCAACAAAACGAAAAAAGCTGAAAATCTACCCTGTGCTTTAACAAACGAAACAAATTTGTGACACACATAATAATGCCCTTAAAATATGAGAAAGCATTCAAATACGGATGCTCTTTTGTGTCACTGGGTAAATCCTGAATGCACAAATACGAATCACTCAGAGTGTAATTAACAAAGGTAATTCATAGCAAGACCTTGAACGTGGAGCACATAAACAATTAACTAAAGATGACATCCGCTTTAGATGCACTGTCATTAACGAGGTTAAATGCATTTAAGGGAATGTACTATGAAAACAGGAACTCATTTAACTTTCATCCAAGAGAGTCATGAAATTCTCTGCCTGTTGTCCTTTAAGCTTCAGCACAACACAAACAAGACTAACAATGATTTTTCAATTGTTTTTGTAATTATTTATTTTGTTAAAACTATGCGATGACGATTTTGATTATAGTTATTATACTTTGGATAGAATTATGAAAGTAATGTTCGGTAGGTTGTTGGCTCTATGCATTGTCCTCTAAGTAAGTTGCCATCGCACAGTAAATCCGGCATTTACTTGCAACATCCAGCATTCAGCACGCCGCATTCCAAGCTACAACACATTTTAGACTCATTTCAGATTGTTTGGGAGAATCTGTAGTTTCAAGCCGGATCTATTTATTTATTTATGCTAAGGAGATTTATGAATAAACGAGCAAGTGAATAAAATTGATCTATTTTTCATAATGGAGGGTTTTTCAAGGATTTTCAAGTCTTTTGAGAGTGTGAGTGGTGAATGTGCAATGATGCAGAGTTTTCCTGTAGATGTAACTCCATAGGGTCCATTGGCTTTTAAATTATTATTGTACGCTTAAGATATGTAGGGAACACAACATACCATGCGACCATTCGAATCCATTAAAATAAAATTATATCCTGTTCAACAAAAATCTGCACTACAAGGAAGATAGGAATATTTGCTTCTCAACCTGCTTGCAAGGAAATGCATAACCACTTCGCTCTTGAAAGCTCTCATACGGATACCATGGTATACAATACATATTTGCCGACAGGAATTTCTGAAGATATGTAATTACCACAGGGTTGTCGTCTACCTATTTTTCTTATGATATTATGGTTTTAAGAAAAAAAAAATAATAAATTGCATAAGTTAAATTTTGTACCTGTTTTTATGTATTGTAAATAATCTTGTAAAACTAATCCGAAAAAAAAATTCACTGCTGCTGTCGTTCTCATCATTTAAAATTATAACGATCAATGATCAGTTATTTATTTATTTCAGTGCTCGAAATGTTTCGTGTAAATATAGGCACATACCGCGCACGCATTTCGCTAGAACTTGGCAGTGCGTATAGACTTTTTGCTCTAATCACACCAAGAAACTTTTACAACTGATCTCGATTAAGGCGATACGTAAGCAAGTATTTGATTTATTTATATATTGTTTCACCCGCTGCGAGTTTACCCCGTCTTTTCTTTTTAATTTCCTCCCGCAAATTATGCAAAGTGGAAGCGTAGGATGTGGCGTTGATGGTTTCACTTTTTTTTTTGTACTCAATAAGCAAGATTCCCTTTGAGTCCCAAAAAACTATGGCCATGAGCTTCCCGGCAGACGGAGTGACTTTGAACTTCTTCGGGGGGTCTGTTCCTTTTTTATGACACTGCATGGACTCTTGTTTGCTTTCAGGGTCATAGTGGTGGACCCATGTTTCGTTCCCAAGTAACAATTCGATCCATAAGACCGTCCGCGTTCTCACTACACATCTCCAAAAGCTCTCTACAGCATGCGATTCTCACTTTTTTCTGGGGCGCTGTGAGCATTCGTGGCACCCACCTTGCACTGACCTTTGAAAGGTTAAGATGGTCATGAAGAATGGTGTGAATGGTACCAATTGAAAGCTTGGTGATCTCTGCCATCATTTTCACCTTTATTCGGGCATCCTCAAGAACAAGTTTTTCGACTTCTTTGATGCTTTCTCCCGTACAAGCAGTAGCCGGGGCGCCGGAGCGGGGGTCGTCTTCAATGCTCTCTCTGCCTCTCTTGAACTCACTTGGCCACTTTTGCACAATTGATAATGAAGGTGCGGAACCCTGGTAAACAGCCACCATCTCTTCATGAATAGTTTTTTGACTTTTTCCTTGCTTAGTGAGAAATTTAATTACAGCGCGATGCTCAATTTTCACCATCATCGTCTCAGTTGCCATTATGATTCTGTTTAACTAGAGATAAAACCCGAAGTAATAATCACATTTATATGAAATTTTACATGAACGCACTAAAATAATAGTATTACTTGATAAATAATTATCAATTTATATATACACAAACACAGCCCCTCGTATATGTGATGACTGAATTGTCTAGACAGTGTGATAAATTAATCACTTTATCCACATATTATTCATATTAGCAGGTTGAAGCTAGTCAAAGTAATAAATATGGTCGACTTGCTTCCCTTCCCGCTCACCATCCTGTTGCCACGTGGTGTGATCACAGCGATCACGTGGAAGTTATATCGGTGTTTAATGATGGCAGATCATATAAAAAAACGTTTCTATGAATCTTTCTCCGTACTTATTAAAAAATAATCAATTGTTTACGAACGATCAATATTTGTCCTTAATTATAAAAGTAACAGAATCAAAGAATAAGATTACTAAGAAAACACCTGAAGATTACTAGCGGCGAGCAAAATACGACGTAGTTAAAATTGGAACATCAGAAAAACTCATAATTCCGGTGAAAATCGAAGGTGATCCCATTATTTACTATGCCCACTTAGACGAAAATTTTCAAATAATCCACGACTGTCATATTAGTATTGGACACGGTGGTAGAGTCAGAATGATGAAGGTGTTAAAAGATATAAAAATGTAACTCGTCACAGTGTATTTGAATATGTGTAAATCTTGCCAGAAAAAAAAAACTTTGCCAAAAAAAGGTCTTGTCGTAAAGCCGATCATCAGCAACGAGCTTAATTCAAGGTGGTGCCAAGCTGATCTGATTGGCAGACATTCCCAAGCGGATGGGAATTATAAATTTATCATGATCATATCAAGATCATCTAACAAAATTCGTGCAGCTGCGGTCTTTGAAAAGCAAACGAGCAGAAGAGGTAGCGTGTTATTTGCTAGATATTTTTACTATATTCGGAGCGCCTAGTATTTTACAAAGCGATAATGGGAGGGATTTTGCTAACAAGGTGGTTAAAGAAGTCGGCGCGATGTGGCCAGAATTAAAAATCGTACCTACACTCTCAAAACCTCGACACTCTCAACCACAAGGGTCTGTTAAAAGGGCTAACAAGATAAGAAAGACATAAAGAAGATCCTTTGTACTTGGCTGGAATCTAACAAGACGACGAAATGTTCTGAAGAGTCACAATTTGGCGGCCAAGGATTTTAGCACTGCAACTGTACTGGTGAATGCATTTCTAGTAGATGCAAATGTAAAAAGTCAAGCCTCTTGTGTAACTCAAAATGTCATAGGAGCCTTACTTGTAAGAATAAATAATAATTATTTTATTTTTTTTAAAGCAATAACTAGCATCTCTGTGTACTGATCTCTGTATTTTTTGTTATGGTTAGTAAGCTTTCAACTTACTATTATAATTAACGTTAAGTTATTATCTATGACAAAATGAATTATGATAATTTGAAGTTATAATGAACGAAATAACTAAAAATGTACGTTTAAGGCAAATAAAAATTTATAATCCTCACCTATACTTGTGTTATTACTTTATCCAAGTCTTCCAGGATGTTACGAGTATATAAAATAGCTAGTTAATGCGATTATTTCTGTGTCAGTTATTACTTTGTCTGAATTAAGTAGATATTATATACATATAATAGTTGGGTAGCATATATAATATCCACATGTATTGTTTTCGCTGTGACATATACTATTACAATGATATGCTTAGGGATTATATGTGTTCAAGCGCGTATGCAGATGGATGACAATTCACTATATTTCCCTCTTTGTTTTTTTTCTTCTGTTTTTTTTTTGAAATAAAATTCATCACATTCAAATGTTTAAATTAAATTAAATTAAATTAAAAAAAAAATAAAATAAAAATCAAAGTATTAGAAAAACAAAATAACTTCATTTAAAATTACACAGATTTCATTTATCTTAGGAAGTAGTTTCTTAGTTAAATCGATTTTTTTAAAGTTCTGCATGAACGCAGTACCATCTTTTCTGTGCGTTCGTTAGGTGGCTAGCTGATTTCACTACTCGGGGTGATATTCCGTGCACAGTTGTTAACTCCTGGAATAATGAATTATAGTTCTTTTAGTGTATTGGAGATGTATTATGTTACGACGTCTGGGTTCATGTAATTTGCCGATTATTTCGCCTGATATCAATCGTTGTGTCCCTAATTGAACTCGAATTATGTCGAAATTCACAAGAAGGTTTAACTGATTTATCAGCGTACATTTTTTTGTTGGTTGGATTCTGGATTCCGTGTGCCTTTAAGTGCAGGAAGTTTACATCGGGGTCGTCTACTAAACAGTCGTTGGTTTGGTGATTTGAGCTATAGCGATCTGGCGGTGTAACGATAGTTCAAAAGCCCAAAATACCTAGTCCTGCCATAAGTTCTATTAAAAATATAAAACGTTACAAAAAAAAAACTGTAAACATATTGTATTCGAAATTGTTTAATTTATTAGACCACAGTGTTGAGTATCAAACAATTTTTTGCTTTAACACAAGCTTCCAAACGGTGTGGCCATTGGGCTATAGCGGCACGTATGGTTTAGATGCAGATCGTGGCCGCTACTCTGGTTAATACTGTTTTAAGGCTATCCAAATTTCTGTGGGAAGTCTTGCAGTTCATGTTCTCCAATTCTGACCACAAACCATAATCCAGTGGGTTCAGATCTGGACTCATCGACGGCCAATCTTCTGCTGCTATAAAGCCAGGAATATTGACTCTGATGACTCCTGCGTGGTTTTGGTTTTGTGCGCTGGAGCAGAGTCCTGTTGCACATCTTCTCTAGCACATCTTCTTGTTTGACCTCTGCACTAGTTTTTACGCCTTTATCATGGTGAGAGACACCCCACAAAACCATTACGGAAACGGGATGATGTCCACTTTGAACCCTTGGAACAACCTTTTTCGCTTCCTTAGATGAAGTGTCAACAATTTTGTCGTTTTGTTTGTTGAAAACTTTTTCCACGGTAAAAATGTTCTCATCCGTATACAGAATGTTTTCACGGCCATTGTCCGCGTGCCTCTGCAATAGTCACTTGCATCGTTCCAGGCTAATTATTTTTTAGGTGAGGAGTCAGGTGATGACCCACGGACCGACGATAGGCTTTCATATGCAGATCATCCCAAATCAGCCTAGACGAGGATCTGGTTGATATATCCAATTCGTTGGACATGATCTCCTGCTTCCTAAGGGGATTTCTCTGAATTCTTTCCCGCACTGTCTTTATTACCGCATTCGTACGGACGACGCCCAAACGACCACTTCTTGGCCTATCCTCTACTCCTCTTTCCGCACTTATGCAACGCTATTACCGCGATTCGATTCTGTTTAACGCCCCACTCCATTCTAATAGTTTGCAAACTGAAACCAAACTGACTAGTATTCTTCACTGATCAGTGCATGTTTTCTGAAAAAAAGTTAATGGTTCTATTCCCGCAAGAAGTTTTGAACGACAAGCGCTGGAAATTGTCTAACAGAACTTATGGCAGGACTAGGTAAATATCTGTACCATCTAGTTGGCACATCTTAAGTAGCTGGTTTGCCATCTGTATGTATTTTTTCGAGAGCCTATTGGACCGCGGATGATAGGGAATTGATGTTTGATGTTTGAATCTTGGCAAATGATTTAAACTCCTTTGCTGAGAATTGAGCGCCATTGTCCGACTCCAAAACTAGTGGTATGCCATGGATTGAAAACCAAATTTTAAGTTATCTTACAACTTCTGCTGAACATGACCTATGGAGCAGCATGAAGTCATAAAATCCAAAGTAGCTATCTACATTTGAAAGATATAATCAGTGTTAAATAGTTGAAAAATATCGCATCCCATAATCTCCCACGGTAATGAGGGGACTTCCTTCAACATGAGCGGCTTTGACAAATGGAACATGTTTCGATCATTCGAATTGCATCATTTGTCATGTTCAGCCAAAACAATTGCTCTCTTGCTCAACTAAGTTGCCAATGCTTCAAGTGGCTTATAGTCAGTCTCAATAACTAAATTCTTACCGTAGATATATTCTTGGAATTTCGGGCAAGCAAATTGCATAGCTAGTGCTTCCTCTCCGATTTGAGGGTATCTTTGTTGCGTTTCAGTCAAAGCAGCACCCAGACTGTGTTGGCTTGAATCAACTTGAAATTTGACTTTTTAGTTCGGTTTGTAGAATCTTTGCTTCAAATGCGTCGGCCTGTTCTTGTGTTCACTGCCATTTAACGTCATTCTTCAAAAGTTGCCTCATAGGATATGTAATATGAGAAAAGTGTTTAGTCTCATTTAGTGTAAAATAACGTTCAAACTTATCTTCGATGGTCGTTATTGATGCTGGTTCCTTACTCGAGAGCGTAAAAGTATTAAAAATAGCTTAGGCATCAGGGCCAGTGCAAGACATAAACTTGCCTACTTAAACATGTGCTGATTTTTTCTGAAATTCCCGCGCAGCAGCAAACTAATCATTCTTAAGCGCGTGAGATTTCAAAGCGAACAGAAGCTGAGCCAAAAAATACTACAATTCGTCAAAAATATTAGAAATTCTGCCTCATCCTCCTTCACAACGTTCATTCAATGACATTCCAGCTATCAGCTGAACAAGGCCAATCTGCTCGCTGCGTACTTTAGGGCCACCTCAACACTTCCAGATTGAGCGCGTCAAATCTTTAATGGGACGAGTTCTTAAAGATCTTAACATTCACAAATCCGCTGGTCCAGATGGTAGATCTCCCCTTCTTCTGAAGAGGTGTTCTTCTACGCTGGCAAAACCTACTGCGTATGCTTTTTCATCAATCCTACTCTCTTCTCCTACTGACCCATTGCACTTAGGTCTCTTCTTTCCAAGGTCATGGAAACGCTGATAAACCGTCAGCCCATGAAATATCTTGAAACACGAAAAACTTCTCAATGATCGGCAATACGGTTTTCGTAACTACACCTCCACTAGTGATTTGATGGTATGTCTCACCGGAAAAAGGAACCAAAGCGTACATCAATCTGGCGAAAGAAGATAGTTGCACTTGATATTTCTAAGGAATTTGACAGAGTTTGGCATCAGGCTCTTTTGTCGAAAATGCGTCCCACAAGCACAATCGATGACTCTCTTCTTCAATGGATTAGAAATTACCTTTCGGAACGTTCAATTCAAGTTGTCTTGGATGGTTTCGAGTCTGATATCCACAAAATAAATGCTGGTTTGGCTAATGTACTTACTAGAGGAATAACAACGAGATAAGGTTTAAGCTTTCAGCCCGTTACGGCTTTGCATTCTAATATCTATGGCCTGTACTTAACAAATCTAAGTGAAACGGCAATAAAACGACAAACCTGCATAGTCCTCTGGTCACACATATGAAAGGAGATCCTCTTGTGAATAACATCTTACTCCCTTACTTAAAATAAATATTAAGACTATAAGATTAGCTGACATGTTCCAGATTCCATCAAAGCCATTTTCTGCTTCGTAAGAGTTTTGGTCCTTTTCGCCCTGGACATTGCCAATGGATGGACTGTGATGCGTATGGATTGATTCTGTCGCTTCAAGGACGGTGATTTAGATGTTGACGACCGTCTACATGAAGGCAGGCCAAAATCCTTCGAATACGCTGAATTGGAGGCATTGATCGATGAGGATCAGTGCCAAACGCAAGAAGAGCTTGCTTCATCATAAGGAGTTACCCGCCAAGCCATTTCGAAACGATTACATGCGTTGGAAAAGATTCAAAAACAAGGAACTTGGGTTCCTTATGATTTGAAGCCAAGGAATGTTGAGTGTCGTTTTTTCGCCTGTTGGGTATTGAAACCGAACGAAACCCTTACTGGGGAACGGTATTGACTTCAATTGATGCGACCGAGGCGAGCACTGCGCGAAAAACGGCCACAATATTAGCAGAGGCACGATTGCGATTATTACTTCTTCCGTTCGATAGCACATGGTCTGGTTGATCAGAAGTTCCGCTCATATGAAAAAAAATGGCTTGATTCGTGGAGTTTAGTTTTAAACGCATTTTATTTTCTAATCAATAACTCTTACATACTAACAAAAAATGCTTAAATGCTAGCTTAAAATTACTTAACAACCTTATACTAACTTACTGGCCCCACACAGTCACTCTAAGCTACTCTATATATCTATGTCTTTCGACTTCATTTACATTTTATTTGGAAATATTTATTTTATATACTTAGGGCTAAACTTGATTCGTGGATAGCCTTAAAATATGAACACTTTTACTGTAACGGTGTTCGAGCTCTGCCTGTAAGAGGGGAAAAAACTTATAGCTATCGATGGGCAATACTTTGAATGATTCATTTGTAACCATTTTTTCACAATTAAGTTGCATTTTCATCAAAAAGCGATAACTTAGTTGCGCACCTAATATTTAATATCTTTGTATTTTTGCAATAGGAAGCAGGCTGCCATATTTCTTGCAACATCAAGTTTCTTTCAATTTAATTTTGGTTATACTTCAATGATCTTCCTTTAACAACTTTGCAACATTGTGGATTACACAACATATGGATCTCCATATTTACTTATGGCTGTGAAGTGTGTGCAAATTGTATCTTTTCCAGCAGGAGGAAGCCTAAAGTTGCATACAATAACCCTGCTAGATATGATTATATCCTGCGTGGGTATGTAGCGGCCTGAGCTCTTTCCATACAAATTTGCAAAATTGTGAATAATTTCATTCGGCATTACATTGGAGTTCGTCTTTTGTCAACCGTTGAATTATGTAACACGGCAGAGTATCTACGAAAGTCAAGGCCTTTTGTGAGGAAGTAGGTGAAACGATTTAACGAACATAGAAAGATTGACGATTTCGTTGAAAGGGAAATACTTAAAATTTTTGAAAAAAATAACAAGCCAGAGTAAAGTAAAGTAAATACTATTAGAGGTATCTATCTTCAGTATTTGCAAAATTATCAGAAAAAAAGTTTTTATTACGAAGCCGTTGGCGTCAAACCTTTGCTGAACAAAATACACATTTAAAAAGCCACTTGAGTGGGCCTACCATTACAATTTCACCGACGTGGTATCTTTTTTCTCAAACAATTCCTTTGTTCAATGACCAGTGAATGGCCACATCTGTTTCTGTGCTGCGGGATTCGGGAAATTGTCGGCCTTCGCTGGGAATCTTGATGCTTTAAGCATGATACAACCGTATAGAAAAGGGCTGTTGGCATTCGCTAAAATTCTGTTCGGAAGTGAAAACAGGAATAGGCTTCTACAAGACGACCACAATCCGAAACATCGTAGTGGTATCTGTCAGGTCTTCAGCTAAATGATATCAATGTGTTTCACTGATTACCCAATCTGCGAATGTGCATCCAATTGAAAATGTCCAGGGACTTATGAAGTAGAACATTACAACAAAAGATGCAAAGACGAGGTAGCTTAAGCTATTTTTACAAATAATTTGGCAAGAATTACCTCAGGACTATGTAGGAAAATTTGCTGTATAAGGTGCCGATAAAGGTGTGAGGCAATAGTTGGGAATGGACAACATATTAACCACTTTGCGCATTAACAAATGTTGAAGCCCTAACATTGTTTTCTTAGTCATTTTGATTCCTTAAATCAATTGGACCAGTTAAATACACTGAAACTTTCGCTTTACCATCATCATATAGACATATCGCGTATTTTTCTTATACGAGTAAAAGTATGTGTCAGATACTTTTCAGACCAAAAGCTTGAGGACGCCCTCAGTGCAAATATTTAAAATCTAACATCGAAGAAAACTCTTTAGTAGAATAATAATCTCATATAAAATGAACAGTTAATATACAACACAATAAGAAGGCAAAATAGGAAGAAAAACATTTTTACAGAAATTTATTAAAAAGATGAAAAAAATGACTTAAACCGATTTTTCGTCGAAAAAGCCACTTTTACATTTGATTACCTTTTTTTGTGCAATTCCTGGCATTCTAGCTATCAGTTTTTGGATTGTTGCCAGCAATACAATCCAACTCTGACTCTGATGATGGGCATTCTGTCCAGCACCTCCTACAACAGCTCTAAAGGGTTTAAGTCTGGCGATTGCGGTGGCCATATCATGATTTGTAGGATTTCTTCATCTTCCCTCTGTCTCTGGTAGTCTTGACAAAGTTTTGACGCGTGTTTAGGGTCATTGTCCTGCTGAAATGCGAATCCTTCGCCAATTAAACTTAGTGCAGAGGTCACAGAGTTTTTCTCCAATATTGTGTTTTATATGCTTCCTTATTCATTTCTCCAATCACTCGGACCAGATCTCCCTCTCCACTTGAAAAGAAACATCTCCAGATTATAACAGTACCATCTCCATGCTTGAGGGTAGTAACCTCACAGTGCGGTAACATCTTTTGCTCAGCGCTGGGTTAAACAAAAACTCTCCGTTTTGTGCCAAAAACTTAGAACTCTGATAAAATCTTCTTTCATCCAGTTTATATAATTTTTGTCACATTCTAAGCTTTTCTGTTTGTTCTGTGGTCGCAGCAGGGGTTTTGATTCAAAACAGACGTTCTTTCGCCAGTGGAGGAAGGAACCTCACAGTTTTTTATGCGTCTTATGTCCGGCTCATCTCATTGCACTGGCTAGATGGTGGTACTCGTAATAGCAGTCAAGGACCACTGATAATTGATCCGCTGCACGTGGCCTGTTAGGGGTTCGAACATTCCACTTGCATATCCGAAGGTCGTTGTATTTAAACGTTTGCAAAGTTTGTCGACAATGAATCCACTTATATCCGAGGACATTAGAACCACCTTTTTAAGGTCCCCCGTATGGGGTTGTGAGACCTATGACGGCGTAGGCCAATATTATGCTAATCATAGGCAAATCATGACCTTGTCATTTTAGCCATTTGAGTAAACTCTTATTTAATGTATTGATTGCAACCCTACGTCAGACTTTTGTCATCTTCCTATTTTTTTCACCTTTCGTCGACGGAGCTAAGTATTATACAAGTCATATTTATAACTAAGTGAGAATATTATTTGAAGACACGAATTATAACTACTCGTATATTAATAGATGGGTTATTAAATTAAGTGAGTGAGTTTTTATTACACTTTACTTATGAAGTTACTGGGGAGAACATCACTTCCCTAGAAATTTGGTGGTTGCGCTGCTGATACAATCCAAGTTATAGAGCAGTCAGCTGTTTCTCGATCATTCACCACGCAGGTCGCCATCCATATTGTCCACTCTTGCAAAAATAAATGATTCATTTGTTGGGATGACGAGGCCTGTGTTGCAATTTTACCATACACCGCTGAGGTCCAGGTTAGTGAATCCATAAATCGCAGTCGGTATTGGTGAAGAATTTTGTCACTTACCAATCGCTAATTCACAAAAATTACTCTATAATTTTAGGCCATCTGTGTTAATATATATAATGTGTACGATACGAGTAATTAAACCATTTTCTTCCGCTGAGTTTGCCGTTCCGAAACTGTTTCCTCCATGGCAATTTTTGTATTCGCCATTCGATTCGATGTTTTGCTGTTTGATCCTTTGGTGACACATAAATCAATTGCTTTAAGGCATCAGTTTTCAAGAAGTATGAAACTGTAATTATTTTGTGTCTTATGTTTAAAGAAGGACGGAGAGCGAAGTAGCATTCAGGACTACTCGGAAATTAGATTGTCAAGAAGTCTGCAAGGCATTTCTCACATTCTTTGTGCATTTGTCCACCGGCAGCATATTCTATTGTAGTAGCAGTTGCTAATTTGTGAATTTCATGTAAATTAAGGTCACGTTTTTTTTTTTCCAAAATGAAACCAGATATACCCTAATTTAGAAAATTGATTAACCTTCCCAATAAATGTAATTTCCTGATGTGGTGAGGGTTATAGATTGCCGTGATTTTGAAAGCTTACGGCTACATATGTATACACTGAATAAGTCGCTACCGGAACTTAACCCTGGCAATAGTGAGGCCTTATTTGCGGTGAACATGATACTGTCTGCTGCAGAAAATGTACATGCATATATTGTATGTATACAATCATTATCACGATTTTAGCTTGTTCATGGATTTATGTGTTTTCACAATTAAGCATTTACCAATTAGCCAAATATGTATATTCGCACACTACCTAATGCCAGCTGTAGTTAATACGCAAAATACTGGATCGATATTAGGCAAATCAAATTTGTATGCATTTGTGCGTGGCGTAGTTTAAATTTGTTGGTTTTGAGTAGGATTTGCTGTTTTTATATTTGCTTGTAGATTGTTGATTATATAGGAGACCACGTGAATACGATAGTTTTGGGGAGTCGACTGCCAAACAGAGTTACAAATATGTACTCGTACATAGGTGTGAGAAACATTGTGAGTATAAATTTCTATGATCGTGTAACTTAGATGGTTAAGCCTCTCATAAACAACAATCCAACTCTGAAGAAAATTTTGAATGGAGATTGAGAAACAATTGTAACAAACCAGCAAATTGAAAAGATGAGGTAAAGTTTTGAGAACGCTTTAGTTACAGAAGAAATCACGCGGGGAATATTTGCGCCCCTAAAATAAACTTTAACCGTTGGCATAGGTGAAAGATGAGCTTTTATGTTCCACTGTTTAACGGCAAATGTGACAAGCAAAACTGTAACAATTACCAGACTCACCAAGCTAATATCGCTTGCTACGAAAATAAAAGGGCGAGCTCTAGACAGATGACAACACAACCTCTAAACCTCCAAATATTCTTGTGTAGTCTGATGTCGCTAATTCTCGAAACAATGTGATTTCAACACTTAAAAATATTCTGGAAAGGGAAATGTACACTGTCTATCCATTGACATCACAACAAGTTCGAGAGAAATCCTGAATCCATAACACAAGTCTACTTGTCGTATGTGGATCTGTTTCCTCAGACTTAGGAGAAATATTGGTGGACTACTTTTTACGCGGTGGAAAACTCCTATCCCTGTGTTCCAACTTCGCACCGCAGAGGTACAAGAACATGAAGTGGTGCAATTTTCCTATGATAAATGGCAAAAAGTCAAGATGATGCATCACATTTCCTGTTACCATCTATCGCCGATAAAAAGGAACAGACAGTGATGAATCGAATTCGACTCTCTCAAAGAAACCAGCTCTAGTGTGTCCCAGGTCCATTGAACTGAAAGATCTACAAGGCGACATGCACAATCTGGATATTAAAGTGCTGGGGACAGAAGAGACGTGGAATACACCAAGCTTGCTATTGGCCAATAATGTGAGGAGCGGCGGAAAGGCTGTATTCTCTCAGGTCCATCTGGAAACAGATCCGAGTGAATACGAGTCTGATGAAAGCAAATACTGTGTATTTCAGGAGAATGATAAAAATCGCTTGGAAATTTTTGCTGATCTTTTGGTTAAGAATTTGGGATTAACCAGTAAGAAACAACCTGTAGTGCAATCTAGCCCTAAGATTACCTACTCGTATCAGAATGCATACTTCTTAGGTCGGCATGAATTAAAGACCAAGGTGTTGGAAAAACTAAAAGGCAACTATATCTCTGATGAAATTTTGTGGTAAAAATGATACTCTACCGAGCGCTAATACAATTGTTCTTCCAATTTTAATTCATTCCTGTCCTGAAGATTTTTCTACAGTTGATTACTTTGATAATCTTTCAACCAAAGATTCAAAGCCTCGGGGAAAACTCCAGATGTAATACTCAAGTTACATAGACGTACTAAGATATAAACAATGTTCAACGCAGTTCTCTTAGGCATAATGTTGGAGATTCTATCTGCATCACACGAATGCGAGTTCTTTAAGGAATTTAAATGATACTTAAAAGCTTAAAACCCGTTATAGGCTAAAAAAAAACGCTATTCCTGGGAGTTTCAGACCACTCAGAATTGGTGCTACAGTGACAAGGTTGCAACAAATTCAAAGATGCAGATGAAATTCCTTCTGAAGCAAAGTAATGACTAAATTCATTGGCTACACTTGTAGGATCTGTGGCATCTATATTATCATTGTTTATTGTAGTATTATGGGATTTGCAGATTTCGCTATATTTCTGTTTGCAATGCTGTTGATTACTTGTCATTTCTTTTTGTGATTACCTTTTGCTGTTCTCATCTTGTTCTCAAAATATCTATCACGAGCCTGACGAATATCTGAATTAATTTGCTTACTCAAATGAATAAAACGATTTTTTAAACTAGGATTTAGAGGGTGTTTGTGGCATTTTCTATCAAGTTTGTGTTTTAATCGTATCTTCTTAAGAAGTGCTCGATTAATATAAGGTTTAAGTTCTGTTTCAGAACGCTTAAGTGTAACGGTAATGCTCGAGGAGCCCACATGATTTTTAAAGACATCAATGAATTTATCATACGCTTTAGAAGCATTCTCTTCGGTATAAACTTCGTTTATCTGTTATTTGAAGATCTAAGTAGATTCCAGCCGCTAAATTTAAAGAAATATCACCGAAGCGATAAAAGACATGGTCAATGCAGGTGCCAGAAATTTTTCTGGTTGGCTCATTAATAAGAGAAAGAAAACCGTGCTCAGAGAAAAGTGTGCAGTAGGAATCAGTTGGAAGGCTTGAAGTAAGAATGATTCGGACTAGCAAAAAAATTATACCCGGGTATATTGTAATCTTCAATTTTGAAAGAGTAAATCCAAATTTCCAAAACAAAAATTATTAAAGGCAAATTCACAAATGCTTCAAGATTTCCGACTGGTAAATCAAAGTTTTGTCGCAGGCTTCTTTTATTTTGATGTACAATGCAAACTGATTTTTCGTCAGAATTACACATAAAATCAAAATAGGTTCTGATGGTTTTAATAGTGAGGTTTTCGTTCAAGAGATCAATATAATTATGCATATTAATTATCACAAAAACCTCACCATTATCAAACTTTTTTAATAGTATTTTAGAGTTCCTAAAGTATACATAGATACTTAAGCTATTTTTATATTTTTATTTTCTTAGTGGCCATACGTGGTCATTCCAACGTATGTAAGTTGTCATTAACACACACACCGAGAATGTAAAGTTTCAACGATGTATATGTGCCATTCATGGATACAGGCTGGGTATTTAAATTTCGCTTTAACGACAGCAGACAGAATTGTGTTTTGGAAGCATTCAATTCTACTCTATTGATAGTTCCCCAATTGGTTATGCTGTTATGAAGAGCAGATACGCGAGTTCGGAAACGAGTATGAGAAGCTGTAAAGAGTACTATCATCATCTAAGGAATACATTGGATTAGAAGTAGCAGACAAGAGATCACAGAACGAAGCTCTGTGACAAACCAGCATTAATTTTATGAATATCAGACTTGAAACCATCCAAGACAACTTGAATTGTCTATAATCCATTGAAGAAGAGAGTCGTTGATGCCATATGTATGCATTCCCAACAAAAGACTGTAATGCCAAACTTTGTCAAATGCCTTAAAAATATCAAGTGCAACTACGAGTATCATCTTTTTTAACCAGTTTGATATACGCCTTGGTTCCTTTTTTCGGTGAAACATTTGGTGGACCTTTTGCTACGAAAACCGTATTGTCGAAATTGAGAAGTTTTTGCGTGTTTTGAGATAAAGAGTCCTAAAGTCCTAAAGAGTTGGATTGTTGAAAAAGCTTACGCAGTGGTTTTGCCAGCGTTGAAGAACACCTCTTCAGAATAAGGGGAGATATACCATCTGTACCAGCGGATTTACGAGTATATATGTTCAGATCTTTAAGTGCTCTTGCTACTACACGCATGCGAATGTGGATTCGTTCCATTGAAGATTCGACACACTCAAGTGTAGGCGGAGACAAAGCACAATCTGGAAGCATCGAGCTAACCGCAAAGTGTGCAGCAAGCAGATTGGTCTTGTCTAAAGAGCTGACAGCTGGAATATCATTACAAATGAGCTTTGGGATGGAGGATGAGGTAGAATTTTCGATGTTTTTGAGGAACGACCAAAAGCTTTTACTAACTTTTGGGACATTGTAGTATTTTTTACCTCAGTTTTTGATCATTCCTTGCTCGTTTGAACTTTTTCCGGTTTACCTCTGTCGGGTTGGTCTTGTAGGGCCGAAAAAACATTTCTCTAACCCTGACAGCGTCTTTAAAGCTCGAGTACCATGTCTTTTATTTTGATTTAATACCCTTCATCTGATGAGGGATAAACGATCTCATTCCAAAGAGAATATTGTCTGTGATCATACCAGCAGCTGCATCCACGTCGAGGAAACATAACGACCAGTTAAAATTCCTGAAGAAGATGTTAAGTCCGCTCCAATTGGCTTTTTTGTGCTGCCATACAGTTCTTTTAGGAATCTTTTCTCTAACTGCATGGTGTACGAGAAATTAGCTGATATAACACAATGGTTCGTGGGGCAGGGCACATCAACGGTGTTGTGCGAGTTCTTATAATTTACTTCGGGAGAAAGGTAAAGAAGAATTGTGGGCCTGTGTTTGTGGCATGTGTCTGCGACTTTTATTCTTGGATATGTTTATGTATATGCTTGCATGTGCTCACGTCGTCACCATCCTTATTTCATGGGGCTGGTTAGTAATTTCTTCATTGCCTACCTCTGCTTCTCGGGCAATATTTTCTTCGTCATTTTGCTTTCTTTGACGTTCGAGTCTTGTAGTTAAAAGAAGTTAAATGTCGTTCAAATAAGAGAAAATAAAACTCTCTTTTGATTTCTATTATCTGAACATTCCTTTATTTAATCTGTCTTAAGACGAAAATATCATTGTTATTCTTCCATATACAAAACCTCGTATTCCGTTTCCTCAATGCTCAATTATGGGTATTGATCCCTATACGTTGTGTCCACTTAGATGACACTTTTGTTTGTACTGCATGCAGTTCATGTAGGTCATTGATGTAAATTATATTTTTTTGAGTACAACAATTTGTATATGTTGCATGCAGTTCAACTGTGGTTACTTATCTACATTATATTCTGTTTCCTAGACTACTTTGTTTACAGTCTACCATATTTGAACTGGCGGTCGTTAATCCATGCACTCATGGTTTAAATAATGACGCAATATAGTGATCGACGCGATAAATAAATAATAATTCTAGTTTCATACCAGATATTATTTTTGTCAATTAATTTGGTAATATTAGCTTATCGTATAGGTACTTCAATATTCATATTTTTTATTCTTTACTTCAATATTACAGTTTTCGAATTTAGTAATGAACCTTCCTTCCTTCATTCTTAGTTTTTATATTATTATTACAATTATGGTTTATAGTTTGATTTTAGAGGTTTTTCAATATAAATATACCTGGTAATATTTCTTTTTCCTCTTGTGTTGTACAATGCGTTTCTTCAAAATTTATAATACTCTTTGTACAGTCGTCTTGCAATTTTATTATATTTTTTTAAAGACGTCTATTATCCCTCCTTTTGTGTCGAGATACAAGAATTTATTTTCTGCACTGGGGATTGTTTCGAACATTAGTCTGGATAAGGTTTGGTTTGAATATTGGGTAATGAGTAAGGAATATGCCATCCGATGATTTAAACATCCATTCGTACTTAGTGACTATAAGTATACCGAAGCAGTGAAGGTTTTTGCTCTTGGCTTTCCCAACTCGTTTGCATTTGATGTTGTGGATAGCGAATTTTTCCCTTAAAATATCTTTGATCCAGGACGGACTTACATATCATAGGGAAGCTTTGAGGAACAATGTAGATGGTTTGGATTTGTTGGTGGTTTCAAGATACATTTTATTTAAGTTTTGTAATCTTTTGTTCCATTCAGGATGTCCCGAAAGCTCTAATTACCGGCTATGGTCTTGGTACGGGATTGGTGATCGAAGTTGAATTTATCTCAGAGATTGGGACGGGTATGATATAAACCATGCTCTGCGAAGACATAAAAAGTCTACTCATGCAAGGTTTACACAGAGATCCCTTTAAATGTAACGAAGATAGCAACACCTTTCTAGCTAAAAAGATTTGTGTCCTGACTCAACGAAATATTTCAACAACATTTTAGAAACATTTCAGAATCAAAAAAATGTTTCTGAAATGTTTCTTTAACATTTATCAAATATTTCTTTTGGTATGGATGCAAAGGAATATTTCCGAAATATTTCCGAAATGTTACTCAGTTTTTGTCTCTCCATGACAGGGTTATTAAAGAATACAATCAGTTGAACACTTAATTTATTTGAATTATTTAAAAGAAGATCTCATTAGTTAACTTCTCTGCGGTATTTCAATTAAATGAATACAATCATCATTCAATATTGAAGTCAAAGGGTGGGCATCCATTTTACAGCAATCTAAATCACTGAAGTGATTTATGATTAACTGCGCTGAAATATGCAAATTAGGTACCATTCAAGAATGTGCCTTATGCCCAAGTATAAGTAAGTTAATAAAAACTCGGAGGTATACAGTGAGCCATATATGTATGTCTGACTTCAAAATTATTATATTATGCTCGACCTGTGTATATTGTGCGAAATCCAGTAAGGAACCCAATGAAGACTAAACAGGAAGTTACTAAAGACACTTCTGGAAAATAATTTGAAGTATTTTGATATTAGAAATGCTCCAAACTTTGAGTAAGAAAATGCAATCGGCCACCACTGATGCGTTTGAATCGATTTGCCCTATAAGTAGAAAACTGGATGGAAACGCGCAGACTGTTAAATGCAGAGAAGCGTAACGATTTTGGTAAAGCTACAGAGCGTCACTTAAAAATCACAAAAAAGAACTAAGGAATGCCAAAAGGAATAGATCCAGGAAACTTTGTGAGACGAACATCATTGTAGCGGCTAGGTTGCAGCAATCCAAAATGACGGGCATGGAGAACAAGGAAAAATAAAATTCATCAAACAATCATCAACGTCCTTCAACACTAATGCTCGACCTGCAGTTCGTATCTTGTGTTTTAATTCCAGAACCGAATAAATTAACAAGAATATCCAAGCCCTTACTTGTCATTCAGAATCCACTTAAATTTCCGCGAAATTTCTATAGTTTTGTCTGGAAATACTGTTTAGGTGGCTTGTTGCACATAAACTTACTAGTGACAAAACAAAGTTCGTGTTGTTTGTAAAGTATAACCGTCTAGTTTATTTCAATTCCACTGTAGTTGTTGGTACACCATTCGATGCACTTTTACCAGGTAGACAAGGAGGACTTAAATAAGGGAAAATGAGGCTGTATTATAAATCAAGCCTGCTATAATTCTTCAAATCATTCTTTCAGCTGCTGGTTCAGAGCGCTTGCTTATCAATCAGTCTTAAGAATTCTTTAGCACTCGTTTTTCTTACTTTGGAATCTTCTGATAATATCTTTAGCTTAGGTGTTGAAACTGAGATTGTTGTAGTCCCATAGAATGGTTAAAACGTTGCTTGACCGACAACTTAAATGTCATGACACAGACAAATCAAGCACCAGGCTTACATCTGCTGCAGATAATTTGATTTACAAGACTCCGAGCCCTGCGTGTGGGGAATATACACCTCATGAATAGAATCAGCTTAAACATTGAGTTATAAGGGGCTTAACCTTTATCATAGCTGTGTAATATAGTCCTATTTCGATACCGCAACCATACCAATACTATCGTGGCTCTAAATGTATAATATCGAAACATGCGGTGTATTGAAAGCGGATTAAGATACTCATCTTTAACTATCTTACGGAAAGATATTTGCTTCCATTCACATTATAGGGCTCTAAAGGAGGAGAATCAGAGATGAACAAACGTCTAAGATAGTTAAGTCATGAAAAGTAAACATCAACTCTCTGTAGCAGGGAGCTCTCTTACTTCTTCGTGAGACAAAACGAATTAAACAAAGACCACCCTTTCGTGTTAGGTATGCTCTACTCAGCGATTTTAACGTACTCGGTATGCATAGCTACAGTGACATAGCGCATGTTCGTGCCAAGTAGAAAGAGCAGTTGATTGAAAGTAAGCAGGTCAGGTGGATATATTACTATACGATATAATTCAATGATTTAATTTTTTCTACAGTTACGAGCAACCCTATGTGCTCTCTTCTTGGCCTAACCGCCTCTTGTAAGTAATAATAAGAAGGCTTTTGGGAAAGATAACATCGTAGTAGAGACGCAACTATGAACATCACAGCCTTGCGCGATGTTCGATTCCACGTACACTGAGCCACATATCGAGACATAAGCTGGCAAACATCACATACAAGAATCTTGCTGCCGTATTATGTGAACACCCAAAACTGATGTTAATAACCTCGTCATTTTCAGTGGTTTATGTCGGTGCGGCTTTAGACTTGATAAACCCGTCGTCAACCAAATATTTACTAAGGATATCAGATAATTTCGTTATTGACTTAACGGTTGTATATGATAGAGTCTATAGAGACAAGCTATTCGTATTGGCTATATTTGGTTGGTTTTAGTATTGCCACCAAACTCGTTCGGTTAAACAGGATGTCGTTGGAGAACTTTGGCTGATCAAAGCGAAAGAAACATCACCGAATCTCTGATTTAACGGCTAAGCTTCTCTAACATCGTGCTTCAGATAACTGTGTGGAGCTCACGAGCAAATATATTCCAAAATTCTGTGAAATACAAGACAAATCAGCGGGCTATTAGTGGGACATTTGTTGGTATTGAGAAAAGAGCGCCATAAATAGGCCCAGGGGTGCCATCTAAAAATGACAATCAACAGATGTATCAGACAGAATATAATAATGGACAACTTTAATTTTGTGCTAACAAAAGCACTGATATACGTAGGCTGTGTAGAGAACGCCATCAATTACATGAACACGGAGATGAATTGAAGAGTAAATCCCGTCAAATATTATTTCTACGGGCCAAAATGGCAACTAAATAGCAAAGCCTTTAATTCGGCCAACGAAAAAGACGCTAATCGAGATCCTCATTATGCCATGGACATTTTCCAGAGCTGTGATCTTCGGTCCTGTTGACAGGGTGCGAATGAGAAATTATACTCATTTTAAAGTGACATCGCTTAGAGCGACTGAGGTGGTTAGACCCTGAAGGCTGCATGAACTGTGTTGGTTTGCATGCTTTGGGGTACTATTAAATATAAATGAAATGCAAGGTTGATCATGATTATTTTTGATTTTCTTTAAAACCAAATTATAGTTGCTGTGTCCTGCTCAAGTGTTCAAATGTTTCCTCATAACCGGTATCTATCGTCCATAGAATTGACACAACAATAAAAGCCAAATAAAATCACAAAATTTTATCACAAGAAAACATACATATATTTGAGGTGTGAAAAACCACTTACAAGAAAAAAAAATTAAAAACATACTAGACTCTTATTTTAAATTTGTAGACTTAACGCATATCTATCTTAGTTTGCATTTGGGCACAGTCCACATTTTTCATTCTCAGCAGTTCTCAAAGCATTACCATTTTTACCATATGGAGCACTTCCATTCACCTCCATGAAGAAGTTACCCTTTACCTTAGATGGCGTAGCATAACCCATTGGGACCGCCGATGAAGGACATTTCTTATTTCTTAATCTAGTCAACGAACTGCATTTCACTCCAAGGAAATTATTTTCATTTCCCGGATATACGGATTCGATGAAGTAAACCCAAGCGCGTGCATGAGCACATACAACTGAAAGGCATCCTGTTGGCAGTGGGTCTAATCCACTTGTGTAAAAGTCAACATCACCTGATGGTTCACGTTTACCCAATACTCCCGGATTGCTGTGGATGACTTGAACGAATTCGGCATCGCCACGTGAGAGGCCTGATAAATTTTCGCCCTCGTTGAAACATGGCTTGGCCGGGTCTAGACCTGTAATTCGCTGTATTTTCTTGCCAGTCAGTTCTTCGAATGTACGACCAGCTGCACCGACAATATGTGCCCCCAGACTATGTCCTGGAAAGGTAAAATTGATATTTTATGATTGCAGATGTTCGCATTTACATCTTGTGGTCTATTTAGACGTACCTATAAGATGAGTATTTTTAATATCGACTATTTCACTCAATTTGACTAGACCATAACCGATATTCTCTCCGATTTCTTCAGTGTTTAAAGCAGACCACGTGTACAGAGTGTCTACGTACGATGCAACATCTACAGCCTGGAAATAGGATAATATGAAATTAAGCAATCAGATAAAATGTAACACTAGTCCTCACTATAAAATTGGTATCCCCACGACAGTTGTAAGCCTTTGCCATGAGATCAATCGTATCAGTTTCGTTGACAGTTGTAGTCCAACCGGTAGCTAAGATTACGACGTTTTTAGTTTTGTCAAATTCAGGACTCTTCCACATTTCATTAGCATCGGTTAGAGGGAAAGAGTACTTGTTGCACGCTGTTATAAGCTGAAATTTCATTTTATGGATATCAGGAGATATCTTTGGAGTAATGGAGTCACTAGCTAGCGCTGCGGAACCTGTTCATGAGTAAAACGATTAAGTGAGAACGTGTTGTAATGAAAAAACTGTTGCAACTTACAAATTGCATTGATTGAAGTAGAAACAAACTCAAAGGGATATCCTGCAATAAGATTCTTTCCAGATTCAAAGAGTCCCTTTGGTGTGGGTAATAAATTTCCAACATTGCCAGCTATACCAACGCCAATGTCTCTACCAGATGATACCGCATCTTTGGATTTGGAGAAAATATTTCCGACACTAAGATCTAAGCCGCTTGTGGAGCTTAGTAATACTATCACAATGCCGACTATTATCAATGTCAACTTCATCGTAACGATCTTCTAAAAATGGAAGAAAAAACGAGAATCGAGTTAAGCTGATATTTATAGTCATAAATATAATTCAGATTTGGTGTACTACATACTACTTCAACTTGAACTAGAACTAAATCTGAAAGTTCTACGCCTACTAGCTTTGTAGCAAGGTCAAAGATGCTGCCGTTTTGATCACAGAATCTTGACTGATTTTGTATCTACGTAAGGGGGAAGTATTTATAGTCGCATCTAATCTGTGTACAATAGTTATTTTATTGCTGTCCGTTACTAATGACCTTCACAGCGGGTTAAAATATTATTGTGGATGACACATTTTCCACCTCAAAATGCAAATATCAATATACATATACCACCGGATTAATGAAATGTCAATTAGAATATTTACCTTGCGATCGGATGTATACATTCTAGTATTTTAAATGTCTAAAACTTTAGGAAAGCAAACATCTGTTTAGGCCATTATGAGTACTTCGTTGTAATAAAAGTACGTAGGTGGATGTTAACAAACTATAGTCACATTGCTACAATTGCGGGAGAACGTGAAGGTTTTTACCGACTATGAATGCTCTTACAAAGCACCGTTGCACCTTCATCAATATATAAACTAGTGGCATCAGTAAGCCATTTAGTTTTACTACAAAACATTGGTTTGATAATGTAGTCGTACAGCTAAACAAGAACCATTTCGGAGGGTCATTCTTAGAAAACATAAAGAACTGAAGATGCCTACAAGGAAAAAATACCAACACGGAGCACTAGATACTCAGAATGATAAGAAAAAGAGACGTGAGGAATTTGGTCGAGAAAATAGAAGCAGTATCACCTATCTAAGGAATACGACAAAAAGGTAAAACTCACATTCCAATGACTGTAAACACTGAGCGGAAGCATACAGCATAGACCCAACAAAGTGATAAAAGAATCGTAGTCGAAAGAAAGTTGTCCCATAAACAGAGCTCCATCATCCCCTGGAGATCCAAATGACTATGTCAAGTCAGTCTACAAAATCACAAAAGATGTTTCCTTCTGTAACCTAATAAACGATGTAAGCTTTGAGTTGGCAATCTGAGAGGAAGTCTTGGAAGCTTCCCACCATAGCAGATATAGGAGAAAATTAAAGTTCACTCAAATTATAACTGCGTATCACAGCATCTACAGATAAATTGTATTGTAGCAGTATGAAGTCTAGAACAAATATACAATACAACACAACTAGACATCGAAGAAAATGTAAATTTTTCGTCAAAAAAACCCAACAGGTAACTCCGTCTTCGTAAAAACGAGGGACTTTGATGCAAAAATCGTTATTTCTCTTTAAAGAAAAAGTCTTCGGTGATTTTCGCGTTGAATCGAACTAGAAACACCTAAAGAAAGGATCTTCGACTGAAGAACCGTCTTGTTTGTTCCAAAGTTATATAACAATTATATGTGATGGGAAAATATTTAACTCAACAACGAATAAAAAGCGAAAAGGACATCATTGTAGTGGGAGTTTGTGATGAAAACCTCTACAAGATGCAGTTCATGTCTAAGGTGAGGAAAACAGCTAGAAGCGGTATTCTCAGAATCTATGAGCGTGATGAGGTGACCTATGAAACTAATTTGAGATCATATCCACACAGAAGAAAAAGATAACAAAACCAAGACCAGCTTTTGTTGACCTATTGGACAGAACGTATGATAAGCGTTTCACTTCTGTTTACAATTGCAGAGACTTGGGAGACTCTTGATCAGTCAACCGTAAATCAGAATGATGCAATGTGCTCGTCCAATCTGATGGATGTATTAACGTTCTGAGGGGCAATCATTTACTTGTACTACTATTATATATTCTCGTAGCCAGGAATAGATTGAATTTCAAAAACAACGAAAATCTATGGATATTCCTCAAGAAGTTTTATGCCGCCAGCATCAAGTATTGAAGACCAGTTGAAGTGCATGCAAAAAGCCATCAAGGATGATGTATATGATGTGATCATCACAACCACACTCTTGAATCGAAAAAAGTAAGCCAACGAAACAAGAAGCGTGTAGAGCGGCTTCGCATAAAAGGATTGGAGCTGCTTGCCAGCTCTACGAGCAGAAGAGACGGGATGAATGCTGTTTTAGAAATGGGGCTAGAAAATGTACCAAACAATAAAAAGCACATGTCAAGCATACAAAGCCTGAATGGCTAAAAATGGCTACAAACCAAGGCTAACAAGAGATTAGAATAGTAAAAGCCTTTTGTTCACATCCTGATATTGTTATGTCGGTGTGGTTTTTCATCAGAAAAGTCTGCCATGAACTGAATATTCCTACTCCGGCCAATCTTGGAGAAAACCTATCTACCATAGATATATAGGTACATAATGTATACGTAATCAGAACACAGCGTGTTTTAAATAACGCGTTCCTGAGTCTCATCACAAAAGCATCAAAGGTGGGTTAAGCAGTGAATGAAGGTAAAGCAAAGTAAATGCTGTCTAACTGACATTCAACATAGATGTCTCGGGTGGATATTACTTCAGATGGATTTGAATTTGAGGCTGCAATGGGACTTGTCCAAAAAAATGCTTCGCTATTGAGTTTTACAACGCCATCTGTACTTAGATCATGGGCTTATGGCAAAGCTTTCTCTTCAAGAATTAAAGCAATGTTATATACGACCCTTAGCATCACAGTCCTATTCTATAATATATCGCAGACTTTGTAATAGATGAAGGCGCAAAAACGGTGAATGAAAGATAAGATATAGTGATATTGCTGCGGCATTGATCTAATGAGAAGAGACCCAATTTAATGACTACGATACCTGGGACTGAAGAGCAGATGAATACTTATCCTACGGCTTGGAGAATCAGTAAAACCTATAGGAAAGCTCAGTAAAGGAAAATCTTGATTTAGGGTCCGCGCTCAGGTAACGGCATGCGTAACTGGAGACAACCATGTTCATCCCTGCAGCTCTCCAGTCTAGTGAGGAACTCTAAATCTGCATGATTGTGTTTTTTCTGACAATTCAAAAGATTATCAGCCTCTCACTGATAGGGAACACCATTACTGCCAAATTACATTTGCCAAATTCATATAAATTCATACCATTCAGAAAGAATTCATTATAAATACTCGTATCTCCATTAAGAGTATAAGAGTAGTTGATCAAGTTTCGCCCAAGTTGATGTGATGTAAGCAACTCTACCTCTTAGAATTTGTTGATTGATCTGAATACATATGTATGTCTCAAAATGGATCAGTTAAATAGTTTACGTAAAAAGCGTAAGTACAATACTATACTGAATTTCAGAGATCCATCTGCTCTTCTCTGTTCATCAATAATTTCCAACCTGCTATAGAAAATAGGCTGAACAGAGTTAAAAGATGTATACATCTAGACAATTTGTAGTGCATGTAAAAATAAATATACACAGTTTCTAAATCACCCATTGTAATTTAGCAACAATGTCATATCAAGTGTGGGAGTAGAAAATCTTATTTTCTAACTCAATCTGCTTTAGAATATAAATTTGCTCAATCAACACAGAATTAAGAGGCTTTTGTGGAATCTGAGTAAAAATAATGTATTCACACTCAAATTTCAATCTAAATTTTAATCTAATAAATAATAAATTCAGTATTTGCTGTCTACCTCAATCCGAAAGCCATTCTCTTAGATCTACTAAATTATAAAAATATAAATAAAGGGAAGAACACAGAATTCACCACAACTGTTCCATAATCAAACGCAAATTGGCTTCTTTAAAACTTCGCGTGGAAATTGTTCATTTAGATTTTCATTTGAATTATAAGGTATCAAGAAACCTACACACCCAATGATTAGTACAGTTCAACATCAAATTCGAAGGCGTCAGAGCACCCTTATTTGCCTGCGATGCTTATGAGTTTTTATGGAAAATTCTCGGAATGAAAATTGCCTTGGAAGCGCATTTCCATTAGAAACCGCTGATACGAATATCTAAGCAAAGAAATAATTATTGATACATACGAGTAGATACCCACAAAGCAAATCACAAAACCTTAGATACTCGTACACTTTTCAATGTTTTCGAAAAACCAAATTTTCAATGCAAAAATGTCAACAAACGTAACTAAACCAACTCAATTTGGCATACCGCAAATTGTACTTATGTTACAACTAACCGCGTCGACAAATATTTACGGATACAATTTTCAATTCAATTTACTAGATACTTTTATAAGTACGACTACGAGTACGAGAAAAATGTATTGAATCGTTAATATCGCTTCAAAAAATGTTAATCGTCCGGCGGTCAAGACTAGAATGAGAATTCGATGTGGCACGTCACTGATATTAATTGCGGCGTGCATCCGATTGAGGAAGAATAATTTAATTTCATGAGTTTTTATTTTGTGTCTTAACTAAGATAGCAATCAGTTGGTTAAAGTCTATCTTAAATGGTGTTTCCATTTTAGAGACGTTATACTCGTAGTGATGTTATTGATGTGAATCATAGTTAGTGGCTGCTTTTGGTTGTCAGTATTTTGACGATGGTCGTACTATAGGTTTTTTGCATTTATGTATTGACGACAGCAAAACATGTTAAATCGTAGAAGGAGTTGTTTCTTTTGATTCAACAAATTTGTAGTTTTTCTATTTTGGGAAGATCCAGTTGGAAAACACAGTGAGAGCTGTCACAATCTATACCTACACAAATTAATTGCTGAACTTTAAAAATTAAGTTTAATCGATATATTGTCACATTTACTAATGAGTATCTGACGAGTTACCCATGCACCTGGGATTTGAAGCAACTGTTGAAAAACATGAGCCCGCGGAACATGGAAAAGCGTAAAAAAGAATAAGGTTCTATAGACCTATAACACTTTTGAATAAGATACTTGTAGTGTTCATTTTCTGCAATAAATTTAGGCCCACATAGCTAATAAAGGGTTGTACTAGGATTATGGTTTTCATGTTTCAAGCTGAAAATATTTATTTTAATTTTCACTGATACCGTCGGATTTAACTGATGTACTCATATCTTTATTGGGAGATAAAAAATTAAAACCACAAAAACTTCGAAATAGAACATACCCTTTGAAAGGATGGCTATGAAAAGTGTTCATCCATCTCAGGCAATTTATATGTAATAAATTACAAAGCAGCTCAATCAATGGACTCAACTCTCGATGTTGAATAGGTATACCTCTAAATCTGAGCACTCTTAATGGAGCACATAATCACCTAGGAATATCGTGTTTAAGAAGATTTTTGACTTCATTGAAAGTAAAGGTTTTCCTGATTTTACACAAAAGAACCGTTCGCCTTATACAGCAGTAAACTACATCGAAGTACAGGACGTGCATTAAAAGCGCACACTTTGACCTTTTATGTCATCACTGATGTACTTCCGTATGCTTTCGTACCTCTGTTCCAGAACAGAACGATTTATATTTCTCATAGGGAAAGATACTTGAGTTACACTAGTATTCGAATGTGCATCGTTCATCATATAAGTTGCACTAAAAATACAATATGGACGACTTATAATTGTAGTAAAATTAAGTATAGTTTTAGCAGTATAAATATTTATAAACGTATATGGTTTAACAAATTACAATTTCAAGAGTAGATATCCATTTATTTTACTTAAAACTACAACAGATTGGTGGCGAGTCAAAAATCAATGAACAAGTATACATAAACTTTTCGTAATCAAGACAAAATATTAACTGTAATTGCACATAAACTAGATCTCGAGCTGGACGCCAAATAGTTAGCTGATTTTATAGCGGTCCAGCAGATCAGTCTTATTCAGGGGGAAGGTCTATCACGCGACTTATTTAACAGCATGATGAAAGTATTGCACCTAAATTTACAAAGTAAGCAAAGTATTCTGCACGCATTAACTGGATCACGCGACTTATTTAACAGCATGATGAAAGTATTGCACCTAAATTTACAATATAAGCAAAGTATTCTGCACGCATTAACTGGATGCAACTGGCTAGGATTTGAACTGGCTGAAGAGGTAACACGTTGGATGAAACCCAACAACTCCATGTAGGTAGGGAAAGCTGCCATCATAACAACAGTAAAATAGAAGTAATATGCAAACCTGTTGGCATGGCTTTTTTGAATTTTTTGAATTTGAATTGACTAAGCATTTTTAAACCATTTTTTATCATAAAATTCATTTACGAGTATCACTGAAGGTCCAGTTTGAATCCATATCAGCATACATCTGATTTCAGAGGACGAGTTGATAAACTTAAATTTTACAGTCAGATTTGGGGTTTTTGTCCGGGGAAGCGATTATTACACTTTACGGTACACCTTAAATATAGTACCTATGTTAGAATCATCAGAAATATGTGTTTTGTGACCAACAATCGATCTTACGTAGTAGAGAAATTTCTAAAAGATCATTTTTGTAGCTATTACGTGAAAGGCTATCCATAAAAAGGAGAGAGTAGCACAATCTATTATAGAAATCGCCTTATAAAATGAATTAGGATTTATAAAAAAAAGGAATAGTGGAAACGGAACTGCAAAAATCGAAATTTGACTCTAATTTGACAAACTCCTTTCAATTAAAATTTGCCGAAAAATCTTTTGAAAAAGGTGATTAGCATATCTCTGATGAGATAGTGGAAGCAGTAAGTTAAACGTTTTTTCCCAGCATACTTGTCTAGTCGTCTTAGACGAAGGCAGCACTGAAAAAGGTATGGCAACGGGATAAGCAATGTGAAGTCTTTGTTTGGTATGAAGAATCAAGATCAGGCTACATAATCCGATCCCATATTGAATTCGTCCTACTTTATACTCGTACCTGGCCTAAGAGCTTAGAAAATGTCCACCAAGGGTAACACGAATTTTTTGGACCAATGTAGAATTTCATGGAATAACCGGTGAGAATGCTATAGACAGTATGAGTCGAAGACGAAGATGGCGAATAAAACGGGAGGGCCAACAAAAGGTTTTAAAGAAGCGTCACCTCTATAGCTTTTTATGCAATTCAACGGAATTACCTGGAATGGATGCTGAGCCGATTGTCCGAGTTACGGAAGAATTGAAACTCATTATATATGATCATGCGTAGGTGAAGTGAATGATTTAAAAGCAACGGTACCATATAGAATACAGATAACTGTCTACCAATATATCGAGACGGGACAAAAATAACATTTTTGTACAACAACCATCGTAAAATAAATAAAAAATACTGAGAACTCTTGTTTTTTTCTTTAAATTGATTGAAATGAGAAGAATGTAAAAGAATTAAGCTGATTATGTGTGACTTGCGTGGAAGAAAGGAAATTAATTCTGGTAACAGAAAAAGCTATCTATAGCTACAGTTATCAGGAATGGAAAACGGAACGATGAGGACATTTTAATTTCTGAGAAGTAACTGGTGATTGATAACCGGAGATTTCCAAATATACTCAGGTAATCAAGCCAGGCCAGTCAAACTGAAAAATAATTTAATCTCAAAACATACAACATTTGAATATATGTACTTATCAATATTTTTCTTTAATCGATTCTTACCAATAATTATTGTTTTTGGGTCGTCCTTGCCCTTATTTTGGTTGCTTCTTATGCTGCGTCTGATAGGTTTGAGAAATATTTTTCAATCGTAATTCGTTGGTTTCAATTTTCCCCTTTTTTCAGATGAAAAGGGAAAGGTAGGGACGAACACTATTACAAAGACAAAAAAAAAATCACAGTACACAATTTTTAAAGATTCTCTAGAACTTGCAACCTTCTTTGGTTGCTGCTCTACGTCAACTGATTCGCAAGTTAGTTTTTGTCTTTCCGCTGCCCTCGCAGATCTGGTGATTAACGGAAAATTATAGAGCGAAATTGATTTAATCTTTTTGGCTTTTGCCTTTCTTTGGACTATGTCCAAATCGCATACCATATACTGAAAACGTATTAACGGATTTTTTGTATGATCTGTCGTGATCATACTACTGTGCCTGTTGCATGATCACAGATCAAAGATGACTTCGAACATGTCACACAACTTTTGGCTTGTTATATGTATGTACATTGAGAACATTTAGACCGCTGGTTAACTGTATACGAGTACATACAAAGTGTATTAACGAAAGTCACGTACGATCTACAGAGACCAATTAGAATGGTTCTGAGGTACGTGATCGATGTTAGAAGATGCCTTCAAACATGTCTCTGATATTTTGGTATATTATAAAGGCTGAACCAGCGTTGACACTTTTCTGGTTACTCCTCTGGTAGTAAATCTACTCCACTCAAATAATTTTAAAAATAAACTCTACACCCTATTTACATATAGTAAAGCTTGTCAACGATTGAAAACGGAGTAAATTTTAAGATCTCAGATATTAAATTTGCAATAGAATTTTCAACACAAAATAGTCAAAAACTTGTCAGATCAGATCGAACTATAAATCCGCGAAGCCTTAGATTCTGCTTGAATAGCTGACTTTTTGAGTACATTTTTCTGTTAGAGAGGGCTTAAGAGGCGCTAAAGTTCGGGGTAAACCTGGGCTTCAACTGACAAGTCTAACTGCTTACAGCACTCAAAATATGCTTGCATATGCTTGCCATCTAAGGTGAGGCCTTCCTCAATTGAGCTCGTAAAATTCGTCGTTGAATCTTCTTCTCTAAGGTCCGTCAACGCAAACGGGACCGAAAATTTCACGAATAATTTTTATGTCGAAATGATTGAGATATCTTTCTCTGGTATCGATACAGTTCACGCTTCAGCACCATAAAGTAGAACTGGGATGATCAAGGACTTAAATAGAGCGTCCTTGGTTTTTCGGGATATGGCCTTACTACTCCATTTTCTTCATAGTCAAAAGAAATAGCGATTGGCAAGAGTAATTCTTCGTTTTGTTTATACTGCAAATGCTACCCTATGCGGTATTAAAATCGATGAAAAAATCATGGGTATCGATTTGGACTTCTTGAGCTTTTTCCAATAACCGGTCGATTGTGGACTTTCGCGACCTGAGACGATACTAATTGTTTTTCAGACGTTCACAGATAAGCTCTTCTATCCGATATTAAGGAGATTCATACCTTTATAATTCGCGTAGTTGACGGGGTCTCCTATTTCGTGGATCGGGCAAATGGTTTCCATTCCATTTATCAGGCATACACTGATCTGATCTGAGAAATGGTTGGTGTATGCTGTCCACAAAGTCACTTCCAGCTGTTTTGAATACATCGGCCGTCAGGTGCAGCAGCTCTCCTGGATTTAAGCTAAGTTATTGCTATCCTTACTTCATTTATGTCAGGTGGACGGAAGTTTATGGCTATTATAGGGAAGTTGGGTTTCATCGTCCTTATTATAACCGACAGTGACTC
The DNA here is from genome assembly GCA_949129095.1 of Volucella bombylans. Lineage (NCBI taxonomy): Eukaryota > Metazoa > Arthropoda > Insecta > Diptera > Syrphidae > Volucella > Volucella bombylans. The sequence goes on along the minus strand of OX422143.1, from coordinate 98,636,422 downwards.
TAATAAAGGTTTCTTTCATCTCTACAGATTTCTGTACAGATCTTGTTACTTTGACATGTTGTTTTTACCTGTTAGTAAAACTTTCGTTCGTTATTCCTGTAGTACAAACCCTTAATATCTTAATCGAGCGCTTCTCGTTTTCTTTTTTTTTCTGCAGAAGACGAAGTTCTTCCCGCCTCTTTTTCTCGTAAACCTCACGAGCGGCTCTCGTCCTTCGTCGCAGCTCCGCTTTATACGCTTCTTGTTTTACCGCATGTACTTTCCAACGTTCTTTATCAAACCAGGAATTTTTTGGTGGTGTTCGGGTGAAACCCAGTATCTTTTGTGTGTTGCCATTGGTCCTGAGTACTTGATGCGGGGTGCATAAGGGTTGTTGATAAATTTCGGGATACGCATTCGTGGAGAGGGCAAAATACCTATAAAGCACGTCTTAAAGTCTGTCTTCTTCTCCATGAAATATCTCGAAACATGAAGGCTTCTCAAGTAAATCCTTACTTATGCAGGGTAAAATGCCAAGGACAAGATTAACCAGTAGCATAATACTGGCCTATGGTGTTATAGGGCTTACTCTTCTATACGAAAGATATTAAAAAATATGACAAACGAAGAACTAGCGGAGATCTGGGACTGCTAGAAAACAGACATAACCGCCATACGCCTGGATAAAAAGGGGATACAAAACTGTGATATCTACTATGAAGAAAGTTACAGACATCCGGTGCGACAAGAACAGCGATCGAAGCGTTTATTCGGATGAGGATTCGCCGTGAGAGGAAAACCTAGGTAATCTTTGGTAATACGGTCGGAAAGTGCAGCCTCGGCAACTTCGCCTCCGGAAATTGACACAGGCTTATTGCTTTCGCGGCTAGATGTAATGTTATTATAGCCAGTACACTGTTTCCGCACCTTGATATCCATAAAAAAACCTGGCTGACTCCTGATTAACAAATCGGTAACCAAATCGATCATATTGCGATCGACGCAAGACGCTGCTCCAGTGTTTCAGATGTTTCTGAGTAACATCGACTCGGACTATTATTTTTTATTGCTAAAATACGAATATGTATATCCATAATTGCTAGCGAACCATTATGAGGAAGTTCAACATCGAACGGCTATAATCACAGGAGACCGCGAGGGCGTTTTCCGATTGAGTTGCCGTAACCTCTCGAGAAATCCGATGCCACCAGCATTTAACGTACTTGTAGAAGACCAGTGGGTCACTACCAAAGATCAATCAGAGAGGCCGCCTCTGATGTAGTGAGTTTCAACCCGCCCCAGCAAAGAAACTTTTGGTTTGATGTTGAATGCAGAGAGACTAATCTGAAAAAGGTGTACTGAGTGGCTCTGCAGAAAGAAACGAGACGGGCTAGCGAGCTCTACGAGCAGAAGAGAGGGGAAGAACATAGACTCCTCAGAAAAACAAAAGAAAGAGAAAAAGAGAAGTGGTACCGAAAGAATGAAGCTCAGAAGCTTTATCAAAAAATAAAAAACATGCCCAAACAGAAACCTGCAAGGATGGAGAAAGAAACCTCATCGTAGAAGAACTGCAGTCGCTGCTGAGAATTTGGAATGATTATTTCATCAGACTGTTAAGTGGTGATGACGAACAACATCCGACCGGCAAGCAGAATGAACCATTCAATTTTTATGAAATCAGACCACATTTGCGTCCATTCGACCAAGATGAAGTCAGGATAGGCTTATTTTTTTTTTTTTTTTATAAAAAAGTCATTCAAAAACAAAATTGGACACTACATATAGAGTGAGATAAAAATGGAGCGTTTGCGACTATTGAAGCAGAAGTGACAAGGATAGGTTAAGCCATCAATGAAGAAATATCAAAGTAAATGCTATCAATAAAGAAGGGTCTGCAACATTGCCGTGTAGGGGAAAACGTCGAGGTAGACAGCTACAACTTTTAGGTAGTCAGCGAGTTTCTCTACCTCGGATACCCTATCAGTAACACCAGTCCGGAGATTATGCGAAGAATCACTCTTGCTAATCGCTTCCTGTTTGGGCTTAGAAGGCAACTGGGAAGCAAAGCCCTCCCTCGAGCAACCAAAAAAACATTGTACAAGATTAATGATGCTTCGGGAAAAAAGGCCTTCGGATATTTTTGGATCCCATTTGAATCACTGCGATACCGAACATATCAGAAAAGAGCCCTAAAGACCCGGAAGATTATCGACTACAACCTGGAAGGACAACGCAGTAGAGGACGACCTCATGTTAGATGGGGCACATAAGTGGAAGGTGACGTCAGTCAACTTCGTGTGCGCAACTGGAAGCAGCTGGCCAAAGGATAGTAGCGCTATTTTGCTTCCATACGGAAGCAAGTATGTGTGTTCATGATAATTTGTTGAATAATACTGAACATAATTTGTAAATGACATCACAATTTCAAAGTTTTTCCTATGGAAAAAAGAAAAGAAAAAAAAAATTCTACACACACTCAGTCAGACACATCGTTGTTTACTATTAAGTGAAGTTGAAGTTGTGGTGTAGGAATACAACCAGCCTTCTACCAACTAAAGCATTAATCAGAGACTCAATCGAAATGTCACTTTTTTTTTGGTTTTCATCAACGCCTGCTTGGTGTGTAACTGCGCACTTTTCTTTTAATCAATTTTTATCATTTTAAAGTGGAAATGAATAATATTTGTTAGAAATAAAAGAGTTTTTATATTAACACTAGTCTATATTTAGTTTTGTGATGCTAATCTTATGTTTGGTGTCAATTTGACACAAGGTTTTATAGAGCCGATTGTAGAGTTAGAAAAAAGTTATAATATGCTAGTTTGTTGCGGAAAATGTCAATTTTTGTTATTTTTATTATAAAAAAAAATTAAAAATAAAATAACAGTACAACTACAAATATAATAAGATGGAAAAAATGGGACAGGTCGATTCGAATGGAGAATGCTGAAATTTCATTTGCGATGAAGTACTTCGCATTTCTCGCAAATAATAAAACGATGTTCCGTACAAGTTGGTCTCATGCACAACAGCCATGTTCAACCTGTGAACATTTGAGTTCAGTGTTCGAGGGCATATGCGGTTGGCTGATGAATCAATGTGTTGATTACATTCAAATGTTGCGTTCAATACTGATGCTTGTGATGATGTTGATGGAGAATTCGAGCAAGAGGAGTACGGTGAAATCGACGAACTAGGATCTCGCACACGATGAAAAACTTCTGCCGCATGTATACCCTGTGGTATTCGTGCCCTAGCTTTGATATTATCTTCACATAAGGCTTCGCCCAAGTTCAACAAAAAGAATCGTCGGCGGAAACTTTTCTTACTCTTGTTCCATTCCGGGAACAATTGAGTGAAGATCAAGAAGTCATTCAAAGCCGAAATGTCAAGAATGTTGTAGAACAACGTTAGTGGCCATCGTTTGGTCCTGCGTTTACACCGATAAGTGCCAACCATCTGGTCGAGAGTGTCGATACCAGCCTTCGTTTTATTGTAAAAGTGATTTATGTTGGGCTTTTTTGCCTGGTCAGCTGGATCAAAGTGAACGGCCGCATGAAACGACGAAAGCAAAGTTACGAAGCGATTTTTCTTGGGCACGTATGACACCATCGTGACACTATCTGCGTGGTTGTAGACGATTTCGATATGTAGCGCTGGTTTTCGTTTCATGTCAATCAGCGCTGACGATATCTCCTTACGATTTTTCCTTATGGTACCGAAAATCGTCATTTGCTGCTTCTCCAGCTCGAGTGCCAAACTGTAAGATGTACAAAAATTGTCACAAGTGACATTGCGTCCGTTCGTTCCTAAAAATGGAAAAGAATCACAGATCAGAGAAAAATAAAGGCATGTACATGAAGAAGAAATACCTTGGCACAAATCCAGAACAACACGCTGACCTTGATTGATTTCTGCTGGACAGTTTCTGTCACGGCCAACGTAGACTTGAATATTGTAGGCATACAACGATACTGCGTCGGCCAGAATCCAAAGTTTGATGCCATACTTTCCAGGCTTAGACGAAATGTACTGTCGAAAACTACATCGTCCACGAAATGGCAGCAGTTGCTCATCGACGGTCAGAAATTTCCCAGGAACATACATAACTTTCAAGCGCTAGACCCACAGATTAAACAAATCGCGAATAGGTGCCAGTTTATCGCGTACACTCTGCTGAACATTATGCCGAGTTTCTCGGTTACCGAATCGTATCGATTGGCTAATGGCTCGAAAGCGAATAAATGACATTGTCGCTGCGAAAATTGGTGGCCCATGCTTAGCAGTCCAAAGCTCATCAGCTGCTTCGCTTTTCGACCGATATGCTCCAGCCAACAACAAAAGTCCGTATAAATTGGTCATTTGTACCACAATATTTTCAACTGGCTCGATAAAAAGCAAAAACGCAGTTACTGGACTGCTGATGCGAGATTTCGCAAATGATGTTGGCCGTGCAAAAATTTCAAATGAAAGCGCCTAAACAAAAACCTCAAAACAAACCTTGACGACAAGCGAAATCTATTGCCGAGACTGATGGGCATGGTGGCATTGGATCGCGTACATACTGAACTTTCTTTTCTTTCGACTTGAGGGCGTTGTCCGGTTCAGCAGCAATTTCCAAACTCATTTCTTGTCCGATAAAATCAGCATCACTCTTGTCACTTCTGTCACTTGTCACTTCTTCTGTTTGCCGTACAAACTGTTCGCAGAATCGCCCATAGTCAGACATTTTGCAGTAATTATTTGAAAAAAATAATCTGGAATAATTCACAGCAAAAGGTTGCACAATCGAATAATAAGAAATAACGGACGAAGTGTCACAGTACTGGCGATATCAAATTGACATCAACATCAGATATATAATAACTCTTCTACAAGCCTTCAGAGACCTCTGGCGACAAAAAATTTTTTTTACGGAAACTAGACGAGAAAGTAGCCCGGTGAGCCGCGAGCGTTTGGCAACAGTACTACAATTATTAGGAGTTTTGCTTATTTGAAAAAAAGTGTGTCAAATTGACACTAAATATAGACTAGTGTTAAAATATCAATCCCCACATTTGGTGACCCCTTCGTTAACTAAAATGGCAAGCGAGGACAAAAGTATTGTCACACAAAAGGACAACAAGGAATCTGAATCAACGAAGACAAGTTCCAACACGCACAAATCTCGTGAAACATGCGCAACCCAGCCAACTTTCACTGCATTTAACAGTATGGAACGGTTGAATATTTCCTGTTTTTGGACCAAAGAACCGGAGCAATAGTTCCCTTCGCTGGAAGCACAACTCAAAATGCAGAAGGTAATATCAGATTCTTCTAAATTTAGTGCTTTAGTTTCCAGACTGGAAGAAAACATCCTCACATTAGTGAGATAAAAAGTCCTTAATCCGTCATCAAAGGACAAGTACGAGTACCTCAAAAAAGCACTTCTCAATCGCTTCATTGGTTTCTGGATTGGCTCTTGGCGATCGCAAACTATCATTCCTGCTAGTGGAGATCCAGTCGCTTAACAACAGTGCTTTGGACTCAAACTATGTGCGCGCACTGTGGTTGAATCAACTCCCACTGGAATAGCGGATGAGTCTTGCAGCAGGCAAAAATCTAAGCAACGATGAATTAGCACAGCTGGCAGACGACGTGTGGAACATTTCATCATTTTTCAACAGTTCAATGATGGCCGTACAGTCGCAAGCACCACCAAACACCCGAGCACGTTTAGAAGAAAAAGTCAATAATCTATCCCACCAAGTCGAACAGCTGTTGAAGGAACTAAAAATTTGCCAGCAACGCGTTCACGTTCACGTTCCCGATCCTGTCCTCGCAATATGGACAAAAGGCTGAAGGGCTGAAGGACAATATGGACCATCAACGATTTGGATCGCAAGCTAGGAACTGCACAATTCCGTGTCAATTCAAGTACAGTCGGCCGTCACTGGTGGCTCAACATCTCGCCGACTTTTCCTTTACGACAATGCAACTGGTCAACGTTTTCTTGTTGACACGGGAGCTGCCCTTTCAGTTATTCCTGTGGAACGAAAAGACAGACAGCATCAGTCTTCAATCAAACTCTACGCCACAAATGGGAGCTGTATCAACACATGCGGTGAAAAAGCGCTCACCCTGGAGTTAGGCTTAAGGAGACCCGTGCGCTGAGTATTTAAAGTGGCTGATGTTCCATACGGAATTATTGGTGCGGACGTATTACACAATTACGGTTTAATAGTCGACATCAAACAAGGTCGGGTAGAGGATGGCGAAACAAAACTTCATGTAAAATGTAAGTTTTCTCTTACATCGATCCACGGAATTTCGCAACTTAGCAAAGACGAGGAGTATGTAGACCTTTTTCGAAAACGCTCAGCAAACAAAAGCGTCACATGATGTCCGACATTACATCAAAACACCTGGCCCACCAGTTCATTAAAGAGCTCAAGATTGTCACCAGAACTGTTGAAAAAAGCCAAAGGAGAATTCCAGTTCGCGATCAATCAATGATTTTGCTGTCCATCGAGTAGTCTTTGGGCTAGTCCCCTATACATTGCACCAAAGAAATCTGGCGACTGGGGACTATCGCCGGCTAAGTGCTCAAACCGTGCCCGACCGATACCCCATCGCAAATATTTACGACTATGATAACAACCTCCATGGTAAAAGAGTATTTTCGAAGCTGGACTTAGCACGCGCACACTGTCAAATCCTTGTCAACCCAGATGATACAGCAGACAGCCGTGATAACTCCCTTCGGATTATTCGAATTTATGGAAATGCCCTTCGCACTTCGAAACTCAGCACAAACTTTTCAACGGTTAATCCAAAAAGTACTCGACGGGCTTGATTTCGTCTACGTTTACCTGAACATCAGCATGCCACGAAGAGCATGGAAGGCATCTCACTGCAGTTTTTGAACGCCTCCACCAGTTTGGTCTGACAATAAACAGGAAGAAGTGCACATTCGGAGCGGATACCGTGGACTACCTCGGTTACCGGATATTTGCAGAAGGCTCACAGCCACTCGAGGACAAGGTCGAAGCGATGAAGTCATTTAAGGAGCCACAAACATTAGCCCAGCTTCGTCAATTCCTGGGCATGATAAATTTTTATCGAAGACATGCCAAGGATGCTGCTAACACCCAAGCTCCTTTGCACGAACTACTGAAGGACTCCCGCAAAAAAGACACCAGATCTGTACCTTGGACACCAACAACGAGAGCAGACTTCGAAAAATGCAAGCAGGATCTGTCAACCGCAATACTTTTAGTACATCCTGCACATAACGCCAAACTTCGCTTAAGAACGGACGCCTCTGATAAAGCCGTAGGAGCAGTCTTAGAGCAACTGGATGAAAACGGGTGGATGCCACTAGGTTTCTTTAAAAACAAAAGCTATCGCTTGCCGAAACAAAATATAGTACAGCGTGTACGACAAAGAGCTTACCGCCATATACAAAGCAGTAAAGTTCTTCCGACCATCCATAGAAGGACACAATTTTCTGATCCAGACCGACCACAAAGTACTAGGACATGCTTTTAAACAAAGGTCCGATAAAGGAATTCACAGGCAAGTTCGTCAACTTAACCTTATTAGCCAATATACCACAAACATCGAACCAGTAAAAGGAATCAAAAACGTCGTAGCTGACGCACTGTCACGAGTTGATGCTTACAACCAACAGACATCACAGATGCTATCGACTTGCCAGCACTGGCGCAAGTACAAACGACCGATGAAGAACTGCAAAAGTTAATTGAGAATAACACAACATCGTTGAAAATCCAAAAACTCACCTTTGGAGCAGACAAACAGCAAATATACTGCGACGTATTTCAGAATGACATAAGATCGTTTATACCCAAGTCATTCAGAAAAACTATTTTCAACACTTTTCACGGTTTTGCACATACTGGAGCAAAAGCCACTTGCAAGCTGATATGCCAACGTTACGTCTGCTCATCGATGAACAGGGACATTACCAACTGGACGCGAAATTGCATTCCCTGTCAACGATCCAAAATCGGTAGACACATTCATACACAGCTAACAGCATTCTTGGAACCTGACCAGCGTTTTGACCACATACATATTGACATCGTGGGACCGCTACCAGGATCCCACAGATTTCAATATTGTCTAACTATGGTCGACCGTTTCTCAAGATGGCCCGAGGCAATCAAAATGGTAAATATAAGAGCTGAAAATGTGACTAAAGCATTCTTCACGAACTGGATTGCTCGTTATGGATGCCCGAAGACTATCACCACAAGTTAAGGATCACAATTTGAGTCAACATTGTTTAGGGCGATGAAGAAACTAATTGGCAGCAAACGAGTCCGAACAACGGCATATCATCCCGCAGTAAATGGAATGGTGGAGAGGTGGCACAGAACTTTCAAGGCGGCAATCCGTTGTCACCAATCTTCAGAATGGACAGACATTCTTCCCGTAGTGCTTCTGGTGCTATGTACGTGCTATAAAGAAGATACAATATAACATCATCGACTGCCGAGTATCTTTATGGAACAACGCTACGCATACCTGGTGAATTCATCACAAGTGAAGATACAGCTTCAAACCCAAATGCTTTTCTGGAGGAATTTCGAATTCACATGCGTAAATTGAGACCTGCTCCAGCGATTCATCACTCAAAATCAAAAACATTTTGCCACAAAGACATTTTCAGCTTCGTCAAGACGGAACAAAACAAGGACTGGATCAACCGTACTCAGGACCACATACTCGTAAAATAATATAACGCATTTTCAAAATTGATATCGACGGCAGAATCACCAATGTAAATATTGAAAGACTTAAACCAGCTTATTTAGCTACAACAGATCTACAGCAACCAACAACTCCAACATCCACATCTGCAACAAAAACTTATTTAAAGCAAGATAAAAAGCAAATCAGTTTTATTACAAACCAAATCCAAGCAGTTTCTCGGAAGGGAGTGTTGTAGGGATACAACTAGCCCTCTAACAGCTAAAGCATTAAACAGAGACTCAATTGAAATGTCACTTTTCTTGTTTTTTGTTTTTATCAACGCCTGCTTGGTGTGTAACTGCGCACTTTTCTTTGAATCTATTTTAATAATTTTAAAGTGGAAATTAATAATATTTGTCAGATAGAAAAGGGTTTTTATATTAAAATACATATCAATCCCCACAGTGGCAACATCACAGCGCCATCTATCAGTGTATAGCGGTGCTAACTAGGGGGCAAACATTCCTGTGAATTTTTCAGTTTTGAGATTTGTCTTTTGTGAGATCTTGGATTTAGGAGGAATGAAACGTTGCTTTGATCACAAAAATATATATTTTCTATTCCTATCGAAAACTATTTGACTTACGAGTACTCCAATCGAATGTTAAATGAAGTCGTGCTAGGAACCATATAAGGATAAGCATTCCCCTCTGTTGCTTGGCGACCCATTAAATATTTAATATTCAACGACCTACGTATATTTAATATTTCATTAGATGCACATCGAAAAATCGACCCCGGCTGGTATAGTGAAAGAAATTTCATTTTGCTTTTCAACAAAAAAAAAAAAAAAAATTAAATAATAATTTAAATATTTCCAAGAGAAGTACACGCTTGAAGGAACGAATCCTGTACCTAACCTAGTGTCACCCCTCACGTATCTGTATATTCAAATTCATATCGTCATGTTGGCACCACTTCTTCTCGTTCGATTCGCATTCCTTATGCTTTGTTGGTATCTGCTGTAGTGTACTGTACGTCTAAACTTGAATTGGAATCCTTTGAATATTGTCGCCAACCATCTGAATATATTACTTTCCAATGTTGGCGCTGTCGACATGATGTCATCAGCGAGGACGTTACGGGAAAATACACTGCCGCACTAAACCTTTAACTTGATGATGTCCATTGACGCTTTATCGTTTTCCATTGACAGATTGTTGTTTTGTGTTAGTGTGTGCTGTGTGTTGGTGCAGCAGCGTTAAGAAATAATTTTCAATTTAATCCATTGCAACCGAGAAGCATAGCGAGTGGTTTCTTTTGCCACACAATATCACCTCCAACACATCGTCTGTATATTATTCGTATTTTAATCTCATTAATGTCATCCTCATGTTGGAAGTTATAAGTCATTCTTTGCACAGGTCCCCTAAAGCGGTTTGGTTCGGTTCTATTGTGCTTCGATTTGAACATGAAGAGCAATTTTACGGTCACAAGCCGTTACTCGTATACTTGTCCGAGTAATTCGCTTTCTGAATGCGCCCACTCATTCCCGTACAGTTTGATGACAATCAAGATTTTAATCCATGGACGTGGTTACATAGTGAGATAACGACACAATTCCGAATGCCACCACACTGCATGCGACCACCACATCTCAGGCTCACCTGATTGCTGAAACACAATTAAATTGTCAATTCAGTGGACGTTGCCTGACCATAACATCATTTGTGTGCTACCCCATACCAGCAAATAACGCAAATGTTGCAGCAAGGTTACTTTTTCAAATTACTCGCTCAAAATTACGATATCCGATCAAGCTGAAACTTTGTATTGTTCAACAGAATTGCGAAAATATTGTCGTCTACCGATGGATACGCAATTTGTCGACTATGTATATCTGCAATAATCAAGTATAGGTAGGGCACCCTCTATGGTATGTGAACCATTCGGTCACGTTGACTTTTATCCTGATAGATTGAATCCAATTCCGAATTGTTGCATCACAGTTGCTCGTGCATATCCACGTGGCAGAATTGGATATGTATGTATGTAGAGAACATTGTTGAGTTATTCCTTCGTGCAGGGAAGAATACATTTTTTTGCTGGAATTCTGCACAAAGGATGCAATGAGGCGCATTATGCAGTACCAGGATTAAGTGTCAACGCGACTGCGGAGGTTTATTTAGAAATTTATATTTTTACTGATAAATGGTTTCAGTCGTCTTCCTTCGGGCGGATTGAAGTGGAAATTGAATGAGGCACTCGTGACGATGGTGAAGGAAATTGGAAAATCGAATCAAATACTGCGTTTGAGAGGCAAGGAATTCCAGATTGAATTAGAATGAAAGATTGGGGCTTGATATTTATTTTTTCTTACATAACATACATGAGACGCAGAGGAATTTATGTAAATCATGCAAGTTCGTCGACTTTAGTACCAAGTCTGCAGAAATTCCAACCCATCACTTTGATATACGAGTATGTATACAATTGGCTAACTGAGTATATACTAAGACCACGACCCCCTTTTTTTTTGGCTGTCTTACCGTAGCAGAAAGTTGACGTTAAATGGTTAAACAGTATGGTGACCTTAAAGGAATATCCAGGTGATACTCGCAATATCGATGATCTACATGTGGACTTCTCGATCCTCCGCTGATTCTGCACCTCTGATAACTTCTGCAGACGACGGACAAAGTACCGGGGAGAATGTGTTATGGTTAAATTTTATCAGAATAGACAGATAGTTGGTCAGAGTGCTGTTTTTGAGGGCTTATTCCGGGAGACCGAAAAGGTGGAGCGAGGTCTAGAACAAGCACACTCTCCTCTTTGGCGCTTCGAATTGGAAAGGCTATCAATGAAAACAATCTGGATGATGCCGACTGCAACCATTGTGTTGATAAACTGTAGGAGCTAGCGAAAGCAAAGAATGTTTGCATTCAAGCAGAGTACTGCGATATGGAAAACGAAACTCTTAGAGTGCTTCACGCAGCGATGAGCTCTGTCTATATGAACAGCTTTTTCGTGAACTGTTAAGGTGTCATTGAAAGCAGCTGCATAAAGAAGATTAACCCGTACAGACAGAGAGACAGATGAAAATGTTTTTAACTGTCGTTTGTTTTTTAATAATATACAGATAACCAAATAAGCATAAAAAGGCAGTTATTTCGATATTACAGACAGACACTTCAATTTTATTTATATGTATAGATTATATAGGAGTATCTCAATAGTGTATTCATACCAGTCAGCTAATACTTTACATACTTACGAGCAGGTGGCGCGCTGCAGTTCGGTGTAAACCTGGGCCTCAACTAAAGAGCTTCTCCAGTTAGTCCCGTTGTTAGCTAACTGTCTCAAGATGCGCACTCCAAGTCGGTGGAGGGTCCCTTCTACTTTTGTGCGCCACCTAATGTGGGACTTCCTCTACTGCGTTGTCTCTCCTGGTTAGATTCGAAGACTCTGTGGGCCGGAGTATTCGCTGTAGATCTCCTAGCTATCTCAGGCGACTGATGAACGGTTTTCTGACTAGGCCGATGTCGTTGTACAGCTCGTATAGTTGTTCGTTGAACTGGGGTAATCAAGGTCTTATATAGTAAGAGACTTTACTATGTAGGAGACCTTACAAGGTCTCCTTAGTTCTCCGGGATAGGGCCTTACTAATGGATTGCCTTCTTAGCCCAAGGAATCAGCGATTGGCAAGAGTGATTATTCGTTTTATTTCGCAGAATTCATAGCAGATTCAAGGTCCCCGAAATTATAGCTGTCAATTGTGACGCTCTGTCCAATTTGTCGATGTTGTATGCCCCTTCTTGCAGCATATACTTGGTTTTGCCTTCATCTACCACTAAACTCATTTTGGCAGCTTCCGTTTCCATACCAGCTAACGCACCGGTGACATGCCGCTGAGTATTCCCAATTGTGTACGCCAGTAGTTGCATAGACTTTTGAAAGATTGTGCCTACAGTGTTCGCTTATGTGCCGCACAATTCTTTCAAGTATTATGTTAAAGAAGTTAAAGATCTGGGTTAAGTCGTTACCGACGTGCTCCACTGTTATTCTGTACAGACGGACAAGTTTGGCAGAGATGACAAAACTAGACATGGCCTTACACAGCTCGTCTCTATAAATCCTGTCAAAGGCGGCCTTAAAATCGATGAAAAGATGGTGGGTATCTATTTGGACTATTTGAATTTTTTCCAGGATCTGCCGGAGTGTGAAGATTTGGTCGATTGTGGACTTACTTGGTCTGAAAGCGCACTGATAAGGACCATAATATGGCAGATAAGCTCTTGTTTCCGATGTTGAGGAGAGTTATCCCTCTATAGTTGGCGCAGCTGAGGGTCTCCTTTTTTGTGAATCGTGCATACGGTGCTGGAATTCCATTCATCAGGCATACACTCTTCTGACCAGATTTGAGAAATAGGTAATTTCTAGCATTTTTGAATACCTCGACCGGTAAGCCGTCAGGGCCTACTGCTTTGCTGGTTTTCGACCAAGATATTGCTATCCTTACTTCGTTTTGGTCAGGTGGCTGAAAGTTTTGGCTGTCATTGTCTAAGGTGAATGGTCACTTCTGCCTGGCGGCTTGTAGGAATGTAGAAAATATACTGGCATCTGAACACTACAGAGCTCTATTGACTTCTTTCCGAATACCTCACTTATGTTAGGAAATAAACAAATTGCTTACATTTCTAATCCTATAACTCTATCACTTTTAGGGACAGGGTCTACCACTGTCATTTACCAATGAATCGGATAGTATGCATTAGACAGAGGGTTGTTCAATTTCTACTGCTGCAAGAGCAGATTACGATGTTCGGTATACCATTTATTCTCGACGACTGAGAAAAACCAGTAAAAATATTTGTCATCGTTTGGCATGCATTCGAACCAATTTTTGAAGCACTTTTTCCACTCCGAACGAGGTAACTCCAAGACGTGTGTTCAAGTATCGAAAAACGTTGATTGCCTTGGAGAATAGTAATGTGTCCATAGTATGCGACATTAGTTTCACGATATGTAGTTGTCGCAACTTCTCTTGTCGCCTTTGCCTATATACGATAGAACAGGCAAGTTCTCCTTCCGTTGGATAGTCATCAGATCGCCTCTCGTAATTTTGTTAAATAAAATCGCTGGCTATTTAAATCCAAGATTTGGGGTTCGGGCCAACTGAACGACCCCGGTTCCCCCAGGAATGGCAATGTGGATTACAGTACTTTTTTCATAGATTGCTGTTGTTCGCCGTTAGCAGATATGACTGCTCGTCTTCAATATATGCATTTCGATGGCTGAATCTCCTGCCAGCTTTTGTTCGACGAAAATACTACCTCATTTGGCCGCGCTTGGGCCAGTGGCCAGTTTACGTTGGCTTTTTTCTGTAACCAAAAGTCGGTGCTGACTTACTAATGGCTCAGGATCACTTTAAAATCTTGTTAAGGGTTTTTTTTTGAGGTTTTTAAACTGGTAACACTGTTTCTACCGATTGTTAATTTGACAGTTGAAAGTTGATTTGTGGTTAGTACGATTTGCCATTTTACGATAAATAGATTAATGCGCTATAATCGTCCATCTGAGCAAGTTAATCCGAACACGATGAATTGTTTTCGCACGTTATTGCCGTTGTGGAGCGCAGTGTTGAGGAAAATCTGAATGAGTTGTGGAATATTTTACGGAAAGATGTTGTCTTAAAGGTATATAAGATCCAGCTTGTGCAAGAGTTGAAACCGCGTTGAAAACATAATTCAGTTTGATGCTCATTTTCAACGCAGACTTTTGTTCTCCGATGAGGCCCATTTTTGGTTAAATGGATATGTAAACAAGCAAAATTGCTGAATTTGGAGTGGAAAAAAGTCAGAAGCCTTTGTCGAGACGCCCTTACAACTATTAAAACTTTAAGGACGATGCCGGCGACAATGGTACTGTCAATGGAGAGCGCTATAGAAACATGATTTCTGACTTGTTCATTCCTCAGTTGAATGGTATTGACGTGACAGAACTTTGGTTTCAATAAGATGACGCAACATGCCACACGGTGCGCGACACCGTCAATTTATTGCGGGAAACATTTGCGGAGCGCATAATTTGACTAATGTACGTGTGAACTGGCTCCACGATCCTGTGATCTCACGCATTTAGACTACTTTCTTTGGAGGTATGTGAAGTCACTAGTCGATACCAATAAACCAGAGACGTTGGACGATTTGAAAGTCAACATTCGCCTTGTTATTGCTGATATACGGCCCCAGTTGCACGATAAAATTGTTGAAAATTGGATTTCAGGATTACGCTTTATTCGAGCTAGCCGTGGTGCGCATATGCCCGATATCATATTTAAACACTAATGGCATACAATTATTTATTAAACCTAGATAATATAGACATTAGCATTAGCTTCAAGTGTTTCATTTTATATTGAATTTGTATGCCTCTAAAAAAAACACCCTGTACTTCGCATTTATTGCTTTTACGCATAGCTATCTTAGTTCAACATCCGCTGCTGAACTATTGTATGTATTTAAGTGTGATTCCGACGATTACCGTATGTTCGTAAATGTGTAAATGCAAATCCTACTTTTATGCCCGACCACGCATATAAACTTCGTGGAGTCTCATTAGCGGATAAAGTACCCAGGCTCATCTTTGATGTCAAAATGAATACCCCCATTTAGTTCCATTTGGGATCAGTAAGGAGCGAGCTCAAGTAATGTTCGTTAAGTTGCAGGACGGCGAAAACTCAAAACTGCGTTCCTGAAAAACATCGCTAGAAAGCGACTGTATTACACATAGGCCAGGAGAATTAGACATTAAAATCGCAAAGCGTGATGTAGTGGAGCATAGGACCAGTTCGTCAATTAGAATTTTAGCAACATTGTGGCAAGTTTTACCAGAAACTTAATCCCAACTCTCCGGCAAGCGCAAGTTCCCGTGCACCTCTCTGGTATTTGCATGAGGGCGATTTGGGAAGAATAGCTGAAGCTGGTTCAAATAATGCTCTTCAACCAACCCCACTTTGTCGCATTATTTTTCCAAACCCAACCACTTTTGTTCTTGGTAGTATGTACGATACGAATGTAAGAAGACAGCCTCTTTGGTTGAAGGAAAACGCGGCGGGTTCAACTTTGCGTTGGCTGCTGATTTAACCCGAATCAACCCAGCGTAACCATATGGTCACGCGCATAGTAAGTCTTGCGAAATCAATTTGTACATTCGGGGGATTCTCCGATTAAAAAAAAAAATCCTCCTTATTCGCTTCGTTGAAAAGTGTGATGTGCGCTAATGCATTTTTTTTCCAGTAAGAGTGTGTTTTTTATTGAAGTGAGTGGAAGTAAAAAAATTAATAAAACGAGAGCATGGCAGACACAGAGTATGCACGTTACTTCAAAAAGTAAGTTTCATTTAAACGTTGTGAAATTTAGTTTTTTAGGATTCATATAAATATGTTTTGTTTAGTAATGAATTGAAGAAAATTATTAAAATTGTGAAAACTCGGTTTTCAAACGTCTTAGGAGTTCTTTTTTACAGTTCTTACCGGCGGCGTGACCGTATGGGCACGTACTGAGTGCTCCAAATACTATATTGGCCTTTGCGTAAAACGTTTTGTTGACTACCATATTAAATCACTTGAATAAAAAAAAAGGGAAGTAAACTTTAAAAATACAAATGCTTTTCGTCTTCTTTCTTTCACATGCGTTCCTTCTTTTCATGAAAATCGTTGTTCATTGCGTACCTAGGGTGACCATATGGTCACAGGCTATATCTTCCTTTACAAAAGAACAAGTACAAAAATTATAATTGCAGTCCTTCGGCCCTACTTACGAGTAAGTGTCCTAAAAAATTTCTCCAAGAAATTCGAAAAAAAAAATTCTGGGTTGATCAGAAGGTTGTCCAGACTGTCGATGGACCCATCTCCTAAATACAGAGCGACCACTCCAGCTTCAGCTATAGTCGCTTGATTAACATTTGGGAGAAGAAACACGGTAGTCAGATCAATCAGGTTCCGGTTCTTTTAAATATTGTACACTCAACAATTTCAGGGGTGGAAAACTGAGTGCAACTTTCGGGTATTCGAGCCCCATCTGCAAAGGAGATCCAGTAGGTTCACATTCTGACTAACTACGATAACGTTCTCGTATCAACAACTGATCAATGAGACGTCGATTATTGGAGTCGTTGGCTAACAATTTCTCCTGAGGCACTTTGATGATAGTTGAGGAGTCAAACACGATCTCGTTGCAAGGCCCTCAGGTGTAGGGCCCCATCATCAGGTTATCCATCGAACACCACTGACACGTTCCTGCCGAGGCGGTTGAATATGTTGAGGTAATGTAGCTAGCTACGATAGTCCTGATCGAATGGTTTCGGTGCCAGGTAACTTTGGAGAATGTGTCCCTCCATCCACTACAAATGTACTGGCTTCAAGAGAGATGTTTCGCGAAAGTGGAGTGAAAGCTCAATAGAAAATAGATTTAGCACTCTTCCGCGTTCCTTGAGCAATGCTAATGGATAAAGGACCAATTCGAATTTGAAATGCTCCTTTAATTCTCTGTTCGACTGCTTAGTAATGCACAACCTTTGAAAGATGGTGAGCGAATCCACGTCAACACGCTTGTTATGAGCAGTAATAGTGCTGGTGACTGTCGCCAAGGTCAGCACTTCGTCCTTTCTTTTCAAATTTACCTCTCAAAATGAGTTGCCAGCGATTTGTTTCACCCCTTCAATTCCTCTTTCAGAGGCTAGGTGGACCTCCCACTATTCCACTGTTGGTTGATAGTGTTTTGCCTGTAAAAAGAAATGATGAAATGATGCATGAGCTATCCGAAACCCATTTCTTCTTCCAACTACCGAGATTTTGGAGTCGTGTGTTTCAGCACTATGGTTTCAAGAAGTAACAGGTTCAGAGACCCAGGAATGACAGAATTAGTTTCTCGCGAGAAATCATCAGATGTAGGGCACTCATTTATATTATAAACTTGAGAGCGAATGAATTGTAAAATTATCTCTGCTGCGGACTTCACAATTCGCCATTCGCCATTGCTTCTCCTGATCTGCAATAATGATCTCATCGCCGTATCGTTTCATGAGGTCAATTTTGATAGTTCTGATCTCAAGCAGGTAATCGTCTTGAATCGATCTATGAGGTCATTCAATGAGAATTGAAATTTTTCCGTGTTTTCAGTAAAATAGCAATATACTCATATACAATATATTCCATGCTCTCCGCGATATTCCTCGGTCCTGAATGGACTCGTTTCAGTCTATAGGTACGATCGGACGGTCATCCAAACTTGTCATCCGGATGACATACTGACGTCAGAGAACTTTTGTAATTCGGTTGTCATCTGCATGTTATCTGCGAGCGTGTCATCCGCTAGATGACACCCGCTCACAGTGTGTGAGCATCCGTTCATGTCATCCGTTCGGTCATTCGAGTGTCATTTTGTCCCAAAATGGATGACAGGTTTGCTTTGTCATCCGGTTGACATGCCTGGATGGCAGGCGATCATACTAGATGACACTAATGACACGGATGACTCTACTGACACTGATGACAATTTGTAATTAGTTGTTTGTGAAAAACGAAAACGTCAGTAAAATAAAAATAAAACAACAGGAAAAGTGTCAGAGGAAAACGCGGAGGGAAAGCAAAAGTTTGTATGATTATGTATGGCGCTCAATGTTCGATGAATTTACGAGTAATCTGTATAAGAGTTGGAATAAAGTGTTTTTTGTTTGCTTTTTTTTCAGCACTGGTGTTGGTTGGGCAGCTTTGAGGGACAGTTCAGCGTTTGACAACAGCGTCAACTCATTTAAAATTGAAAAATTATCGTACGCATCCTCCTGAAAAACAACAAACGAATATAGTTATGTGTGAATGTACATACAAGTACTTACGTGAACGCAGATCAATTGAAGTACGAGTACCTGCCAATTCTAATTTGGACGCCGATGGACACGATTGTGCCACTTCGGAAGACTCCAAAAACATAAATTTCACTTAGATGAGACCACGATGCTTTCGCAATTTCG
This sequence comes from Volucella bombylans, assembly GCA_949129095.1. Taxonomy (NCBI): domain Eukaryota; kingdom Metazoa; phylum Arthropoda; class Insecta; order Diptera; family Syrphidae; genus Volucella; species Volucella bombylans. Next base: position 98,617,711 of record OX422143.1, on the reverse strand, counting down.
CCCGTTCCTTGGCCTGATTTTCTGGCTCAAAACTTGCCCAAATGGGCTTTAAAATGGCTACGAAGTGATTGCCATTTAAGACGCGCCTCGACATCGTCAACACCCTCAATATTTAAACTGACCGCGCACCACCTGTTTCCAGGAATCAATTTTGGAGTTCGGAGTTTTGTAATCCTTCCGCCCACTATCCCAAAAGACAGGATTTACCTGAACAGCTGCAATTAAAGCAGACTCTGTTTGACGGTCCTAGGAAAATAATATTTTTCTGCTCCTTTTTAGGAAACTAAAACCGTGTGTGTTTTATTTTTGGCTTCAATATCGGCTTCACCGTCATTGTCACTCATTTTATAACACACAAACAAAACGAAAATTAACTTCTAACTTTTTCAACGATGCAAACGTGTCATCCGATGTTAGATGACAATATAGAAAATCAAGTAATTTCATCCATGGGACCTTGTCATTCGGATGACACGCTGTCAAAAAAATTTGGTCATCCAGTCCCAATAGCGTTGACAAGCGATCACACGGTCAATCAAATCAACTGAATCGCTTCCACGGTTTTTCGCAACTGTTACTTGACCTTCTGCAAGCGTATTTGACACAAGCGACATATGACACAAGCGCCCGGCGGAACCGACATTTCACTTCTTAAAATTGCATGGCGACGAATGTAACTGAACTAGCCTTATATTGTAGTTTATGGTATGTTGTGGCGTTTAATAGCTTGTGGTATTTCGCTTAACATATAATTTTAACATATAATGAAATCGTGTTATGTATTGGAGGTTTAAGTTGTTTGAAGCTTAGCCATAGAGTTTTAGGCTGAAGAACAAACAAATGCTGATGAGCTTAGTAGGCGGATACTGATGGATTTGTTTGTTGCGTTTGTATGTTTTAATCTGACTGCGGATTTTCACGTAGTACGCAGCAAACATAGGTTTTTCAAAGCTGCAAACTTGCGTCTACCCCAACTGGTCCAACAACATACGAGTATCTAAAAATCAGAACCTCGCATTTTTTATGTACGATTTTACTGGCTTAGCAACCTGCAGTAACCAATTAAAATGTGAACAGCGTCATCTATATTTAAATATCAGAGGACTCAACTATTCGAGAATGGAAAGTTTTAGCGAATATTCTGGTAAAATGGAAAGATGTATGGAACTCGTGATACTCGTAGTATAGAATGTTTGCGAAAGATGTCAGGGCAGAATAAATACCATCGTCCCACAAGAAGTGCAAGTTCAGCTCTAAAGTGGAGTTCGAAATGTAAATGTAGTGACAAAGTGGCTTAAGTAAAAGATAAAGAAAAGTAAAAGTGGTAGAGAAAAGCGATTGAATTCTAAATTTTAATAGCGGTTGTATTGAAAGGAATAAGTTCTCTCATTTGTACCCACATAAATATTCTACATTGGTATCAGAAGTGGTATAGGACTTATTGTCTGTAAAAGCAAAAAGAATTAAATAGTTTTTATGATTGGATCGAAAGCTATTGCAGTTGAAGTTGCCAAAATGGTATCGAAGATAAAACATGAGGGGCTGATTGGAGAATCACAGAGTCCGTCATCAAAAAGGACAGCTACCCACAAACAAACATTGACGACGCTTTCTGAAGTGAAATGGTTGCAACACTTACCTGAAGAGCGGTTAATGGCGGGTGGAGATTAATTAAAAAGATCGTGAGAAAACGGATTTTACTACAGGAAGCTGTCTTTGGCAGTTTACGGTGATGTCGTTTGGACTGCACAATGCTCCGGCTACCATCGTGTGGTTAATGGAAACAACATTGCATGGGCTCACGTCTCGACAAGACGTTCGAAGAGCATCGTCAAAATCTAAAAGAAGTATTTGGTAGTCCGTGAAGGGCTCATTTAAAGTTGAACCCAGAAAAGTGTGCGGTGTTCCGTCCGGATGTAAAATATCTAGGTGACATTATATTAGCGGAAGGAGTAAGGACGAATCCTCACAAAATCGAAACGGTGAAAAGTTGGCTGCTCCTAAGGATAAACACCAACTGAGAAGCTTCTTGGGACTTGCCACGTATTATAGCAGATTCGTAAAGGCTTTTGCTGGTATTCCAAAAAGCCTGCATCAACTTACGGAAAAAGGCGGACAGTTCAGGCAGTCTGGAGACTGTGAGAAAGCATTCCAAGAACTTAAGCGGCGGCTGTACAATTCACCCATATGGGGTTACAGCACACCCGGAAAAATTTTCATAATGGATGCATTCGCTGGCATTGTTGGAGTTGGAGCTGTGATCTCTCAAGTTCACCATGGTCGACAGAAAGCGGTTGCACATCACAACAAGGTACCCCCCAGACCTGAACGGAATTACTGCGTGACTCAGCGCGAGCTTTAATTCTAGCAACGAAGCATTTCCATAAGTACCTCTGTGGACAAAAGTTCATTCTTCGCACATTATCAAGACTTCGCCCATCAATGACATTGTCTAATAAAAAGCGGGGCCAGAACAAAGTACCAGTATCGTAAACATCTGCAGATGACGCTACCGGAGGTTGCTACGATTTGATCAGTTACAAGTTGCCGGTCATAGGTCTTGTTGGCGGCTGAACCACCGGTAGTTCCTACCAAGACTTAAATTACAGTACCATGGGAGTCAGGAGCTCCCCGGATCTCGGTCCGGGACTGACTTATTAGAGGTACGCCCCCCTTGTGCTAGTTTCATGGTGGCTGTGGTTTACACCCAAAGTCGCGGGAAGAGTTTTCCTGTTGGTTTTGAACCAATGTAGAGCTGCAATAAGTACTGGGTGCTGTGACCCTCAGAGCAGTAAGAGATTTTAGGTCGGCCTCGACTCATACCAAGGGTGGAACTTGTGCCTCCAACACAGTTCCGAATTGGTATGAATGGAATGACGGAGAGCAATGGCAAGGCGTATTCTTGCTGCCATTGATGTATGGACATCCCGTAAACTTAAATCTTGACGATAGGTGTTTATTTTAAAAACCAGAGATTATGCTCTGAAATGGCTACTACAGTTTAAACGCCCTGGAGGTAAAGTTGCGAGATGGATCTGACAATTGCAGGGCTACGACTTTGAAATGCAACACCGCAAGGAAGACTTCACTCAAATGCTGATGCTCTCTCTCGTCGATCGTGTGGCGTCAAATGTGAACACAGCAACCGTAAAGAAGCGAAAGAATGCACCACTATCTAAATTATCAGGATTCAGCCTAGTAGAGTAGAGGGTTAGAGTACAGATGAAATCCGTTCCTCCCAACAGGCAGATAATGACATCGAACCAATGTTGGTCTGGGAGGAACACGAGTAAAGACCAAGCTACCAGAAAGATATCGGACAGTAGCCTAACTATGAAGACATATTTTGGCAAAGTGGGACTCGCTTCATGTACGAGATGGTTTGCTGAAGGAAAAATCTTGTATGCAGCTAATCATGCCACGGTCCAGAGTCAGCCGAGTGCTCCATAAAATACTTGACGGAACTTCAGGAGGAGATATGAGAATATTCCAGAGTTATTTTTTTGAAATATTAATTTATCTAGACTTCTGTCAGCAAACATTTTAGAATTTTTTGTCTAAGTTCTTATAGAGTTATAGAACTGCAGTCAAACTAGCCGAAAAACCGGCTCCTAAAAGTGCTTGCCGAAGTATAGGTTCTCATCTCTGTTATAACTTGTCTAATTGGATCTTTTGTAGTGGCTTTTCTGACATAAATTGTCCAAGCAATCTCAACGTATGTAAGTAAATCGTTTAGCATTTTAGCCCTGAATGCCATAATTTATTGTTAAGCTATCTGAGATATAATACATGCGTTCGAGACGACTGTTAAGTAAAAGTTATTTTTCATTCGACTTATTACAAATAAACTGAACTTGAAAAATGTGAGACTATTTGCTAAGATCTCAATTTTCAACCAAGTATACGCACTTAGAATTGGTATAGACTTATCTTTATAGCGATACAAGTATCAGGAACAACAACATTGAAAACTATCAAAAATTTTTTTGAATTTATTGCTACATTTCTACAAGTTGCACAGACAATTCTTCCCCCGTGTCTGCATTCGTATGTCCTTCAAATTACATCTTGCGCAGGTTTTTTCGTCGGGCCTCCTGATATTCCCTTTATGTTTTCCAACTTCGGCAATTCTGCACGTCTTATGAGCTTGAAAATCTTTAGCTTCTAATGGTCGAAACACTTGAGGTGTTAAACCATTTCATTGTCTACACTTGGTCTTATTGTATGTGATACATACGAGTGTTCTTACTGCTCTGTTAGGTAATGGTCCATACGTCACACATCAGCTGAGTCCTACAACCATTTAGTAGAATCCATTAATCCTTGACTATAGAGTGCCCCTTGCAATTGCACCTCTTGACACCTTCGAGAGAAAGTATAGGACCAAGGAAAAAAAAAACACGATTTGCGATCGTATGGCTTGACATAAAAACCAATCGACTGAATGCAATTTACAAGGCTCTAGTTTGGATACTGATTTTTTCCTCCTATGGTCCTGTCAACCACTGGGTTCGGTGGTGACGTTAAACTTATTGGCTTGTTGTCGTATTTTTTTCTAGGCCATTGGCTACGAGAGGGTTTACTAATTTTTCTTTTCTGTTTTTCTCTTCTTTTCTCTTTCGCATGCATATGTCGCCACCTTGTGTATCGCTTTCATTAGATTAAGTATAGGGGTGGAGATGTTTTTACTTTTTTTCTGTTGTCTGTTGTTTTTTTTTTAATCCTTCGGGATGAAACCGATTGAACTAGTTCCGTTGGAAAGAAATGTGTGTGGTTGCAAGAACTAATTTCCGATTTGATGCGGGCAGTTTAAACAATATTTGATTGCCAGGACACCGCATGAAAATCTGTACCCTCAATTGGAGCCAGAGCTGGAACAGGAGCTCGAGTTAAGGATAATGATGCTCTACAAAGAAGGAGACTCATTTAATAATGGTGAAAGTTGCTTAGGGCTCGTGGCAATGTAGGTCACGTTAACTTGTACCGCAACTCAACAAAAGTTTACGTAAACAATCTCATTTCCTTGATGGCACCCTGGGGCTAAAGATACGTGCATCAAGGTTGTACTCTTACCATGAAGACCACATAAAATGTACCCACTAAAGTGCCGAGCAGTAGTTAAGTGATATAAACGAGTCAATTGCATTTGAATGGGCTCTCGGGAATGATGGAGTCGTTAGAATTTAAGTGTTGTTTTTCTCGCTTTTTTTTATACAAGCATACATTTATGTATGTACATATATCCATACAGATGTTTGTATGGCTACGAGTATCTGTATTTATATTTAGGCTTGTGTGTGGCTTTTTGGTTGTATGCAAGATTGTATGTTCTCTTCGTCTTTTGAGTTTTGATGAGGAAGAATGCCTCGCTTTAGAAGAAAACGAAAAAAGAAGATTCCGCGGAATACGACCGGAGAGCTTCCTAAGTTCGTTTGTGCAGTCTCCGCGAAAAATATAATCATGCCCGTTGCTGATACAACTATAAGATGATGTATTTTGTACATTTTACGGTTACGACTGTGATTCTTGGCGCGAACCACGAAGTGGAAAATCATCTAAGTTTACGATGTTTTTTTTTTAAATATCGACAAGTTAATTAGTTTTTTAGTTGCATGGATGAGTTTGTGATGGCAGTGGAATACTTTCCACCCGAGTGAGACTAAGTGGTACCCGTACATAAATTTTCTTTCTGACAGATGAATCAATAATTCTAGGTCAAGGATGAAATATTATACTCGTAGTTTAGCAGGTTTCCACATCGGCGAGAAACTCCAACAAAGTGCAGTAATGAAAGTTTTTTGAATATCATTTGAAATATCTTCAAAGTTCAAAGAGACTGGTGTGAGCCTCCTTTCAGTTCCATGTTTATAAGAAAGCAATTAAGATTGCATGTTATTCAACGGATTTGGCTTCTATCTCCAATTCGTTTTTAGTCTCTGGGTTTTCGAAATACTCTCAAATATTCAACGCAACATACCATCTTTGTGCCTGATATTGCAGATCAGAGTCATTTCGTAACTTGAGAATAGGAGGGGATTCCAGTGGCCTTCATTTATGGATTTGTATTACTGCATTCACGTTGTACAAAATGATTTCTCTTGCTTTCGTAGTGTCTTTCCCGTCGTCTGTGTTGTCAGAAAAGCGTCTTTTATTCCATCGAAGGAACAACCGTGTAAATCTAGCCTTATTTTACAAATAATTGTATGATTACCGGGCTGGAGGTCACTGCTGGCAACAGTGAACATGTGTTGATTCTGACTGAGATGTTGTATAGAGTAAGTTAGGGTAATATGGAATATAGCTTTTTTTATTTTGATGTTGCGCTTACATTGTTGGACCAAAATTCCCGTCAAATATTTCAAAGAGGCTAATATTTATTCAGGTACCTACGCTAAAAGTGCCGCAATATGAAAAGTTACCTTTGTTCAGTTATGATTTTTTTACGTAAAAAAGGTCAAATAGCTTAATAGCTCAGCAAAATGTGCGTGTTATATTGAATATTCCATATTACCAAGAATGAGATACAATATGGGATATTCCATATTACCAAACACCGGATTTTTACTTTTTGTAGATTTATTTTCTTAGATATATATAAAGTTTGAATTATATAAATGAAACACTTCTTATGTGACCACATGTTGCATTGAATACATCTGTCTCATAAAAGACCACCAGGGTAGGATTCGTTACAGACATTGCAATTTACGCCTTCACGAAGTTCAGGATCGAACTCTGACCCTAATTCATCAGAACTTTTGTCATCAGCCACAAAACTTACAGAAGAATCACTTGATGAATCGTTTGGCGAATCCCTTTTGCATTTGGGCTGCTTTTTGCGACATGAAGTGGATGGTAACATTTTTTTTTTAAAGACCTTAACACTCAAGAGGGTATGACTACTCTTAAAATTCCGGAGTACGTGTTAAGTTTTTCGGAAAATTGGATAGAGAGAGAGTGAAAGATATCAGCTTCTTTTTCCTTTTCAACACTTCTTTTTTTTTTACTGTTTCAAACAATTTTTTGGCACAACTTTTCCTTGTTTTTGAAACGTCTTGTAAGGTGTTTCGGTTATACCAGCAGCTTGGGTGACTTTTCTTCCCCTATTTGAATTCTTCTGATTTAAAGCAACTGGTCTGGCTAAGGAGAAATCGTGATTCAAATTTGATTTCGAGGTCCTTGGTGGAGTTCGAGGATTATTATCAATGGTTTCTTTCGCTTGATGAACAACCGACACATCACCTTCCCCAGAATCAATAAAATCAGCGTCAGTAAAGATATGTGGATCAAAAGGATAAATGCCTGTACATTTAAACCCCACAGCTATTTCTGCTGTTTGACACCTTAAAAACGCTTTGAAGAATAGTTCTACAACGTCATATAGCGTGACTTTTCAGCCCTGCTCACGTAAAAACAAGCGAATGGTCTCACTGTAGAAAGGTTTTAAAGGCGCCATAAAAGATCTATCACGAGGCTGCATGTTATGGGTTGAGTGAGGTGGAAGCGAAATTATGGCCACAAAATTTGCTTTTGCGATTTCAATCACATTAATATTCCGAGTGCGACTAAAATGATTGTATAAGATTAATAATACTGATCAATCCTCTGATGGTTTTACTTTTTCAACGAAATGCTGAAACCATTTTGTAAAAGGATTAAGTTGAATCCATCCCGAAGGATGAAATGCATATTGAACCAGGTGGAGCATTCTTCATTAATTGGACATTTTCGTTCTTCCTAGGAAAGGAAAGTGGCGGCAAGAATTGTCCACTGGCACTCATAGATGTCAAAATACCAATCTGCCGTTTTCCTTTGGTGGCCAACATTTTTGGCTGTTTACTCTGAACTATCGAAAAACCGGTCTCGTCAATATTATATATCCGATCTGGAGGAAAATTATACCGATCTTTGTATGATCTTATAAACCTAAAAAAAAGATATACGTTTGTACTAGTAAACCGAGTGGCTCTAGCCATAGACGTACCTGTTGGTTTCCGGATTGAGAGCTCTTGTCCATGCCTTTTTAAAAAGCCTATGAGCTAATCATGTCCAGCACATTGCTTTAAAATCGAAAATTTGTTTGGAAATTGGAATTCCTCATTGCCAATTGAAAAGCCAGAGACCTGACATCTGATTGGGTTAACCCAAAGTAACGCGATTCCATCTCTTTGACATATTTAGCTCAGACTCATTTCATTTGTGAAGATGGGATTCCTTCCAAGAGGAATGTATGATGATTCCGTTGGAGTTTTCGCAGAAGTGGCTAATCTAAACAGAGTTCCGCGGGGGACATTGAATTCTTTTGAAGCTTTAAGATAACTCATTTGCTTCGAACGCACACATTTAATGGCCTGTTCCATGTCGTCTGGTTTCCATTGTTTGCGCTTTGCTCCACTTTGAGTCCTTCTGGCCATCTACAGCATAACAATTTTGGGTCTTGGTTTTCGCCGTCATAAAAGGAAATATGGAATACTATTCCACCTTCTGTTTGTGAATTTTATCACACAACCAGTAACAGACGTAAATACAATTACACTGCTTACGATCTACACCGTTTTACTTCGATCGGAGGAAACTAATATGTTTTTTTTTTTCAAATAAAAAGTTCACACCTTAAAAAGTTGTGGTTGCAACGAATTTTACTTTTGAATTTTTCCTGTTGTCAGTTTGACAGCTATTTAGATTTGAGAAGGTACTAGATTGCTTAGTCCGCTTTTACACGTCGCAAGTTTCGAAAAATTGAAATGAGTGCAAAAGAGAGGAATAATGAAACAAAAAATACCCAATTAACCAAATTCCCACTGCATGTGGGTAGGATTTTCATTGCATCTTTTTGACATTTTGTTTTCTCCTTCTTCTTTCTTTTTCGCATTTGCTTCATTACTTCTTTCGCTATTGTTACGAGCACAACATTTCAGTATGGTGGATGAACTAAAATGAACCAAAGAATTAACAAGGGGGCTCATTTTCAATTATGAAAGACTGAGCGCCAAAGATGAAATGAAAGAGAGCTGTTAAATAACATGAAAAACCAAAGAAGGGGGAAAGGCTTTCGTGTAAAATTGCGCGCATCACTGAATGACAGTTCAAAAGAAAATAACCAGAACTTGCGCATTACACACTTGCGACGTGTAAAAGCGGACTTAAACAAGAAGAGATGTCGCTGAAGAATTTACGGATGAACAGGGATATTCCATATTACCCTTACTTACTCTATCCATACATATATTCCATATATACTTTATACAGGAACGCATTGAAGACTATTCGGCTCGGAATGTTAATATTTATTCGCTTTAAATACTCTAACCATTTTAGCGATATCGCTGTGCAACTCGTGGAAATTAGATATCATTTTAGATTAGAATCTTATACAAACACTCCCCATTGTTTCTTGACAAGGTCTTATTACTTTATTGCCTTCTTAAGTCAAAGAAACACAGATTGTCAAGTATCAATCTTCGTTTGATTTATGGGGTCTCATTATCTGAGCTAACATCGAAGCCGAACTAGACAAAATACCTAATTTCCTGTTTACAGCATATCCTTATTTCTAGCCTCATTAATATCTTAACTTACTTGTCAAGTTTTTGTTCCAATACATGCAAAATTTTGGAGAATTGTATCTAAATATCTAAAATCTGTTACGACATAAAAAGTCTCTGTGACTTACCTTCGATCTCAATGAAACAGCACTCCACATTCGTCATTCTGCACATTCCTCCTAGTTTGGCTGTTAAAACTCCACATGTCCCTATATACTCGTAGTTCGTTTCTATATGTGGATTCATTTGCTGCTTTGAATTTGATAAATAGCGGATGAGTATAGATTTAGTAGATATCAAGTGTTTTCTCTGCAATCTGTTGTATTGAGAATAAATGGTCAATTGAGGACGTACTGGACTTAAGGACGCAGATTATTGCAAAATGATTTCAGGCTTTCACACAATACGACATGCAAGATCTTGCATGCGATGTTTAAGGAGACTGATGCCTCTATAAATGACATTAGGAGGGTCTTCTCTTTTGTGGATTGGACAAAGGATGATAGATGATGTAGTTCCATTCGCCAAACTGCCTTAAAAGGTTTGGCAGGTAGTTCGTCCTGTCTGGTAGCCTTGATATACTTTAGTTTAGCTATCTTTATTTCATTTTGATTGGTTGGATGGAAATGCTGGTTCTCATAGGCCAAGTTCAAGGCAGAGACTCTGGTGATTTGCTGCGACTGCACCTGTGCAACGTGAAATATTTTTATAACATAGTCTTTCTTTCATTGTTATGAAGTCCGAAAGATCTATAGACATGCCAACAGTCGCAACCTGATGATTTTGGTCAGGTGTTTCGTGAACAGGTAAGCGTCATGTTTCTATATGAAAACTGAAATAAGCAAAACGTGTACTATCTGTATCGATATAGCAAATTCAATAAACGTAGGTCCGTTTCTAGATGTGGTGTCGTAAAGACTATACTTTCATGAAGACTGCACACTTTTTTATCGTTAAAATCTACTTGAGCGCTTTTTACGTGGAGTTTTTTTCTGTGGGTGTCATGAGCGCATATCATACTGATAGTGTCGACTAAACCTTGGGGTGAATTGTTCGCTTACGTAATGAAAGCTAACTACATCATGCTTTTGTCTGGTTCTTATAACAAATCTGCACCCAAATAAATGTTGCTTCATTTTTTTTATAATTAGCGCGCGCTCAAGGGATTTGTGTACCCCTAAAATATTTGTACACAGAGCAGGTGAAGGAAATTTAGGTACGAAGAAAATAGTGGTGCCGATGTACATTGTTCTTAAATGTTTGCTAGTTATAAAGACCAGGAAATAGAGAGCTCGGCAGGGCATTCCGTAAGCGAGTTGTACGGCTGAGAAACGAATCACGATATTTTAGAGTACGTCAGAAAGTTGGCTTGAGGGTTTGAAGAGGCGGAATGCTACAGGCGATTGCAATGGAGCACTTATGGTGGAAATTCTCTTCATTCTCCTTCTTACCGATTCATCCCGTCACACCACTTGGATGATAGTAATATTTCCTTTATGGTTATTTTCACCTGCACGTGCCCTGTTCAAGGCATAAACATTACACGGGCAAATCTGAATGTCATTGTAATTTTTTCGCTTTGCTGCATCCTTATTGGAGGCCTCTAAAATTTGTGCTACACGGCTGATAGTCCACTTTATAGACAACTTAGGTTAGTCCTAATCTGGGATTCGCTTTGGGAATATGAGAGCGGTTGACTCATCCGCAAGAGTATCTCTATTCGAGGAACCTAACCTGTCGTAAAAAGTCGTTACGAGCCTCAAGTGAAAATGCGCTGAAATGGCTCATATAAAAAGCTCACCATTCTGACAACGCTACCGTTTCAGTCGCGCGAATTCATTCGGCGAACTCATTTCTAACAGAACATTATGGTGGTCTAATTTTTTCTGCTCAACACTCGCTCTTATAAGTTTGGCAAATCACGTCCGATAGAACCTAGCCAGTACATGGTGGCTATCTCGAGGTAGTAATGTAAGTGCAACTGATGTGAGGTCATTATAGCAGCTTAATCAGCCATCATCCAGCTACCAACAAGAGCTTCTAAAAAAGAGCAAGTAAGCGTAAGGAGCGTAAGTAAGAGTAAGAAGCGAAAGAAGCCTAAAAACAAACAGTTTACAATAAAAAGATCCAAAAATAATGAAGGGATGACCTGAGTAAATGAAGGATAAAAAAAACTTCTACTGAGTACTGATACAATCCTTAGTTGGATGCAGGCTTATCGTCTGAGTTAGATTAAGGTTTTGTGTTTTTAGAACAATATATATGGCAGACAAAAATTCTGCTCATACCATTCAAAGTACAATAACGCCGAAGATTGCCTCAATGAGTTCCTCTGTTAATGCTCTTAACAAGATGAACACCACAATAACCTGGTTAGATGGAAAATACCAAAAACTTCGTGCAAGAGAATGTATTCAAATCGGATTGAAGCTTTGTGATTTCGTAGATTACCTAATTACCTAATAATTTCAGGTGAATCTTTAATTACGAGTATATTGGACCTCTGGATAGTTGTACGAGTAGAAGTTGTTTTGTTCTTTTGAGGAAAGAGGTTGGTAAAAAGTTGTTAGTTGGTCTGTTACCTTTTGTTTCCGTTTAGTGATTAGGCGCCTCAGCTTTTAATCTGTTATTGGTGCAGCGGTATCCAAGAATGTTATTGGCATCATTAACACTGACGCATTATTATTTCCTAGTTAGTTCATCCGTTTAAACAAATTAAGTAAACTCTGTTGGTCCTGGTGAGCATTGGAATCAGTTTGATACAGTTCTAGACTATTTAAGGGGTCTTGCGTGAAGCGTTGATAGCTAGTATGGCTGCTCAACTGTCAGATGTACACTACTTTGTCACTATCTTTTTAAGTGTTCACTGATGAGCTCTTTTATATGTATTATACATATCCCAGTTTCAAATGCGGAAATGCTTCCATAGAGTGAGGTTTCGATATTTTCTTTGCCCCTGACATGGTTCCTATTTCTGTTTAAGATCCATCGGTATGCCAACCTACGGGAACTTCAGTTGAAGCTTTATCTTTTGACACAGTCGTCTGTAGTAATTCATAATTCCTGAAATTGTACTTCCTTTGAAAATGTTACATATTTTTTACAAATTGTTTTTTTCTTACAAAAAATGTTCGATTTATTTTTTAAAATTTTTTAGTTTTCCTCTTTAGGTTAAAGCAACCATGCATTTTTTATGGTCCATAAAAGGTAGAAAAGGACCCTTCGGCAAACTTTCGCACTGATGCTGGCTAGTGAAATGCTGACTAGTGAAATTTATGTTTTTCTGTTTGCTGGCATTTGGATGTATTATAGTTTTGTATACTACTGTGTTTTGCAGACATCTGGGGTTGAACAGATTTGTCGAAAGCACCTTCGTTGTTAATATATCTGAGTGGTTTATTAATTCTAGAGGTTAAGTTCTGAAATGCGTGGATGGGTGATTAGCATTCCGACTACCATCACCGATATGTCTGGAGAATAAAGAATAAAGAGTATAGAAGAGGAATAAAGCGAATATAGAAGAGGACAGAACATGGTAATGCCAGCAAGACTCTTTCATCATCTGTCGCTTTAAATTGTTAAAATGAGACCTATTTTATTTTACCTTCCCGGGACAGATGATATGCTTTAATTCTATCTAGAAGGTCTCATGACCAGTCCTGAAGAGGAGTTTCTGAGTAAGTGATGTAGGAGGTGATGTACAATTTCGTCTGATTTATATTTTTTACAGCCTGTCATTTTTAATAATTTAATCTGTTTAGTGTGGTGATTGAAATGAATGCTGTAGATAAGTGCGGTGTTGCTTGTACAGAAAATATACTTACAAGTTCTACGGGTAATTAAAAAGAACATAGCAAGTACAAAACGTTCGGTCAGAAGCCTACATAAATTACAATGGAAAGGTAGTATTAAAAAACAATAAAGCTGCGGAGCCGACTTTTTTTTGTTTTTTTTTTTTCACAGTCTGCGCGCGCTCAAGGTATTTGCTCACCCTTAAAATGCTTGCACACAGCGCGGCGAAGGACAATTAGGGAGGGAAGAAAGAGATGTACCGATTTAGAGATAAAACAACTTAAAGATATCTGCGTATAGCCGTCACCAATTTTGAAACAGATTTCCATAAAGTTCCCAGAGATTTATGTGGACGGCGCTAAAATCTCAAATCTACTATCAAGCCATTCCACTTAGTTCAGTATTTAGTTAACTGCCCCAGTTGCGCACTACAAGTCCGATGTGGCTATATAGCTCGTATAGTTCATCGTTGAATCTCTCCTCCAAAGCCCGAATATGCAAATGGAACCGAATATGTTTCGAAGGATTTTTCTTTCGAAAGGACTTCATCCGCTTTCAATAGAGTCCATGCTTCTGCGCCTTAAAGTAGGACTGGGATGATCAAGGTCTTATATAGAGTTAGAGTTAGAGTTAGAGTTATTTTATTGCCTTCTTATTTTATTCCTGCTGCGGTGTGGTTAGCAGAATTTATAGCAGAGTCAAGATAGATAGTCCCTTACTACTTCGAAATTATAGCTTTTGACTGTAATGTTCCGTCCATTTCGTCGATGTTGTGTGCCCCTTCTTGTCGACAGCATATATTGGGTTTTGTCATCATTTATCGCGAAACCCATTTTGGCAGCTTCCGTTTCACTACTGGTGAAAGCCCGTTTTGATCTCTAAATTATGTCGATATCATCGGCGAATGCCAGTAGTTGCAGAGACTTTTGAAAGATTGTGCTACCAGTGTTCGCTTGTGATTTCCGCACAATTATAAAACCTTTTATGACATAAATAGTCTCTATTAAGTCGTTACGGACTCTGACGGAGCAACGAGCGTTCTCCGTCGTCATTCTGCACAAACTGACAGAGACTGTAAAACTAGACACGGCTCTATATAGCTCGTCTCTGTAAATGCTATCATATGCGGCCTTAAAATCGATGGTGGGTATCGATTTGCATTCTTGAGTTTTTTCTAGGATGGAATTTTCTATGGAATTTTAAGGAGGCTTGCACCCCTAGAGTCGACGCAGTTGAAGGGGTTTACTTTTTTCCTTTTTTCCATTCATCAGGCACTCACACTCTTCCGACCAAATTTAAGAAATGAGTTGGTATATGCTCTTCACAAATTCGCTTCCAGCCGCTTTGAATACTTCGCCCGTCAGGTCAAGCAGCTTCATTAGATTTAAGTTTAGGTATTGCCACCCTTACTTCAAGTTGATTAGGTGGATGGAAGGTTTGGCCATCATCAGGATGTTGAGCTTCGTCGCCCATATTCACAACACCGACTGTGACTCTACTGCATGGTTGCTTTCTTCATCTCTATAGTCTATAGGTTTCTGCATGTAGTTCCTGGAGTACAAGCTCTTCATATTTTCGATTCTTGTGTTCTTTTTTCTTCTTCTGGAGAAGCCGGTGCTCTGCCCAACTGTTTTGTTCGTAGTGCTCACGAGCTGCTCTTGTCGTTCGTTGTAGCGCCGCTGTTGTTGAGGAGTTCGTAGAAACATTTTTGGGTTTTTTAGTTCTTGTATTCCTTGAGGGTATGGCCGCGTATCACAGTTTTCATCCTTCTTTTGCTCGGCTTGTTTTACTGCACTTCCTGGATAGCGGTGATATCTGCGTGATAGCAGTCAAGGGCCTCTACTAAATAGTCGGTTGCATGTGTCCTGTTAAGCGACATTACATGTACAGATCTGAAGGTCATTGTCCTTTAATCCTTATACGGGTGGAGTACGCACTTTCCATTTTAACCTGCATGAGTAAGGGTTAAATCATGCAGTTACCGGGGGCTATCACTGGAAGGTAAGGAAGCACTACATTTTGAACTTGATTCTTGCGCTTTTAGCCCAATCTATTTTATAGTTATAAACAGTTATACGACAATCAGCAGACTTCCGATTAATTGCTGTGAAGGAAAATATCAGCAAGATCTTTGTTAAACTAATGAGGTGATATGAAATAGAGCAGCCTGTAGGGTGGTGCTAATGTTCGCGGGTCTTCATTGTTATTAATGCTAGGAATAGGAATACGAGAAGGCATAGAGCACATTTGTGATAAGCAGAACATCAAAATATAATAAGTGTTATGGACATCTATGTACATATATGGACATCTTTCTTAGCCAAAGGAGCAGTGAAGTCTAACGAGACTATTCAATAGATTCTTCACAGATGACGATAAACTTACTTTTCATTCTTCGTTTGGCCTATTACTTGGAAATTTTGAGCATTCAATTTCGAGTGCGTGCAATTAAAATGGGTCTACATTTTTGGAATATTGATTCCTCATTGTTCAGTCGAATGTATGAATATTTTAAGTCCAATCTATGTACTAGGTCTGCACTTACATTTTACAAGACTCAGGTCAAAGTAAAAATAAGAACTACTTACTCATGCCCTCAAATTATAAAAATTTATGAAAAACGTTTCGAAAAACCAATTATTGTAGTTTTGCTTGCAGCCCTGAATTTTCCAAAATTTCATTGGTGACTCTGAAATGTTCAATTTTAAATCTCATCGAAACTCTTAACCTTTCATTCAAATCATTTCCACATCACCTTGCTCCTGTACTGGGAAATGGACACACCTCAAAAATCGTTTCTAAGCCCTTGAGCACGAAACTTTACCGTGATTGCCATAACCTGGATCTAACCAAGTAGCAACTGCCATTTGGCTGTTAACAGCCTGCTGGTATGTGTGACATACCCGTTTTTTGAGGTGTTCGCTTCCTCAATTCAAATCTTCATGCGATGATAGACACTGAACCGAAGGCATTATTACCGGTCACCGGGTAATAACCTTAAATTAAGTTACTGGCCACAAAGGTGGGTTGAAGTGTGGATGGTGGCAGAGTAACAGTTTGATAAACCACCCGTTTGCACATAAAATAATTTAATAGTGTAGAACGACTATTAGTAATTTGATTAAGATGGAATATCTAACTCGATTAGGAGTGAGTACTTTCATCAGAGATTAAAATTATGTATACGCATTCGTGTATACTCCACCCGCCTTGGGACTCTAATTACAGTCATTAACCAACGATGACGGTTGATAAACAATGACTTCCAATGTTCTTGTCTTACAAACACCTGTAGCAGCGTAAATTGAAACAAATACTGAACACATTCAGATACACGAACTAATTTGAATTGTGGCGGTTGGAGGGGATTATCCTTGGTACATTACAGTACAGAACGAACAGAAAGGATTATGATTGATGAATTGTCCATGGTCGAGTAGTATTTTTCAACTGAGATTGCGGAAAGTATGACACGTTTGTCATGCGAGGGCTTAAGATATAATCAGCCCGAGGAGTGCATGTTGACAAATATAAAGAATTATCCATTTGTTCGGGTTCTGACATGTGAAGATTGTAGGACTGAAGTTACATTTATTCCACTCTGTTGATTATCTCCCAATTGTTGGTTCTGTTTATATCAGAATTTAATGAGCTTAGCATACGCTATCATTCCCGTTCTATAGCCGAATAGTATGGACGTGAGTCTGGGAACGAATATGAAAAGCAGAGAGTACTGTCTTCAGCAAAGGAATATATTGGATTAGAAGTAGCAGACAAGAGATCACTGATGAAAATTAAAAAGGGTGTCGGAGACAGAACGGAGCTCTGGGGCAAAGCAGCATTTATTTTGTGAATATCAGACTTGAAACAAGACAGCTTGAATTGAACTTTGCAAAGGGTAGTTTCTAGTCCATTGAAGGAGAGTTTCATCGACTAAAAATGCACTCATTTTCGAAAAAGGAGCCAGATGCTAAACTCTGTAAAATGCCTTATAAATATCAAGTGCCACTATCTTGCTTTCGCCAGATTGGAAGAAAGAGAAGAAGACTCGACTTTTTTCTCTCAAATTTAGGCGGAGACAAAGCACATTCTGGAAGTGTTGAGCTGGCCGCAAAGTGTTCATCAAGCCGACTAGATTTTTCTAAAGAGCTGCCAGCTGAAATGTCATTGTAAATGAGCTTTGGGATGGACGATAAGGCAGAATTTCTGATGTTTTTGACAAACGACCAAAAGCTTTTACTACCTTTGGACATAGCAGTATTTATTGCCTCTGTTTTTGGTCGTAATGGAATTTCGCACGATTAAGAAAGACGTTGTAGCCATTTGTGGCTCGTTTGAAGTTTTTTCGGTTTTCCTCTGTCGGGTTGGCCTTATAGGACTGAAAAAATATTTTTCTAATTCCGACAGTTCGAGTCGTACCATGCCTTTTCTTCTGGCCTGATAGTCTTAATCCGATGAGGGATAAAGGATCTCATTCCAAAGAGAATAGTTTCTGTGATCATATCAGTAGCGGAATCTACGTCCAGTTGAACTTGAGTTGAACTTCCTAATGAAGCTGTTAAGTCCGCTCCAATTGTCATTCTCGTATTATCATACGGGTCTTTTCTCTGACTATGTATACGACGTACGAAAAATTAGCTGATATAACACAGTGGTCCGACGAGCCTAGAGGGGAGAACAGGGTGAGAAGTTAAAAATAAGTCCATGGTTTTGTCGGTATGGCTATCAACGTCCAGAATTGTGGATATTCAGTATGAAGATACAGGGATAAAATTCTTTCAGTGTAGTCAGTCAACGCATCAAGAGGTGGAGGTGGAATTGCTGTGCAGTTTGAGACTTCTGTGAATGAATCAGTTATGGATAATTTGCTTACGGAGATGGAATTTTAACACATGAAATTGAATTCCGGATTGGAACAGGGGTTACATTGTGGTGGAGTTTGGTAAGTTATATCACTACGCACGTGAATGGCAAGACCGCGGTCCGAAAAGAATTGTGACACTAGTTCGTAGTCAGGTAGCTTCAGATGAGTGTGTCTCACTAAGTGCCAAAACAGCTGGCCTATATTTACAGACGTGGACGTACACAGATTAGTGATTACTTCTTATCCCGCGGATATTTACTGTGTACACTCTAAATTCCCAAGCTACTATAAGAAAAGGGTTTTCTTCAGCATAGACCTCTTCGTAGTCATTAAAAAATAATTCTTTATTTAATTTTTCGGACTGAATTTGGCAGTTCGTCGTTCTTCAATGAATTTGTCTCGCTCTTTACTTTTTAAGCCCTTATGCCGGTCATACAATGATCTGTAATTTGCTGATCATAAATAATACCAACACCAAAGTTATGAGCCATTTTTAAGAAGCGTATAAATACACGGTCTAAACAGGTTCCTGCGATTAGTCTTGTTGGCTCGTTGACAAAAGAAGCATATCCATCTTCCGGTAAAAGAACATTATAAGAATCTACCGCAAAAAATTAATCTGTGGTAGTATTCGTAGATCCAGATTTATTTTATGCATGTGCAAAATGTATGACGGAATGCAATTTCCAGTGGCAACAGAGTCACGCTGTGTTGAAGTGATTTGATATTGTGAAAATCGGACATCCTCGGTCGATGATGAATATTTTGGGATATCTTCAAATCCTATTATTGATGTTACTGTACTTCCAAGTGAAACGAATTTCGGATCCCCACCTATAGATATCAAGGAGGTGAATCACTACTTTTATGACTTAAGCAGCAGGATTCGTAAATTGCATGAAAACACTTGAGAAAAGATACCGAGCAACCGCATAAAGACTAGGTACGACATCAAAGCGAAATCTTCCAGCTTGAACGAAGGAGATCTGGTATGGCAGCACAATCCTCTGCGCAAGAAAATCAAATCACCAAAATTGCAAAAGGATTGGGAAGGTGAATACAAGGTGATAACCCGCATTAATGACGTAGTGTACCCGATCAAGCATGGTGATCGGGGAAAAATTAAGGTGGTCCATGTGGATAGAGTGTGCCATTTCAACGGAACAATGAATGACGAAATTATTCAGGACGAACAACTTTAGGGAGGACGCAGTATGATAACCACTTAAAATGTGAACAGTGTTATCTATATTTGAATAGAAGAAAACTCAACATTTGGAGCATGGAAACTTATTTTTTTAAAAGAGTGTATGAATACACTTATAAAGCCCCAGCTCCTGTTAAGTTGTTTGGAAAATGGTATAGAGAGAGAAAGAAAGATGTTTGAACTCAGTGGTTATTTCGATCCATGGGTGGCATCCAACATTTAATGGGGAGACTAAATTCTTAATGGACTTTTGGCCAATATTCCGGTAAAATTGAAAGATGTATGGAACGCTTGATAGTACAGAACGATATCAGGGGAATATTAATATCAGCGTTCCAGAAAAAGTGAAAGATCAGTTCTAAAGTGGGATTTGTGAATTACGAGTAGTGATAAAGTAGTTTAAGTAGAAGGTAAAGAAAAGTAAAAGTAGCTGAGAAAAGCGATTGAATTCTAAATTGTAATAGCGATTGTATTGAAAGCACAAACATTTTACATTAGTGTCAATCAGGTTTTGTGATTGCTTTAAAAAGCTATAATAAGTCGAGAACTATTGCAGTTAACTCATATGCGAGTTGAACGAGAGAAATCTTAGCGCCAGTGGAAGAAAGAGGCTTGATGCTCCGACTTCAGGACGCTTTGAATAACGAGGCACATGATCTATATACATTTTCCTTGGATGTTGATGACTAAGAACGGATGAGTACCGGAAATGACATGGCTGCGATGATGCAACTCCTTTTGTTGAAAATGGACAAATAAAAATCTAGACGAATAAGAGAACAGTCACTCGACACAGTTGGACAATAGAAACTACGAGGATGTCTACTTATAAAAAGAAGTTTGAAATGGCTTTTAAACTAACAACTGGGACAATGAGCAGAACGTTGACATAGAAAAGCATAAAGACTACATGGCTTTAGTGCAGGCTATTGAGAAACGGTTTGGGGATAGCCACATGCAGGAGGCGAAATGGTTAAGGCCGCATTCATCAGAGGAATTGCAGATTCGAAGCAGAAATTCAGGTTTCCAAAGGATCACATTTCGTCAGGGTAGAAGCATCTGTGGAATGCTCCTGCGCAAGACTAACTGCAGAGGAACGAGACATACTGCCGGAGAGACGAAGGAGTAAGAGAAATTTTCTCAATTTTGAGTTTCATATGTGGGAAATACAATAATTTTTTTTTAAGATTTGAAGTATACTCGTATTCTCGCGAGCATTGCGATGAGTTCGATTGTGCTCTTTTATTATTTCTGCTTCCTGTAGGCTTCCGTCGGTGAGCTTAGTATCTACTTTTCTAGCAAAACGCGTTTGTTATTGTCTAAAGTGTGTAGGGTATATCTTTTATATTAAGCTTAAAATTCGTTCTTCAGTTTTGATAGCATTAGTAACCGATGGATTAAGATACTGCCTGAGGATATCTACTAGCTTTTCTTGAGTGTAATCGGTTTGTGTTACAGTGTACCTGGGGTTTTTCCTAAGCAAAAAATAATTTGATTTTTGAATACATTTATTGGTACATCTACAATTTGTATAAGGTCTTGACCAGAAATTTCATCGCTGTGTTGGGTAACTGTGAGGGAATTAACATGGTTATTTTTGGGAGGGATTGACAACGCATCGGTGACAACATTGGATTTCCAGGCTTATATTTTAGTTCGTAGTTATACTCTTCGAGCATTGCCTTCCAATGTTTCATTTTGTTGTTCGTGTTTTTATTGCTAAATGCATAAGTCAATTGTTGATGGTCTGAGAAAATTGTTAGCTTTGTGGAACAGTAAAGATAATTTCTCAATGAGACCATTTGCTTCTCATTAGCGGCATAATGTTCTTCTGCCTTATTGAGTGTCCTAGAAATGAATGTTATTGGCTTATTATCTTGCGAAAATACCGGCCCAATGGCACAGTCCGACGCATCAGTTGTTAGATTTAACTCCATATTGAAATTTGGGTAGGTAAGGATAACGTCTTCAGGGATGAGAGAATTTTTGACTTTATTAAATGCCTCTTTTGCTGCTTCATTCAAATAAATTGGCCTTTTGCTTGATGTTGCTTTGGATATTCGTCCATTCTCCCCTCCTAAAAGGGCTGTAAGGGGTTTTGCCAATTTTGCGTAATCTTTAATAAATCTGCGGTAAAATCGCAACATCTTCGGTTGAAGATGCAATGAAACCCAGGAATTTAATTTCTGGCTTCCAAAGTGCACATTTATCTAATTGCACACTGAGGTTAGCTTGTTGGAGAGTCTTGAAAACTGTTTCTAGATTGTGGAAGTGAGTTTGAAGTGAGTTTCTAAAGGCAATAATGTCATCGATTTATACGTAACAAATGTGAGCGATTTCAAATCCCTACCGAAGAATTAAGTTTTCTGTAATCAATAACCATGCGATACTTTTTATCGTCTGCTTTTTCTCAATCCAAACGGGAGAGTTATACGGTGACCGTGAAGGTCGGGTGATTCCATTATCTAGTAGTTGGTTGATTTGTTTATCTATTTCCGTTTTTAAGGACATGGGATATCGGTAGTGCTTTTAATAAATGGGATCTTCTGTAGTTGTGCAAATTCTTTCCTTAATATTCGTTGTGAAAGTCAGTTGTTCGTTTGGTTGACCAAACAAAGTGTAATCATTGGAAATTAATACGTTTAACTTGTCCTTTTGCACCTGGAACATATAATCGGTTCTAATGTTAAAACTACTGTTGACTGTTCTTTGAGGCTATCGGTTCCTAAGGGATGATAGAAGGAGGAACTTAGTTTTTTAGTGTTTCATTGTTTCATTGAAAGCATTTTGTCTATCCAAGAATTTGAGGATTTTTTTATCGTTCGTCAGAGTGAGTTGTGACAGCTTGATTTTGTTGGTCAACGTATTCGGGAAATGTTTGGTCGTTACCGGACTGCATCATCATTGCTGGGATCAAATAATCATTAATTTCACCTTGGGAGTCAATCGTGGTATGAGTTTCTGGAATTTGGGAATTGATATGAGGTGCAACGTCTGAAGTTTCCACATTAAATTTTTTTTGCACTTTGTAAGTATTGTTGCGAGGGACCACTGTACCCTTAGGGGCAGGCGGCCACTTCTTTACTTGTGGCCTATGAGCATAGTTTACATTATTTGTCCTGATGGTTGTTCTCTCCATGGGTTCCGGTCCTGGATTGGGTCTTGGTGCAGAGGTATTGAGTGCTTGTTTAATACTCTGGTGGGGATATATATTTGTTTGCTGATTTCGTATTTGGTGACGGATAGTTTTGTCTTTGGCGTACCAAAAATTGGTTATATGGAGGTTGTGGTAAACGATATTTGAGGAGTTATGCTTAACGTGCCACTTGTGGATAAAACGCCTGGTTCGAGCTTTTCCAAGGAGGCATTAGTCGAGCAGGCGGTGGCCTCCTATTTTTACCAATATTATGGTGGACTTAATTGGCTCTGTTGGTTTTCCAACTTTAGGCAGTGATTAAGGGCAGCCGGCAGATCGGCTGGTTATGAAGGTATCTAGGGCTTTTTCTCTATATAAGGACATCAGATGGTATAGCGCCTGAGGAGAAAAATTCATGATTGAGACTTTATTTAAGATCAGTGAGAAGTGGTTATACTCTGATTGGTAATAAGACTCGATTGTGCTGTTTTCTCGAACAAAGGGTCGTCATCTGACCGAAATGTTCCCAGATCACGCCCGTCTGCATAATGAAGTATCGAACACATCGATATACACTCCCAATTTAATGGGGTGTTTTACGATTTAAGTCCTGCATTTACATTTCCCACAATTTTGTTCCTCATTATATTTATAATACCAGAGTATTTTGGCGTTCCTGCAAATATTGATGTAAATATTTAGAATCCTGTCGACACTCAGGAGTTAGACTCGCCAGGGGTTCCACAGATCTTTCTCAGACTACGTACCACGTTTGTATTTTGTTTAAGCCATTCAAATCGGAGCTGTGTTAGGGATCAATGGTTTGATCGATTCCCCTGTGGAATGAACTATCAGAAACTAACATATAATCGAATGGACAATATTCATTCATTCTTTAACAAAAATTCTAAACGGTTATAAAAGTTTCGACCTCTGGGATCCCCTTGACATTAGGATTCACGTTAGCAAGCATATTAACAGTAGCGTTAGCATTAGAATGAGAAGCTTATTCTGGGTTTGGACCAGTGACATTAAAGACAGATGGACGTAGGATTGGATTTGATATTTTGGGAGCAATCCAAAAGGGTTTTTTTTTTTATAAAATTGTTTTATATCTTTTTACAATTACTTAGGCTATCTTATGTTAAAATGATGATTCCGTGGAACATCTTTCTACCCTGGTAGAGGGGCTATGTTAATTTTCGTCTAGTGCTCCTTTCCCCACACTACCTCGTTGATGGCAGGATCTATTGATGCTTGCCTGGATTTTTTAGGGCCCAGGTCTTAACACAACACTCACTTACACTGCTCGCTGCGAACTAATTTACAATTCCTTTACTAATTTCTGTACAAATAGATTCTCGGTGTATTATTTTAATTTATTTAACTGGGCCCCACGTTGGGCGCCAATTCAATCAACTTAAAGAAGTAATTTTATTAAAGAAAAATGCTTTTATTTCAACTTCACTTTTACTCGGTCACTTAACAACAGTTTTATCAATATCTTTAAAGTAAGGTACGTTTGCCTGTAGCCAAATGCCTAGTCAGCATTTCAATTTGCAGTGTGGATACTCAGGTTTCTTCTATGGAATTCGGCTCCATGTGCATGTATGTCATAATGCAATTTCCTGTGGGAACACAATTACGCTTATTGAAGCGATTTCATATTGGGACGCGTGTGTAATGTATGGCGCGTTAACCTTCATAAGCAGTTGGCTTAAGAACAGGGTGAGTAAGAGAATGAAAATGTAGGGGTGCGCACGTCCTCTTCTATTTTATTGTATATTTGTTGTTGTAAAGTTCCCTTTTATTTAAAAAAAAAGAGACCTGCGCAGTATACTGGCCAACTGTTTTGAATAGCACTATACCATTGGTATACTCACAATTCCAATTACATTCTCTACTTGTTGCCGTTCTTTCCAGTTCAATTTGCCTTCAAGATCATTTACTCTTCGCCTGAGTTTGACATTTTCCTCAGAGGTGAGAAATTCACTGTTACGCTTTAAGCTAATAATCTCTTCGTAAAGAAGTTGAAGGGTGATCAAGTCATTACACTGCGTTGATTGCTTGGAAACAGGCTATGTGCTTGGAGTGGAACGAGTTGATTCGGTTTGTCACTGCTGTGGTGGAGTTTTTTTTGGATGGATATGCATTGTGCTTTTCTGTAGGCCAGTATCTGGTGGTTTTGAGACCGCATGTTGTTGTTGGTGATATTTTGTTGTTCTTTGGTCTTTTGCAGACTGTTGCTGCTGCAGTTTGGACGTTGTTGCAGCTGCTTCACTACCAGCTGTAGTTCCTGATGTCTAGCTTGTTGTTGATTTTCTGAATGTTGGTAGATTAATTAATTTTTTTGTTGTTGATTAGTTGCTGTAGCCAGTGAGTGAACTGATGCTATAGGTTGTTCTTGTAGTGATTTATAGTAGATCACTACAATATTTAATATTATTGTTCATATATTCAATATCTGACGTAGTTATACTCGCGCAAGCACTGTTGAAAATACACAAGCAAGCAGACACACTCTGGTGCTTCTGTAAATAAACAGAGATGGATTACAGGATTCCGCAGGGGTCAACCTACGTTGGTAGCTTCAACAAATAAGTCACAACACGCATGCATTGTAGTTATTCCCTTAGATTAATTTCTGGTACATCAACATCTAGTGCCTGTAACATTCTAAATTAGAAAGTCGAAACACATGATTTGGACCGATGCGGAAAGTGGAATGACATACCATATAACTTTTGGTACACTCAATAAGAAGTCCACCGACAACCACAAGGCTTTTGAGAATCTTCTGGCTTTCACAGAACGGTAAATCATATTCGATCAGTTTGTTGCAGACTATGTAAACTTTCTTTGAATGGTATTTCTCATTTCTGAGATTTCATGGATTGTATTTCTATATTTCTATCCCATATTTCAATTTTTGTCTTTATAAGCTTTGTACTAAAATGTACCTCAAGGGATCCGTCGTCGGTATTGTTTTAATGTTTTAATGCTTTAGCCCCATCACCGTACAGATCTTGGCATGTGTACTTAATCCTTTGCTAAACTTATTCTATGTAAATAAGCTTGCCAACCGCACTGCCTTAAATTTTTAGATGGTCTTAAATTAAATATTATTTAATAAGGATCTTTTTGTTCTCTCATCTAGAGCTCCACCCAACAACAAAAAAAATCCTCAGAGAATGTATGCATTTAAACTTCCAAAGCAGAACATTTCACAATTCCATCTTAATCTTCATAGCGTTTATCTTTTAAAATTCTTGTGACGCATATGGCTCATCGAGAAGTAATAATCGCTCCATTCTGTGTCTATCACCTTTTCTAAGGACCACAATTCTATATGGTTTAGAGCTCTGCACTAAAATTGCCTTATTGTCGGTAACCACTCCTGTTCCAGGTGACATAGTGGATTTGGAGACGGAGAAGACAACTTTCACTTCGATTGAGGTGTGACAATAATTTGTTTGGATCTTTGTGGGGTATCCCGGTATCGTAACCACCTTAGTCAACACAAACATTCATCCACATATACAAGCCTACACGCCCAATTTGAATGTGTAGTACAGTCAGCAAACATTATCTGAGAACATCTTTATCGCAAACTTGTATTTCTTATTTATTGTAGAACAAGAATAGCATTTGTGAAGTATGGGCCATACCATCACCATATCACCACCCCAAATGGTTACCACATCCTTCCCTTCTAGTAATTAAACCGGGAGAACTGGATTTGCAATTGATATTCCAAATAGAATCCGCATTATTTTCACGTGTGTGCATGGAATTAATTGAATTTGCTATGCGATTTGTCGCCTTGGAATCATTATTGTGTACCGAATGTCAATTCATATATTGTTATTGTTGAGAGGTTGGGAAGGGATGGTTATTTAGCAAATTCTTGACCCTCCTAGTAAAGGAGGGAGGTTTTCAAGGTATTTTCTTTTGAATGACCCTTGCTTGAGTAGAATTTCAGTGTAGAGGATGAGAAAGACTTCTCATTTGCTTCTCATATGTATGCACATTTGCTGGCTTATACCTGCAGGTTTTTGAAGCGAATAAAAAGCTCTTTTTGTCCTGTAAAGTCATTTCGAAAAACAAGTTTATCGCAAGCTCCGTTTTTACGAGTAGCTAGGTGAAGTTATCTTCGAACTATTGAATAGGGTTTCTACTACAGTTTTTATCAGAATTGGTAGAAGCTTTTTGGTTAGAGATGGTTTGAACACACACTAAACAAAGAATTCTAGCAGTGGTTTGGGTATGTGATAATCCAGGAAGCCTTTTAAAAAATCGAGCTAATTTTAATATGCTTCACCAACAACATTATTCTCGAGGAGGATATTTACCACCTACGGACGTACTTATTTCGTAAGTTACAGGCTCCTGCAAAGTGTGAGGGTACAAAAATATTGCTGGTTTTACAATTAGAGCTTAAGACTACATTTGTCCAATACGTTGGTCGAAAATGGAACAGTGTAAATTAAACGACGCAAATGTGTTTTTGAGCGTTTTGAACATCCGTGGATGTAAGACAGTGCTTTTTGTGCATCCTTGAGTTGGTAAATATTGTAAAGCCTAATTCTGAAATGCTGATCAAAAGCCAAACTAAGTACATCAAACTGTGCCCATTAATGAACCTAAACCGCCAATGTCAGGCACTATGACAGAAGAGCTCTACCAGGCTTTGCGTTCTTCGAAGTCAGTTATTGCAGAAAACAACATAGCGTTCCAATTTGTTAGTTGACACATTATATCAATGATAGGAAGACATTTTAGATTGAAATATAATTAATGCCATTGATTTTAAAATGTGACATCATTCAAATGTCGTCCACGGAACTGGGCTTGATTACTCATAATTCGGTCAATATTCCAGTCATTTCAGATCGGATGCTCGCCTCCGAGTAGTCAAATAGTCAAAAGTTTCTGGCTTGCTGGCATGGACGTAGGTCGAAAGTGTACGAGGACGAAGAATTGGGAGTAACTCAACAAGCAGTTTCATATCGTTTAGAAGTATTGGGAATGATTCGATAGCAAGGAAATTGGGTTGCATTATAAAGTGAGGCCGAGGAGCGTTAAATGCCGATTTTTGACATTCGAAATGCTTCTTGTCAGGCATAAAATAATATGCCAGTTTTTTTCATCATGGACGGGCCGATGTCACAACCGCAACCAGTTCCATTATAGATACCCCTAGGACGAGGGGTGGTTTAGATCGAAGCCAGTAATCCGTTCGGGAATGTGAGCGCTGTCGTTGGTCCTTTAAAAGCTCATCCGGCACTTATCTCTTTTACAAGACTATGGCCTAATCTCGGAAATCCTTAGCGGCCTGAGCTCCAAATATGTCGGAGCAGCCCAGGTAAGATTTTGATTGCTTTATTCCGGAATTTTACTTCACCCTTGATTCAATTTTGGTAATTCATCCGCTGTCCCGTTTATAGTGCTGCTACTTTTGTCTTCTGGTCAGCACTCTCGCTTATAAGTTTGGCAAGTCGAGTCCGGACGGACATCCACCGATGGTTACCACTTGGAGTTAAAATAAGCAAAATTGAAACAGTTACAATACTGGGTATCGCTAAGTTGATACGTCTCAGTGATTACCCTATTTCTCCAGCACAAAACCACTGCCTTACAACGTTATGTAGATTATTACGCACAGAGAGAAAAAGTATAGGTCCGAGAACATTTCTTTGTGGTACGCCACTTTGTACATTAAGAAATTTGGATACACACATACACACACGCAGGGCTTACTTCCCTTTAGGTAGGATATGATAAATTTTACAGCTGGAGTGGAAAATATGCAACGGCTTTTGAGTTCACTGCAGATAATATCATTATTCACCGTGTCGAAGGCCCTTGAACACTCAAGCAGAGTTAGGAATGTCGGATGATACTTATTCAAAGATTTACGGATTTCTTCTACTATCAATAGCAATGCCGTATGACAATACAAGAAAGCCAGTTTTAGCGGACTTAACAGCTTCTTTAGGAATTTTAACTGTTTATATTTCCTCGATAAAGACGTGGATGCCGCTGCTGATATTATCACAGACACTATTCTAGGAGTGAGATCCTTTATCCCTCATTGGATTAAGAAGATGAGGTGATTAGGCCAGAAGAAAAGCCATGGTATGACTTCGAGCTGTCTGAATTAGAGAAATATTTTTTCAGTCCTACAAGGCCAACCCGACAGAGGAAAACCGAAAAAAACTTCAATCGAGCTAGGAATGACTGCAACGTCTTTCTTAAGCGTATGCAATTTCAGTACGACCAAAATTTGAGAAAAAAAATACTACAATGTCCCAAAGGTAGTAAACGCTTTTGGTCGTTTGTCAAAAACATCAGCAATTCTGACTCATCCTCCATCCCAACGCTAATTTACAATGACATTCCAGCTATCCGCTCTTAGACAAGGCCTATCTGCTTGTTGCATACTTTGCGGAAAGCTCAACACTTCCAGATTGTGCTTTGTCTCCGCCTACAAATGAGTGCGTCGAATCTTCAATGGGACGAATTCACTTTCGCACTTGTGTAGTAGCAAGAGTACTTAAAGATCTTAACATACACAAATTCGCTGATCCAGATGGTATAATATATGCCCCCTTCTCCATAGCGTAAATTTTTCCATCGATGCTTCTCTTTAGGGCTCTTTCACAGAAAATAGAAAATAGCATTTTTGTCCAGCCCGTCCCTAAAAAAGGCGAATCTTCTTCTCTCTCTTCCTACACTTCCTACAGACCCATTGCACGTGCGTCCATCCTTTCCAAAGTCATTTAAATGCTGATAAACAGCTTATGAAATATCTTCAAACACGAAAACTTCTCAATACGGTTTTCTTAGCAACGGGTCCACTGGTGATTTGATGGTATGTCTCACCGAAAAGTGGAACCAAAGCGTACACCAATCTGGCGAAAGAAAGTTAGTTGCACTTGATATTTTAAAGGCATTTGATAAAGTTTGGCATCAGTCTCTTTTATCAAAAATGGAACCCAAATCCATTCGGAACTTTCACTTCAAGATACCTTGGATGGTTCCAAGTCTGATATTCACAAATTAAATGCTGGTGTGCTCCGTCTGTCTCCTACACTCTTTTTAATTTTCATCAATGATCTTTTGTCTGCTACTAATTTTCCAATATATTCCTTTACTGACGACAGTACTCTTTGCTTTTCATATTCGTTTTCGAACTCTCGTCCCTGCTCTTCGGCTGTAGAACGCGAACGGCAGCGTATGTTAGGCTCATTAAATTCCGACATTAGCAGCATAACCAGTTGGGGAACTATTAACGGAGTGGAATTTAATGCTTCTAAAACACAATGATGTCTGCTGTCGTTAAAGCGAAATTTAAATGTTATCCATGAACTTTCCATTCTCATTGCTACGAAATGTCTAGGTTTCCTCAAACAATGAAAGAAAGAAATATAATATTCCACACGCTTGTGGAATGCCCTGCCTAGCTCCCTATTTCCCAGTCATTATAATATTTAGACATTTAAAACCAACGTACATCGGTACCTATCTATCTTCCTTCCCTAATTTTAATTCGGCCGCGCTGTGTGCAACATTTTAAGGGTAAAAAAACGAAAAGAAGTGCAGTATTGTACCTCCTATTGGGTCGGAAACCAGATTGATGCTTGCATAGAAGATCCTTGCTATGGAGGTACTAATGGATTTGTTTTTGTGTTAATTTCTCAAACGCCTTTGACAGGTATGGCAAGATTCTAAACGACCTGTAATCAGTTGCATTCCTCGATTTAGGAATTTAGGATTTAGGGTTTAGAATAATTTTTCTTGTTTTCCATTCAGAAGGAAAGTTCCAAGTTGTAAACAAGCAGTTAAAGATATGGGCTATAATATATGGTAGCAAAAATTTCTCAAATTTGAGTTAAGATCATCGTGGCTATTAAAATTGAACTTTCTTGAGAGAAGGGCTTCCACAACATCTACTTCGCTTACTCTGTTGAAAGAAAAGGCATTTTCCGCCTTATGGTGGTATGGCAACCATTTGATGGCCGTATGGTGGTATGGCAACCAAAGATGTGAAATTCTTGTTAAGCTCATCGCATTTGACATCAGTAGGGATAATGGCGTTTTCCTTCCCTATACCAAGATCGCGAAGCTTATTCCCATAGAGATTTAGTTTGTCATTATATAATTTTATTTTAGCAGATCTGAATTTTGAGGCGATATTCCTTTAGGCACTTATCAAGTTTAAACCTTTTCGACATTCAATAGGCAATATCTTTTCCATAAGTTTCAGCATATGAGGAGCTGACCATTGAGGGGTCTGTAAGGAATGAGTTATTTCTTGGTTAAGACTATTGGTTTCTTTGGCAGCAGTTAACCTTACGGGCCAAGTAGATTATTTCACACACGTCTCCCAACCGGGAGTGCGCAGCTCTTTCCGTCAACCTTTGGGCGAAAGTAACTCACATAAAGAATCCTAACTGCTGAAGTCACCGTTGATCCAGTCACGCGAATTTATCAAC
This sequence comes from Volucella bombylans, assembly GCA_949129095.1. Classification (NCBI taxonomy): domain Eukaryota; kingdom Metazoa; phylum Arthropoda; class Insecta; order Diptera; family Syrphidae; genus Volucella; species Volucella bombylans. Next base: position 98,586,669 of record OX422143.1, on the reverse strand, counting down.
CATACATCCGGTTTCAGTCATTTCTGATAGAACATTATGGTGTTGCCTTTTCTCTTACCCAAAATTTTCGCTTATAATCGATAGTCTTGTTATCGTTGACTGTTCCTGGAGGGGGAAATTTATCGACGAAGTGACTGTACAACAATATTAAATGTATTATTGGACTACGTTTTGCTCACAACTTGGAATGCACAACCAGAGGCAATTACCTTAGTAGTAAGTCGACTGACTAAGGCCTAAGTTTTTCTCATCTCAGTTTGTAAGTGAGACATTCGGATTTCTATGCATTCCGCTTATGCTCTTTATATTTACTAAATTTGGATCTCCTTGCTTTTTCGTTTTTATTATTTTAATTTTTTTAATTCTTACTTTGTTATAATTTTTTTTTTATAAATATAAGCTTTTTGACATTCATTCAAAAGAAGATATTTTTTTATAATTTTCGTAAATTTTAGGTAAGTAACTGATTTGCAACACACCAATGGTTAGCACTTCATCATCATTTCATCATCTTTGATACGTTGTAAGTAGCTTGGATTATTTTATTTATTTATTTAATACAACACAGATACTTTTCAACATCACAAATTTGATTTCTGTATTTAATTTGAGTCACGTATGAAACTAGTAGAATAATTTATTGGGTAGACTTTAAAATATATTCTCGCGAGCTGGAAAAACAACGAAATACGCGCCGCGTCGATTAATCTATTTTAAATGCACGACGTTGCGTAGCTCCAGCACGTTGCTCCATTACTTGGTTACATATACTATATGTATGTATGTGTATTCTAAAGTGATTAAGATAGTTGTAGCTAAGTTATAGAGGAAACCGCCCATTTCTGTTTTTTTTTTTTAATTTTTATTGGCTTTGTAAAGTCGAGCTAAATTATGGAATGCATAGTAAACAGCACTTTAATCAGCGCAGATGTTAATTCACATTTTCTGGCTCCTGAAAAAAAATAATAGAAATATAAAAAAGCACCATATTTTTGTATACATCACTCTTAAAAGTCGAATTATGTCGAATGTTTGAAATGTTTAAATAAAAATAGCTGTTCACAATGTAGTTGAAAGGAAACTTACAGGACTGCTTCAATGAATCTTATGGCTCTGGAAGCTAGTTTCTACAGAAGTTCCTCCAATGAGCAGAATCTGTAGAGTAGTTAACCACGGCTACGAAACACATCCATTAAATATGAAACCTACAGTTCCACTTTTTGTTCACTTACTTAAAGGGTCCCGATTAGTGGAAAATCTCCACCTGGGACACGACAGCCTCCCATCTACTACCCGGTACAGTGTTTTTGGCTTTCTAGATCAAGAGCTTAACACGTTCACTGCCATGTGACCCGCCGGCGGGCACATCTTTTACTCACTGAGAAGCCATGTGCACCGCCGGCGGTCACAAGCTATACCTATTTGTATAAATGTTTAATGCGTGGCCTGTTACAAAAACACCAATTTTTCTTCCTCGGCACCTAGATAAAAGTATTATAATCATCAAAAAAAAAAACCACACATTTTTACCCAATTTTGTCCAAATTATTTAGGGTTGATTTTATTGGAAAAAAAATGCAAAGAAAAGATGATAATGAAAATTTTTTGTATATACGAGTAGTATAGCAGTCTGCACACCGTTTTCTTATTTTTCTGTTCCGAGAATCCCTGGTCTCGGTTTCTTTCAAAACGTGATTTGTTTTGGATACTGATGCTTGTGCCTCCAAGACAGGGTTACACAAAGCCTCTCAAATCGCCTTTCGGAAACCTAAAATTGAGCAGTTTTGTATTTCTTTATTTTAAATGACCAACGCAACCTGTTAGCACTTCCTCCAAACCATGTTTTGTACTAAGCATTAGAACATCGCGCTTGTCTTTCCATTTAGCAACGACAATTCCTGAATTTTCAAGCCCTTTTATCTCATTTCTCCTGAGCTTGGCAGTCGTCACATCTCTTGGATTTCCTTCACATTCTACCACGTAGAGTTCCCATAATGTGCGTTTTACGAACAAGGAGCTTTTTGGCTAAGGAAATAGAGGTATAAAAATTATCGGTTGCAATGGTTTTACCCCTGTCTAAATATTGTTCGGCCAAGTCCAAGAAAATTTGAGTTGAATGTGAAGTAATTTGGGTAGATTTTCCTCTTTGATTATTTGAATAATTTTTTCCTGCATAAACGGCACTGGTGTAAGTGTATCCGGCTGGATCACAAAGTTTATAGACTTTTATACCATACTTATGTAATTTACCTGGGTTGTACTATCTAAATTGCAACCTACCACGCCAAGGGATCATTGATTCATCAACTGCCAATATTTCTTTTGGGCTTCTAGACTTGACGAAGTTTTGTTCAAGTAGGTCCAAAAGTCCACTTACTTTTCCCAAACGGTTACCACTTATAGTTGAGTTGTCAGCACAGTGAATGAATTTCAGTATCAACTGGAATCTATTCCGCGACATCACCAGGGGCACGAATGAATTTTTGAAGAACTTGTCAGTACTCCAGTAGTGAGCAATATATGGTTATTTCACAATGCCCATATACGAGTACATCACTACTCCTGCACGTTGGTGTCTACCCATTCCTTTGGTTGGCATTGGAATTGGTTTCGGTAACAATAAGCTGACAAATCTCTTCTGTAACTATAAGGCCAAAAATATCAATAGGCATTGATGATGTTTGTGGTTGAATGTTTATAACATCATTCTGTTCGAAAGTGAACATTTTTAGGGATTGTCCACTAACTGTTGACCACTCGGTTGGAGGTCCATCAGAAACACTTGGCAGCACGACTTGCTCTTTATCTTCTTCAAAAGATGATTCTAAGTCATCCAGGGATTCAGAATCGATTGAATTTCCCTCAGATGGAACGTACTCATCTGAATCGGAAGCCACAAAATCCAACTCATCATTATCGGAATCCTCGTCTCGGTTGCGACTTCCGTAAAACATGCTTGGGTTTCATTGCTACGAGTAAATCGTTGTTTGCAAAATGATTATTTTACTTCAATCAATATCTGCGAATGGTGAAAAGTCACTTGTTGACAAAAAGGCTCTCAGGAAATAAAATATACACAGAAATATATGTGACCGCCGGCGAGTCATGTGGCACCTCGAGCATTTCAGTTCCATTAGGTGCCGTATGACCCGCCGGCGGTCACACCCATAAAACACATAAAAATTGACAAAACACAAAAAACAAAAACACAGAACTATTTATAAACACTAAACATAAACTTTTATGCAAAAAAACACACAGCGAACGTGTTAACCATCCGCGAACACATGGTGCTTACGAAGATTCTGTCTTCCTTGTCTAAAATATGGAGGCTGGGATTCGAAGAACTTCTTGGCTGGAGTATTATTGTCCAATATATGTTCTGCTTATTATTCAGGATCCGGTATTATATAATTGGGGTTCTTTTTATAGATTCGTTTTTTGAATTGGCAACACTTATTCCAGTGACGACTAATTTGAATTGTGCTTAGTTTAGTTTGCCATTTTACCATGAATGGACTTAGAAACTTTGAAAAATGATTCAAATTTACTTCGGCTGTTGAAACTTATGCCAAAAAGGTAAAACATCTTATGTCAATTTTGTACATTTTTGACTAAAGCAAATTTAAACTTTAAATAGTGCTCTCAAAAAAGGTAAGGGTCGAAAATGGAAAATTCTTACGGAAAATTATAGCAATTTTATTTTAGAACATAATAGAAATAATTATTTTCAATAGATTGAGGGTTTAGGGAAAGAAAAGTATGCTGTTTTGATTTAAGTGGTCTTACCAAATCAAATATGAGCACATTTTTATTCTTAAGTTAGATAAGGTGTTTTTCCGATTTCTCTTAAGATTTTTTACCAAAACGTGGAAGAAGAAATTCATGACCATAAGCAAAACTTCAATGGACCTTAAAACCGTTTTATTAACACATAAAATGCCAGAAAGTACATATTTAAGTACATCATGTAAAGTAATTTATTAGGATAAATTAACAATAAATTAAAAAGCTTACAAAATACTGTTTGTATTGCTTGTAATGGACGTACAAATTCATTTAAGAAAAATTCAATATAAAAATAATGTATCTTTACCGATAATTAAAAATTACTGTAGCTATCTTTTAAAATTGAAAGCCTATGATGTTTCAATATCGGTTTCTTCAGTTAGATCAGGATTGATGACTTCAGCTAGTTTACAATCAGTCATAAAAACCCAAGCAAGGAGAGCAAGGAGAAAATATTTGAAACAAATTTAAGCAGCTAAAACAACTTAAGTCAACTTAAGATGTTTTACCTTTTTGGCACATGGATCGTATAAATCAAGGATAAATGCTAATACGCATCCGAAGAAACGTCGTATGGAGCGAAGTATTGAAGGGGACCCGAGAATTAATCGATTTACCGTCGTGCATAGCAACCTGGCTGTGACCATTACCTTTATGGGAGATGAGAGTAGTTCAGAAAGGTGACTTTCCGATTACATTGTATGCTTTCGAGCATCATCTGGTAACTTGGATTCATTTTTGCGAGATTCCGAATTTAGCCATCCTGTTTTAGAATCTATCATATGCAGCTTTAAAGCCAATGAAACGGTCATGAGTTTCAATTGGAAATTCGCTAGCAGCCACACTCGTTCCTACCGATTAGGGTGGTGTTACAGTATTCTTAATATTTAACAGGAATTTGGCTGGACATAGGCTAACTTTTTTTGAGATAGATGGAGCTGATTGCCTTGCCATCGGGTTTTCGTTTCGAGATGGAGCTACAGTTCGAGATGAGCCTGGACCGCTCCAGTTAGTCCGGTCTTTAGCTAACTGAATCCAGTTGCGCATTCCAGGTCGGTTGATGTGCCCTTTTACTTGTGTGCGCCACCTAAGGTGAGCTCTCCCTACGGGCTAGATTGGAAGACTCTGCAGGCCGGAGCATTGGCGTCGATTCGCTGTACATATCTTTGCCATCTTAGGCGACAGATGCGCAGATTTCTGACTAGGTCGATAATCGTTGAATCTTCTCCGTCAACATAAACGAGACCGAATATTTTTCGAAGAATTTTTATGTCGAAATCATAGAGTCCATGCCCGTAGTGTTCCCCCAATTATGAGGGAGGCTTGTGCCTCCAGTGTTCACTTGTGAGTTCCGCACAATTCTTTCACATACTCGTATGATATTAAAGAAGACGCACGACAGCACATCAGCTTGTCTAAAACCTTTTTTGACATCATAGGTTTTGGTTAAGTCGTTAGCGACCATGACGGAGCAGCGAGCGGCATTGTCATTCATTATCATTCTGCACAGACGGACTAGTTCGGCAGGGATAACAAAACTAGATATGGCTCTATATAGCTCGCCTCTATAAATGCTGTCATATGCGGTCTTAAAATCGATGAAAATACGGTGGGTACCGATTGGGAGCACTTGAGTTTTGTCCAGGATCTGCTGGAGAGTGAAGATTTGGTCGATTGTTGAGTTTCCTGTTCCCATAGCTGGCGCTTTGGAAGGGGTCTCCGTTTTTGTCGATCGGGCATGCGGTGCTGGGATTCCATTCATCAGGCATACGCTCTTCTGACTAGATTTGAGAAATGAACTGGTGTATGCTCTCCACAAAGTCGTTTCCAGCAGCTTTGAATATCTCGGGCAGTAAGACATCAGGTTCAGCTAATTTGTGGGATTTTAGCTTAAATATCGCTATCCTTACTTCATTTTGGACAGATGTTGATCAGAAACAGTTGATCAAACAAGGGATTAGTCATGTGAGACCCAGAACATCAGTTGCGGCGTCTCCGATGGCACGTTGGCAGCGCGTTTCCACTGGCCTTCTGTACTTGATGCTGGCGGCATGAGAGATTTCGGGATATGCGTTCGTCGAAAATTCTGGGGGTCTCTTGCAATTGCAACTTTTCCACATTTTATCTTCTCATAGTACAACAGTTCTTATTTGTTGTGGCTCTTGGGAAATACGCATTCCCACCGTGGCTTGCAATAAGGTGGTGATCTGAGTCAATGTTGGCTACCTGGAACGTTCAGACGACCAGAATACTGGAGGCATGCCATACGTCTATCACAAAATGATCAATTTGATTTAGCGTTTGTTGATGGGGAGACCGCCATGTCTTCTTGTGGATGTGGATGTGGAAGCCGTGTGCTTGCTATAATGATTTTTAGTCCCGTCGCAAAGCCTGTAAGTCCGTTTCCCGACGTTGTATTGTGTAGACTATACTTACCAAATGCCTTACCAAAGATGAACTCCTTTGCTATTCTCGCATTAAAATCGCCAAGTACGATTTTAACGCCATATTTCGGACATTGCTCATATGGCTTGTCGAGGAGCTCGTAGAAACATTACTTGATGGCGTCATCCTCCTCTTCCGTAGGGGCATGGACGCCTATTAGGCTTATGTTAGGTGTGGGTTGTCATAATTGCTATAAGACACTCGCTCACGTGTCGGAAGCTCAAGACTTCTTGGCTAATTCTGCCGCATATGGCAAATCCGCATTGGAATAAGCGATATAGTATATATCACAGTTGTTCATCCTCCTTATGTCCGGTCCATCCCATCGCACTTCCTGGATAACGGTGATATCTGGCCGATAGCAGTCAAGGGCCTCTGCTAATTGTTCGGCTGCATATGGCCTGTTAAGGGTCCCAAACTTCCGCGTGCAAATCCCAAGGTCGTTGTCGTTTAAAATCGTTTGGAAGGGTCGTCATCAGTGAAACCGTTATTATCCGAGTGTATCAGCCGACTCGTCACATTTCTTAATCTCTTCCGTATAAGGTTGTGAACCCTATGATTGCGTAGGCTAATATAGTGGCATGCCCTTGCCACTTTAACCTGCATGATTAAGGATTTGTATTTTCAACAGCAAAATATACAGCGACGCTAACTTCTTCAGAAAAGCTGCGATAACCCGTCTTAGATGGTTAGGTCACCTTGAGCACATGGGCACAGCGTTGCGGCCTGGAAAGTTTTCGACAATAACCCAGAGTGACAACGCAGTGGAGGGCGACCTCATCTTAGGAGGCGCACACAGGTGGAAAGGGACCACGACCTACTTCGTATACGCAACTTGAGACAGCTTGCAAGAGATCGTGCTAATTGTAGAGACATGTTAGCTGAGGCCCTGAGGTAATGAAAGTGAATAAGTAAGAAAGTAATTTGCTTTATTTCTTAATCGTTCATTTCGAATATAGTTTTTCTTAATCAAAAATACCTAGTTGTAGTTGTAGTTGATACATATTTGAAGACAAAAAGATTCTGTTAGCTGCTTTGATATGTCCTTATCTTGATTTGTACTTCTACACACTACGCTTGATAACTATAATGGTGGTATTGTTTGAATTTACAGCGAAGTCAGAGGTTTTAGTTTGACGTTGTGGTGTGTTGCCCGAGCCGTTCATTTTGGTTATCGTTTCTTATCTACCTCTACGTCAGCATCAGTTGTATAGGCTTTTGGAAGGTTAGTATTGAAATTTGTGTTTCGCAGAAAAGTCGAAACAAGACATGATTATGTGTAACTTATTTGTTGAATAGTTCGATCTGCCTGACAGCGGAGTTCAGGTTATTTCGGCCATTTTATAGTCCTCGAAATAGATTTTTGCAAACCATCATCATCGACTGTGATACTATTATTAAATTTCTTTACTAATCTCTGCAGATTTTTGTTCCAGTCTTGTTGGATTGAGATACTTTATTTTCATCTTTTCGTGAAACTACATCAGATCCTATCTAGGTATTTCCTCGATGAATTGTTGGTGTAGAGCGTTCTACCCGCTCCCGTTCCTCTCTGCAGCGCCGCTTCATAGCCGAATTACTTAGCTACATGTGTCTTCCTGCTCCTTTTATCAAACCAAAGGTTTCATGGTCGTGTTCAAGTGAAACTTGGTTGCTAGCTACGTTTTATATTTATTAAAATTCTTTGAAAACTCATCACCTGTTTATTGATAGCGTAGAAATATCTTCTACATTTCAACGCCAAGCTAACACTTTCTTCGACTTTTGTTTGCACTGCAGGTATAACTTGATTTCACTAGTTGCCTAATATCCATTCAACATTTGAAAGGTATGTTTTTGTCGTTCCACCAGTTGCTTCAATTATGTGGAGCTGCCATCACAAAACAACAACAACTTGTTGGATAACTCCTACACTTCTCCTCGAATTATATTTCTACGAATGGAGCAGACTGAACCATAAGAAGTAATAGAAAGAACCAAGTCCGACCCTTGCGATGTAATAGACTACGATGATCCCAAGCGTGAAAAAAATCGGCCACTCCGAAATGCTCACCGACTTTGTATCGATTTTGATTGTTATTCATCACATATCAATTCAATCTCGAGAGATCGTACGATTGAACAATGCAAAGGATGTTGTTGCTGAACCATCTGGTGCAGAAGTTCACTTATCTATATATGTAATTAGGTATTATAAAGTTTGCTCTCTATATATGTTCATAACACCATAGAGCAAACTATTCTCCTACCCATTCAACTGTGAAGATTGTGAATTATTTTCGAAATGAATGCAACAATGGACTAAACGTCTTAATTCAGACGCGAATACCTTCACTAAGAAATGTTTATTTTAAGGGAGGCGTTTTCTGCTAAAATTTCCATAATTTCGAACCGAAATAAAACTGGGTTTCCATCTATTTTCACTTATGTAAATCCAAATCTGTTATCTTTCGACAAAGATTGATCACTTGCCACAATTTACACATAGCTTTCCATTTGATTATTCATACACATATGCCACTCGAATATCCATACGTAATTGCTTCACATTTATCTAATCTTCATCATTTCATCCACATTAACGAGTATCCGTATTCACTGGTTCCACTCCAAAAGAACAACTTTATTTTTATTTTTAGTCCTAGCAACTTTCAGACATATTCGCCTCAATGAACAGATACACCCATCAGAGTGACAAATACAAACATCCACAACATCTTCATACATTATCTGTAATCTACCCAATCAACAAATGTCTAATAAAAAGCCACAAGAGGAATCAGATCCCAACCCGCCCATTGACAGTTGTCTAAAGGGCCATAAATAAATTACATCCGGATGAGTATGCTCCAAGAAGCTCCATACATCTACTCGTATACAAGCATATGTATGTATCTGCTTCTGCTTGTCAAGAATCTCTAGACCTTCCGAAATTATTTAAAAAAAAAAGTAATAATGGACTCATCCCCCAGCTGTGACACCCATAACACTCAGTTTTATCCTTAACCTGCCTCAAAGTGATTTCAGATTGAAATTCTCTGTCTATGAATGACAAGGAATGACAGCGCTGGAACGGAAAATTTCGGTGAAAGGACAACGCTGAAGGAAGGGAAAAAAGCAAATAAACTTGTCCTCGTACAATATTTGATATCGGTTTTGTTTCTGTCATAAATTCAAATGGCAGTTCAGGACGCCACTGGCAGAGCCACTACACATGGATTTCCCGATAACGAGAACTAAAATTCTAAACGAGTAAATCGAACAGCTTCGCCAGACTACCAGACCACTTCATTCATTTTTGTCATTTCAGTCATTCGACTCGTTGAATAAAGGATTAGTAGCGGATTTTCAAAAATAGAAAAAGCTAAAAATTTAATCCTTCCATGTGCATGTACTCGTATCCCGGCATATCCTACAATCGTTTGATGGTAGATTTTATTGCTTTCAGCGATTTGTTTACTCTGTTGGGCATTCATCAACGCCTCTTGGAGCAAATAATCATTTGTATTAGGACCAGTTGGAAGGATGAAATTATGTCCTAGAATTAAGTGTTGGTGATGTATGCCATTTGGGGTATTGAGAGCTGATCCTAGTGCAAATGGAGTGTTATAACTCTAATGATGTTGTGAAGGAGTTGGGGTAATATTTTCGAATTCCAAGATACGAGTACAGAGGTTCAAGGATAATTCTTTAAGTCAAGAAATATATAGATGTATAGAGAAAGGACTACGAAGAAATCTATGATATTTCTTGTGGAGAAGCTTTAGTATCCTTTGCAAGGGTACGATTTAATTTACAAAATGATGCAACTGATTAGAGATGAAATTTGTACTCTCAAGTCGTAATCTCCGGTTTTGCAGTTGGGCAGGCACAACACAATTTGTTGCATGCTTTTGCAGACTTGAGTATTTTCAAGAGAATATTCAAATACAAGGTCAAAGGATGAGAGCTAATAATTATTCAAATTTGATGCTGAATTATGCAACAAGGTCGTTGATGACAATGAATTAGTTTATCTTAAAATTTCGTTACGAAACATGCAACTTTATTTAGTCTGCACTGCTGCGGGTGGTAGTTGGAAGCGTTTGTCGTATTTCTATCATGAATAGAGTAAATATATGAATGAAAACTTGTCCCTGGTTCAGGTAAGCAGCTTATGCTTATTCAGTAAAATCCTTTCAGAGCTAAAAAGCATATGATAACTGAAATGAATATACATTTCAAATAATGATGATAAAGACATTTTGCCCGTAAGGCACAGAAAAATTTCTGTCAGGAACACTGGAGGCTTCTATTCGAATACATTGCCTTCATTTCAGGGATATTTTGCGTCCTGAACTTTGCATCTCCTCTTAAGCCAGATCTCATGTCAAATTATTTCAATTGACTGTACTAGCCAGATTAATGGCTGATTCACTTGAGGGTGTCACTTAAGGAAAAGTTTTTAATGACTCCTTTGCTACTGTGGGATTTACTTGATATAAACATACATCCCAATGAATGTTTTTCACTACATCGATGTCGTCGTATGGTTCGTGTAGCCCTTTTTGGATAATTGTTGTCTAAATCTGGTCAGCACAATTGAAAATTCTTTAAACAGCTAGTAGGCTGTTGAATTTTTCCAAAGGAAAATAAATTTACTACAAATATTTAGATCCGATTTAATTGGGCTTCTACCATTCTATTGCCTGATAAATGTATAACATTGGCAACCGCTATTTTAGGAATTGCAATTGCAATTAGACAATCATATTTAATAACCAAGAGTTCTTAACATAACAACAATGCTAAAGATATTAAACATTAAAAATTAAAACAACAATACTGAAAATAAATAAAGTATCTGACTACATTTCGACATTGACCACATATCCCACAACAGAAAATATTCGACACTTTTTCGTTCGATCCATAGGGGCCCTAGATAAAGGTATCCTAAAAGTAGTGATTTCCGCCTTCTGAAAGTTGGTCTTCAACATCGTATCAAAATTAACTTCGATCTTTGGACCTGATCTGCAAGCGATCAAGTCATGTGCATTGGTTATGATATTGTGAAGTAAGTTCACAATATTTCTTGAGTAGTTCTTGGATAGGATCGCCAAATTAACCACATCTTGTTGCAGATCGTTTTGGATTGTTTGCAAGCAGTCATGCTTGCTTTTACTATTATAATTATTATAAATTAAAAAAATTGGTGGTATTAAAGTCCACCGCTTCTAGGGGAGATGTCGAATCACAATATTCGGTATGCCATTGGTTACCACTGTTTTCCTACTACAGTAGTTCAAGGATCGCATGGAGTTCTTCCTTCGAATTGAACTGGGGCGATGGCATTATTTGACAAATTTACTTTATTGATTACAGTGACACGCAGGGTTCTCAAATCGCCAATTCTCAAGATCGTTTCAAAGATTGAAATTGTGCAAAGGAACCGATTTCTCAGAATGTGGCTCGGGCCAATGATATCATTGCTCTGATAAATCGATCTTATGGCCTCTAGCTCTTCCTGAGGATCTTCAATTGGAAAGGAGTTGTCACTACCGTTGGCATCTTCTGGATGTTAGCAGTACTTTTTCATTGTCTGTCGTTCGGATGTTTCTTACACAAAAAACGTGGTTTTCATTTTTTCTCCAAAATATGTTATTTATTTGCGAGGACATATTCGGGGTGATGATGGCCACACACTGAATTTTATAGTTTCAGTTCAAACTTATAGAAGCTCTGTTATTTTCATTCATTAATATTTGGATTTCAGTGTCATGACCTCCGGGTTATGTTTGTCAGTAAATCGTATGTACAAGGCTCTCAATTTCGACAGCGATTCATTCTTTTGCGGTACAGAATGTGTCTTCGTTGTCAATGTATTCAAACGGACGCCGTATCGTACTGTCTACAGTCCATTTGTTTAAGGTATAGGGTCACCCAATAATAGGCGTCATTTTATATCAATAGGAAAATGCAACATTTTTCACGTTTTCGCATATTTGCGGCTGTATTTCCCGAATAACCGCTCTGATATTTTCTTTCATTGCATGAATCGATCGTGGAGCATTGGTGTGGACTTATCTTTAACATAGCCTCAAAATAAAAAGCCTAATTCGCGTTAAATTGCACGATCTCGACGGTCAATTGAAGTCTCCATTTCGAGAAATCACACGTCCAGGAAATTTGTCACGCAATAGAGCCATTGTTTCACGAGCTGTGTGTCATGTGGTGCTGTCCTGCCAAAAATAATCACGTCCGCGTCTATGGCATTCATTTCAGGCAAAAAAAGTTCGTTCGGTAACGCAATCCATTCACTGAAATGGTCGCACCAGATCATTTTCGAAAAAAGTGGCCCAATTACGCCGCTAGCCCAAAAACTACACTAAACTGTCACTCATTGTGGATGGAGAGGTTGTTCCTCTATTTCTCTTGGGTTTTTGGAGTTCCAGATGTCACAGTTTTGTTTGTATACGTACGCCGTTATTTAGAATAATTTTGTGTGCAAAAACCATGTTCTTGTTCATTGATTTACAACATCCAATCAGCGAATATGTGGCATTGTGCGTGGTCTACTGGCTTCAATGTTTGTGTCAACTGGACTTTATACGCATGTAGGCCCAGATTTGTATGCAAAATGCGCTGCAAAGTGGTTGCAGGTAAGCCCAATTGTTGTGATCGTCTCGAAATGGATGCATCTGGGTTTTCAGTCACACTCCCAGCTACGGCGGCGATATTTTCAACTGATTAAATTTACTATAGTTTTGCTAGAAGGCGCTTGATTATGATAAACAAAGCAGTACGAACTTTACGAAACGTTTCCGCGACATTTTCACGGTTTTGTAGTGAATTCTCGCTATTTTAGCATGTTGTGCGAGTATGTATCGATTCATATTTAATAACCTCCTAGTTTTTACTAATCAAAAGTCGTCGCAGTGATAGTTGAATGTTGGTAGTTCAACAATGGTGTGTAATTTAAAATGACACCTCTTCTTGGATTACCTTTCAATCTTGTCTTCGTTTGACAAATTCCTGTAGAATGGTGGGGAAAGCGAGTTCTGAAGCTCTGAAGAAGTGCCTCCAACTTACCTTTCTATCATATAATTGTTATATTGGTACTGAAACCGCTTAGATCACTGGATTATACAAACGAATACAAATAGACAGTTTATGGTTATACACAGTTGTCAGTTGTATTCGTGTGTCGAAGAGCAGGAGACCCAAATAGGACTCGTATTTGGGAAACCTGAACTATCTGTCGCTTTTAGACCTAGTTTGCACATAAAACTATGCTGACCCCCCAATTGTGCAGTCGGAGTTTTATTTCCCCAATCTCAGTGTTTAAATTCTCGGATTATGGAATAATTTTCCTCTGATTCGTGTCCTAGGAATCGGAAAAGTGTTGTGGAGTTGGGTCTGTATATAATATCTTTGTGCTTCAAGTTATGCACATCAGCGGTTTGGTCAGTGAGAAAATTGAGCAGTGTGTCTCTGCGTTCGATCCTAATGAGTGAATTTACATTTCATGCAAGGAGCTCTGGTTTTCGCTCTGCCATGTTCGTACCTATTACGACTGGTCTTCTTTACTACTGCTGTTGTCGTCGTCGTTGCTTCTGTTGTTTCTGGTGTAAATGTTGTTACCAATGTTGTTACCAATGCTGTTATTTTTCTTGCTTCTTTGACTTTAGGTGTTGATGTTGTAGCTGCTGGAAGCACTGATGCTATTGCTGTTCCCTTTAGCTTCTTGCTAGTTGTTGGGCTTTGACGGTCAGTTACTTGTTTTTTGTTTTGTTTGGTGGTTATATTTGACCCCATGTAGTCATTTGCAACTCTTCCAGACACTGTGTCATACCTTTAGGTGTTGATGTTGTAGCTGCTGGAAGCACTGATGCTATTGCTGTTCCCTTTAGCTTCTTGCTAGTTGTTGGGCTTTGACGGTCAGTTACTTTTTTTTTGTTTTGTTTGGTGGTTATACTTGACCCCATGTAGTCATTTGCAACTCTTCCAGACACTGTGTCATACCTAAATAAGAAACCGAAATACGCTTGCTTACAAGATGGTCTGTACTCGTATATTTAGTTTTTCCGTTGGGTTTCTGGTTGCAAAACCGTTTCCTTAAATGCAGTCTTTCTATTCTTAGCTCGGGTCCTTGATGTGCGTATTGTAATCTGCAGATCAAAAGCATTAAAAAGCTCATCAAGGGCAATGCGTAGACGTAAGTAATATTCCATTTTATGATCAATTAGCAGTTTTATTGCCATTTGTCGGTTGCCAATTTTTGTTACGCTTACGATCTTATCCTAGAGTTCAGCTGTAAAGATGATACCATCTCTGTTCTAATTTTATTCTATTTTATAATAATATATTTCGTATATGCGACTTAATTTCTTGAACGCATATTATATGGATTTTACGTTGCCGTAATACGTTTTCTAGTTCGAAACATTCACCCTTCATTGTGTCGAACTTCCAGCTTGTGGTATGTAGTTTGGTTAGCTTAATGTTGCAAGCATTCGGAAATAATGATATCATCTTTGGAGTATAACTTCCTGATTTTTCCTCATTACGTCGTCTTCACGACAAGTAGCGGAACGAACTACAGCAGTTTTATACGGGCTATTACCGTACGACCGCATAAATAAGTTTATCCTAATCGAAAGGAATTGGCTTATCCTTCGTCATAATGGCACAAATAACGGTTGACCGCGTAATTTGTAAATATTTTCTGACAATGCCAGCGAATTTTAGAATCAAATCAACGATTGGCACACAGTATAAGTCTCTGTGTTTCTAGGCCGTGTTTATTATAAGGGTGGCTACTTAGTAAACTCCAAATTCTGGCATTCTGGCATTCTCCCGTGAAAGCATCACGTCTAGGAGAAAACAAATTACGGATCCTATTTTGAGACCATTCTGGTAGAATTTGGATGTTTAGCAATTGACTAGATAGTCCTCAGTAACTTTCATCATGTTTAGGAAGAAAAGCTGGCAGCCTATATCATGTTGTGTGATTGATACTTTCTTGTTTTTATCGTCGATGGATAGGTGTAAACATAATTCGTCTTCGATTGGTTGAAATGGATAATTTAGTATTGGTTACAGACAAGTACTTCCCTTTAATCAAAACGAAAGTCTACATTAACAGGATGAAACCCAGATAAGACTCAACAAGCTAAGTCCACCGAATAGAGGCAGAGATATTTTAAGTGCTGGCACTTCAGTGAAAGTCACTAATTGAGAAACCTTCGAAAAGATTCGAAAAGAATTTCTTTACCGGTTCAGAGTTGCTAATTTAGCAGCAGGAGCGTCAAAACGAGAAGTCATAATAATAAATTCTTCCCGCAAGCACATCGAAAATCACCTGTGGATCCTAAGGCATCTCTCTTCACTGTAGGAAATGGTTCATAAAAACACCAGAAGACGGGGATGCTATTCAAAGAATGACTTGAAAAATATCTTCGAACTTAGCAAAAACAGGCATAAAATATTTCCGCGTGGGCAAAGAAGAACAAAGGATGAAGGATGGAATCAGACAGCGCATCGATCTCGTTGAAAGTCGAATTGCTTACAACTTCGAGTTGTTCCCACCAGAAAAATTGATAACGACTCCTACATATTTACCTTTATTGATTCAATCAACTTTGGCTCATCAAAATTAAACCAGTCAGTTTCTGCCTAGCAGCCGTATGACTTGAACAGACCCTACGCTTTAGCTAACAGGAAACCGTCCGCATACATTTTTTGAGGAAACCGGAAATGTGCAGAGTGATGCGCTGAAAATTGCTACTATCCACTTATGCAGATGTCTCAGATCACAGTCTTTTACCAAATGGTTTGGTAATTTGTTGGTTTGTAATTTCTGTTAATTATATCTGACTTCTTATTTCCCCGAATGCCTTTACCAAATAGAATCTCATGTCATTACAGGTGACTATGAATTTATGGCGTTAACGAAAATTTGTATTTCGCTATAACATTCCTTTTACTCCTGTATTTTAACAATCTTTCAACACTGCCCAGCTTACCAGAGTTTGGAATATTATTAACAGAAAAATTATCTTTAAAAATATATAAAAAAAAATCTCCTTTTTCGAAACTAGACTGATTCTTCTTTGACGTTATAATTGTTTACCTGGAAACCATTCTTTTACAACAATCTCGAATGATATAATGCAGATAATTTCTGAACTGGGTAATCGTACATAAAAATGCCGCAGAAACCTTGCTGCAGCAGCTTTCGAGCTATTTCCAGGATGTCAGAGGACGTGACTAGACTTTTTTGTCTTTGCGAATATCTCATTCAAGCCCAGAGGGATTTTCGCTTTAAAAGTTCCCTCCTAAATCCTCATTGAAGTAAGGTGGAGCAGTTAAAATGATTTATGAACAAATGAGAATATTCTCTACTCCTGGGTAGACGTGGGACACATCTGAGAAAAATTTTGACACTAACCAGTGATGCAGAAGTGTATGAATGTTTTGATCTAAATTAGGCGCTATTCGTGTTTCTTCTTCAAACTCTTAATTATACCATCAAACTCTAGTGTTTAATTGAAATAATTTATTTGACAGCTAGAGCTGGATACTTTTAAGAAAATTAATCTACTTGCACCTTTCATTTATACCATTGCAGTAGAGACTGTCAATGACAATAACTGGATTCAAGGTAACTTCTGTTTAGAGTAACTATTAAAGAAACGAAATATTACTTGAAAATATTATATTAACTCTTTTATCGACTGGCCCAGCTCTTAGGGCCCCATAATGGCATTAAGCTTTCATTGTAGTGTTCACTTGACAATCTATTTACTCGATCCAGATTTCAGTTCACTCTGTTAACAAATGGTAATTGATTATCGCCTCGCTTTAAGCATCCTCACGTCAGTATGATCGAAATTCATTGTCAGGCTTTAAGAAATCTAAAGTGGCACTAAACACACTAATCGCGTGTTTTTTGGTGGCGTACTTTCATCTTCAGTCTGTCCTTCAAACTCTGTTAAATTCACCCTGATGAACCATTTCATTCAAAGTCTCTATTATTCTTGGATAACAGCTAATCTCTCTAAGTATCCTTCCTAAGCACCGTAAGTTGATTTTCAAAACAAAATCACATAAAGATACTCCCTTTTGTAGTACCACCCTTCCTTCGCATTCTAAATATCGCTGTAATCGCATCAGCTTATTTCCATCGGTCAACATAAACACTCTCTCACACATTTAATTATCCCCAGCTGATGATAACATAATATTGAGTTGCGAAATTTTCCAGCAATTTCCCATCGGCCATAAATATTTCATTAAAGTGGGAGAGCAGACAGGCGACCTAAAGCAGCTATCGGTTGAACAATTTAATTTAAGCCTCACAGTGCGCGTCGTTCAAAAATCCCAACAAAATTCCCAGTCCTTTTATTTTGCATGTGTTAGTGGCCTAAACAGCCTGAAGAGCAGCATTTTTCGTACACCTATCAACGTCAGCTCTGAAGGCACACCATTCAGAAGTTCTGCAGGCTAACAGTGAGAGGGCCAAAAATCCACTCCCAAAAAGTCCAAGCATATGCAGTTGGCATGGCAAAGGAGAAGTATTGAAAAGCTTTAAAGCACAGGACGATTTTAGAAGCTCAAACGCAAGACATCTTCTCAGAATATAGATATGGACGATTTTTTCTCGTGAGTACAACTTTCTCTCCGAATCTCTGTTTTTGAAATATTTCTGAACAAGTATCCCGAGGATGGGGATCGGGCGAGAATTGTAGACATTGGCGTTAGGGTGACCATTTTCTAGATATTTCAAATGTGGTTTTCTATTGCTACGAGTATTTCCTATTACTGTTTCTATTGGAGTACTTCCGAAAGATAATCCTGTTTATGGAGTGTCGACTTAAATGCATATCTCAAGGCATTGGTAGACATTGACATAGTCGTAAGAAGTGAAGAATTGAATTATTTCCATAGGGCTTTTGTCGATTTCGAAGCGTTTTTCCTTAGTCGTATCAGTGATTTCATTCATTATAAAAACCATCTAACTTAGTTTTATGGTCTTCAATAAAACTGGTGAATGTCGTTAGGATATTCTCAATTATTTTGTTTTTTTTCTACATAGAATCATAGTAGTAGAACTAGCAGAGACAGAGTTTTGCACGACATTATCTTCGGACTCATTTTGAGATAACAATTTTGAACCTTACCAAAATAGTGGTCGATTTTCATTGGGTTGAAGCTTACTTAATTACTTAGGTGAGGCTACAGTTCGGAATGAGTCTGGGCCTCAACTAACAAGCGTTTCCAGTTAGCCTGGTCTTTAACTAACTGCCTGTTGCGCACTCTAAGTCGGTTGGGGTGACGCCTTTTGCTTGTGCGCGCCACCTAAGGTGATTTCTTCCTCCACCGCCTTGTCCCTTCGGGTTAAATTCGAAGACTCATTGATGTCCATTCGCTTTACATGTCCTAGCCATCTCAGGCGACTGATGTGCAGTTTTCTGACTAGATTGATATCGCTCGATTATATATCTCGTAATTGATTTTTCTCTCGAAACGATGGAAAATCTTCATAAAGTCCATGCTTTAGCGCCATAAAGTAGGACTGGGATCATCAAGGTCTTATACAGAGTCTCTTCAGTGTTTCGGGAAAGGACCTTACTGCTCAATTGCTTTCTTAGTCCTAAGAAACAGCGATTGGCAAGAGTGAATCTTCGTTTTATTTCTGCTGAGATGCTACTGACAGAATTCATACCAGATCCAAGGTAGACAAAATCCTTTACTACCTCGAAATTATAGCTGTCGATTGGAACGTTCTGTCTACTCCGTCGATGTTGTGTGCTCCTTCTGTTGACAGCATATACATGATTTGCCCGTCATTTACCGCTAAACCCAATATGGCAGCTTTCATTTCAATACTTCAATACAGCCCGTTGTGTTCTCCCAAGTATGTCGATATCGTCAGCCTCCGCTGGTAGTTGCAGTGACTTTTGAAAGGTTGTGCCTCCAGCACTCGCTTGTGAATTCAGTACAATTCTTGCAATTATGATGTTAAATAAGTCGCATGACAGCGCGTCACACTGCATAATACCTTTTTTGACATCAAAGGTCAAGGAGCATTCTCAATCACCATTCTGGACAGACGGACGAGTTTAGCAGGGATTCGGCCTTAAAATCGATGAAAAGATGGTGGATGTCGATTTGGACTTCTTGAGTTTTTTCCAGGATCTGACGGAGTGTGAAGATTTGGTCGACTGTGGACTTTCATGATCTGAAATCGCACTGATAGGAGCCAATTAGGTTATTGACGAAGGGTTTCAGACATTTACACAACATGGCAGATAAGATGTTGTATTTGATGTTGAGGAGGCTTGTATCTCTGTAGTTGACGCAGTGTGGATATTCGTCCGCTCAAATCTGAGAAATGAGTTGGTGCACGCTCTCCACAAAGTCATTTCCAGCACCTTTGAATACTTCAGCCAGTAAGCCGTCATTGCTATCCTTATTTCATTTTAGTTAGGTGGACTGAAGTTTTGGCTATCATCGTCTAAGTTGAATCATCTATTCTGCCTGACGGCGGGATGTTGGGCTTGTTCGTCATAATATAGCCTTTTACCTCTTGGTAAAACTCCCATACGTTATTCGTGGAGAGCAACCTCTCAATATCTTCGAACGCACGCTTCTAGTGCTTTTTATCTTCTTCTGCTCGCAGAGCTCACGAGCAGTTCTAGTCCTTTGTTGCAGCCCCGCGTTATATGACCACCAAGCCGAATTATATATGCTGGGTGGTCATAATTTATTCATAGCTTACATGTGTCACTTTGCTCGGAGATTTGCGTGTGATAGAGATTGTAAGGTAATCGTAGTGGGATGGCCACTAAGTTCAGATTTTTCGATCTAAGCTGCCAAGATTTCTAAAAATAAGCTGCTCAGGCTTCTGATGTTCTGAATTCGGGGTGTAAGTAGTGCATCTAATCTCCCGATTAAGTTATCATTAGGATTAAGATACACATTATGCTTTCCTTTCATATCGCTTGAATCACTAGAAATTGGCCCAATCAATACTCTGGCTTAAATCTAGATTTAGATGATGTCTATGAGAAAGATCCCTAGTTTGACACGTACAACACACCCTATAAATGTTCATGATGAACCCTGCGCACCTGGTATATTTAAAAAAACTAGTCGTCTCGTGTAATAAAACATACATCTGCACACATACATACATACAAATACGAGTATATCTATAATATCAAAAATATTTCGGCAAGAGCAATTGTAAGTCCCAGTCTGGTCATACTGATTTGAAATGACTTTGAAAGCGTGCGTGTAAACATTTCCCCAATGGAGAAAGATATCTTTCAACACTCTATTCGAAGTCGTTTCATTTAGTTCGCCGGTATTTCGTGTCCTGCACACATAGACCGTGAAATCCCAAAGCCAATTGAACTAGTCGCATTGCTCTCAAAAACTTCGTCCTGTCTGCAGCTGCAGAGAATACAGATAACTGAGCCAATACTGTCTGCTTCCTGTTTTCGCTTATTATCTACTCCTGGTTGCCATTGCATTTCAAAAACTGAGTTCCTTGTACTCTCGCAGGTTTGCTCTCTGAGAACTGGTCTGCACACAAACCTACCATCATAGTGTCCTCTCTGCACAGTCGTGAGAAAGTTATTGAATAACAAAATATCGAGGGTGCACATTTTTCTGCTCCTGCTGCTGCTTTTGGTTCAGGTGCTCCATATCCACTCCTTGCACTTGACTCAAATTGGAGCGCGCGTTAGGCACCATTCGACTATCAAATAGACGCGCGATACTACACATTCTTCAGCTGTAGCTGTTACCTCGCGTGTGACAGACGGTAAGGACATACATTTTATTCGCTCTTTAAACTGAGATTTGTATCTGCTCCTTGGACCATCAACGTGCACAAAATTAAGAAATTAAACCAGAAGTACCACCCACACAGACATATATGTACATGAAAAAGGAGCACCCACAAAGGAGGATATCAAGGGCCAGGTGAACATCCAGAAAGGACTTCAAAAAGAGAAAAAAAAAAACATAAAATAAAAACCAACCCACTACGAACCTAAACCTTAACCGATGTCGGGTGAGTTTTATGTGTTTGTGTATCTGAACGATAACAACTAACCCGACAAAGAGTTCTAAAGTGTTGGCCAAGTGGGTGGCGTAAACTGGGCAAAAGCAAAGGAGTGGAAAAATATAAAAGTGGAATAGTGAAAGAGTGTCTTTAACCAGGTGTTATGCAAGAAGTTTGTTCTTCTGAATATCCTGCGTGTTATAAATATACTTATATCCTCGGTACGGTGTACCCTTCGTAAAACACGGCAAATGCTCGTAACCGTATTCTCGTACTCATACTCGAACTCGTTTACCATTCCCAGTTGGCAGCAGTTAAACGTGTGAGTAGTGCGCGAAGGTGTCCTTCTGAATGTTTACATAACCGCAATTTTCAAAAAAAGCCAGATTCTCGTAGAGCTCGTTTATTTTGTGTATATTCAGACCCAAGTCCCAAGACTGTGCCCTAACCCTTTCTCGTCATCCCCTAGACTCGGAGAACCAACAACTGCACTGCAAATACGAGTGACAACGAACAGGGTAAGTTTCAAGAAGAAAATTATTTTATGTGTTGACACAATGCCGAGCATATCATTGTGACCAAATCCAAGGAGGTGGCAATTGTGATTATGTCCTCCGGGAAAGTAGGACCTTTAAGAAATGCGAATAAGTGATTTCTGGGTAATAGCCGTAATGTTGGGTTATAAGAGTGAAGCACCAACCAATAACCTTCATCTAGCTGCGGGACACCAATCATCCACTACAATATTTTCATTCGCCTTTTCCTCTGACTGATTTTAAGTGGAAAAAACAGTCTGCAAATGGTTATGGTCTTGTGATTATGAAATAAAACAACCTCAACAGAAGCTGCAACAAAAATGAAATGAATCTTTCTGATTTGTGTTGCATAATTTTAGGCATTCCTTTCTATTCGAAGAATTTTGTTCTGCTACTGCTGCTCTAGTTAATGGAATCTAAGGACGAAAGGACGAGAATTTTCTTCACTGGAAGAAACCTCCTCCCAGCACCCAGGTGGATGTTAAGTAAGCCATTACTTGTGGGTGGGTTTATGATTTTTTTTTTTTTTTTTTTTTAACATACTCGTAGGTACATTATTAAGGATGCCTGAACACTTTCTCGTTTTTGTATCTGTGGATTTGTTTTTCCACATTTTTCGAGTTATAGACACTTTCAGTTATTGAATTGGACCGTAAAATGCTCCAACTGATTCGTATTTATAAGTGCCATGAACAAGTTACCATACGACGAAGCGAACATGGAGAATTGGATGTCACATTATTTATTAAGTAGGTTTTTGAAATTAACTCACTCAAGCGAGTGGTATCTTCCTCTACACAGGGTGTTAGAGGTTAATGCATCGAAGACTTTAAGGGGAGATTCATTGATATATTTTGAGAAAAATATCGTATGGTCGGGGTCGGAAATGCATCGCCTTCTAAAATAACAGATGTCTTCAGCAAATGTTTACACTTTTGACTCCTATTGAAAATAACATCTTTCAAATTTAATCTACCGTAATAAATCGTGTATCACTGAACTCGTAATTATGAGTACTTTAATTGTTTCAAAGAATTGTAAGTGTAGCTCTAAAATGAATGTGTGAAATGTTATTGAATATCAAATGTAGTTTTTTTGTTTAAAAAAACTTTTTAATTGTGATTTTGTCATAATTTTTTCAGGGAAAATATCTTATTCACCTCCACTTTTTGTAACTTTGAACCATGTGCTTAGTATTTACAATTGAAAAATAAAAGAGGTCATTACATCTCAAGTCAGTAGTTTGTAAGATACGACCCAACTTGTTCAAACTAAAAAACTCAAAAATTGTATATTCTTTTACAACAGCCCCATAAAATTAATTAGTTAACAGCTGCTTTGAAATTTTTTTTTCCCATATAATAAGTTTATTATTACGCAATGTAAATTCAATAAATTTTTTTTTTAAAAAAGGTTAATTTTATGACCCATAAAAGGGGAAAAACGAATCACCGCCCATATTTTCAGGTAAAAAATATTTAATTAAAAATTGTAGAGAATAAAATACAAATATTGATTGCAAGTTTTTCAGAGAGAAACAATTATTTTCCAAATTCAAACCACACGCTTGCAAAGATTGCGCCTGCGCTTTATTGATGGTCATTGCAAAAGCCAGTCGCACTGGAAACTTCAAACGTTTGAATGCGAATCGCAGGTCTGTTGGTATCATCGGGGTACGTGGAATTAAAACGTCGTCACCTTTGAATTTCCCATTTAAAATAGTGGCTTCAATAACGTTGGTCATTAGCTTCTTAATCGCAAGTCTTGTGCCATTGCACAATTTTGGGTGGTTAATATTACGGAGCATGATGATTGGTGCTCCAACTTTCAATTGCAATATGTGCGGTGGCAGGGCTTGTAAATCAAATGAATTTAAAAATTCTGTGGGGTAATTGACCAATTCATCTTCATTCATAATGGTATCGACTGTCTTTTTCTTTTGCCGCCAATTTAGCTCTTTCGCTCAGCCAAACATGTGCCTGGTATTATTGTATAATGTTTGGAAAAACTTTTCGAATCAATTTTTCTTTTGATTGAACTACATTGCGAAAATTGGTTGCTAACCTTATTACGCCACTTTCATTTCCTGTCGGCATTTTCCAATCTCCAATTTTCAACAACTGCTTTGAAAATTCATTGGCTGATGGATCATTTTGTAATTGAACACGCACATTTGTGGTTAATGTGAATGTTCTCACATACCTCAACAGAATAGATGAGCAGCGGTGGATCAAGGGATTACTGGCAAAATTTGCCGGAAATCACCAGCTAATAATATTAAGGCACCACCAAAGAGCCGTTGATTTCCTCTCATATCCTTCATTGTACGATTGAATGCCTGCAATGATCTCTTGTGGCCCAATGGTCATCCCAGACGACAATATCACATCTGACGTTTTGGCAATATTACATGTTGGATTTTCGTTGAAGTTCATGTCCAAAGGCAACTTGAACGGAGAATGTGCTATTCTGCCGCCGTCCAACAACGTCGGAGCGATTCCAGATGATACGAGAGCTAATGATATTTTATTTTGTGAACGAATGGTGGCCAAAATTCTTGAAATAAGGAAAGTTTTTCCAGTACCAGCAGGTGCATCTAAGAAATATAATACGTTCCACCACTTTTGTCTGCCATTGCTCGCATCAAAATGTCGTAAAGATCTTTTTGTTGTGCGTTCACGCAGCAAATCTCGATTATACAAATCTTGTAATTACCTATTTGACGATGGCATGCCTAATTGCGATAACGCTTTGTTTGCAATTGTAAGGCATAAAAGAACGAAAAAAAAACAAATGTATACACCGAACACAAAAAACGCTCGCTTTAACTTTCAATAAAAATTGTAATCGGTCGAAAATGCATTCAAATTTTAATCGATAAAAAATATTTCTCTTGATTTGTTGTAATTTTTTCACTTTTTTTGTATAACAAAATAATAAAACCTTGATGCACACCATCAAAACATTAAACGACTAAGAATAAAGACGGGCACATACACCAACGCAACGGTGTTAAGAAGAATGGAATATATACAAGTATATTTTGAATGTACACATGTTCTCATAGCGTGAACAAAACTTGCATTTCATAGCAAAGCAATTCACTGTAAACTGTAAATAAATAATGAATGCGAGACACCACTTAACGTCGTATGTTTTGTATTTCGATGTTTTTTTTTTAACAGAATCTGTGCCATTCGTCTTGAATTACATGTGTCCGTAGATATACATTTTGCATTTTCTTGAATGAAAAATCTTTTTTTTTTAAGGGCCTATGTCCTTCTCCTTGTTTTTCTCAATAGTTTAAAAGCAGAACCAAGTAAATTGGTTGAGTTATACGTAATTAGAATATTCAAACTGCAAACTATTGCTTTGTATGTACGCTCTAAAAATGTCCTTCCTTCCAATTCTTCTCGGACTTTCGCAGCTGCCTCCTACGGCTCAAGTCGTCCAATGTTGTTATTTCTAATAAGTAAGCAATGTTCTTTATTCGTCCTAATACATAAAAGTCCATTGGGGCCAAATTCGGAGACCTTGGTGGCCACAGAATGGGACCATCCCACACTATCCGCAAATTTTCATACACGCGATCTAATCACTATCTAATTGCATGGCATGCTGGTACACAATGGCTGTTCTTTCTTGCAGTGCTATACCAGCTAATAGCCCTGGTAATTCGTTTAGCAAAAATTTCAGGTAGAGATTCGAACTAAGCCTTGGAGGAAGCCAATAGGGTTTGATCAGCTTGTTGCCCAATATACCTTTCGACACATCGACACATTGACTTTAAATTTATGCTGATTAGCTCAGTGTTTTAAGGAGTAGGGGTTACGCTATGCGGTGGTATGTAACTAATGATTCCATCTTTGATGAATTGGGCCAATACAGTTGTTGTCCGTAAAGTGTCTTTCCAGAATGTAATTGGGGAATTCCACACGCTTCTCTGCGTTCCCGTGTTGTGGCTGTTGTACTGGTATATGATGGTATATTCTCCAGATGTAAGTCCTGGTTAGATTAAAATGTCTATTGGTTTCTTAGGATTACAAACGACTATCAGGGTATCGTCTCAGATATTCCAATCTCGCTCGTTGATCGTTACCGTTGAAGAAACCATAGACATAAACCATGTTTACATATTCATGTCTTGAAAAGCTCATCATCGAGGATATTACGCATTAAACGTCAATATCTCGGTTAAAAACTACAAACTGGTGATGCAAATAATTTTGTATTCTTTTTATGTTATTTCATAAGACATCTCCTTAATTTTGTTTCTTTTTAGAAAAATTACCTTTAATTTATTTTTTTGATCTGGCAAAGTGGGTTGTACCCAACCGAGGTGATCCCTTTTTCCCCTTTTTCAGAGTCATAAAATTAACCTTTTAAAAAAAAATTATTGGAATTACATTGCTCAATAATAAGTTTATTTTACGGTGAAAGAATTCCGAAGCAGCTGTTCACTAGTCAATTTTATAGGGCTGTTGTAAAAGAGTTGACCAAGTTGTCTAGTATCTTAAAAACTATTGTACTTGAAATGAAATTATTACTTGTAACACATGTTTTTTTACTTTGCAAATACTAGGAATACGTTTCAAAGCTGATAAAGTAAAAATTGGAAATTTAAAAAAAAAATCTCTTTAGAACATCAGTGGCTTTGACACATTAATTTGTCAAGCATTGTATTGAACAAGAAAATTGATTTTTCCTTTGTAATGGCTGTTTAAGGCAGCTGGGCAGATTTGAAGAATAGATTTGGAGAGTAGGCTGAGTGTGGTGCAAAATATTTTCACTTAAAAAAATACGAGCAGACCGAAACAATAGGTTCTATGACGTAAGCTGAGTGCATTGTCACAAACTATTATTGAATCTTTAGGTGATTTCATCATTTACGATGATTTTTTTTTCATTTACTGATACAAATATTTGAAAGTCATTTGATCTACGATATATGGATTTTGCAGATGCAATTTTAGAAATCTTTAAGGGATTCCAGATAGATATATTCAATTGTTCCTCCTCCCTGATCACATTGTCTTGCAGGAAAAAGCACAAAGTAACAAAGTAAAGTGACACAGAATTTGCCAAAGTAGCTTTTTGTTTTATTTCTGAAGAAAAAACATTATTTGAGTTAGACAAAATTCCTAATTACTTCAAAGTTATATGTAACTGTCTATTGCAATGTTTTTTTCAATTTGTAGATGTTGTTCGTTGTTCTTGTTGACGGCATGTACTTGTTTACTTATTTTTTCATAGTAAAAACTCATTTGCAACGGCCAATGATTTCAATGTCATCAGCATGAGCAAGTAAAAGGTGGGCAAAAGTAATGTCATAATGTGAATTTTCTGTCAGTTTGTTGGAAATAAAAAGAATTGAGCTCTGTTTACACAAAAAGTTTACTTGAAGGTGTAAAATTGATGACATTAAGTTTAAAAGATGATATCGGTCAAATGATTATCTCCTGAGTTGAAGCACATTTGTGCTCATTTTACGGCATTCTGAATTGTTGCACTCAAAACATCTGGCTCCAAATTGGTGATTTCTTCTTCAATGTTGGTTTTCAAGACTTGTAAAGTTTGTGGTTTGTTGTGGTAAACTCCAAAGAAAGAAGTTTGGCTCCGTCAGATCTGGCTATCTGGCCGGCCAGTTCAAATCACCAAAAAGCTATATCACACAGCTTGGAAATTGGTGATTCAAAATCTCCATCGTTGCCCGAGCTGTGTGAGCGGTTGCTCTGTCCTGCTGGAACCAACAATGCTCGAGACCCAATTCAGAAACTTGCGGCAAAAAAACTCGTTTAATATCTATCTTTAGCGCTCATCAGTTACGGTTACGGTGGTGCCGTCGGCCAATCACTTTTGCACTGCAAAATGCGCAAAACGGTCACTTTGAGGGGATGCAATGTCTCTTCGTGCATTTCATTTTGCTTCGAGCTTGAGATATATATGTAAATACATAGCCGTAAAGAAGATACCTAATTATTTACTTGTATATCATAGATCACGCTATAGCTTGGAATGGAGCCTGGTACTCAACCAAACCCCTCAAGTTAGTACGGTCGTTAACTGCACGAATATTGAGAATCCTTTCCACTTTTGCGCACCACATAAGGAAAGGATCTCTATGCTCCAGAGCATTCTAAAAGGTGTTCTTAAATTCACGCAAGATTTGAATCTTGCGCCATTTGTACTGGGAATTGTTATGTTAATTAATTAATTCAGAAAATTAAATGGAAAAGCTAACTCTTTACTTCGATAACGCTATACGGAGGATAAGGCAGAGTTTGTAATGTTTTTGAGGATCGACTAAAAACTATTACTCTGTGGTCAGTGTATGTCATAAGACATAAGTCCAGGGTGTTGGCGGAACGAATACCAACGCAAAGTATTAGCGTAGGTTAACTTGTTTTCTGTAACGAAGATCTCAACTCACCGTCTCTATCAAGAATGTCGAATCCACTCAAAATTGTGTATAAACAGATCGCCCGTAATAGCGATTTTAGTATGAGAATAAGGGACACAGTTCATTGTATGGAGTCGTACAACGCATCAAGCTCGTTAAAGGTCGGATTGCTCTCCAGCTCGGGGTTTCTTTAAATAAATCAGTAGCAGAAAATTTGCTTATGGTGATTTAATTTAAACTACTTGAAGAAAATGCCTTAGAAAAAAAATGGTAAGCTAAGAAAGCTAGGCGATAGAAGTGACACTTCATGCCATAGTATTTTAAATGAGTATTTCTCACTTCTTTATAACCTCAATAACTTCTACTCACTATATAAACTCGATAAATAACAAATGCTGCACCACTGATGTCAAACGGCAGGGATGTTCTACAACGTAGCTACTCGTAAATCCTTCATAAGAACTTCAAAGAATATACGAAGTTAGCCATGACCCTATGTGTATGTATCTCTATGTACTCGTATCCCGCGCGCGAGTTATGTATTTGTCCAGCCCTTACAAATAAAATACAACTTATTTGAATAATGCCTGTTTACTTCAAGGTCTTTTACACTACTAACTTGTTATCTTAAACTAACTTTACAATTAGTTAACAATTAACAACCAGGTTGTTTTGCTTGCATGGCTACTGGCGCTATTGTCAAACTAGGTCAACCGATGTCGCTGGCAAAAAAAGCCAAGCCAAATTGGAAAGTACTTTTACGATGGTAACAGTGATGATGACAATATATACTGATGGCGTTGCTCTGCACGTAACACGTGCACTCACCCACGACGCTCCCTTCACAGCTCCTAGCTTATTCCGTCCGAGTTAGTGTCCCACCACGCGCGTTACCTCCGCTATTTCTGTTCCCTTCTCCAATCCTGATGCCTTTTCATTTCTCTACCATGTCTCATTTTTTCTGAGCTGCCTCACCCCTCGAGCTATCCTCTCCCGTTTCCTGTCGCTTTTCTGTTTCGCCAGTGTTTTAGCATTCACAACGAGATGGGTGTTAAGAAGCGTTTGAAGTGGAAGAACTTTATTTTCTACGCAGGAACACTACTAGCGGTACAACCTCGTGAAGCAAGGAACACTTGTAGATGATGGAAAAGATTAGTGTCATTTACAAGTATTATCGCATAGTTTCAAATGCTATCTAACGGGTACAAATGGGTCTTAGAATTCATTTCATCTGAGTTTCGAATAACTTCAGGTCAATTTTTCATTTCATCGGAGTTCGAAATCACTTCATGTCGCTTTTTCGTTTCATCAGAGTTCGGAATCACTGCCTGCTGACATTGCCATCTAAACAAAAATAATTCTCATCGTTTTCGGCTCATTCACCGATAGTCAGGCAGCTTTAATTCTCCCACGAGCTGAGTCTCTTAACTTCGTTAACTAAGATCTTTCTTTTTTTTTATCTTCCATAAAGTGGATAATCGAGTGGACGAATCGAGTCATTCGTATCATTCGCCATACTACGCTCCACATCAGCTACTTTGGTGTGCGCTGTTTGACGTCTCTGCGGATGGGTATTATCAATTAGAGTATTAGATCCAAAACGATCCATTGTTTTTCAAATAACTTGCTCAGATATGTAGTTATATCGACCGTAAAATGGACGTAAAGCGTAATCAATTTTGCGAACTGAACTACGGTTTTCAAAATAAATTTCTACAATTTGCAAGCATTGCTATATTTAAATCGCATTGTGAAATGGCAAACTACTCTTAAATTGAGCAAAAATCAACAACGAGTATCAGCTGTCAAGATGGCTGTTGGTGGCAAGTAACTTCGCCATCAATAAAAATGGAACAGTACACGCAATGATATTGTTGAGATTTACTTAAAAGATTGGTGAAAATTTTGTTGAAAACATTCGAAAAGTGTAAAGTTTTCATCGTCATCGTCAAGTAACTTAACTTAAAAAATAATATAGGTAAAAAAATGAATAAATAAAGAAATTTGAGCTATTTCTCTGCAGTGAAGTCTAGCCGAACACCCACGCCTTTCGATTCCACATTAATCTCAGGAATTTGCCATATCACAAACAAATATTGCACTTAGACTTGGGTCATAAAGCCTACTAAAATTTTCAGAACTGCATCATGTTGCTTAACCTATTTCCGTATTATTTTGATTTAAAAATCTGTCGTAACCAATTCAAATTTCCCCAGGGTATAAAAGAGGCTTTAAGTTAAAAAAAAAAAACAATTGACAACACGACTACGCAAATCGATTCCTCGTTTATATTTCTCTACATTTGCATACAATCCTTAACCATCAGCTAGAAGAAACAATGCTTTGATTATAGCTCCCAGGATATGCAATTAAAAAAAATATTCAACAGCCAGGGCAATTTTATTTAAAAACTATTTCTTAAGTTTCATTCTGTCGAAGTGCTTGTTGAATGTCAGCTTAAGCTCTACACATTAGAGAATAGTTCACTCACAGCTTGCCATTAAAGTTTTTATTCTTTTTTCTTTTTAGTTTTTAAATTTTCAATTTGTAGTAGTATTTAATTGTTTTCATGTCGGGCCCCCTGTTATTTTCAAGTCTTTAGCTGCAGTCATTCAAAAACTCTTCAGCCCACTAAAAGTTCGCTTTAGGTAATGCCTCCCTGAGGGCAACTTTTTTCTATCACAAACTATTAAAAAAATTAGGCTTTTTACGTTGGTGGTTTTCGAATCCTTTTGCATATCCGGTTCTCTGTTGTGCCACCATCCGCCGGATGGAGAGGAAAACTTGTCTAAAAATGTCAAACAGAAATTGAGTCCGTAAAGCCCAAATTATACGAATTGTAAATACATTATAAGGAATGCGCATGTAAATTGCCATTAATTAGACTACCGTACTTGTACCAATGCTTAACATTTGAACCTAATCTTGTAGCTAAGAATATGAAACCAAGAAGAAGTGCTTTATCATTTAATGTGGGGAATTCGACTGGTACTAGGCACTATCCGTTCACGTAGTTAACATGTGTAACCTCTCTTCGGCATTGTCCCGTGCGACTATTCGTGCTCTTTTCCGAAACATTTTGCACTTCAGTATTTGCGTCAAGTTATTCGTTGACAAACATTTTGTAGAAAATAACTTAAAAGGTTGGGGTGTTATGAAACTTAAAATTCAAGGTTACCTGCATCTGAAAATTAGAATAAGAGCAAGTACAACTTTTAATGGAAGGAAAATTTATTACCGTTGTTCTTAAAACCAAGATTACCACAATGCCTGTTAAAGAATGACAGAGTGGCTTAATTAAGTTTGCAATTTTGAATCTATGGTCTTAACGGGATACTGACCTTAAACAACGTGGATTAGCATTAACAAAAATCTTACAAGCCCAATCACTGCTTATTGATGTTCAAATTATATATCAAACGTAACACTATCCTAACCAGTATCTATAAGAGGTGAGTTTCTAATGAGGATCACAAACAGATGTAGATAATCTGGAAGTTGAATTTAGATTTCCTATGTTGGTCACTTGAAAAGCTGCAGTCGCAAGAGTACTCTGGCACCCTTGCCCCTATGCACACTAATGGGAATGTTGCCAATGAGCCATCAAGAAGCTGCCACATAAAGCTGCGCTGTACCGAAGGGCGTGAGCTCTCTTCATTAGTAAAGGATGAGAAGAGCACATGCTGTTTGGTAGGGATGGATGGATAACAAGGAACGACCGCATCCAAGGTTCCGCGTGCAAATTTAAGGGTACCTCAATTAGGCGCGAGAGATCATACTAGTCGGAGGAGCTTGTTGGTTGAGGCTTAGGTTCACGACTGATTGCCACCCAAGTATGTACATAAGTAAATATATTGGCCGCTCCGAATTCTTAGAGTTTTTTCATAAGTTGAGGAAATATGAATTTATCAATCGACGAGCTTTGATATTTTCACACGTACTTCACACGTATACAGTTTGATGCAGCGGAAAACTTCTTAGATCGATATAACTTACAACCGGAAAATCAATGCCAAAAGTCTATAGAATTCCTTCCGACTTGCCACAAAGACTCACTTTCATCCGTTTTGTTGTGAAATATTTATTTCACTCAGTTGTTCAAAATTTCAAAAATATATACATATGTACATATATCCGTAAATTGGGCCCGTTGCACTGGATATCAAGGATGCTGGCAACCGAAAACAAAGCTGAATAACTGGTGACCGTAAACGAATCATAACTTGGTTGCAAAGCATAACAATTTGTACTCGGCTTTTTGATATGAGAGGAGTATATTTCGCACAAATGATGTACTATTATTATTGGCACCATCTTTGTGAATCTACTTCGACATTTCTACTCCATTATCCTTGCGGCTAAAATTCTCCCCTTTTTCCAGTTTAAACATTTAACTCCCAGCATACCAAACTAAAATATTGTGACATTCAATGACTTTTAGATGCTGTATCCACACAAGATAATTAGTAACGAATTGAGCTCTAAACCATCTCATGGGTCTACAATCTTGTTTACGTAAGAAGGAATTCCTTGGAAAACCGAGACTCGCTTGCATATATTAAAATCGTCTTAAAACTTAGAATGAGTTAAACCAAGGCAATTCAACGAATAATAAATTAGCATCTCAGTACAACTATCATCAGTGTAAGTCATATTTAAGGACGTTGCCTAATTTGTCGGCCAAATTCTTTGAGTTTTTTAATATTTTAAATCCATTCCTCGGAGGTATGCTCATTTACTCATATTTGGCGCTCTTCATCCGATATCAGTAAGAAACCGTCTGAGATGTTCCCATATGTTGG
This sequence comes from Volucella bombylans, assembly GCA_949129095.1. NCBI lineage: Eukaryota > Metazoa > Arthropoda > Insecta > Diptera > Syrphidae > Volucella > Volucella bombylans. The sequence continues at coordinate 98,553,639 of OX422143.1, read as the reverse complement.
TTGGAGTTGTCTTGTTCAGCACGCTCCTGGTTAATAGTATAAAAGGTCCTTGTAGCGCACCGGTTTAAGGCTTATTCCCCTGTGGAGGTATTGCTGATGTAATTACGTCCTACACTACGATGTACTTCCTCGGATCAGATCCCTTTTCTGCTGAGCCAGCAATCAATTTGAACCATAAATATGATATTCTTCTCATTTATCTCCATACGTCTTTTAAGAGCCAAGTGTTGTAGGTTTTTTTGCCTCATACCTTAAAGAGCTACCATTGGTCTGCCTTCAGATTCGGTGGTCCCACTTAAATGGTCGCAGAATGAAAGGTTTCTTCTAACGCAGTCTTGTCTGGGTTCGTTCCAGGTCACAATCGAATGCAGGAAATAGATTGCCCATGAAATGGCTAGGCAAGATTCAGAGAAGAACTTCTAACGAACTAAACCTGCGCTAGAGCTGCTTATGTCCTCGGTTAGATTAACAGTTAAATTTTTATATGAGCATAACTGAAGGTGGTAGGTTACAGACAGATCAAATGAATTTATCGAAAAAGTTAGCAGCTTTTCTGCTATGCTTTTACAAGACATACTGAAAGAGGGAACTGAATATTTACTTCCATCATAATGAGGCAATATTCTCATGATAAGCACAATGTGTACTAAACATAAGAATCACCAGCTCCCGCTGTAGGATAACCAAGCTAACGCTCACTTTACCAGGTAATTGGATTTGGTGTGTTTGGTGCCACAACGCTTTCACAAAAGTAACTTTTAAATCGTCGGCTATTCGAATAAACCCTTACTTATGCAGGCAGCATAATACTGTCCTACGCCGTTATAAGGCTCACAACCCTATGCGGAATTGATTAAAAAGATGTGACAAACCAACTAATGGTCTCGGATAAAAATGAATGGACTCACTGTTGACGACCCTTGTAAACGTTCAAAGGACAACGACTCTCGGATCTGAACGTGGAATGACTGGACCCTTAGCAGAGACCTTTTACTGCTATCACACATATATCACCGTTATCCAGGAAGTGCGATGGGATGGGCCGGACATAAAGAGGATGAAAAACTGTGGTATATGTGATTGCTATAGGGAAAAGAAACAGCTTTTTTCTCGGATGCGAATTTGCCATATGCAGCAGAATTAGGCAAGAAGTCTTCAGCTTCCGACATGTGAGCGAGTGTCTTATAGCGATTATGATAATCCACAATCCGCTAAATTCACTACCATACACGTAATGTGCTTCCATGCCCTAACGAAAGACACGGACAAGGACTCAGATCACCACCTTGTTGCAGCCAAGGTACGAATGCGGATTTCCCAAGCACCACAACAAAGAAGAACTACTGTGAGAAGATGTAACGTAGGAAAGCTACTATCATAAGAGACCGCAAAATCTTCGCTGAACGCGTATCTTGAAATAACTCAACAACCACTATGCCGCCAGCCTCAAGCACAGATGACCAGTGGCAACGTTAGAGGCGCAGCAACTGCTGTGCTGTGTTTCACCCGACCACCACCAAGAAATCCATGGTTTGATGAAGGACTCCGGCAACCACATGCCGCTAAACAAGAAGCCTACAAAACGCCTCTGCAACGAAGAACGAAATCTGCGCATGAGCTCTAAGAGCAGGAGAGACAGGAAGAACATAACAAAATCGAAGCTAAAGTCTAACAACTATGCAAGTAGTGCATTACGACTTTAAAGATGTTGTTTGCTCCGTTGTCGTTAATCGGAGGTTACACCCCATTCAGACACTTATCATTCACAAGTTTTGCAAAGCTGACCTCTTTTTCATGCGATATAATCGAGTTTCTGTTTGAGTAATCTCCATCTCTATTATTTTATTGTAGATATACAAAGGTTGGAGATTGTCCAGAAATAGAGGAGGAGCTCTTGTTTTCAGGTGTACATGTCGTCTGGGTACATTATTGCATTTATTTTTATATGGAACAATTCAATTCAATGAAAGCATTAACGTACGGAAGTTAATTTCCCATCCATATGTCTGCATGTACTATTGTCATGCATTTTCCTCAATATAATGTAATGATGACTTTACTAGACTTTACCATACGTAGTCACCTTTTACGAGTAAAGGGAAAATAATTACTCTTTCCCCCTAATTGCGATTCGGAAGGTCTGCTCTTTCGAAAATTTTATTCAATTCGGCGGTTAGTGATGAAATGAAATTTTTGTATAAATCGTAGAGGATTCGCAGTTTTTTGATCTTTTGCCCCGAATGACTTTTAAGATATCGAAAAATGAGAACCGCGCATCCAGAAAGTCGTCGATCAAAAACGGGCTATTCACTGAAAAGCTCGTAAAATCTGGTAAGGATCTAAAAGTCTACTCGAATGCTCCAGAATTTCACCGAAGATTTCGGGCTGTCTCTGGTCAGTTTTTTCTATAATAAATACGTCTGAAGTCTTTAATTGCATCGCATAGAGGTTGAAATTTTGGTTGAACTTCCGCGTAAGAGCAAGCACTGCAAAAGACAAGGTATTAGCATTAAAGTATTCCATATTCAACCACTTTTGTTTGCTTGCAAAATTTTTTCTTGTTAACAAGTTTGACTTTTGCCTTCTTGATTACTTGAATCTGTGGCTTCGCTAAAGTTAGTGCGACAAGGTTGTGATGGTTAACAAACATTAAATCCACAAATTAAATTTTATTTTCGAAGAAATATGTACATAGATAAATATTAGAAATACATAAGTAAATTTTGATTAAAACTTATACTCCTAACAACATTAACTCCAATTTCATCATGTACTGCGGTTACAACCACGAAAGATGTTAAGCCGTCCAACTTTTCGGCAGCGTGATCAAAACGGAAAAGGCCGATACAATGCTTGACTCATATCTAACTATTTATCAGAAAGGTAAAAGTGTATGTAAAATTACCAAGGAAGTAATCGCGCACATGTCTAAGGCTGGGTTAAAACCCATAATGGACTCGATGACAAAGTCTACTCAATTTATTGTTACTTATTAAGATCGCTTACAGATTTCGTTGGATCCACTTCAGTTGTAGCCCTTAATTAAAGCTTCCCAATTTTTCTATTTACTAATTGCAGGTAGATTACTAAGAGCCTGCAAAAAGATACTTCAGGTGTCCCCTCCCCTCGAAAACGTTGAGAGATTAAGTCAGATGAGTCCTAGGATCTCTAACTGATATGGAGAATGTTGAGCCTTTGATTCAGCCAAAACTGAGCACTTTTTAAAATTTTCTTGTCCTCTATTCATATAATTCCCATATTCGCATGTCCTGAACTGTCATACCAATCTGCTCACTGTAGACATCCAATTCTGTTTAGAAGCAGTTCAAATGATGTAATCACCCACGATTTATCATAAGTCGGAAAAATTGGCGCCCAACAGGAGGACAGCAATATTTTCTCATGGAATTTTCAAAATTTACCACCAACAAGGTCGATGTGGAGTGTCACATATTATTGTATAACAAACATGGGGCATTGCAATGTAGGAAATGCATATATTCAATAAAAACTACCGAAAAGTAATTAATCTAAAATGGGAAAATGGGAAAAACTAATTTAATTGAAAGGCCGCCACTTGCCTTAGTGATAATGTTATAATTGAATTGTGTAGATTGCACAAAAACAAAAACATGATTATGAACAGCAACACGAACACGAATACGAATTACATTCGCCACTCATAAATTTTCGCCTGCTACTGCTACCATATCGATGATTGGAGAGTTTTGTTTCTCCGCTTTGTGTCGCTTTGTTCCTTGTCGAAACAAAAACAATAACAAAATCAATTTAACCGTAATTACATCATAATTAAAATATTCAACAAGCAAGTGTTCTCGGTGGCAATACATACATTATCCACTATAAAACCGACTACCAAACGACGACAAGGATGTTTCGGCAACAAGTCCCTCTACTATACCGACAAATGACTATTTACAACAACGACAATGACAGCGATGACGACAGTGAAGTCTGAGTGATGGCAAAGTAATATGCTCCTTGTGGTTTTTGTTGAGCTACTGGTAAATCCTTGTTTTATGCCCATCATGGATCTACTCCACCTTCCATTTAATATCCTTGGAAGGATAACGAAATACCGGTTAATGGAAATACATACATACACGTATTCTGATAGATAGAGACGTGCTATACTACGAAAGACGGTGTTTATTCTTGATTGTTGGTCCTACAGGAGATGAGGTGGAAAACTCATACAAACATTCATTTTATTTGTCTGAAACACTTGAAAACTATGTCCTTGATGGAAAACATTTTCCTAGTCTATCCGGATTGGTTATATTTGGAATATTTTAGATTTGATTCTACATATTGTATATTGTCGGGAACCCAGTGCAAAGATGGCTATGGTAGAGTATTTAATCGGAGGTGGATGTGTGCAATATGAATGGAGAATGCCATAAGTGGCAACATAAATATCGAAATGGGAGTTCTTGGCAGAGGAACCCTAAGTGATACAATGATTATATGCATAGCTGAGGATTTGCCTCTATTAAAAAAATAGTTTTGACTTTTTGGTGTTTCACATCCAAGCTCATTTAGTTAGTATAAACCAAATATTTATGGGAAGGACTTAAGTATCAAGCAAGCTCAATACATACTCGTATAAATAACATTTTGTGCTCAGTTATCAGGATCGTTTTTGCACAACGCATACCCTATTTGATAATACTCATCCGCTTACCGAAGAAATTGTTGTTGGTGTTGTTCGAATTCGCTATCATGCTTATTAAATTTATGTAGATTCAGGCTTATAAGATAACAAGAACGAGCTCGTGCAAGAACTGAAGTGGATGGACCGCAAACGAGGTTTGTCACACCAAAATTTTATTCAGCGGTTGGACTCATTTTTGGTTGAATAACTACGTTAACAAGCAAAATTGTTGAATTTGGAGTCAAGAAAATTCACAAGCCATGATTGAAGCCATTACATCCACAAAAAGCCACTGTCTTGTGTGCTATATGGGTGGATGGAATCATAGGTCCTGCAAAAATGATGATGACCAGAACGCAACAGCCAATGGAGATCGCTAAAAATTTATGATTGCTGATCTTTTCATTCCCCAATTGAGTGACATAAAAGTGAAAAAACATGCCACACATTGCGCGCCATAATTCATTTATTTAAGAAAACTTTCGATGAGCACATAATTGCGCGTAATGGCCCTGTGAATTGCCAACATCGTGGAATTATAAAGTTTCATATAATTTTCTATGCAAACATACGAAGTCGCTGGTCTTTGCACAGATTGATGACTTTTAAGCCAACATTTGAAGCGTTATTGCCAATATACGGCAGCAGCTGCTCGAAAAAGCGGTCGAAAATTGGACTTCCAAATAACATTTTTGTATTAAAACCGGCTTGATGTGCCCTACTTCATATAGAAGCACTAATGGTATAAAATTATTTCTTCAATAAAGCCAACTCCGTGGTCATTTTAAAATTCTATACATCTAAAATAAAAACACCCATATCGGAATACCAACTAACGCGAACTGCTCTTAATAAATCATTTTGATCGTTATGTAAGAAGGTTAACTCAAAAGTATTTTCTATCCATTTTAGTACACCAAACAATTCTGGACAAAACAAAGTTTGGCTTATCTCTGTACTATTCTGTTTAAAGCAAAAACAGCCCCACATAACACTCGGTTTGGTGGAAGTGGTGCTCTCATTCATTTTATTACATCAAAAGCACTCAAATCCTATTCTTAACTTCAATCCAAATCAAAGCTCTTCCAAAGCAATTCTCAAATAAAATTGTTCTCTAATTTTATTACCAGAGTTCAACGAACTTAAATGATGTTTTTCGAAATCCAACTGCTGGAAGTAATAAAATAAAATCACCGTTTAGAGCGTTCACAAAATCCATGATGTATCCGTACCTATGTACGTACTACTCGACAGAGTCAAATTGTGCACTAGATTTGATTGCTACGCCATTGACCTAATTAAAAATAGCTGTTAAGTTTTATTGAAAACAGGAATCCTTTCATTGATGTATTCAAAGCTAAATCTCCTCTTAAGCATTGGAAAGGTTAAGTGAAGTGACATCACTGTCGAAAGTGACACAGCACTACATGGATAGATAGATATTATCTTCTATTTAACAGGAACAGCAACAAATACAAAACATTCAGTGGTAAAAGTCTGGATATACATATGTACATACGGGAAGAATGATGCCCAGTGTACGGCCACACATAACCTATTTGTTCAATACAATTTTGACGACAGCCGAGTATCCGGATCTATGAAAGCTGACTAAGATCATACCCCTTCCAAAAAATACTAAAGAGGATGAATTTAGGCTCATTTAAATTTTGCCCTTTTTGTCAAATGTGTGAAAGGTTTCTTCAAAAACAAATTAGTACTCACCTAACGGCGAACAATATGCTCACCCCAAAACCATCTGGATTTCGTGAAAAGTTGTATCACAGCCTTGTTAAGTGTCACACACGATATTAGGCGGGCGTTGGACAGGGATGAAGTAACTTTTCTTGTATTGCTTGACTTCTCGAAGGCTTTTGAAACAGTTAATCATGGTATTTTATGTAAAAAGCTTATTCAGCAGTATAACTTCTCATCTGGTGCCACAAAGTTACTTTATTCCTACCTAAATAATAGAAAACAAGCAGTACAGGTTGGAGATAACTTATCCGACTATCTCCCAAATGTTACCGGCGTCCCACAAGGTTTCATACTAAGACCACTATTGTTTTAATCAAGAACTGCTCATCTCACATGTATGCAGATGACGTGCAACTGTACTTAAGCTGCCCCTCGGTCTTATTGACGTTTCTTGTGTAAATGAAGATTTAGAGAAGATATCACATTGGACCCAGTTAAATGGTCTTATTTTAAACCCAAAAAAGTCGAAATGTCTGGTAATCTCAAGAAAAAGTATGGATCTCTCTTATTTTCCTTTGACCGTGTTGAGCGACGTTCCGACTGAATAGGTTGAAACTGCAAAAAATCACAAGTAATAAATAAATAAATAAATAAATAAAATAAATAAGATGATATCCAAGATGAAGCGTATGTTTAACCAATGTGCGAGATTGCCATTTAACAATTTTTGTTTTTCCATTGAGTAGACATACAAGTATTTATGTCTAAGAGCCAAGGAGGAAGGTATATGATGAGGTCATTAGAAATCTTCTCCAATGTCTGAGGAAAGAAGAAGCGATCTTTGTATAAATTTTTTTATTGTTTGTCTGCGTTTGAATAATAAAATCGCGTTTACTTTGCGTGTGTATATGGGTGTATAGCCATTTTACTCTTCTGCATACATTTTTTGTATGAATCTTGGTGTATCCTGTGGGGTTTACTTACATTCAGAGTAGATACACTGACATATGAGATTATAAGTTCAAAATAGGAAGATGATCGTTTTCTGAAATCCTTTGCATTATGAGCCGAGGGCCTATATTTTTTAAAGATATACTCGTACATATATATGTATATAGCACACTTAAAATGTGCAAAGTTTTCTATGAAAACAATGATGACAATGTGGTATGATATATTACGTATTCTTCGATATCACATCTAATATTCCTTACCCGTAACCTCATGTTATAAATGTAATGTGTCTACCACTACCACGAAGTTGAGAATAAACTCACTTCTGTTTCAAACCATTCTTTAACCTCATCCTATCCTACAGTAAAGAGAACAGAGTGTAAGCGCCCGACCATATATGTATTCCTCATAAAACGAAGACTGTTTCAGGGCTATAACGGATGAGGAACAGTTCTGGCTTGTTATGGACATCGACGAAAATGAAAATGAATACGCAACATGATGATGACTGAGCCTTCTTTCAATTGCAAATTGTGAGGTGGTAATCCGGGCAAAAACAGCGAATTCAAGAATTCTGTGGGATGGTTGACTATTGTACCTCATCCCGGTTGATAACCGATTTGAATGACAACACTGTCCCGGAATGAAATTTTGAACGGTCGCGTTGAGATGTATTTCGCCGCGAGTATGGCTCGTTCGCTCAGCCAATTATGGTTTTTGAAGTTCTGCACTAAGTTCGGAATAACGCATCGAATGAGCTCTTCCTCCGATTCCGTCACCTGGCAGAAATCAGTGGGCAATGTGATGAATCCGGTCGAGATGTCAACTGCGATTTTCTCATTACCAACGCCTTCACATGCCGCCACAAATTTGATGATTTCAAGCACGCGCTTAGTTTGTCAGCTGCAGTTGAACGTGGAATAACAGGAAAAATCTGACGAAAATAACTGGACAACAGAATCATGGCTCCACCAAAAATGTTTTGATTGTCATGAAGATCTTTCAACGTTCTGTCCAGCGCCTCCAGTGACCTTTTGTGGGCCATCGCGCATTCATCACAAATGATAAATTTGTTTCTCTTTAGAATCTTCACTATTGCGGTGGTTTTGGCGATGTTGCAAGTTGGTGTCTCGTTAATTTGCATGCTCAGTGGCAATTCGTCCGCCTTCTAATAAAGTCGCTGTTATTCTAGATGAAGCCAGTACCAGGGCAACTTCATGCTAAGGTCGAATCGTAAAGTAATGAAATTAAGAACATTTTTCCAGTTCCTCCGGGAGCATCCAGGTAGTAACTGCCACCAATTCTATTGTTCATTCTTTGAATTCTTCCATCAAAGAGTCGTGAGCAGTCTTTTGTTGTTGATTCAATTGTAGAACATTTGTACGAACTGCTTCGGCTTCGGTATCGTATTGTTGTTCTCTTTGTAATTCGTGGTTGAATGCATCTTGCATTGGACGATTAGGTGATATCATGCCCAAATACGGCAACACTTTATTCGCCATCAATAAACATATGTCTTCTATCATGATCAATGCCTCATTGTGTATTTCTGCTGTTATTGTACTTGCAATGTCGAATTTTATGTTTGGCAACTCACACGGTGCAAAACACCCTCAGACATGTCTTTCTTATATGTGATCCACAAATCTTTCGAATTCGAAGGGGAACATGTGGATATGATAATCGCAAACAATCTGCGAATTTGATGTAGATGATGGAATCTTTGAGTGTATTGTTCTAATGCGAATCGTTCTCGAGTAACTGTGAGGGTTGACATGCCTCACGGTAAGTCGCACACAGATACCCATTAACAGTTCTCAGTTGTTGAAACGACGTCGGACCACGAACATTCATCAACAACAATCGAAGATACATAGTAATATTCGTCGTTATTTGGATACGCTGTGTACTCGTAGATGCGACCCAGTGCATCTGAAGGAAATACATTTGGATGTTTTTCAACTGATGTTTTTGGTTTTTTTGTTGAACGGTTTCGATGATGCGTTTCATGTGTAGTGGCGTGACATTTCAGCATACAGCAAAGTGGGAATGAAAGCATCTGCTAGACAGAAGAAATTTGTGAATGTTATCGACGAAGGACGCGCCGCTCTGGGTTGAAATACACTCGTTGTCCGTTTTCTAGACCGCAAAGGAAAAGATGCGCTAAATCACCTCGCTAATCACATAGCGACCCATCTGATACTGAGATACTTCGTCGTTTACACCCATATCGTTGCCTTTGTTCACATACAATACTTGATCGACTTGACGGCGTCACATTCTGTATTGATGTGAGCCTCAAAAGCCTTGGCGGATATGGCACAATCCAACGATTGTCCACATCAATATCTTGCCCTTTGACCTTCACAACTGTAGATCGTCCATTGTCCGCAACTGATCGTCTACGACACAATGAGTATCCGTCATTGTCTGCGATGGTCTCAGCAATCATGTCTCTCGGGATTTCGCCTGAGATCATGAATCGATTCCATCTGGTCTGACTTTGTCAACGAACCAAAATGTGCGCATGAGGCAGATCACGTTTTTACCATTCAATGGTGTAGATCCGGAGTACATACACCGTGTTTTATCCATCAGAGGTTTTAATTTTTGCTTAAAAACTGTGGCAGTGATGTCATGTCATGTCATGTGGTGGTGTTTGGTTGGGTAGCAGTTTGTTCTCGATCCTTTGAGGGTTACAAGTGAATGCTATGAATAGGTTGGGGCGGCCATATTGTCTAACATACGATATCGCATGTTGCGCGTATTCGCGCATGTGACGAGGGCTTCCGATGTAAGTGGCCGGTAAAATTGACATTCTTCCCACGTTGTTTGCATCACCGTGGGCATTAATCGCATCACGGAGATGAATGTATTCTTCAGATCGGAGCTGCTTTAGGTTCAAGCGAATATATGTAACTTAGTCGTTCAGTCTCAATTTTGACACACATGTCAACCGCGAACTGTAGGAAAAGACGGCGACACTTCAAAAATTTTCAAAATCAAAAATTTGATTTTCTTCACCTGCACTGACCAGAAGCCTGTATGCATAAAAATTCATAGTACTAACTTTTTATTGGTTTCGGCGCCTGCAATCGCAATCGATATACGGTTCGATGTAAGAAAATCAAAATGAATTATTAAAATTGTAACATTTAACTGTGAATTAACCATTTTGATGTTGAAATGGTATCCGTCCTCGCCCTGCCAAAAAATCGGACACGTGTTTCAATTCATTGTTCCGACGATGAAGTACTATATTTCTAGATTGAAAATTTTTTCTGACAGTAACAACAGGTACTTCTTCCGTGCTCACCCGCCGGCGTTTTGTCAACCCTGATAACGATGTTATGGATATCGGATGGCATCCGATCCAACGCAATTTTGAACTATTTGACCAATTCGTTGTTCTGATGAAGAAACGTTTGCAATTCTCCGACAATGGCTCGCTTCTTTGTCGGATTATGTGGACAACGCTGATCAGCATTCGAAATGACCATGAAATAAATTTGTAAAAATTGATGTTCCACATCCGTTGGTGGCAATAGCGCTGCTACTAAATGATATATTTGCGCTTGAATCTGCAATGGTGATGTGGTATTGACTGTGCTGAATGACTTCAATGTGTTTTCTGATGCAACGGCGAATGATGCGAAAGAGGATTGTTTTCTAATTACATTAAAAGTGAGCATAGACTCGCTTCCTGTTCCAGAAATCAATGAGCGTAATCGACCGAACTAACACATGGCAATTGATTTTTATATACATATACGAGTATATAGATTGATTATACAATAGAAGAACTTCTTTTCAATCAGCGGGATAAAATATAATTCTTGTTAAAAAAAAAAATGTAAGATTATTTTCAAAATAAAACAGATGAGCGCATATGAAGTTGATATGTATGTGCATACTGCATACCGATTAATCTCTTGTGAAATGTGATTCGTGTGAAATAAATTATGAGTACCTTATTTTCTTTCTTGTTTTGGTTAGGTCTGTCTTTCGAAAATGAGTAATATTTCATATTTTTTTGACAGGTGTTTTTCCTTAACTATTTCTTATAAGACAGTTGGTCGAATGCAAGCATTTTTTCTTATAATTGTTGGGATTTTTGGACTTTCATATATCCGATATACGAGGGGCGTTCAACATATTCTCGGTATCGGGGTGAAGCTGTGGCTGTATATATAAATTGACTTATTTATCAAGTAATACTATTATTTTAATGCATTCATGTAAAATTTCATATAAATGTGATTATTAATTCGCGTTTTATCTCTAGTTAAACAGAATCATAATGGCAACTGAGACGATGATGGTGAAAATTGAGCATTGCGCTCAAAAGTCAAAAAACTATTCATGCAGAGATGGTGGCTGTTTACCAGGGTTCCGCACCTTCATTATCAACTGTGTAAAAGTGGTCAAGTGAGTTCAAGAGAGGCAGAGAGAGCATTGAAGACGACCCCCGCTCCGGCGCCCCGGCTACTGCTTGTTCGGGAGAAAGCATCAAAGAAATCGAAAAACTTGTTCTTGAGGATGCCACGAATGCTCACAGCGCCTCAGAAAAAAGTGAGAATCGCATGCTGTAGAGAGCTTTTGGAGATGTGTAGTGAGAACGCGGACGGTGTTATGGATCGAATTGTTACTGGGGACGAAACATGGGTCCACCACTATGACCCTGAAAGCAAACAGGAGTCCATGCAGTGGCATAAAAAAGGAACAGACCCCCCGAAGAAGTTCAAAGTCACTCCGTCTGCCGGGAAGCTCATGGCCACAGTTTTTTGGGACTCAAAGGGAATCTTGCTCATTGAGTACAAAAAAAAAGGTGAAACCATCAACGCCACATCCTACGCTTCCACTTTGCATAATTTGCGGGAGGAAATTAAAAAGAAAAGACGGGGTAAACTCGCAGCGGGTGTGTTGCTTGTTCATGACAACGCTCCTGTTCACACGGCGCGATTTTCCAAGGCTGCTGCGCGAGATTGTGGTTTCGAAGAAATCCAACACCCACCCTATAGTCCAGACCTTGCCCCTAGTGATTATTTCCTGTTTCCGGATTTGAAAAAATATCTTCGTGGAAAAAGATTTTCGGATGATGAAGAACTCAAGTCGGCAATAAATGGGTATTTTGCAGAGAAAGAGGAAATTTATTTTTTTGAGGGTTTAAAAAAGCTTATCTCAAGATGTAACAAATGCATTGATGTTAGGGGAGATTATATTGAAAAACAAAAACAATTTAAATTGAATTCGCATTTTCCTTCATATCGATACCGAGAATATATTGAACGCCCCTCGTACATACACTCTATGTGTAAAGATTTAAACTGACTCATCGATAATGTTTGTTTTTTGCTTCGATAAAATGGCCTCGAATTTCCGGGAGGAAGTGCACTCCATCGCTATACTGATTTTCTTGTTCAATTTATGTTCAATTTAATCGAAGCTTCGTTTTCATATACTCGCACATACTTGGCATAGTTATTATTTTGTCTCAGATGCATGTGATAGCGTTTACCTATTGCAATCGCAAATACTTCACCTATTCAATAACCATGTGCCTTTAAAAACAGTGGTGGTGCGCAATAGAATTTTTCCATGGTTTACGTCTGAGGTTCATAATGCCATTAAAATTCGTAAGAAACTCTATTCGAAGTGGAAGCAAAATTCAACAAATATCTGAATTGGCAAACTTCTGTCGAGCACGTAATTTTTCAACTTCTATCACGAGACTCTCTAAGAAAAGATATTTTTTATATAGGCTGGTAACGTACCAAAATCCCAAATAGCTCTGGAGCAACTAACGCTCGGTTGGTGTTTGTAAAAACCATGATGTAGACATCTTACCTAATCTTGATGATCTTAATGATACTTTCTTATCCACCCCAACTTTTTTTGAAATACCCACAGTTTTTGAATTCGAATCTGCATCGGAAGTTGATGTCATTAATATCATTCGGCCACTCAAATCAGTTGCTGAGGATGAGTTCCTATCCGGTTTGTCAAAACAATATTAACCCACATTCGTCGTGTAATTACTCACGTAATTAATTTTTGCATTACGTGATCATCATTTCCGTTTAGTTGGAAGTTGGCTAAAGTAATTCCTGTCCCGAAAAAACCTTAACCGACTTTGACTGCAGACTTTCGACCCATCAGTATATTACCTTGCCTTTCAAAATTTTGGAAAAAGTCCTTGCCAAGCAAATCTCAACTCATCTAGATCATTATAAGGTTCTTGCTTCAATCCAGTCTGGTTTTCGAGCCAACCATAGTTGTTCTACAGCTATGGTTAAAATTCGCGATGACATAAGGATCAGCTATGACTCGGACTTCCTCACTATACTTTGTCTCCTTGACTTTTCTAAAGCTTTTGACACAGTCAACCACTCAATACTTTCTGAGAAACTAAGAAGGTATTTTGGTTTTAGTGAAAGTTCGGTGGGTCTCTTAAGTAATTACTTAAGTAATGGCTGTTAAAGGGTTGTGGTTGGTGACAAATCATCTCGTATTAGGAATGTACAAGCAGGAGTACCACAAGGCTCAATACTGGGTAAAATATTGTTTTGCATATTTATTAATGACCTCCCCAAAGTTTACTTCTATGCGGATGATGCGCAAATATACTTATCTAGACCTATTGGTCTAGTTGAGGATTTTGTTTGCAGGTTGAATGAGGATTTATCCGCAATCTACCAATGGTCGCTACGTAATTGTTTGACCCTCAACCCAGCAAAGTCTCAGCTGATTTTAATATCTTTTTTAATATGTCGACGACTACGTCGACACGACCACATATACAATTATCATATAAATATCCTTGGTTGTACACTTCAGCAGTTGTTGCATGTTAGGTGCTATGTATAAGATATGCACAAAATTATTCAGAACAAGTCGCTACCATACCTTTTTGGAAAACTTCAGTTCGCTAATAATACCCAGAACATACTCCATCCTCGAACTATTTTAAGTCCTCGCGTCTTTTCTTCGTCTTTGCCACCAGACTATGGGATTCACTGCCCACAACAGCAAAACAAATAATTGGAGCCATATAATTTAAAAATGCTATTTTGCAGCATATTCTATAAAAATGCAACAGCAAACTATTTCTTGTTCTTTAGTATTCCCCTCCTCCACACTATCCTTCCTTTTGTAACCCTTTCCTGATTACTGTATCTCTTAATGTTAAATATAAATATTAAACTAATCTTGTATATAATCCACAATTTTATGTGCTATAAAAGACTAAGTCTTATTTGTACATCCTTAATTGAATAAATTGAAATTGAATTGAAATTGAAAAAAAAGAACTTATATTTTGGTAATACAGGCTAGTTTGGTCTGGGATATCATATATATCATATTTTGGGATCTGATTCATTGTGGAGTCTATCTTCAATACCCAGTGTATTACATGCTGTTTAAAAAAGTTTCTTCCGATAAGTAGGCACCAACAATTATTTAGTTATAACTTTTAGCATATTAAACCGTTCGATTGTAGAGCCAATTGATTAATGGTTAATTCATATTTAAACACCATTACCGTCCATGATTTCATTTTCGAGCTATTGGTTTTCAAACACAGAACTTTTTAATTATTCTTAATAAATTTTTGGGAAATTCGCATTTATCTCGCAAAAGCGTGCTTGTATTTTTTTTGGTGAGCCACAATTTTATATACGAATTCACCATACAGCAAGTTTTTACCTGTGGGTTACAGTTCATCAGGTACAAGGTTAAATAAATTAAACCCCAGTATGACTATTTTTTTATTATTTTTACTAAAAAAATACTCTACGGATAAAATCATTACACTGCCGTATCTCTGCTTGCTATATCATGTTTTACTAAAAAAAATACTGTGATATGTATCATAGTTGAATTCATTTAACACATGAATGCGATAAATTCTGAGCTGCGGCAAATCGTCCCACTCCCGATACTTGGCTCTAACGTTTCCACAAAAGCAATATTATCTCAGAGCATTTGGTTGAAAAACTGTACACAAATAATATATAATTGGTGTCCAATATTTGAAAAAATAAATCGCATTGTTTATTGGAAAAGTTGTGATGTTTTTATTTCAATGAACAGTGTAGATTGTAGATTATGTATGGAACACAATATCCGATAAATCGTTGCCTCATGACTGATGGCACACGTTGATCTTTCGATGACATTATATAGCTTTTGTTAAGATTTACTAACTCGAAAGATTCGTTTTAGTAATTTGCCGTGTAAATATACAATATAATGAATCGCAGCCTCTGTCACCGTTGAGTATGTTTATCGTTTCCTCCAACTCGAGTGTATGCGCTCTGAAGATACTCGTATTTATACGGAATTCCTTCGGGACGTAATGCTAGAAAGTGGTAGACATCCTCATGTTTTTTCCGGTTGCATATATTACACAGGATAGGAAGTATTGGTCGGTCCGGAATGTAATATAAGGGGTAAAAGTTCGCCGCTTATTTTAAAAATGGTACTCATCATGTCGGTGGTATTGCCAATTAAAAAAAATATGTTCTGTCGCGAAAATAGTAATTTAGTCAGAATATATCAAATAATCTTTGACCGGTTCTCTCCTGTGGGGTGTTAAACTTTTTTTTTTTCACCAATACCAACTGCTCCGTTAACTTGGGTTAACCGATAGATTAAATTTGCAATGAGATGCTACCCTTTCCCACTCTGGTATGCAAACTCCCTTGATAAATAGCATATGCAATAGAACTGTTTATGTTAGTCTGTCTTCGTTCATTGTCATGACTCGTACGTTCGTTCATTGTCATAGTCCAAGTGAGGTATGAGAGTGTCCAAGAACAGGGGAGTCATAACTGTTTCTAAGTGGAATGGGCGAATTACTTGAAAATTTAAATGTCCCTATAAAGCTCATAAAGCAACGAAGGATCTTTTCAACCTCTTCGAATGAACAGTATCCTCATACTTGTGCTTCCTAAAGAATAATATATAGAATATGCAGTTGCACGGAATATTTTCTGCTTCACGCTGAGGGATATGCTTTTGTTGTGGATGCAATTTCCCCAAATTTAATCAACTGCTTGCTTTGCATATACTAATTTGAATATTAAATATTTCCACATATTAAGGTTCGAAGCAATTCAGACACTTGAGTACTTATATACCGCACCCCTTCAATTTGCTCACCACTTTTCTCTTCGGCTGTACCTACCCCCTCTGTAACTGAAAATCATTATCTTCGAACTTGCTTGGTTAAGAGACAAATTACAGATTTTGCAATAGTTTCAAAACGGTTTATCATCAGAACCGGGATTTTTGTTTTGCCTATATCTACTCCTTCTCTAATAGCATCTGTTATGATAGAAATGTACTTAGGACGCATCCTTGTTTTACACCCATTGTCGTTTAGAGCTCCTCGGATAAGTGAATCCCATCCTAAATGTACGCTATATTATTTCCGTGCATAGCCTTCAAAACATTAATGACTTTTGCTAAGAATCCGATTTGGTAGAATTTATAGAAAAGTGCTTCATGCAGTATAGTATCGAGAGCTCTTCGGAAATCTACGAAAAGTGCACATAGCTATTTGGGCTTCTTTTTATAAATCTCTGCTATATTTACGAGTGAAGATATTTGGCCAATAGTGGAATAGTTTCTTCTGGGTCCTGTGATGGGAGTGTTTAAGAATCCATCTACTATACAATCAAAAGGGCAGCGTACTCAAATGATGGAGCGAATTGCGCTGTATTCAGAAGGTTGTTAAAATGGTATTTGAGCCTACAACATTTCTCTTTCCATTTATGAGCTTCAAAGTTATTCGATTTATTTAATACGCCTGTGTTTCGCTTTTGTCGTCGTGAAATGCTTGACCGCAGTGAAATTGCTTGATATCAGTAATCTAAGAAATACAAAAGAAACATCCCTGGCTCTCGTGCATTCTTTATCAAACCACTTTTGGTTTTTGATTCTACTTACGGGTGACCAGATAGAAATGATAGTTTTTTGAAGTTTTTATATTTCAGCAGCTGTCAAAATATTCAGTAAGGTTTGCCATGTATGATTGCTTTACGCTTGCCGAACGTGCTGAACGTGCGAACAGCTCAGCTGTAAATACGATCGTCATCATGGCTTCAGTGTGCAGGCAATTCGTCGCACCGTGGAAAAGTTAGAGGGTGAGTACACTTTTTTGGATGTTAAACCACCAACCAGACAGAGATTGGAGCGAAATGAAGAAATCGTAGCCACCCTAGCGGCCAGTATCGAAGAAGACACAGAAATGTCGATTCGGCGCCAATCAAGTGAATTGGGAATCGCCGGAGAGTCAACCCGGCTTATTTTTGAGTTGGATTTCGGCCTACATCCGTAAAAGATTGTTCTGACACAACACAAACTTCGGGCGACCATAGACAACGAGCGCTGGAAATGTTGGCCGGAGATCCGGATTTTGACCAAAATATCGTCTTCACGGACGGGGCCCATTTTTGGCTTAGCGGCTATGTCAACAAGCAAAATTGCAATTATTGGAGCGAACACAATCCACAAGTGTACGGTCAGAGCTCGACAACATGGATATATCCAAGCTGTGGTTCCAACAAGAGGGCGCTAAATGCCATAAAAGCGACGCAACGCTCGAAGTTGAGAAGAAAAAATTTGGCGACTGATTACCCAATCACGGCGAACGTTCATCAATTGGCGATTTTACACCACTCGATTAGTTTCTCTTGGGCTTCAAGTCAATTCTTTAGTCTACGCTAACAAGCCAACCACTTTGGACGAGCTCGAGGCCAACATTCGACATGCTATTTCCGGAATAACGACGCACATATTGGACCGAATCATCAATAATTGGACCGACCGCTTGAAGCACTGCCAGCAAACCCGAGGCGTCCAATTGAATAATGTGCTATGAACGCAGCTTCAAGATAAATGCAGAATCTATTTTATATCTCACACCGTTGTAGTTTTATTTAAATTTTTTTTCCTATCGTTTTTATCTGGTCACCCTTTATTATATCCAACTTGCCTGTTTTGTGGGGCGGCTCTTTATGATCTCCGTCAGCAATTCGGTACTGGGAAGAGTATTAGATTCGCTCAATCTGGTGAGCTCCGCATTTAAATTTTGATGGTACAGATCCTGAAATCCATCCTTCTATGTGAACTTTGGTTAAAGTCCTAATTGCGGCAGATCCACTGAGTTAGAATGAGATGAAATTTTAAAAGCAACCTCAGGAGGCATGTGGTAGTTGCTACTCTAAACTTGCTGAGTGTTGAAATCCAAAATCCAGACAGAAAACAATAATCAATGACTGAGTACGCTGTTCCTCAGACAAAGGTATATTCGCCAGCCAGACCCTTTTTCGCCTTTCTTTAATTTCTCTAAGCCATCTGTCCTGGCACGCTTTCAATGACCAGCTGACCTTCATCTCGTGTGAAAAATCCCAAGAAAACTTCTTTTCTCGTAGCCAAAACCGATCTATGAACTTGCTTTTGCCATCGTCTGATAATATCCTTTCTATTGTTTGGTTGCAGAACTTACTATATTAATTTGTTTGCCCTTTTCTGCATGGCTAAGCAGTAAGTATTAAATTAGGAGACAGTGTATGGTAGGTAGAGACTCGAGCTTTTGAAATAGGGCAATTTCTAAACACAGATGTGTCACCTCTTTTGACTGGAATGTGATTGTCAAAGACTCAAACCACCATATTGAAAGAAATGTAAATTTATGTTCCCACTAGACCGGAGGTCCTCAACCCTTTTAAGGTAGGTGGCCGTAGCTCAAGTGGTAGTGGACTGGCTTCCAAATCGGAAGGTTTGGTGTCGAATCCCAGCCTCGCCCGAAAGACATTCATTTTTTCAATTAACGAAAATGTAGTAAGATAAGAAGTTGACTAGAAATCAACAACAAGCCAACTACCACTCCTCTCCCCATTAAATGTTGGATGCCACCCATGGAGCGAAATAACCACTGAGCCCAAACATCTTTCTTTCTCTCTCTCTATTCCATTTTCCAAAAAACTTAATACATGCTGAGGCATATTATAAGTGTATTCATACCCACTAGAGTGTTAAAATCTAATAAAAAGTAACACTTAAGAATTTTTAAAAAAATCATTTTTTTTTTGTTTGTATTTCCCAAATCCTTATAACTTTAGATATCACCTCCTAAAATGTTTTTGCGAAAGTCAAAAAAAAAGAAGAAAAGTTACAACGGTAGATATACATAAATTCGAGCGTCTTATATTCTCTTCGCCGGTGCTCACAGCGATCGGTCCTACTCCCTATTATTCCCTTTCTCCAAAATTCTCTTTCTTGTATAAAAATAATACTGGTGGGTTTCTAAGACGTTCTCAGTATTAATCCGATAGTTCAATAAAATCATTTGTTTTTCGATAAAATGGGTCCTTATGCATTTTAAACTCGGTGCTCTTGAAATTACGTTTTTCCAGATCCGCCAAACCGATTTTAATAATTCTTTGTTCGTTTTATTTTTTTTTTTTTTTTTTTTTTTTTTTATAATTTACGCGCGCCTAAGGGGTTGATACCCTTTTACTGTTGCCAGGGCGCGGGCGGAAAGATAGAAGGAGGAGAAAGGAAAATTGTTTTTGTAGTGGTTTGAAACTCAGGTGTGTTTGGTTTCTATGTTTGCTCTCCAGGGGTGGGAGTCCGAATAGGACGGCGAGTTTTTCTTCACTCAGAGTGATTCGAGATATAATTCCCAGTATTTTTTTCATTGCTTGAAACTCTTATAACAGCCAAATATCTACGTGTCAGTGTTATGCCTTCACACGCAGAATTTTTTTGTCTGAGTTCCAATTATACAATGAAAAACTGATTTTGCCATGGGCAGGATTCGAACCTGGACCCTCCGAGTGAGAAGTGTTTGCTACTACCACTACACCACGGCCACCTTTGTGGTAATCTACCACAATTTGGGCAAAAGATCAATAAACAATTTGGCAAGGAGAAAAACGTGAAAAAAAGATTGATTTTTCCAACATCCGCCATTTTATTTCATCGGTTATTTTTTCCACGGTGGTAAATTACCACATGAGAAACCTTAAGATGATTTTAGATTTTTTTGTTTCAGACGTTTTCGAGGACTCGATTCAGAGGCCACCTACAAATTACAAAAAAAAAATGTTTGTATTCCCAAACAATAAAAAAGTTCTAATATCTAACAAGGGAGCTGAGAAAAAGATTTTTTTTTTGGTCTTCTAAAGAAATGTAACGTCCCGTACAAGTTAAATACAATATAATAGTTAATTTTATATGAAAAATTAAAATATTGTTACATACTATCTGTACCTTCTTTCTTTGTTTGTTTATCTATTAAAAATCATAAAGTGGAAATCAATGAAATGACAACCAAACGCACAATGAAGTCGTTTATTAGAATTTTAAAAGTGAGCACGAAATCAATCAGATATAAAAAAATAATAAGACAAACACAAAAAGAAAGAATAATGAGATGGTTGAGGCTGGTGGAGTTTGAACAATTTGTTAACGTCGGGTTCCAATTCGGTTAACATCAATCGGGAATCGCCAAGTTCAGTGATAAGTAGTCTGTTCCTCTTCTTTGACAGTAAATTATAGCTACTTCAGTGAATCCACGTTCTGCCCTATACAGTAGAACGAAGGAAATGCGATTGAAAACTTCTGTACTATTGCCCACAATACAAGGAAGAGAACTGGTATTGATTTTTGAAACCCAAACTCTTGGTACCCATGTCTGAATTTTACTTTGGGTTCTTCCTTAGTTGTGAGTTCTACGAGTCCCTTTTCCAAATTTAATATTTCTTCAGGATCTGCATTTGCGAAGGGATCTCAAACCCAACTCGGTGTATTCATGTTTAAAATATCTTGCAAAAATTTTATTTTATATAATTGGCGCGCCATAAGGGATTTTGTGTACCCTTAAGATGTTTGCACATAGCCCGTTCGTCGAGAAGTTAGGGAGGGAAAAAAGAGAGATATCGATGTGCGTTGGTTTTAAATGTTTGTAAGTTAAGGTGACTAGGAAATAAAGAGCTATGCAGGGCATTCCTTAGGCGAGTTGTACGGCTTAGAAAAGAATCAAGATATGCCAGACTACGTCCGAGTGGGCTTGCGAGTATTCTGACGAGAATTCATAGCAAGACGGGTGTTACGGTTAAAAGTTAGAAGGGGTGGATTGGTGGTGAAAATAGCTATACAACAAATTGAGACATGTTGGAGGGTGTCTAATTACTGTGTGATACTGTCATCACTTATGAGTTTTATCGCACGGTTTTGGATCCTATCAAGCAAGTGCGAAGAAATTTTAGGAGCACCTGACCAGATGAGAGCATTGTACTCCAATTTCGGGCTGATAAATAATAAATATTTCTTACATCGCTTGAGGAAACCTAGATATTTCGCAGCATTTTTGTCGACATCTAATATCTGGTCATTCCAACGTAAGTTGTCATTGACACATTCACCGAGAATGGAAAGTTTTTCAGGTTCGACGATGAGAGTGCCGTTCATGGATAATGGCTGGGTGTTTGGATTTCGATTTAACGAAAGCAGACAGCATTGTGTTTTGGAAGCATTCAGTTCCAGTCTGTTGGAGGTTCCCCATTTAGTGATGTTGTCAGTATCAGAATTCAATATTCTCGAATATGAAAGGCAGAGAGTACTCTCGTCAGCAAAGGAATATATAGAATTAGAAGTAGCAGACATGAGATCATTGACGAAAATTAAAAAGAGGGCCGGAGACAGAACGGAGTCCTGGGGCATACCAGCATTTATTTTGTGGATATAAGACTTGAAACCATACTAGACAACTTGAATTAAACGTTCCTGGAGATAATTTCTAATCTATTGAAGAAGAGAGTGGTCGATCCCAAATCCACAGATTTTCGACAAAAGAGCCTGATGCCAAACTCTGTCAAATGCCTAAGAAACTACAAGTGCAACTATCTTCATTCACTACGAGTAGATTGATGTACGCATTGGTTGCACTTGTCGGTGAGACCATCCAACATATCACCAGTGGACCTGTTGCTACAAAACCGTACTGCCGGTGATTGAGAAGTTTTCGTGTTTCAAGATATTTCATGATCTGATAGTTTATCAGCGTGACCACATGACCTTCGAAGGAAACGATGTAGGTGCAATTGGTCTGTAGAAGAAGAGAAAGAAAGGTTAGTATTTTTTTGGGACCGTCTGGACAAATGCTGTTTTTCATCTTCTCAGAAAGAGTATAAAAGAGTAGGATTGATGAATAAGCTTACGCAGAGGATTTGCCAGCGTGGAAGAATACCTCTTCAGAAAAAGGGGAGATATTTCGGCCGGGACAGTGGATTTGTGAATGTTAAGATCTTGAAGTACTCTTGCGAGTGCGAATATTGAATATTCGACATATTCATATTTAGGCGGAGACAAAGCACAATCTGAAAGTGTAGAACTGGTCGTAAAGTGTGCAGCAAGCAGATTGGCTTTGTCCAAAGAGCTGACGGCCGGAATGTCATTGTAAATGAGTGTTGGATGGAAGATAAAATTTATAATGTTTTGACGAACGACCAAAAATTGGTACTACCTTTGGGAGATTGTAGTATTTTTTGCCTCAGTTTTTGGTCGTATTGAAATTTTACAGGCTTGTGAAAAACGTTGCAGTCATTCTTGGGTCGTTTGCACTTTTTTTCAGGTTTCCTCTGTCGGGTTGGTCTTGTGGGATCGATAAAACATTTCTCTAACTCCTCTTCCTCCTCTTTACAGCTTGAGTAGTCCGTACCTTTTCTTTTGGTCTGATACTCTAAATCCAACAAGGGATAAAGGATCTTATTCCAAGGAGAATAGTATCTGTGATCATATTAGCAGCGGCATCCACGTCGTTATCGAGGAAACATAATGACCAGTTAAAATTCCTGAAGAAGATATTAAGTCTGCTTCAATTGGCTTTCTCGTATTGCCATACAGTTGTTTTAAAAATCTTTTCTCTAACTGTATGATCGGCGTACGAGAAATTAGCTGAGCTGATATGATACATTGGTCCGACGAGCCTAGAAGGGCAAACACATGAACAGTGTACTTATCATGGTGAGAAGTTAAAAACAAACCAGGGTATTGAGGGTATGACTACCAATGTCTGGCAATCGCATTAGCTCATTTGCAAGCTGGGTTATGTTGTTTTCTGCGATGAAGATCTCAAAACACCGTCCTTTGGGTGTCGAAGCCACCCAGAATTGTGTATATTAAAATCGGCCGTAATAATGATTTCCGTTAAAGGATACAGGGATACAATTCTTTGAATTTAGTCAGACAGCGCATCGAACTCGTTAAAGGTCGAATTGCTGTCCAGTTTGGGGCCTCTGTAAATTTGGAGGGGGCGGACGCCCCCTTATTCAACTTAACACAAGCTTAATATAACTTAGAAACTAGGACTTAAAAACTATCAAAAATTAGGGATTAGCAAATAAACGAATGGTGAAGGAGATCAAGTTTGAGACGAGAAGTGCTTAAGCTAGAATCAGTTGAGTTGACCATTACGAAGCAGGCAGGAGATTGGTTCGTTAGAACTACAAGAGGTGCGGTGGGATGGAATATAGAAGAGACGAGGACAACGTAAATTACGAGGGTTAGTGTTGAAGGAAATAGAATTGTAAAGGGGGGCGCAATCCACAGAACCATAAAACAGTCTATGCATGAAGATATATGAACTCGTTGAAAGGGGGACAACACTTGTCTGGCATATTCGAGAAGGGGTCGGACAAGGGTAATGTAAGGTGTCCTTGTCACATATGGGTTGAAAATTCTTTAGACCATCGTTTGATAAACCCGAGCGATGAGTTGGCTATAATGATTATCTCATCAATATGTGAACGGCAGTTTATCTCTCTATCGTAAAAAATTCCAAGGCCGCGAAGGGATTGAACATGGGTAAAGGTTTGTCATGCAGAATATAAAGTCGAGAGGGGGATTTATTGGACTTCGAGGCAAAGTCATAGATTGGCATTTGGAGGCATTAAGCGC
The DNA here is from genome assembly GCA_949129095.1 of Volucella bombylans. Lineage (NCBI taxonomy): Eukaryota > Metazoa > Arthropoda > Insecta > Diptera > Syrphidae > Volucella > Volucella bombylans. The sequence goes on along the minus strand of OX422143.1, from coordinate 98,529,341 downwards.
AAAGCAATTTTGTAGACACCAAGTGGAAACCCTATCGAGGTCTTCTTGAAGGAGCAGTAAGTAAATGGCGAGACCGCGGTGAGAAAAGAATAATGGCACTAGTTCGTAGCCAGGTAGCTACAGATCAGAGTGATCTGAGAGGTTTGGTGGCCATCTATTTGTGTTTCACTAAGTACCAAAACAGCTGGTCTGAATTTACAGAGACTGCTGATAATGTGAGAAAGTGTTTGTATTCTCCTCTCCCGTAAATCGAACGTATGTATGATAAGAGTAGAGCTTCGTTATTTGGTTGAGTTGAATGTAAAATTCGCAAGACCTTAAGTAATCACATAATGGCATTTCAGCGTCTTTTACCATTCCATCTATTCTTCTTTGCATGATTAGCATGCATTTGATTTAAATGCTCTTGCATCCTAGAAGGTTCATTTGAAAAAACCTTCTGACAAATTAAACACAAATTGTTTGGTTTCTAAGAGAGTACATAAATCCATATGTTAAACATTCAATACTATACTGTCGGCATTTCTTTTTAGATGAAGATTCAGATAATTTGAAATATAAATTAAATTAGGTAGTTCCAAAAATACTGTTGTCACTTATCTATAAATCACGACTATTTATCACGGCAAAACATCCCTTTCATATCTTGGCGCATCTTCTCCAGAACCCAATCGGAGAACATACGTTGCTTCAAATGTTCCATCGGCTTCAATTCTTAAGTCAGCTTGATCTTGTATGGGTGTAAACAAAGATCCTTACACAAAATACGCCATAATGTGGTCTGAGCGATGCACAATTCTTGAGAACGCCGTGGAATTGACTGATTTGGATCGTTTGCTACGGACGCCTGAACTGAAGTGACGTTTTCGACACTTCGACCAACCCATTGTCTCACTGACACGGCAACATATGTAGACTCAAATTTTTGCACTAAACTTGTTATTGCCTGTCTACTAGGGCGAGAATTACGACCAAAAATTGGAGTTAACGCTCTTAAAGTTGCAGTCACCCACTCCGAATTTCGGTAGAAAAATTTCGGCGAGCATGCTCGTCGTTTAGGGCCACCTTTAGGCCGATGAGTTATTCACATTGCAAAGTATCTATCTTACTCGACACAGGATGATGTTTGAGTGGGTGGGTTTGTGTATAGAGAGTTATTGACATGGGATTGGTTGGATTAGAACGGAAATGTGCTATGCCTTATGAGTGTATATGGAAATTGTTGAATCAAAAGAGCGTAATATTTTTGTGGTACTCAGCGACTGATATTTACTTTGGCCCCTAGAGGCACCACCATCGATTTCCTCAAGCGATAGTACTATTAGTTTCATATACAATGGTGATTTGTAGTGATTTGGTCACGTTCGGGTTGCAAAATTCTTTTAACCATCTTTTAACGAAGCTAAGTGATGAGTTTGCTTTAGTAATTATCTCATCAATATGCGAGCGGAAATTAAGCTCCCTGTCGCATAATATGCCAAGGTCTCGGATAGACTCAACAAGGGATATAGGTAGGCCGGTGAGAAGGTAAATTCGGGGAGGAAACTTGTTGTACTTACGTGAGAAAGTAATCGATTGACATTTGGTGACATTGAGTTCTAATCAGTTCTTGATGCACCAGGTGGAAAAACTGTTAACCCTCCGCTAGTTGCAATCAGTTGTTATAACGTCAACTTCTTTACCGTTTTCTAAGGCTGAGAGAACAGAGGACACGAATTCGACGAGGTTACTGGTAGTTGATCTACCTTTCAGAAAGCCGTGTTGATTAAGGGAAATAAGAGATTTGCACTGGAAGCGTAAGGCTTCGTACAAAACTCTTTCGAGGTGTTTGGGTATATGTGAAAGTTTAGCTATGGGCGGTAATTAGTGACTTCGCTCTTTAATCCCCTTTTGTGTATCGGTGTTATGAAAGAAGACTTCCATAACTGTGGAAATTCACCTTGAGAGAGCGATAACTGGAAGAGATTTGAAAAGAGGTGCAAAAGGGTTGAGGAACACTTTTTAAGAAATATGGATGGTAGGCCATCTGGGCCGGGTAAGAATTCACCTTTAAATTGTTGTAATTTATTTTCTATTACTGTATGATCAAAACTTTGAGAAATAGTGGGGCCAGTGGGAAAGTTAAGTAGATTTTTGAAATAAGAGGGATCCGGTACAAAAGATTGCTTAAAAAAAGTAGCAAAAAAGTTGGCTGTGGTATGCGGATCGGTTGATGATATGTTTTCGTATGAGAGGAATGCAGAAAAATCGTGAGATTTTTTTTGTAGTTAACGAATTGGTAGAAAGACTTAGGATCGGTTATAAGCCTTGACTGCGCACTACCAAGGTATCGCTGGAACGTTAGAGAACGTTATAAAGCTTGGCGATTTGAAGGTATGATCCGAGATATTTGGAATAACCAGCAAAAGAATTCGGTCGAAGGAAAACTGCCCATAATTTGTTTCTCTTGATACGCAAAGAGCGAAGTCTACGATTATACCACGGAGGGCTTGTAGAAGGGGTTTTATTGCGCAAAAAGGGGACATAGAGCAAATACAATTGAATAATACCCTGTAGAAAATAGAGAGAGCACCATTAAGGGACAGATTAGCGAAATTAAAAGAACAGTTACTGAGATATGTGTTAATTTGGCGGAAATTCGCTTTATGAAAGTCGTTCGGTGAGGAGGAAAGTGGTGGAAAATAGAAAGAAGAAGTGGTGGGTGAAAGTTATCAATGGTCGATAGTGAAAGGGTACAGAGCGAGGCAAAAGAGTTTATAGGATCAGTGGTGAAAATGAGGTCTAATTGCCAACCCATATAGTTGAAGACCGCAATGCCAAGTTGGCATACGCTTCATCGAAGAAGAAGCATTCTTTACTCGAGTTCGAGGTTGCGTTAGGAAAAGATTCATCATCTGACTAAATTCAGATTTAAATCACCGATAACGATGATATCATCGAGAGAGTCAGATAAGCTAATTATTTGGTCAATTGCATCGATAGCGAGTTGGTAGCATTCGATATGACGTAAAAAAAAACCGACAACGACCTGCAGGGTTGTATCATCTTTATTGGAACGTAATCAAGCTTTAAAAGCAGTAGAAACAGCGATTAGAGAAGTGTTTACGTTATTGTGAACGGCCAGTAAGACATCTGGACAAGGAGAATAATCTTTTGGACGGGTAAGATCGTCGTCTCGAAAAACATTGAAACTTGGGTTGAATTATTCTTGATTCCTTATATCGGAGCGTGAGATTGGCGCAAGACAGTTAGGGTTTCAGATCGCAGTCCTCTTATATTTTGATAGTAGATGGCGAGAGAGCGTAGTAGTGGATGGTTGAAACACTGGCAATGGTAGCACGTTAGGGACGAACAAATTTGTCATTGGCAGCTCTGCTCCGTTGAAGATGTGAGATCCTTTTTGAGTGTACATAGTTACCGAAAGCAGCAAGGTCGTCTGAGACCAACGCAACAACAATAGGGTTGGAAAGTTATATCGTTCAATTTAACATTATATTTATGAACATATTTATTTAATTTTGCAAATAAATATTTTTAAAATATTTTGGTGGGGATAGGTACTCCTGGGATGCGGTGTCGTCCCCATTGGGAACCTCTGCACGAGACGAAATTAGGCAATTTTCCGACATTATCGCAATTTAAAATTGTCTCAAAATTGCTATCGAAATTACGTCTTATAACAAACTAGCAGAGCTGTGTTCGCGTTGCTTCGCAAAGGTCGAAGAAGACTTTTGTTGACTAAAAATTTTTTTAGTTTTTCGGGATAGACAATATTAAGAGTGTTATTATGTGTAGGCAGAAGCAAATACAGATTTTTCTTTGAGCCCATTCTTGATAAGGCAGCATAAAGCTGGCCATGGCGAAAAACATTCTCCCTGAAATCCATCCCAATAAATTTAAATAACTGACCATGATGCGAAAGCAGATTTAAAGGGGAACTGCGACCGTCTAAACTGAAAAGGGAGATCCGTTGGTATCAATGGAATTCTGGGAATAAGGACATCCTTCCCTGCTCTAATATTGTTTTTGTGTAACTCCTTGGCTTGAAAGGTGCCATTGCAAAGGGCAATGGATTTCTTATTACCAAGATTGGTGTGCCGATTTTCAAATTTAATTTGTACGGAGGAAGACCTGCTGGGTTAAGAGAATTTAGGAACTCTTGAGGGTAGCTGACACTATCATTGTCATTTACTACAGTGTCAATTGCTTTGTATTGATGTGAATCCCTTGTTAAACTCAGGAGCATGTTGTTGTTTATTTCAACCACAGATCTATCACAATAGCTCTTTCGCAGAAACAAGAAAATGTACTTTAACCCTTTCGACCCTGTTGAGATACATATGTCCCACCCACAGTAGCTATGAAATCTAAAACATACGTTATAAATGAGTACTGAGGTCCCATTTCGTAGGTTTGGTATTTGTAATAGTATTTTCTTATACGTAATACCAAATGTGCAGCTGTGAACAAAACCATTCAAGTTTATGTAGCGGCAGTTCTTGATTATTGTTATTAAGCTCCAGAAAATAAATTTAAATTTAGTATTGTTTTGTGTTGTATAATTACTAAAAGTGAAGAATAAATTGTTATTTATTGGTGTGAATTACCCGTGCAGAGACGGGTTAAGAATATCGCTGTAGCGCAATCCCCCTCCCACGAATACATAGCGCTTATCTTAGAATGTGACTAAGGGGAAAATCACACCTAGTCAATTTTTTTTTAAATATCTAGGTGAGCCTAGCGACACCTGTATCATCTTAAAACTATATCGCAAGAGTGCATGCGAATACGTGGGTTGACAGGACTGGAGATCACTAGTGTTATAAAAGTAAGATCAAACAAAAATCAAAAATCAGAAGCATGCACGCGTCAAAACCATAAAACGCTTACACCCTAGCATTACCAACTCAGGGTTGTGATACTTGGACGAGCAGAAATGCTCGGGTCGGAACTTTTCGGTTTCCGGGGGATAGCAAAATAATGCAGCAGTTTAGGCGTAAACTAAGAGCCGCGGGATGGAACCTTGAAAGTTACGAAATCGCGAAACACAGAGAATCGGGCGCGTTTCTTGGACGTTAAGACAAAAGCTTACAAGATGTTCGATTATGGATCGGAACAAGGTGAAAACGGAATTGCTATCATCCGCGCGGCTGAGCTACTTGGCAACATCTTGACCATTTCAAAATCCAATGACCGTTTGATGTCTCCCAAATTGGTGATACAGGGTGAGGTGTTAAATATTGTAAGCACATATGCTCCCCAAGTCGGATGCGAACAGAGAGAAAAAGATACATTCTGGCTAGATTTTCACAACCTCGTCAAAAATATCCCAAAGGAAGAGCTTTTGTTTGTTGGCAGAGATTTGAACGCACATGTCGGGAACACAAACGAAGATAATGAAAATCACTTACAGCAGTGGCGGAAATGAAAGCCAGATTGACTACAAATTCGTAGAAAGTTTCAAGAAGTCCCGTCTTAAAGATTGCAAAGTGATCCTGGGAGAGGCGATCGCCCGGCAACACCATCTCCTAGAGACGAGGAAGAAAGCAAATAAGCAAACAAGAGTAGGTCAGGTTATTCGTTTCCCAGAGTTCATTAACAATGCTCAAGGTCAGCCTCTTGTGGAAGACGACAAAATTCTCCACAGATGGCGACAGTATTGTGAAAGACTTCTGAATGAACGGTTTCCCCGGCTACACTTTCCAAGAGCCACTGCTAAACCAAAACTCAAAAAAAAGAAAAGTGGCTTGGCCAGACTAGATATCCTGTGCGTTCTGGAAAAAGGTGTTAGACATCGGGTCCAGATGGCTCATGAGTCTTATCTCCAAATTTATGAGCGATGATAAAGGGCGATACGCGAAACTGCGATAACTACCGTTCTGTCAAGCTAATGTCACATACAAAGAAGGTATTAGACGGCCGATTGCGTAAATAATACGGCTAACTGATGACCAGTGCGGGTTTGCCTCGAGTAAATCAACAGCAGATGCAATCCAAAGTGTAAAGATTATAATGGAAAAACATCGTGATTCCTTAAAGGACTTGTATATGGTGTTGGTTGATTTTGAAAAAGCCTTTGATAGACAACCAAGAGATCTCTTATGGGGGGTGCTAAGACAACGAGGAATTCCAGAAACCTATGTGAGCATGATCATGATAATGTATGTAGGATATCCCGTAGAAGTCACCGAAGAGTTCCCAGTCAAAGTTGGTGTATAGTAGGAGTGAAGCCATTTTTGGTGATGTTGCCACTGGTATTCGATACTAATATTGGCGTCATAGGACCTCTTAAGAGATTAAAGGATACTCGATCGGAAAAGGGTTTGCGATTGTAGATGTTCGACGTCAAACTTCCTCACAGTATTAGCTTGCCTTTGTGATGTTCAGGATATCCGCAGTAATGGTCTGAGTCTAGCTGCCTAGCTAGCTACCTAGCTAGCTACCACAAAGTTTCGCCCCACCGCAAGTCGGTTAGCTGTGTTATGCATACTGTATCTTCCAACAGTACTACCAATGATGTCCTCTTGTCCAAGAGCTCGTAGAAGTCATCTTTGGTGTCGTCATCTTTCTCCTCTGTGGGGGCGTGCACGCATATAAGGTTAATGTTGGCAAATTTAGCCTTAATACGGATTGTTACGAGGCGTTCGTTTACATGCCGGAAATTCAAGACTTTTTGGCTAAGTGTGCCTCTAACAACAAATCTACATCCAAATAGGTACTACTTTTGTTGTTGATTACAATAGCCGTATTAGATGTGGCAGTTTTTTATCCGGCCCATCACATCGCATTTCTTGGATGGCAGTAATATCAGTTTTGCAGCAGTCTAGGGCCTCCGCTAGTTGTCCTAACATGCATATCCGAACAGTCAACAGTAGATCCGACCGTATTCGAAGTTTATTGTTGCTTCGTAACTAATTTTTTTTTCAATTTAGATACCGATGCCAGTAACCCTTTCGAGAATCTAAGCGCTGCCGTTGGTTCATTAGGGGCTCATTCGCCACCATCTCTTTTACAAGACCCTGACTTAGTCTCGGAAATGCTTACCGGCCTGAGCTCCAAATATGTTAGAGTAGCTCGGATAAGGTCTCATTTGTTCCATTCCGGGATTCTACTTCACCGGTGATTCCATCTAGGGAATTCATCTGCTGCGGGAAAACCTTTCAGCGTCGGAAATTCCATCAACGCGGAACCTATTCTCACCTCACAAGAGTTTCACGTAGAAAATTCTATTTAAAGCATTCAAACGGCCTAAAATACATATTCCGAATATTCCATGCTGTAGAATACCGTCAGTATGATAACTCAGGTGAAAAGCAATATGAATGTTTCTACATGGGTTGTCATATCTGATATCAAACAAGATCAAAGTAAAAATATATTGCATTGCTTTCAATTGATAAAGCAAACGCTTAATTTACAGACCACCCTGTATGCAACGTTGTCTTATTTTTCGGGTGCTACTTTTTTTGAAACGCAACTATAAATTACATTTTTTTATTGAAAGACATGCCAATATTTAAGGGCCCACCACTCAATGGGTCAAATGATAAAGAAGGTGACCTCCCCAGGGGCAAGCAAACATAGCTTCTAGCCAAACAAATAAAAAAAACAACATCAACAAAACTGGGTGTGCCTGCAGCCTGAATGTGTATCTTTCTGTCTGATGATGGAATTAAACTCTCTGCCTTTGGCGTCCTTTCCTCTGACTTTTCCGCAATTAACTGTAGGTATCTGTAGCCACAAATAGGGGACTATTCATTTCGTTGCTCCAATTTCGATGTCTCAATGTGTAACACGAACCTTCGTGTGCAATCGAATCGAAAAAACACGACTCTACATCATCATTCAACAAAAGAAATACAAAAATACAAAAAACGGAAAACGAAAACCCGCTATCCACTCTCTTTTATTACTACGTACACAGCTACGCCACCATTGTAATAGGAAACGACAAACCAATTATTTATCACTTAATCATCAAAGTGAACTTCATTTATCAACTTCCCAGCCACCAACAACTGGCCACCCCTCGTTTGGACATGAAGTTGTCTCAGCCTTCAACCTTCAGTTTTATTTTAGCCTTTTCAACCATCAGTTCTGTTCCGAGTTCACAGTTACGCGTACCTGATCCGACGAGAGGGTTGCTGGAAAAAAAATTGTGTATAGAAAACCAAGTACTCGTACGTTCTATCTCTTGGAAGGCGCAATTTCTCTAGAGAAAATACTTCACAATTGCTTCGCATTTATAATTTAAAGACTTCAACCCTCAATACTGCTTACCAGCGCTAGGGCTGTCTTTCTGGCTATTTATTCGAAAGTTCAACTACCAACTCCTTCTACTTTTCCTTCACAGCGAATAATGGAGAAAGAAAATGAAAAGAAGAAGGAATAGAAATAGGAAAAAAAGGATTCTTATCAGACTGAAGCTAGTTTCAGCGTGTCCTTGTACGAGTATTATGTGTGTGCTAACTAGAACACGCACAAAGGCCATATTTTGAACAATAAGCCAGTCAAGCCCATCAAACCCGTCAGGCCAATACTCAACCTCCAAACCTATTTGGCTTTATGCGCTGCACAACAGAGCCCATTCAGGGAAATATAAACACGACCAAGAACTGAAAGGAAGCTTTTCTTCTGCTCTAACCTCAGAGAAGGACAACTACAATAACCATTCAACTTCCTCCTGGAATTCAACCCCTTATCTTGTACTTGTATTCAACCCCTTAGAGGCAAACGAAAGGCAACAAAATGAAGAGAAGAAGAGAAATAAAAGCTCCACATCTGAGCACTGGAAATCTGAGAACACTTTTGAATTCCGCTTTGAGTTCGACACCGGAGGAGGCCATTCATGCGAATACAAAAACAAGGTGGGTCTTCCTGCCTAAGTATCTGGCTGTCTAAGTGCCTGACTGCCTGCCAGATAACTTGGGCGGATGAAATGAACAGAGTGTGTTTATGCCAATGGCAATTACCATCATCATCGTCATCATGATCATCATCATTATTTGTATCATCGTCATCGTCAATGTCCTGGTTTGGGCTGACTGGCATGGCCGTCACTGTTTTCTTCGAATATTTTGTCTGTGGAGACTTTTGCCTTTTCGATTGACTTGGTGAACACGGTTTTAAACAAAGACCATTTGCCTTTTCCTTGCTTCTTGTTTCTACGAGTATTGCTGGTGCTCTGGTTTTTCTGACCCTCTTCTCTAACTATCCTCTAGTTCTCTGTTTTGGCTATTTGCTGCCTTCGTTCAACGTTTCGAATGCCGTTAATCACGTGCTTTGTTGAAACTGACACGAAGGGTAGGTCAGTTATGGCCTTAGACATTTAGAAACAATCAGAAGGGGTGTAATCGTATATTCGTCCGTCGTAGTGCATTTGGAAGGGTATGGTTGCGTTTTTAAGTTGCGTTCTGAAATTTACAAATGGCATTGGACGTAACGTGCAACTCAACACCCGGTCATGCTATTACATTTAAAAGATAAGAGAAACCTTTAAGTGTTACTTTATGGTGCTCCGATTCTAAGCACATTTCAATTTAGAACTACTGCCAGGTTGTACCAGATAGGGAACAGGGACAATATGACAAAATTGAACACATAGTACAAACACTACAAACATACTATTTTTAAAGAAACCTTGCTACTATTGCTATAGTATGGCAACATGATGATATCTTGCATTGAAGACTTTTTAGGTTACCCGTAGCACTGCTCCACTGATTAGCTCCAAAACCGAAAATATAATTTATAAACGATCTTTTAAATTTTAGAACTGGAATACCATCCTCTAATCGAAGAAAAACAAAACATAAACCGGCCGAGATCTACAGCTTGGTCGATGATTGGTGCAATACGGAATGCATCACTTGAAGCTGGTTTATAATATATCATATATGAGTAAAACGGTGTACGAATCGCCGTCGTTGTTGAGGCACAAACAAACATGTTGTTTGGAAACAGAAACAGCATCCCCTTTCCGAGAAGAAAAAGCGTCACAAAAATTTGTAACAACTACCTAATACTGCAAAGGTACTTTGTTTACTAGGGGGGCGTACAGTTCGGGTGAACGTGGGTCTCAACTATCAACCCCCTTGAGTTACCCTAGTCTCTAGCTGGCTGCCTCCAGTTGTTCACTCCAAGTCAGTTAAGGTCCCCTTCTACTTGTGCGCGCTACTTAAGGTGTGCTGTCTGTGTTGTCGCTCCGGGTTAGATTCGAAGACTCTGCCGGCCTGGACGTTGATGTCCATTCGCTCCACATGTCCTAGCCATCTTAGGCGAATGATGCGTAGTTTTCTGACTACGAGCACGGGACCTAATATTTTTCGAAAAAAATTTCTCCCGAAACGTATGAGGATATCTGCATCCACTTTCGATAGGGTCCATGCTTCAGTGCCATAAAGTAGGACTGGGATGATCAAGGTCTTGTACAGACTCTCTTCAATTTTTCGGGATAGGGCCTTACTACTCAATCATCTTCTTATCCCAAAGAAACAGCGATTGGCAAGTGTGATATTTCGTTTTATTTCTGCATAGGTGTTGTTGGTAGAATTTATAGCAGAGCCAAGTCCCTTAATACATCGAAATTATAGCTGTTGACTACGACGTTTTGTCCAATTCACCAATGTTGTGAGTCCTTCCTATTTAATCGGTTTTGTCCTCATTTACCGCTAAAACCATTTTGACAGCTTCCCTATCAATATCGGAGTACGTTCTCTCGGAATGAATCCGAGGTTTTTGATTATGCGTACAGTATTTCGGCATCTATAATAGAGCCTGAGATGCTGGGGATCGATTTGGACTTCTTGAGTTTTTTCCAGGATCTGCCGAAGTGTGAGGATTTAGTCGATTGTGGCCTTTTCTGGTCTGAAACAGCACTGATATGGGCCAATCAGGTTGTTGGTTGAGCAAATGTATACCTCTATAGTTGGCGCAGTTTAAGTTGTCTCCGTTTTTGTGGATCGGGAAAATGATGCTGAGATTTCATTCACCAGGCATACACTATTTTGACCAGAACTGAAAAATAAGTTTGTTCTTGGCCTCTACAAAGTCATTTCCATCAGTTTTGAATACTTCGGCAGGTAAGTTGTTAAGTGCAGCTGCTTTGTTGGACTTCAGTTAAGTTATGATGACTATCCTTACTTTGTTTTGGTTTGGTAGACGGACGTTCCGGGTATCATCGTCTAAGTTGAATGGTCAGTTCTGACTAAGGACGGGATGTTGGGCTTCTTCGCCGTTACACAGTCTACAAAAAAAGTTTTTCCATATTCTCAGCATCGACTGTGACTCTACTATAAGGTTTCCTTCCTCATCTCTATAGGCCTCCTCTACGGTCCTTCTTGCCTTGACGCGTCGTTTTTACCTATTGATAAAACTTCCGTACGTTATTCCTGGATAACAACCTCTCAGTATCTTCCTAGAGCGCGTTTCTCGTGCTCTTTTTTTTTCCTAAATAAGTCGATGTTCTTCACGTCTCTTCTGCTCGTAAAGCTCAGGTTCGGGCGTCCAAAACACTGGAGCCATGTCTTACGTCGATGTTAACATAGCATTTCGCTACTATCTTAATTGTTGCACTGCTGGCCCAATCCAAGTTATGCGACAATCAGCAGTTTATCGATCCTTAGAACTTAGGCACGTAATGCATCGTCGTACAAGGTACGGCTACCTACAACACAATTCCGATAGAATAGAATCATCGTTGTGCCGGGATAACGTTCATCTTCGTTGATTTTGAGCATTTTTTTCATTTAGTCGTAGTCCCGAAAAATCCTCACATGATGGCTGCAGAAATAACAGGTATTTTGAAAAGTCCCGAGACTGACACATAGATGGCGACTGTAATAACATATTCATATAATTTTTTTTTAGTTCCAAACGATACAATTGTGCTAAAATTTGATGACTTTACGACTATTATTCATCGGGATATTGAAGTTTTAGTGACGCACCTTTTGTAATTTTCAAAACCATGGAAGAAGACTCAAGAATGACTTGAAAAGTGTTATAAGTAATCTGCTCCGTCGAAAGCAAACATGTCGCTGGTTTGCTGAATTAATTCATTCGTTGTACAGACGCAAATGATGGTGAACGCTCTGGGTGCCCAAATGAGGCTGTTACGCTGGAAAACATTAAAAAAAAATCCACAAAATTGTTTTGAATAACCGTGAAAGGAAAGTGCGTGAGATAGCCGACATCGTAAGGATCGTGTACATCATATTTTTCTCGGATATTTGTGTGTACGACAGCTCTGTTCGAAGTGGGTACCGCGTTTGCTCAGAGCTGGTCAAAGACATCAACGTGTTGATGATTCAGGGCAATGTTTGGAGCTGTTTAAGCGACATGATATGAACGGTATGTGACAATGGATGAAACACGGATCCTATAACCTATCCGGGAACCTAAAAATAATGCTCGCCGGAAAGAGATATGGCTCCAATGAAGATGTGATCGCCGAAACTGAAAGGTTAGACGAATCGTTCTATAAGAAAGGCATATAATTATTAGAGCAGCGCTGGAATGATTGTATCAATCCAGAAGGAGTCTATGGTGATCAATATAGTTGATTTTTTGCAAAAAAATGTGCTTTTGTATGTTAGTCACGAACGACGTGTTATAATATGTAGGAATTATATGCGATTGTCATTGCACATACGTCAACTAATCTAACTTGTTGTAGTCAATGGGCTCATGCAGTCTTTTGGTTATGCGAGATACCTAGGGCCGAGCCACATTTTTCAAGCACATTGGCATTGCCATTGCATTCGTTTTTTTTTCTGGAACGGAGAACTCGGACAAGTAATTAATCTATTGTACTCCTTGTATATTTGTTTTACTGAAATTTCTTAGTCTTTCGTAGGTGATTAATCGCTACAATACCAGTGGTGGATAACTGAATCCTAATGTGAGGGTAAACCGGACACTTGTAAAGGAAGTGCATAACGGTGAAATGGCGCATGAAGAAATTATGTTAATTATGCATAGCACACTTAGTTGATTATGAAGAGCGTAGTGACTCGTTATGATGCCACTAAGTACGTATAGTCTGCCATCTTTCCCACAAAGACACAAGAAGAAAGTTATGCTTACGAGAAACCTATACTAACTGAAGCCCTTACCGTGGACGCATGTAGTTTTTATTCATTTTGGGGTCTTGTACAATTCTTCTTTGAGCCTTCCCTATCAAATTGATTTTCTCGATCTCATTTCTTGGGATTCCATTGCATCCTAGGAGCTAAACAAGACTCAGTAAAGTTTGTCTTCCGACTGCGTTCAGAAAAGTCTTGCATCTGGAACTAACTTGGAAGTGGCGAGCGCTTTCAGAAAGGCTCTTTACGCAGCTTGCTTGTTGTTATAAATTAAAATACTTCGCCCCCTTCCAGTTGTTCACAGTAAAGTTCATTGTTATCAGGACTACTTCTATCTCCGTTAGGAAGTCCGGCGCAGGTTTAGCTAATGGAAGTAAAATCTTAATTTATTCGTTGTTGTTCTTAATGTTTTTCCTGACTTAGATTCTGACTGAAATAATTCCAGAATACAGGAAATTCGATCTTATACTTTCGCAGCAACAGTAGTTCTGGTGCCATTGCATCAGACGGCATGTCGAAAAGGTCAGAGTCAAAAGACAGTCTGCGAACAGTGTTATAAAAACTTCATTGAGTGTTGTAGTATATTTCTATTTAAATGGAAAATTACTTTGAGAGTGTATCCCATGATATGAATTATTAAGGAGATGGGGATTCATTACTTCATCTAGAGTAGAGTCAGGCATGCTAGGGCAAGCCCCCATGCAACAAAGTCCGACATTTTCGAAAGCTGGTAAAAGCAGCAGTGACGTTTTCATGTGCATAGGATATAACAAGACGTATCATAGTAGCGCAGATCGAAAGAATCTTTCTTGGTGACAAAAAACCGATCAGTATCCCGCGGAAAGCTCTTTTACACTGCCAGAAAGCCGACAGTGCCGTGAAGAAATTTGCGGTCCATGCAATATTACTGCATTTAGGAACTCAAAGAAAAACAATGTTAAACCGAACACTGACTCCTGTTATTTCTTCCTTCTACTAGTCTACAAACTCAAAAAAGGTAAAAAATTAAAAAAGATATCGTCGTTCTGTTAAGAGCTTTAATTACGACCTGAATGTCGTTGAAGTTCGCACTGTGTATTACATACTGCTCCAATTTTTAGTCTAAATTAATCTGGCAGTTGAAAGAATTGGGCGACGTTGAATCCAGATAAGAATATGCTCCTCCGACAGAGCATTAAATTATAAGGTTTAAGGCAGTAGGTTGAGGACGTTACTACGGCTGTATGGCTTTCCCGACCAGTGGCCATGTTCTTGTAAAATGAATGGTATTGCCAACTAACAAAACAGACTAACACACTAGGTATTGATGTAGGTCTAAGAGGAAAAAGTTCGGGATCACAGCACTTATTTCCGCTAGTCACGGACCTTTATTTAGTTTTATGACCATCTTTTGTCACAGTTACAGACTTTTGTCAAAAATGCTACTGCAGGAGCAGGTTTTCAAATCTGTTGTTCATTCCCAGACATCCAATTGAGTTTTGAATTAACGATAACACCCACGTAACTGACAATGTAGAATAGTGATAGCTGTTAGTTGTTTGGCAGTTCGCTTAAAGGAAATTAAAAAATGATCATTGCAGTTCTGCTTAGACAAATGTACAGTTCATAATTAGTGGTTCGAGCTCAAGGGGGAAGCCTCTGATACAAAAATAAGGAGATGATCCAAACTAATAACTATTGTACTTTTACGAGTATGAAGAGCTCGAGTCGTCCCACGCCTTTTCTTTTGGTTTGATACTATAGTATTAAATAGAATAGAATAGTGTCAGTGATAATATCAGTAGCGGCATCCACGTCGTTATCGAGGAAACATAATGACCAGTTAACATTCCTAAAGATTTTAAGTCCGCTCCAATTGGCTTTCTCGTATTGCCATACTGTTGCTTTAGAAATCTTTTTTCTAACTGTATGGTCGATGTAAGAGAAATTAGCTGATATGGCACAATGGTCTGACCAGCCTAGAGGGAAAAGCACATCAATGTATTTATCATGTTGAGAAGTTAAAAAAGGTCCAGGGTGCTTGCGGTATGACTATCAACGTCTTGTACAGTCGTTCATAGACCTCCAAGGAGATTGCACGTGTTTTTTGTTTCGGCTTTAAAAGTGCGGAAAAATACTAAGTATAGTTTTAGGCAGTGGTTTCTCTAAGT
Organism: Volucella bombylans; assembly: GCA_949129095.1. NCBI lineage: Eukaryota > Metazoa > Arthropoda > Insecta > Diptera > Syrphidae > Volucella > Volucella bombylans. The sequence continues at coordinate 98,514,106 of OX422143.1, read as the reverse complement.
GTTCGGTAGCCGAGGTGATAAAGACCCGGACAATTTTTTTGTCTTTATTATTTAATTAATATAAAAAGACAATTTTTAATAAAAAAGTGTTGGCAAGAGCGGTCCGCTATGCCAATAGCGGGATCGGCTGAGAGATCAGGTGAGGCTTCGAGTGGTTTGAACCAAACGCCGAAGGCAAAGAGAAAGAGGAAGCTAAAGCCAACCTCTAACTTGGCACACCGTCCCACCCTACCAACGTCCACTGCAAAGCTTGGTGGAGTGAGGGTAGGAAACCACTTCTCTTCATGGGCAGCAAGCGATTCGGACGATGAAGAGGAGGAAATCGAATCTATAATGCAGCTACTGTAATACAGTGGAGGGCTACGCGAAAGTGAAAGAGCTCCTAAAGGAAACGATAACGGAGCACTACTCATTCACACCGAAGTGTGAAAAGCGGCAATCGATGCTGCTGAAGGGGTTGGAACCGTCTTCTGATCCTGAGGAGATCCTGGCACTGCTCAAAGAGAAGGAGTGCGAAGGACTCAAGTTTGTGGGGGTAAAGTCATTTACCACAGCTAGAGCCAGGCGGGAGAAACGGAGTCTGCCGTTCTTCCTGGTGCAGCTCAGTCCCAAAAGCCGTCTGGATAGTCTAAGGAGTATCAATGTCCTAGACTACCAGGTGGTTCACAGGGAAAGATTAAAAAGGAGCGATGGCGTTATACAATGCGTTCGCTGCCAGAGGTTCGGGCACGCCGCGTCGAACTGCCAAATGCAGCCTCGATGCGTGAAGTGCGCTAAGAACCACAGTTCCGAGGACTGTGCTCTGGGTGTTGACGGAGCATCCGATAGGTCGCAGCTCTCGTGCGTGTTATGTGGAAACGTGGGGCACACCGCAAACTATCGGGGTTGTCCTAAGTTCGCTGACATTAAGAAAGCAAAACTGGCTCGGCAGCAGAAGGTGGAGGTCAAACGTTCACTTATTAGGTTCCAAACACCAGCCGTCACATCCCAAATTTCCTACGCCCAAATGGTGTCAGATAGGGGGGCTACGGTACAGCAAGCGACTGTTGCTTCTCCGGCGCCAATGCCGAGAACAACGGAAGCTGCACCTAACATGCTGGCCATCTTGCTCGCAATCCAAGGGCAGATGGCTCAGCTGCAAAAGCAGGTGCAAGAACAGGCCAAGCGGGTGGACCAGATCTACGCGCTGCTGCCGCGCCTAACGCAACACATGTCGTAATGGGTACGCACATAGTGGAGCAAACTTTGAAGGTCCTTGCGGTGAATGTTAATTCACTGATTAGGATTGAACGAAGAGCCGCGATGTTTAAATTGCTAGAAGACCAAATTCCTGATGTGCTTTTCGCTAGGGAAACTAAGCTAACCGATAAACACAAACTGGAGTACAATAATTATATTGTTAGAAGAAGAAATCGGCCCAGATCCAAAAGTGGAGGCGGTGTCGCGATCTTCATTAAAGAAGGTATAAAATTTCACAGAGTGTACAAGGGAGTGTTGCGCAGGTTCCGGGTGTTGGAGGCAGTCGTCATTTACATACCGCTCCGCAGTGGAAAGCGGCTGTAAGTTGAAAATCAACTTTCAGAAGTCGGAAACCATTCTCTTTAGGACGCCGTTGTCTGGAGCCTCTAGGGATACCAGAAAAAATTGGCGAAACTTCTCTTCTCGTTGGACAACACGGACAACCTCTTGCCTGTCGAAATGTAGTCAGATACCTTGGAATCTGGCTAGATCAGTTTCTGTATTTTGACAAAAATGTAGATGCTGCTCTGGCCAGAGCTAAAGGCGCTTTTACCCTTACAAAGAGACTGTTTTATAGCAGCCAACTCGATGCGAGGGTAAAAGTAATATGCTACATGGCCCTTATCAGGCCCATGCTGGTATTTGGTTGTCCCGTGTGGTTCAATGTACGAGCAAGCTTAATGGAAAAGATTCGGGTGTTTGAGAGGACTTGCCTTAGGGCTTGGCTTCGCTTGTACAGAACACCAGAGTCGGAGTACAAGAAATTGTATCCTAATGAGGTCCTTTACAACAGGGCGAACCTAATACGAGTGGATAACTTCGTAATTAAGCTGACTCGAAGGCACATTCCAAGAGCAATGACCTCGACGAATAACCTGATATCTGGGGCTTTCTATCCCAATTACCTTTACCACGAGAGTGTGCGCTCTGACGGCTTCGTTCCACCGGAAGCATTCCTCTACCTAGATCAGAAAGGGTTGATCCAGAATATATCAGTATATGCAAAGGTATATACTAATATATGTATTAAATTGTGTATAATGTCTATAGTGTGTTAAATTAGATATTAAGTTTTTATAAAATATAAAAAATTATGTCCATATGCTAAGTTTTTTGTTAGCACTTCTTTTTTCTTAGCCTTAAGTATACAATATAAATAATTATAATTAAAATGTAATGAAGTCGAAAGACATAGATATAAGTATTCAGAGTAGCTTAGAGCGCCTGTGTGGGGCCAGTAAGTTAGTATAAGATTGTTAAGTAATTGTAAGCTAGCATTTAAGCATTTTTTGTTAGTATGCAGGAGTTAGTGATTAAGAAAATAAAATGCATTTAAAACTGAAACTGAACTCAACGTCTTGTACGAATATTCCCGTGGGCTCATTTACAATCTGGGTCAAGTTTACATCCATCATTTACATCCACACCGAAGATCTCAATACACCGTTCTTAGGGAATTTTCTGTCCAGAATGTCGAAGCCACCCAGAGCTGTGTATATTGAAATCGCCACAATAACGCGCATCAAACACGTTAAAGGTCGAACTGACGTCCAGTTTGAGGCTTCTGTAAATAAAGCAGTAGTGTCAAATTTGCTTACGGAGATGGAATTTTAACCAAATGAAGTTGAATTCCGAATGGTGAGAAAAGAATAATTGTAGCCAGGAAGCTTCAGATCAGAGTGATCTGAGTGGTGCGATGGGAATCTATCTGTGTTTCACTAAGTGGCAAAACAACTGTCCTATATTTGCAGACGTGGATGTACGCAGAGTAGTGATTATTTTGTAGCCCGAGTATATTAGCTACGTCAACCCCAAATTGCTGAGTGATACCCATAAACAAACACCGAGGATGATAAGCAAGGCTTATGTTGGTGAACCAAATCAAACTGTTGTAGGTGTTATGCCCTTACAACAATATAAAACAATTCACCGGGTGCATTGCACTAACAAAATTCACAGCCACAACTCGCTATCCATCGGTTGTTACATACACTCAATCACTGCCCGTGCCGTATGATAAATACAGTAACGGTAGTGACTGAATGTAAGCAAAAGTGTTTCGACTAGAAGCGGGATACCCATACTGTGTGATTTTTTTTTTCTCCACTGCACTGCACTGTTTTTTTTTATATCCCACACACTCGCGGAGGTCGACTCGATACCCAAACTATATAAAAACTGCTAGATTATTGTCTAATTTTAGTGTCCCTGTCCAACTAGTCTGATTGTGGAGGATGACAATAAAGACTGTGCGATCGCTGAAACTTTTGATATCAAAAAAGGATTCAGACTAGATTCAGACGTTAATTAAGTGTCAACCTCTCTCTCTAAGAACTAAAACGGCTTTATGTTAGATCTTATTATCCACGGCCTTCTCCATGGGGTTGAAGTATAGATGATGTGGGTGATGCTATCTTTAGTTCTTTATTTATATTAAATATCCTTCGAGTGTTTTTCGGTCTCATCTGCATAGACAGTGAATGGAAAAGAAGTAAGGACTGTACAGCGATATCGACTTTGTCCGTGAAGTTCGAATTCTACGACTACTATGGCTGAAACATATGGAGGACCATTACCAACCTTTTTACGACTTGAACCAATTTGGTCTGCGATACGCACGCAGTTTGTAGCCTCCTTAACCAAAGTTTGAAAAGTTTGTATTACAGGGCATGACGCTCAAATCTTTCCCTCGGCGATTAATGGACTTTAACTCGTAAAAGAATCCATCATAACGTACCTCTTCAATTTAAGCTAGACATCATACTTATCACTGCTAATCATTGATTTGACATCTATTATGATTTTTGGCCTCCGCATAGTGAAATATATGGTGATAGCCTGTTATAGTCGTCATCTTTCTTATGGCCTTATTCACCTGCCTGATCATGCAACGAAACAAAGAGTTGGATCGCATTAACCTGCTCAACTAGGGAAAAGCTTCTTTCACAATTCAAGAAAGAATACCAATTATGGTATCACAACCTTCGTCTTCAGAAGTATTTTTAGTTTAAACAACCTTCAGATGAGAAGTTTGAAATCAAAGACTGGAAATTTATTTTAAACACAGGTTGAGCTTCGAATTCCATCTCTCTATAGCACTCCATAAGGATGGTGTTATTTTTTCATTATTTAACTGTCCAATTTAACCTTTTCTTTGGCAACAGTTTCCGTGAGGAAATTAAACAACCTTATCCAGTCTGATTCCATAGTGTCAGTTAAATGTCCTCTCCTCAGTCACAATAAAGACCAATCCACCAATGAAAACAACTGTCATGGGATTTTATATTCAACACGAGGCCTAATGGGTTGCCTGCCTAAAGCTCTAACAGTCATACTCGTATATCCTTTTAATTGTCTTCGCTTCTACCGCTATAGCCGAATATTTCCCTTCACCAAGATAAAAAGAAACAAGAAACTAAAACACAATGAGTGGGACATTAAAAATGTCAATAACCTGAAAATAAAAGTCACGGGACATGATTTTCTATAACTTGATGCTGCCGCCCCATAACCGCCCTAATGTACGGCAGTTAAGGAAAAGAAATGCTAAAGAAACGGTTGTTCAATCGTACCCACTGCTCTATTGGGATTAAGTGAAGTATCTCAACCCATTGACAAGTCCATTTTTCGGGTTAAGCAAACAACAACTCATTCCCAATGAAAGAAAATTAAAAAGAAGATCGCAACCATCTGTTTGCCACTTCTGCTGAATTATGGTGACAGCACAAAGGCGTGCATATAATTTCCATTTAATTTCCGTTTCATTTCGAGGCGAAACCAAACCTAAACATCCAACAAACTCTGGTTTTGTTGCCCCGTGCCGTAGGACTCCAATTGCAGCTGTTCCAATTATAATTATTAATTAGCTTAGCTGGGTTCTCGTACTCGTCATATCGTTTCTCTGGCCCAGGGTTTTGGGGCGACTCTGTTTGCCTTTGAAGAGACGGATAAATGTTTCGGATAAAAGGAAATTTATCCGATAGTACGTATGCGAATACCATTCAAATGTGAATGTTGTGCGGTTGATGTGTTTCGGGTGGTGCTGCAGTTGAGGTCAACTGGCGTTGGCCTTGCTATTTAGGATGGTTGATTATGGGGCAGGAAACAGTTCCCACAAACCCTCCTCATATGTGGTTTTCCCAGAGGAAGGCAATAGGTGTTTTGTTTTGTTTTTTCCCTCTTTCTCTTATTCGGCAAGGACACGACATGTCCGCAGTCCGGCAAAATTAATAACAAAGAACAACCAAAATCCATATGGTCAGATGAAAAACCAATTATGGTGATCATTTTCAAATTTCAAAAAACATACATTTCTCATCTGCAGTGAGGAAGGTAGTAATTGTAAGCTGAAAATAACAGAGTCAGGATGTGTCATATATGCACATATATACGAGTATGTATGTTCTTATACTTCTTGAATGAAGAGATCTTGAAATAAATGATCTTTTATTTGGTGAAATAATGATCTTTTCAAAAATCCATGCAAGGCCCAGGAGGTCCTAATTCTAGATTTTTGGCTAGTTTAATAGCATCTTGATTATCAACATACAAAGCTAATTCCAAGGAGTAATCAGGCAGTAAATCTTGATATATTCTATATTATTTATTCTTCCTTACTGGTATATTAAGCTGTACAGTGCTGCCCTCTTGACTTCCATGATATTGGATTTCCACACTAGAACACACATATGCACTAGTTGACCGTCTTGTCTCAACATCGCTAGCAAGACAAGACAGTCAGCAGCAAGACAAGAAAAAAAAATTGAATTTCTTAAAACGCATACCATAATCCTTTGTCCCTTTTAGGCATCCAAAAATTCACTTTACTGCTTTGATGTGTTTGTCCAAATTGAATAAGGTTTATCTGGTCTTGTTACCAGCATCAGATACATGAGTCTTCCTACTGTTTTACGAAAGGGAAAGACTGTTAATACTGACTCCACATGGCGTAGAAACTGGACACGATTCCGATATTCCACCCTTCTTCAGCATTCGTTCTAGATAGAAATGTATGTAGGTTAAAGAATATCCATCCATCTACATTGTATGTTATCTGAAAGTTTGCTCGCCATCTTGAAGTTTCTTTGCACTTCGGCAATCTTCATCATTCGTCCTTCATTTCACTTACGGCAATTCAGCCATCATCAATATGCAAAGTAAGAAGAATTCTTTCGTTACCTCGATAAAATTCGAATATGCCTTACAGCTCTTGAAGATGGAAAGAAAACTTTTGATTCTAGCATCTAGACCCTTGCTTCAGTCCGTATAAACTTTTGAGCAATTTGCGTACTGTAAATTTATTCAATTAGGTCAGCATTAAGGAAAATACTTTTGACATCAAACTGGCTTAAAATGAGGTTTTCTTTAGCAGCTATTGCTAGGATCGCACGAATTGAAGAAAATTTGACTACCGGCCTAAATGTCTCTTTAAAATCCAATCCTGGCTGTTGACTAACACCTCAAGCCAGAGGACGAGGCCTGTATCGAAGAATTTCATTCTGTGGAGAAAGTTTAGTTTTATAAATTTTATTTGGGGGTGCTTGTACAAGTTTCCATGTGTTGTTCTTAAAATGTGACTTTATTTCTTCGTCCATAACCTTTTTATACTTATCTGTCCATTTCGAGTTTAAAACATCAACGTACAAGTAGCTCAATTGTTCATCACTTTGAGTCATAAAAGCGTATTCATGCACACGCAATTAAACTATCTTCAAAATTTCTTGCTTGGCATCGAAGTTGTCGATCTCCCAATCCAGTCTCCAAATGTTCTGACATATGGGTATTAATACTCCCGTTGTTAAGTTGATCACCTGTTAAGTTACTATTATAGCTACCGTTTGGCCAGCACTTGTATCATGTTCCTTATAATGATTGTAAATTCGGGAGGAACTAAATTAATTTGAATATCGACCTGGTCCTTAAATAAAGCTTCTCTTGACACTTCGATTTTATTAAGCTGTTTATGCCAAATACGAAAGTCTTTCGAATTATCAGGATACCCAAGAAAAATTTCAGGCCATGACTTTTTGTCCCGATTTCTTCGCTTTTCCTCCGGCGTATGGACGAACACCTCACAGCAAAATGTTCTTAAACCGCTCATATTTGCTGTTTCTCCATGCCACAACTCAAAGGGACTCTTTTTATTTATGGGGCTAGGACCGAAAAGATTTATTAAATAGACAGCTGTGTTTACTGCGTCAGCTCAAAGTCGATTAGGAAGAATCTTCGCAAGGAAAATTCTAGCTATCTCAGTAATGAATCGTATATCCCTCTCTATCCTTCCATTTTGTTCTGGAGTATAGGAAACGGTAGTCTCATGTTGGATTCCTTGTTGGACGAGTATTGCTTCCACCGGCTTGTTTTTATATTCAAAGCCGTTATCTGACCTAAGGGATCGACGACTCTCTTCTTCAATGGATTAGAAATTACCTTTCGGAACGTTCAATTCAAGTTGTTTTGGAGAGTTTCAAGTCTGATATTCACAACATAAATGCTGGTGTTCCCCAGGGCTCTGTTCTGTCTCCGACACTCTTTTTAATTTTCATTGACTGCTACTTCTAATCCAATATATTCCTTTGCTGATGACAGTACTCTCTGCTTTTCATATTCGTTCCCGGACTCACGGCCCTGCTCTTCGGCTGTAGAACGAGAACGCAGCGTATGATAAGCTCATTAAAATCCGATATCAACAGCATTACCAATTGGGGAACTATCAACAGAGTGGAATTTAATGCTTCCAAAACACAATGATGTCTGCTATCGTTAAAGCGAAATTTAAACACCCAGCCATTATCCATGAAAGGCACTTGCATTGTCGAAACCGAAAAACTTTCTATTCTCGGTATATGTGTCAATGACGACTTACGTTGGAATGACCAAATATTTGATGTCGCCAAAAATGCTGCGAAATGTCTAGGTTTCCTGGAGCGATGTAAGAAATATTTTACCCCCTCTGATCTGGCCTCAATATAATAAGGCATTCATCCGCCCAAAATTGGAGTACAACGCCCACATCTGGTCAGGTGCTCTTAAAACATCTCTGCACCTGCTAGATAGTGCTCCACTGAAATCGCCAGTAGCATTCCGCCCATTCAAACTTTCAACCGTAACACCCGTCTCGCTATGAATGCTCATCAGTATACCCTCAAGCCCACTTTCGGGCTTTTTCTTCCTCCCTAAATTTCCTTTACCCGCGCTGTGAACAATCACCTTAAGGGTACACACACAAGCCCCTTGAGCGCGCGCTCATTATTAAAAAAAAATAAAAAAAAGGACCTTCACTTACAACACTTACAATAAAGTACTGTACCAGTTTCGAAAGTCAGAAACCTATTCTTCAACCCCAAGCTCCAGCTATATTATTTGTATCGATAGTTTTTAAGAAATTCGCATGCAAACCCAAAATTTTGATAAAAAAAATTTAAAAATGAAGTTTGGACCAATTTTTTTCAAAATTGTGAAATGAAGTGCTAAATTGGATTCCTGTGGTCGATGCCTATATTAATTTTGAATCGAACACAAAAAACCGATTGGATTTATGTCGTCTAGTATTGCAAATCATTTAGCGTTACCCAGAATGCACCACGAGGATGTAGAATTGCATTCCGCGTCTCAGTCAGTCAGTAGTTAGTTAAAAATAGTCAAGTCGATTTTTAATGTACATATTAAAAAGGTACGTAAGTCTCGTCAATAAAATCATCCCCGTACTGGTGTTACTGTCGAGTTCGTTGAGTTCGTCATTGATGGTGAGGAGCCGAGGTTTTTTTGTCGGTAAAATACCTTCTAAGTGGTCACTGTGAACGGTGGAAGGGTCGAAGTCCTTTAATTTTTGGGAGCCCAAGTCGTCTTTATATTTTTTTTCAAGGCAGTATTTTCGATAAAAAAAAAATGATGAAGGTGGTCTGTTGTTTTTCGGCATAAAATTGTTTTTTTTTTTCTAGAAGCTTGTTCTGATTCTCCAGTTCATTAATTGTATTGGTTGCATCGGTCTTGTTAACATATTCGCCTTTGCTGTGGTTCGTAATTTCATGTGTTGTGGAACTAGAGAATATTTTTTCAACACCTATATACTGGCGCGCGCTGTCTGTACAAATACGACTGGTGTTGGGGTCAACGTATTATGGAGGATAACCATTGAGGCCCTTGGAAAAATGTGCCGATAGATGGGTTAATTGTATTCGTACAATTTTTGTCACCTTTTTTTAGAGCTTTTTTTTAGCATCGCGACATCCAACCGAACTTTATATTTTTGCATTTTTCCACCTTCATCCGTAAATTGCAACACAGTGAGGGAGTTGATGTTTTAGTGGGAATTAGATCAATTTCTTCTAAAAAAGCAATGCTGTTTTTGTTTGTCAACACCAAATCCGCAAACGAACAAAAATTGAGAAGTTATTTAGTTTAGGATGGATAAGTGGATGCTTAGCCGACATTGCTTATTCACAATAAATAATACTCGATTCGCACTAAGGTTGAACATAGAATGACCTTTGTGAATATCAATAACTACACGCTTTACTACATGTGTATGAAAAATAAAACAACAGTACAAAAGTCACCCGTTTGTTCGGTTATATTTTGCATTATTATCGAGTGCATTATACATTACGCAAAGTACAAACATACATACTACGCAAAGTGAATAATTTGCTACAACATTTGAACATGTGAATTTTCTATAATTTTGGAATGAGTACTGTAGGTGAAGAGTATTGATGACATAGGCGCCTGCCTGACGAAAAGCACATACCCCGAGCGGAGCAACGAAGTTGCGTGAGCGGGACCTGCCGCCTACGTAAAGAGAGTTGAAATCCCTTAATCCCGCGAAGCAGGTCTCGCGTGTACTCTTAATTAAGAAAACTATTGATATAGGTGCCTGCCAGACGTTTAATTTATTATACGAGTACTCATTTACTTACCTCAAGGGAAGACCATGTAAATGCCAAAAAAAAAAACATAAATAGTAATTTTCTCAAAAACTAAGCGACATAAATCCATTCGGTTTTTTGTGTTCAATTCAAAATTGGTATAGGCATCAACCACAGGAATCCAATTTAGCACTTCATTTCAAAATTTAAAAAAAAAAATTGGTCCAAATTTCATTTTTAAAATTTTTTTTATCAAAATTTTAGGTTTGCATGCGAATTTCTTAAAAACTATCGATACAAATAATATAGCTGGAGCTTAGGGTTGAAGAATAGGTTTCTGACTTTCGAAACTGGTACAGTACTTTATTGTAAGTGTTGCCGTTGTTTTTAATATCTTTTTTCCATTTTAAGTCATTTTTAAATAAAATTGCCCCTAAATCCTAAACGGGGCGAGATAGACCCCCCCCCCACCCATAGTAGAAAATGCTTGGTTTTGACCCCGCTAATAAAAAAGCGTTACCAATTTTTGGCGCCAAAGTTATCGTACTCATGCCCAATTCATTATTTTTCTTTGAAATTAAGAAGTATCTTGATTCGCCAATGGACTTTTCCTGTGTTGGTCGACATAAGTCGGTGTGTATTAGTTGTTCAACCCTGTTCGTTCTTGATGAGCTAGTTTTAAAGGATAACCTATGCATTTTTCTAAGAGCACACGCGTCGCAGAAAAAATATTCGCTTTCTATAAATTGTGTCACATTCCCTTTAAGAACACTCCTGACTTGCTGAACAGAAAGATGACCCAGCCTATGGTGCTACGTTCCAATAATTTCTCCAGTTGTCGTAAAATTTGCAGAGTTATCCCTCACTTCATTTGCTGAAATGACCCTTAAGAGCACTTTATACGAACTATTGTGTCTTATACCAATGGCCACGATTAATTTATTCTTCGAAATTTCACATTTACTGATGTCTGAGACCCGACGAGAAGAAGCTGACTTTTATCTCCGGAACTTAATAAACATCTATCAAGCGTTTCTGTTTCCAAGACTTTTCGTTAAATGGCATAATCTTAACTAAACTTTTGCTGTAAGTAATTATCTATGCGGCATTGCCGACCGTTATTGCCATCGGAGTGTTGAGTCGCATCTGAGTCTAAGGGTCCTTCAATGATAAATGCTGAATCATAAAACAGATCATCATAAGATTCGCTTGACTTGAACGAAGCTGGTGAAAAATTCACCGGTTATATTGTTTTTACACTGCCTTAGGCAGTCTTTTTTGCAGTGTCCGAGATGGTTGCACATTAAACATTTATTGTTTTTCTTACTTCTGCGGTGACGGTTTTTATTACAATAAAAGCATTTTGTCAAAACAAAATAATACGTGGTCAAGGCATGTACCGGAAGATGGTCTAGTTGTCTCATTTATGCGAGATGTTAGTCCGTGCTCTGCCATAAGGGCAGAATAAGAATCGGTCACTGGGCTTAGGTCTAAGATATCTATTGTATGTCAACTAAGTTGTCCGCTCGCTCATTACTTCAAAATTCAGAAATTTCTTTAATAAAGAAACTGATTGACTGAAACTGAAGCCTATACAAAAAATCGAAATTAAATTCTTTATTACACAAACCGAAAGAACTTTTTATAATATCTATAGATACTAGTGAGTTTGTAACATTTTATGTCATAATTTGAATAGTTACGCACAAAAACTCCAACTGCACCTGCAATATACGTGTGCTAGGAACGCGTTCCAAAGTTGCACAAAGCGGGGATTAAAACGATAATTTTTTCAAACAAAAGAAAATTACTTTTGATCTTCAATAACTTTCGAAATATTAATTTCAGTGTAACATTTACTTTGGAACAATTAAAGTACTCGTAATTACGAGTTCAACGATAACACGTTTGCTATCGTAGCGGACAACGCGTACAGTTGAGCACAATTTCCTCTGTCTAATAGCACAAAGCACTTGCAATCAAAGCGAAAATATCATACATAGTTTCGATTTCTATCCAATGAAGGGATAGTCACACTCAGCCATCTGGACAATTTACTCGTGTCATACAACCAGAATGACTAAGGATGTCTGCATAGTCGTATTGTGCAGACAGCGCAATAAGGCCAATCTGGTTATCAGACAATGGATTGTACATTATAACATATATTCGTACAACAGAGTAGTTAGACTTTGGTCTTGAGAATTGTTAAAGAGATTTGAATGATCCTTGGATAATGCATTAAAAGGGATGCATTACAAACAACAGCTGTGTGTTATTGTTATTCATATAAGTGATTAGGAAGTCACTCTTTGGAACTAATTGGATGGATTTAGAAGATTTTGATTTGCATGCATTGTGACTTAAAAAGCAACATCGCTGCCGTCAACTTTTGACTGCCAAATTTTGCCTAATTTGGTTTGGACTTGAGAACCATTGAAAGCAGACAGCATACATTTTGACAAGTTTTTGTACCGTTACATAACCATGGATCCACAATAATATGCCTGAGGCCATGCAGCAGTTGAAACAGTGTGTTTCTCCGGACGAACGCGGCTTGGCTACATCGACTATCTTTAAAATTGGATATTATACCAACTTATTTGACCGACTAAACGACGACTCAAACGGTAGCATATGGCCAAGAAGAAAGTGTTCTTCCACCAAGACAATGAACGGATGCACGCGTGCGTAGTCGTCATTGTAAATGTCCGAATTTAGCCCCGGAAGAATTATTTTATGACTACAAGTGCATTGAGCTCAGTACACGAGTTACATACTCGTATGTTGAGAAATGAAACGATTTTTCCCGAAAATAGTTACGGACTTGTTGATCCTCGATCCAAGCTCTAAGCAAATTTTAAACTCCCTAGGGACTCTATTTTATCTGACAAAGTTTTGGCTCCAATATGAAAATATAGCAGGCTCACGAGGGATTATAAACCAATAATACGAGTATAACCACAAAATGTCATATCTGAGTTATCTCCCAAAACCAAGACGGTGTCAACTTCGGTACTGGGATTGCCCTCTGTTTTGCGTTTTTTTAAGGTTTTCAGCAGTTGAAATGCTCTCGATTCTGTCAACTCGCAGCTTTGTAATATTGAATCGAACATCAGAGCTAAAATCAAGCTTTCTAAGTCTTAGTAGTCGTTTATCTCGCGATAAACCTGTATAAAATTAGACAAGTCTGTCCGTATGTTAGGCTCATTAAATTCCGATCTCAGGAGCATAACTAATTGGGGAACTATCAACAGAGGGGAGTTATTTAATGCTTCGAAAACACAATGCTGTGTGCTGTCGTTAAAGCGAAATTTAAGTACCCTGACATTATCAATGAATGGCACTTGCATCGTTGAAACTGAAAAACTTTCCATTCTCGATATGTGTGTCAACGACAACTTACGTTGGAATTACCACATATTCGATGTCACCAAAAATGCTGCAAAATGCCTAGATTTCCTCAAGCGATGTAAGAAATAATTTACCCCCTGGACTAAATATATAAGGCGTTTATCTGCCCCGCAGACCGCTTTGCAATAAGACCCAAATAGGACCCAAAATAGTGCGATAAAACTCATGGGTGATGCCAAGATTACGCAGTCATTCGATACCCTTGAACGCCGTCATAACGTTTCCCGTCTCACTTTGTTTTATCGCTATTTCCACCACCAGTGCTCCACCGAATTTGCCAGCAGCATACCGCCCCTTCAAGCCTTCAATCGTAATACCCGTCTCGCTATTAGTGCTTATCAGTACACCCTCTATCCCACCTTTGGACGTACTCTGAAATATCGTGATTCTTTACTAAGCCGTATAACTTGCTTATGGAATACCCGGCCAAGCTCTTTACTTGCAAGTCAGTATAACTTGCAAACACTTAAAACCAATGCACATCAGTATCTCTCTTTTTTCGCTCCCTAACTTCCTTTCGCCTGCGCTATGATCAAACATTTTAAGGGTACATAAAATAAATCTCTTGTGTGCACCAATTATAAAAAAGAATAGTTGGTTATGTAACTAATTCATTTCATTTGACCTCATGCTAATTGAGATCACTTTCGACATGTGCAAAGGCATCCTCTACTGAGTGGACGTGTGTAAGCATTGAAGATCCCACAACAAGGAGTGCCAGAGCATCCGATCTTCATGCATAAACCATGGTTAGTAACCCTGTCTTTGGTCACTCATACTTCCTGCAGAAGGCCAACCTCCAATGGAGGGGGTTAACCAACTACGCCGTATGATGTGGCAACCTACAATAAAAGTAGAACAAAAGACCTACTAAACAGAATCGGCACTGATACCGCCAGAATCATGGCGATAATCACGGGGCATTGGCCAATTGGACACCATGCGACCAAACTAGGTATCCAATACAACCCCCCTTGCGCTGTTGCGGGAACGAAAAGGGTAAAAGTATACGAGATCTATTATAATTCTTTTTATTAACTAACAAGGTGGATCTAGGCACAGACAGTCTCATATCATTAACAACACATATCGTTAACCAGGCACACGGGCCGTGGTAACAAAAAGGTACATTCTAGTTCTCCATGGGTTCATGCTGAACCGCCACTTCTACCTACCTACCTACTTTGCGCTTTTTCATTAAGCTTAGGCAAAAAATCATCATATAGACCCACCAAGAAATTTGTTGCATGTTGCAATTTTGTCTAGTTGCATGGTACATGTGATGAAAACGCTGACTCCAAAGGCGGTGATGATCCGTTAACCCCTATACCGCAGTCTTTGGGGTGTGTCGCCAAGCGCTTGAAAAGATTACTTAGGATCAACGAAATTCCTCAAAAAAAGAGGCTACTGAGGAACATAGTCGTCATGAACGTTGAGAGGGGACGGATTAATATACGAAAAGGCATTTGTTGACGATTCATAACGTAAAATTATTAAATTCAATTTATACATTTATTAAAAACATTAATAATTATGTCACATTATATCACGTTACATTACGTCACAAGATTGTACAGAATACCGAATCTACGATAATTGTTTCGATTTCGTTTAGTTCAATATTACATAAATAACCTTAAAATGTCTATGTATGTAAAATGCATTCATTTCCCGCCAAATGGTTGTACTTACAGGGTCTTCCCATAGGGACTTCCGAACTTTGACAATTGATGGCCTCCATATTGTTGAAGCTACGTCTGTCAAATTGGCTGTCATTTATTCAGTCCATTTTGCCAAATCACCGTGGACGGACGTTTTAACAAAACGGGTGTTCTGTTCGGGAAACGTTCATCGCCCTTTCCCATTTTACGGTCGTCATAATCGTCCTACCGAGAGGACTATTCGCAGTTTGGTGTATAAATTTGATTTAACTGGTTCAGTATACGATAAACCAACACCCGTACATCGATGCAATGCAAGATGTGCCGAAAATATCACCATAACTTGGCGAATTTTGCTTCCTGACTTGGGCCTGCACCCTTATCAAATGGAGTAGTTTGAAACTGACCCCAATTTTAATCGAAAAATCATCTTCAGCGATGAGGCCCATTTCTGGATGAATGGGTTCGTCAACAAACAAAATTATCGAATTTGGGACGATACCACTCCCCATGAGGTCCAAGAGCGTCCAATGCATGCCGAAAAAGTCACGGTTTGTTGTGGATTTTGGGCTGGCGGCGTCATCGGTCTATATTTCTTTGAGAACGATGTTGGCCAGCACTATAGGTCAATGATTACCAACTTCTTTTGGCCTGAATTAGATGACATGGACACCAACGACATGTGGTTTCAAAAGAACGGCGCTAAGTGAAACACAGCTCACGCCACATTGTAAATTCTGCACGAGCGATTTGAGGGCATGGTCATCTCACGTGGAGGTGATGTAAACTGGACATCATGATCGTGCGATTTGACCGCGTTAGACTTTTTCTTGTGGGGTTTTCTGAAGTCGCAGTTTTATGTGAATACGCCACAAACTGCAGCGCCCCTCAAAGCCAACATAACCCATACCATCGGTCAAACACAGCCTGATTTAAGCACCAGAGTCATGGAAAATTGGACATTTTGGATGCGCGAATTAACAAAACGTTCCTCCGGAGTTTAAAAAAAATCGATTTATTTCATTCTTTACAACCAACAACCAACAAATGACAATGAATCTTTGATTTTATTCACAATTTATAATATGTCAACAAATTATGAAAACTGTGGGAACGGAAGCTTAGATTTGGGTCTCACACGGTTTTGCTTATGGTTTAATTTTACAAGTTGTGAAAAGCAAGCATTTTATCAAGAAAAGGTTTAGTGTTACAATAAATGAATTTTGAAAAGCAAGCACTTTAATTATATGACAAAAAGTATTAAGAGTAACATATGTATGTGTAACATAACTTTGACAAAAGAGTATTATAAGTATGTATGTAACATATATCTTATTGATGTACGCAATTTGATGTACATAACTCCTCCCGCCTAAGATGAAGCGATGGCCATGAAAGGCTGTTACTTGAAGACTTATCATGAGCTGGAGCTTCTAAATTTATATCATCTGTTTGTTGACTGGAGGCTGCATGATTCCGGCGACATTTCTTTGTATAGTTGATCAGGTACAAAATTAGCAGGATCATAGTTACTACAACACACATTGAAAGTGAATAATTTTGTTGCTGGTTAGTGGTTTTTGCCAGGGTAATAACTTCTGTGTTGGTAAAGTTGTCCGGGGTCTACTGGTGTTTAATCGATCTATAGGATAATATGAACTTATATTAGTGAATATTCAGGATATAATTTGTATTCTATCCCAAAATAAGTTTGTGTTGCCCTTATATACCACGTTGTTTAGGGTTACATCACATTCTTCGTAGTGCAGTAAAAGTGTTCCTGATATTAGCTTGGTTTCGATTCCACACGTGGAGCACATTTCTATATTGGGAGAGTTTACTAAAAGTATATAATTTTCTTCTGGTTGCATGATGTTGGCTTGGTTCAGGTCTTCCATTAAGAAACAGGTGGCTCTTTTGTTTTTGATTATGTTTGATATGCATTTCTCCGTTGCGATATTCTTTAGGTTTCCTTTTGTACAGTAGAAAACTTGCTCAATCATTAAACATGGTTCGTCAATCAATTGGATATAACGGTCGTTTAGTAGGACATAGGGTTTGGTTATATTAATTGTAAGGGTTTGGTTTATAGGTAATTTGATTAAATATGATATTTGTATGGTTATAGTAGGCCTGTAGACTCAAGAATTCGTATATTTGTTCATCCGAAGAGAACTTTATTTTCTGATTTGCGATATGTTTATGTATAAATTCTAATTCATTCGGATTTAAAATTTGTTTAGGGACTATATTAAGTTTTGCAAGAGTTATAAATTCAGCGATTTCTTGTAAATGGTTCGTTAGTATTTCAATGTTGTAATTAGTTTGATAAACATATTGCATACATTGAAAGTTTTCTTGATCGGTACGAATTCTCTGGGACAATGCTAATTGGTACTTTGTTAAATAATCATCAAAATCCTTCTGTTGTGAATTGATATGTTTCGTTATGTTACTAAACCTTTCTATCATTTTGTTATTAATCTGGACCTGTTTTGTCATTTCTTTGTTCATGTCCTGTTGATCAGATTGTAATAGTTTAATGTCATTATTTATTTGTACAGCGTCATTGTCGTCCATGTTCCCTGTGATACTCTTAATTAGCGATCCTATTCCGTTGATAAACCCTCTTTTATTTCGTTATCGAGGAAGAAGTGTTAGAAATTCATTTTATAATTCCCTAAATTTAATATTTGTGACTTCTTTCATTGGACCAATGTTTATTTATTTATTTTATTTTATTTTTATTAATATGTTCTACAGATCTTTTGATATTGCTAACATTTTCTTCATAAGCTGTCAAATTTATAATGTGTATGAATTTTGTATGTGCATCAATTAACCGTACCGGGCCTAACTTCACGGGAAGAAGACCTTGACTCTTCGAGAGGTCTTGAATTTCGATTCGTTGACTCGTGGCCTGTGCTAACCTGAAATTTGCGTTTTTTTTAGTAATTTCTTTTTATGAGCTTTCCTATTATTTTTAGCTAATACAGTGACTTTATTGTTAGTGACTACCTGTAACTTCTTTGATTTAGGAGCTATTTTATTTCTTCTATTATTGTATTCATATACTATAACATCTGTACTAAATTTGGGTGATTCTTCACGATCCGTATTTAACCTATTAATGATTGATCTATTATGCTTTTCAAGCTTGGTTCTTATTTCGCTATATAGTTTGTCTTGATAAGATCTTAATTTATTTATATAATCGTGCTCAGAGACATACTGTATTGATTCCTAAATATATATGTTCTTCCTGTTATGAGTTCAAATGGTGTCAAATTTGTAATCGAATGTATTGAATTGTTATATGTAGTCAATGCTTCGTTCAGTATGTCTGCCGGTATTTGTCTATTATTTTTGTCGTAAATTATTCTGTAGATTTCAGTCAATGTTGAATGAAATCTCTCGACAGGAGAGTTGCCTGTAGAGTTTTGAGAAGAGGTTATATGTAACTGAATCTGGTATTGATCACAAAACTCTTTAAATAGGTTTGAAGTGAATTCAGCTGCTGAATCGCATTCAATTTTCTTGGGTGTACCGTGTTGGGAAAAGAATTGCCTTAAAGAACTGATTACAGTAGACGCTCGAAACAGTGAACTAAAAAAAACCAGGCCTGTTCACTGGAGAGAGATTGTTCATTGTAACGAGCGTTGACTCCTTGAAGGCAATTTCATCAAAATGAGTATGTTTTTACGTTTGATTCATCAAAAAAATAATATATTACAGATTTTCTTTGCAATAACTAAAAAAACAATCCAACATTTTGGATAAAGAATATATATATATTTTTTTTTTATTTTTAACCAAAACAATTCATCCATAAAAAACCGTAAAACAGAACAAAAATAAAACTGTCCACGTTCTTAAAAACATAACAAACTTAAGCTGTGCTAAAATAGGTAGTCATCTTCGTTTGCTTTTTCTTTGAATTTATGTCAATCAACATCGCCTTTTCTTGTAATCTTTTAAGGACCAAAATATCTGCGTAATCTACTTTATTGCTAGTTGCCCATTCAAGTGCTTTCTCAAATAACTGAACAGCATCTCTAGAAGACAACGAACTAATCGGACATTCTACATCTGGCTGTTGTTCTTTTTCGTTTTCGTTTTCTTCTTCTTCAATATTTGGCGATTCCTGATCATCGTTCCAATTTAACAAATCGGCTGCGGTATGTGCTAGTCCTGTTAAATGATCCAGAAGATTCAGTACGTCCTTCGTGGCCAATGTGTTCGCATTTGACGCTAAATTGTTGCGAAAAACGCTAAGAGGTAAGTCATCTTCATCCTCAAAATCGTCTTTCGGGTCTTCTTCCATCGAAAGAACGTTTTTCCAGCATTTCGCAATGACTGAAGCTTCTAATTTATCCCATGCTGCTGCCAAGTTAAAAACAGCGTCTTTTATTGATACTTCCTTAACAGCTTCACAAATGTTGTCTAAAAAAACGAACACTTCTTTAACATTCGATTCAATCTTTAAAAAGGTATGTAATAGAAGGTATGAATATGAAATAAGAACTCACCTTTTTCAGAAGCAGCAATTGATATCAACAAATTTTTTCTATAAAATAGTTTGGTCAGGCGTATGGCGTTTTGGTCCATAGGCTGAATTAGTGGTGTTACTTTGGGAGGCATATACATGACTGAAATGCCACCATCTGGAGTTTGAAGTTCACTTTCTGGAGGATGGCAGGGGGCATTGTCCAAAATTAACAATGCCTTAATTGGTAACCCGTTTTGGCGGAGAAAACGTTGTACTTCTGGAACAAAAAGAGTATGGAACCATTCCTTAAAAATGGCTGAGGTCATCCAGGCCGATTTGGAATTCCTGGAATGCACAGGCAAGGACACATTTTTGAAACAACGAGGTTTCTGAGCCTTTCCTATGACAAGTGGTTTCACTTTATGGTGACCTGTGGCATTAGCACACGCTAAAAATGTGATTCTTTGTTTTTCTGGTTTCCGCCCTGGAGCAGTTTTTTCGCTGGATGCTACATATGTCTTTTCCGGGAGAAGCTTCCAGTATAGCCCTGTTTCATCAGCGTTGTACAGCTGTTCCTTGGTAAGCTGCAGCTCTAACATTTTCTCTCTCAGTTTTTTCTTAAAAGGGCAGACCAGTTCTATTTGCGATGATAATTTTTCGTCTGATATCTTTAGGTATCGTACACCATACCTCTGCTTAAACTTCTGCAGCCAGCCATCACTTGCGACGAAACCAGATTCATTTTTATCGATGTCTGTGATAATAGCAATGGCTTTTTGTTTTAGAGCTAGTCCACACACCGGTACATGTTTCTTACGTTGCTCCAAAAACCACTTATATAACCTTTTTTCCATTATAGGTAGTTCGGATGACCTCAATGTCTTTCTTTTGCTAGTTCCATAACAGGTGTCGCTCAGTTTTGCAGTAATTGCCTCTCTTTTTTTGTGAATACTACAGATAGTATATTTAGCTACATCATATTTTTTGGCCAAAAATGTTACCGCGACACCTTTAATATTGTTCTGCTTACAGTATTATGGTATACATAATAACTAAGACTTTTATTACTTACCATCCGATAATTGCTTTAAAATTTCACTTTTTTCAGTAAGAGTCAAATGCTTACGAGACATGCTTACAAGAAGATCGTTCACAAAATGATAAAGTAAGCGAAACGGGCTCTTTTTTGCACTAAAAACAACCCCAAATTGTTTACCATATGCATATGTACGTGCATACATACATAATCATAAAGGATACTCGCACAACACGATAAGGAAATAAAAAAATATATGTTCATTGTAGCGAGATTTTCTTTGTTCACTATTTAGAATAGCCTGTATAAAATATTTAGTGTTCACTATATTGGATTGTTCACTATTTCGATGTTCACTATATCGAGCGTCCACTGTATATTGATACTATTACTTGCAGTTAAGATAAAAGCAGAAGCGAACTTTGAAAATTTGTCGATTATTATAAGTATTTGTATATTGTGAATACTGTAAACATCTATGTGTAGAATATCAAGAGGCTTATTTGGAATTTCAGAAAGTTCATATTTTATTTTCGGGGGATGTCTATCGTACTTATATAATTTGCATTTCTCACAGTTGTTAATGACTTTAGTTATTTTCTCTTTCATTTTCGGGAAATAAGATGTTCTGCGGAAGTGATTACAGGTTTCATTAATGCCGCGGTGGTTGCTATCTATGTGATACTTATTTATAAGGGCGTCCTGTTGATCGGTACTAGTAATATCGTTTAGTTTTTCAATACATCGTATTAATTTAAACATTTTACTATTGGCAAAGTATTTGGAGTATACTTCTTGAACTATTCTGAAAGTATCATCGTCTGTGTAAATGGCTGTTAATTTATGGGGGTTTAGATATTCCTTGAGGATTGATACAATTATTTTTTCGTTATGGAGATCAGGTTGCCTAAATATACGTTTACGTTTTGTTTCGAAAAGGATGTTATAAATCATGGAAGGCTTAACAATGCAGTTCGTTTTAATCAAAACCAACTGTTTCGTAAACTCGTTGAGGGGTCTTTCGGAAATATATATTCCGTCGTCGAGATTTTCATGTGCAGAGTGAATGGTAGACAAGCTTAAACTGTTTTCTAAATCATTAGCGTTATTGTGTAAGGATACATTGGAATTTTCAAGAGAATTTGTATCAGTAGACGATTCATTAAGATTAAGTTCGATACGACTGAGTGCGTCGGCATTTGTATTGACCTTGCCCTTTTTATATACTATTTCATAATCGAACTCCTCTAACCTTAACCGCCATCTGACTAATTTTGAATTCTGTTCTTTTAGTGAAAATAACCAGTTGAGGGGTGTATGTTCAGTTATAATCTTAAATTTCCGACCAAGCAGATACGGGCGGAAATATTTAGTAGACCAAATTATGGCCAAAAGTTCCTTTTCTATTGTGCTGTAATTCTGTTCTGTTTGGGATAAAGTTCTTGAGGCGTAGCAGATTGGCTTGTCAGATTCTATTGGGCCTTGACTAAGAACAGCACCAATTGCAACGTTACTAGAATCGGTCGTCAAATTAAAACTCTTACTAAAATCAGGGTATTGTAATAGTGGATCGTTGCTTAATATATCCTTACAGTGTTCAAAACATTTAACATAACGGTCGTTGAGGTTTATGCTTCTTCATTTCTTTAAGCATTCAGTCAATGGTTTTGTTATATTTGAAAAATCTTTAATAAATTTTCTGTAGTAACCTAGCCGGCCAAGGAAGGACTTAATCTCCTTTTGAGTAGTGGGTATCGGATAATTTTTTATTGCATGAATTTTACTGGGATTGGGCTTAACACCATCTGGTGTAACTACATGACCAAGAAACTCTACTTCTTTACGTAAAAATTCTGACTTATCTAATTGAATTTTAAGATTGGCTGCACGTAATTTTGAGAAGACTTTTGCCAAATTTTCGATATGCTCTTGCAGGGAGGTTGAGAAAACTATAATATCGTCCATGTATACTAGACAAATTTTGCCTTGTAAATCACGTAAGATATTGTCCATTATTCTCTGGAAGGTTGACGGGGCATTTTTGAGTCCAAACGGCATTCGAATGTACTCATAGTGTCCATGATCAACCGAGAATGCGGTTTTTTGAATGTCTTTGGGATCTACCTCGATCTGGTGAAAGCCGGAGGCCAGATCTAACGTAGTGAAATACATGCATTTCCCTAATTTATCGAGAATCTCCGTTATATTAGGTAAAGGATATCGATCGTCTATCGTTTTTTCGTTAACCTTACGATAGTCGACAACAAGTCTCCATTTCTGAATACCTGATGCGTCTCGCTTTTTGGGTACGATCCATATGGGACTACTCCATGGGGAATAGCTAGGCCTTATTATACCTTGCTGCAATAGGTTTTGAATTTGAGACTGTACCTCTGTTTTATGTATCTCTGGATATCGATAGGACTTCGTATATATTGGAACGTCGCCTTTTGTTTGTATACGATGTTTAATTACGTTGGAAAATGATAACTTCTGCCCTTCTATGAAGAAAATATCATCAAAATTTTTGCACAGTCTAAGAATCAATTTCTTTTCTTCGTTATTAAGGTGATCGACCCGAAGTAATTTAGTTATGTCGGTTCCAGATAGAAGTTCAATTTGATTGTCAGTTTGACAAATATTTATATTATTAAATTCTTCGAAATTTTTAAATTTTTCTACCTTTATCGGTTGTTCTACAAATAATTTTTGTTCCATATTAGAGTTGTTTATTACCTCAAATTGACTGTACCATTCTTCAGATGTACGTATATATTCCTTCAGGTATTTCTAGAAAATCATTTATTTTTGTTGGCTTGATGTATATTTCGCCATTTTGGATATCGACCGGTAATGTAACCAACATTTTGGATCTTGCTAGTATCATATAGATTTTTGACATTAGATTGGGCTTAAGCAATAAAGGAATAGCTGCACTTCGAGTTTTTAATAGTTTATTCTTAAGATCTATTGAAGCATTTAATCTCTCTAATGTTTCTAATCCTATCAGGCCATCAAAATAATTGTGAAATTTAAATAAGAGAAACGTAAACTGTTTGTTAGACTTGAATTCAGAGAATGCCGGAATTGTGATCTGTTTATTGAGTTCATGTGTACTCAAAACAGTAGTGATTTTAACAGTGTTAATATTTTCATGATATTGGGGATTAGTAAGTTCGGGGTCAATAAAATTAGTAAAGGTGAAGTCACATTTATGTAAGGGAGAAGATTGCTACCGTGTTGATTAATTTCTAGGAACCCGTATTGTTTTCCGAGGCATTGGAACGAAAATTTTTGTCATTAATTTCATTCTCATGTATTGTTTCATTTCCAGTAACTTGTGCAACTTCATCATTTTGAATTTCTTCAATTGTATAATGGTCCAAATTAGGTTGGTATCCATCAGGTAACACATATGTGGGATATTCTTCCCCATAATTTTCCTGATTTTGTGAAAAACTATGTACTTCTCTTATAATGTATCTAGGATTTTGCATTAAATTGTTTCTTTGATAGGGTTGTTGGGATTGTACTGGTTTGGGAAGAGTTGTAGCATTACCGCTAGATATTTCCATTGGAATTGGACGTTGCTGTTGGTAATTGAAATTTGGTTTGGATGCAGAAATGTTTACTATAGGGTTATTGAATCTCTTTTCTTGCTGATTGGGAGACTGAAGATGGGGTATTTGCTGTAAGGGCCTTATTTGGGGTTGATAAGGTTGAGATGATTTAAACTGGGGTAAGTATTGAGGAAAGGAATTATATGGCTGTCTAACTGGTTGGTATGGTTGGAGCCTTTGATTTTGTGGGGGTTGTTGTGTCAGCTTGGGGAATGGTAGTGGGTTTGGTAAAACAGGAGGTTTCGGGTTTGTATTTTTTAAATAGTATGCGTTTTGTTCCTTGATACAATAATTTAATGCCTCCACCAAGGTTTCAGGTCTCATGGCTCTGATTGTTGAGCCCAATAGTTCTTTTAATCCTATAAGAAATGTATTTAAACACATTTCTGAATACAGCTACTTTTTTGCATCTATTACAGCTATATGTTTTTCATGTATACGGATATGGTTTGTCATTGTTGACAACAACTCAATGATCTTTGAGTAAAACAGTATCATTGTCTTGTCTCAATCCATGCAAATCTCGAATCAAAGATGATTCATTCCGCTTATCTGAATAGTGCAAAATTAGATTAGCTTGTATTTGCTCCCATTCTGTCGGAGTTCCGTACATATTTAACACTTCATTGGCCTGGCCAATGATTTTGTTTCTAATAGCTCGTAATATAATAATACGAGTAGCATATGATGTGCCGTCTAACTGAGGTATAAGCTTCAAAATTTCCTCTACATTATTTATAAAATCATACAGAGAACGGGGGTTACCGTCGAAATGTGGCAGATCTTTAACGGCATCTGGTATACGTAAGCCATTAAATATATTGTTAATATCTAAACTACTTAATTGACTACTACTTGTGTTCCTATTACCAACGTTAGCGTTTATGTTTGAGCTTGAACTATCTAAATTCATTTCGGAAAGATTTGGAAAACTGGTTTTTACTATTGCACTAAGTTTTGAAAGATTATTTGTCCCTAGGAACTCGCACCGATTCGATTCTAAAGTTGTAACATTGTTTTGAAATTCGTCAAATCTACCTAAGGATGAACAATAAGGTTCTTGAATCTTATTTCTACTTATTCTATTTTTGGGCATAAGGATTATAAAGGATGAAGAAAGGAACGAATGTTAACCAATTAACAGACTTACATGCAAATGAATATAGTCATTATCATTCTGTAGCCGTAGGTTTCAGGAATTAAAGATTTGAAAACCACCAGGAGTCAGGATCTGCACACTTCTTGGACACGATAAACCTTCGTTATAATAACACTTGCATTAACGAGAATCACTTTCTCAAATAACGATTGCCGTCGTTACAAATGCACTTGCAATCACCAAGAGTCTTTGTACAGTTTTTGAAATGTCCACACACTAACCACAAGAATAACGATAAACCGTCGTTATTGATATTGAATGCTCATTTAATATATCGCACTCCCGTATTCCGATTAATTTTAAATGGATACACTTGTATCCTACCGACTGCGCCAATTAACAAAACGTTCCTCCGGAGTTTCAAAAAAAATCGATTTATTTCATTCTTTACAACCAACAAATTACAATGAATCTTTGATTTTATTCACAATTTATAATATGTCAACATAGTATGAAAACTGTGGGAACGGAAACTTTGATTTGGGTCTCACACGGTTTTGCTTATGGTTTAATTTTACAAGTTGTGAAAAGCAAGCATTTTATCAAGAAAAGGTTTAGTGTTACAATAAATGAATTTTGAAAAGCAAGCACTTTAATTATATGACAAAAAGTATTAAGAGTGACATATGTATGTATAACATAACTTTGACAAAGGAGTATTATAAGTATGTATGTAACATATATCTTATTGATGTACGCAATTTGATGTACATAACTCACGCCACCCAGAGAAGCCGCGGCGGACATTTGAACGATTTTATATTCCATACATAATGGCATCGATAAGCCTTTCAAACGAATAAAAAATTTCGATGATATCTCACACACTCTTTGTTTTATTTAAATTTATAGATAGGAAGTGCTTAATGAAAGACCTTATATAAAAGCTAAACTATTATAACGATTAAGAGTTCGGTGATTCGCTTTTCTTGAAAAATCGAATTTTCAATAGTTAAAACAGAAGTTGAATTTTATTTAATTAATAATTAAAGTACTCATAATTGCGTGTTCTACGATGTACGCATACATTTGAAAGATGTTATTTTCTATAGGATTCAAAATAAAGCATATAGCTTTGCTTATCTGAAGGGATGCACCCTCCCCCCACACAAATCCGATTTTTTTTTCTCAAAACAGATCAAAGATCACCTCTTTAGATCTTCGATACATTCTCCGAAACACCCTGTAGATTTTCGAACATATCGAAAGCAGCCAATGCAGACTCAAACCACTATCTATTGTAGTTGTAGGCAATGTACGCCTATGGATTTCTCAGACTTCATTGCAATGAATTGAAATACTCTTTGCCACACTCGTTTCTATCAACCTTTCGTCAAAGCATTTAAGATTCTCATTAACTGTCGGAGATCTGTGACTTCGATGCCAAAAGACCGCCAGAAATGCAGTTACTGAAGTGTTCGATTTCACCTGATCACCCTCAGTCAACTTAATATTCACACTACGGAATATCGAAGAAAAAACATAAGAAGTCCGTATCGATTCATACCAATTGTTTATCGATCGCATATGACGGCATCTATGTACACAACGAACTGTACAGAGGCGTACAATATCTAGTAGTGAATATTTTTATAATGTCTTCATAATACCAATATTAACATAAAACATTTCAAGCAGCGGTGGACCTAATTACGTCCAGTAGTCTTCTAATCAGCTTTTTCTCAGCCAATTCCAAAGAAACAATTTTGTCGACAATCCGTCGAAACATCATGTTAAATTGCACCAATTCCCTCCTTTCTTGAGGCGTCTTTAGTGTAGAAAGTCGTTTTTTGTTAACACCTTAATAATAACACGATTGCAGTCACCCATTTGTGTTCGTTCAACGCCCCATTGGAGATTGTTGATTGTCATTATTGCACACGAACAGCATTCAATTGCATGCGCTTTTGTCTTTCTAGAGGAAAAAGAACATTTCCTTCGCCCTCTCATCAAATTTTCAAGAAAAGGAAAATTGAAAGCAATCTCTTCTCCTCACATGGCACCGATTCCGTATCCGATTCTGATTCTGACTCCTCCTGACAATCAGAGACAAGCAACTAAAGGAATGCAAACATACATACTCTTACAAACAATGACAGCAACAACACAAATCGGATGTTGCCTTCACAATATGAATACGATGACATTCCGGATGTTTTTCCCGATTTCACTTCTGTTGTTGTCGTCTCGCGACAGATGGCATTCGTTGACATCTTCGATATCGTTTCTGTCAGATCGAGTAGTGGGATGATGCTGGTGGCTGGTGTTGTCTGCTGGTGGCATTCGCCAAAGAACTGTCACATCTTCTTATTCTTGTTTGGTTGGAGTCTTTGTTCCTCATTATGGATGTTAAAATCAGGATGACTGGGACCCCGTGCATTAAAAAAATTACCTTAGCCATAAACACTCGTGTCTCCTTTTTAATAATGAAGTAAGCTCTTTTTATTAATTAACATATTGATGAGCATGTTCATATCTCCGGTGGAAGTCGCAATCTGCTGCATCCTTTCATCTTTTCCATCCTAGTGTGAGTGTGCGTTTTTTGCAGGTAATTTACATCAAAGGACAGCCGATTCACACTGTCGCACAACAAACATGCAACCATGTAATCACACAACCACCACGCAACCACCATGCACTATGTTCCATTTAGAAAATGGGTTTACTTCTGTCTTTCTGGTGCAGCAACGATATAAAAGCACCAGGGAGGGAACAACATCCATTCTAGCTAATGAGTATTTCTGTAAAGGACGCAGTGACAGGCTGAAATGAAAGGAAGAAGTTTCGATTGAAAATAAAACCATTCATTTACTTCAACCCGGCTGCTAGATGCCACAATGCCACAATGCGACCAACGAATGAATGATTCGGTAAAAAATTGTTTCACCAAAAGTAAAATGGGTGATTACTAAAAAGTAATAATAAAAAATGTACGCTTCTACAAAAATTGCTTGCATTGTACGGAGCTGATGTGCAATAATAATCATTTCGAAATTAACCAGCGATAGTGGCTGCCCTGGGGAAAGTAATTTGGAATCAGCAATTTACTTGTCGGCAGAGATGTTTACTGAGTAACGATGGAAAGTTTATTGGTTCCAATATGCTTGTAGCTAGGAAGTGCCTGCAAGATAATTTCATATCACTTTCCGACTTGGTGGAATTTCAATACAAAGTGGGTCAGGTCATGTAGATATGCAATATCTTTTGAGAAGTCACTCCAATATTGAAGATTTTCTATCAGTTCCACAGCTATTTCCAAATCAAAGCAATAGTAACATATATGAGTACATACTTGTATGCTTAATGATGTTGAAATCATCGTCCTTTAAACATTGTCGTACATTCAATTCAAAAATGGAAGACTAAATGCAGAACCCTGAGGAATACCGACATATGTATATTATAAGAATATATTCTTGGTTGTTGCCATTTTCAACCGTTTAAATGAGAATGGTAAAATATTTGGTAGCTTCCTTCAGAAGACTCCAGTTTTTAGAATTTAAAAAAAGTTTGTAATTTATTCTCGTTAAAAAACAATGGTGGCTTACACAGTAAAATGTATATATTGTAGATAGTCGTGCAAATCTTATTTGTCTTATTTGAAAAATATCCGTACAGGGTTTTAAGAAGGACCATTTGGCTCTGCGCTGTCATTGAGGCAGGCTTATTAAGTGTAAGAATTTTCGAGATCGAGAGCTCGAGAGAACATATTTGAAAATTGAAGTTACGTTTAATTGAAAACTTGTACTAATTCTACTGGCAATATATCCGAATGGCTTGATGTGGTTCCCATAATTTTTATTGCCCCATGATGAGTGATTCAATAAATTGACGGTTTTGTTTATTCTTATTGCTATTGACGTTGATATATCGATTTTCTTAATTTTTCAAGAAATACGGCCCGATGATTTCACTCACCCACAAACCGCACTAAACACTGCATTTCTCGGGTTGCATCGGTAGCTGGTTGATCATATTTAGATTTTTCTCACTCCAAATTCTGGCACAACTGTGCTTACTAACAAAACCCCTCAATCAGAGTTGAGCCTTATCACGAAACAAAATTTGATGGTAAACGAGTGGATCAACTGCTTGGCTTAAATTCTTACAGCAATTCAATCTTGTAAGCGTGTAAACCAAAACCCGAACTCAAGATCTTCCACAAAATCAATTAATTAAAATCTTCCTCAACGGCAATATTTTCATCATGTTTTCATCATATTGTCATATGGTCGATTATGTTAATCGTATTGTATAATTTCCACAAGTGCATGATGATTGCCAAACAATATTGAAAAAAAAACATTTTCAATATGTTTCGGGTGTATTTTCAGATCACAGCACCGTCTATAAAGTATCTGTGGAAAATCTATACGTGCTTTTTTCAAATCTTGAAGAGCCACAAAGCCACATTGATTGCCATAGAGTTGCAATTGCGATTTTCGCGTTTATATTTTGAGTGTGGAAGACAAAAATGCCACCTTACTGTTGTGTAGGGCGAGATATTTACTACCTTCATAGTTAGCCTTAATTATAAGTTAAGTTTTTAGTCTAATCGACTTTTGGCACAGAAAATCGTAGAGGGCGCAGTTCCTATTGCTGGTATGTTGCTAAGCCAAACTTAGAAAAAAAAAAAAAAAAAAATGCAACGCTTTTAACTCTCTATTGTAGGAATCTTCACAGCCTTCCTGATTGTATTCTTGCACCTTATCGTCCACGTATAGTGGTGAATCCTGTCAAAACTTCCTATAAACAAGTCACCACACTATCACTATTTACCGCTATCCTCAGAAAATATGTAACACTACACCGCTTTATAATGCACATTTTTTTTGCACCCTCTTGCATTCTTGCATTCATACTGTCATGCACTTACTAGTGTGTGTCTACAACTCTCGTCAAAACACCCCTAATAGGAGCAGGAACAGTAGCTGCCATAAAATAAATACAACTACCCCTATGTTGCTGATGGATTACTGCATGACACAGTAATGGCTATTAATGTTTTAAGACTCCCTACTGACTACTACTGACTAATGCAATTGATTGTGGGACAGGGGAAATGGATTCCGGTTCAGGACAAAACATTTCATAAATTAAATTACACCATCTCGGGCCACCATTTCTTTAACGCTGAACGTATTTGTTTGCACATTCAAAGGGATGATTGATTATGTTGCGACTTTGTGTGTGTTCACTGCACTTGACAATACGAGTGTATGTCGTTGTATATTCTTTCAAAGCAAGATATCGTGTTTTGGTAGCAATCGATATCTCGATAGAACTGTGAACGAAAACAATAATTGAAGTGGACAACGCGTACACTTGGTTTCAATTTCCTCTGTCTAATGGCACAAAGCACTCTCGATCAATACGAAAATATCATAATTTTGTTAATAATTTTTGATTTCTATCCAATGAAGGGGTATTCAACGCAGCCATCTGGACAATTTACTCGTGTCATACAAGGAGAATGCCTAAGGATGGGTGTATAGTTGGACAGGGTGCCAGTAGGGCAATAGGGCCAATCTGGTTATCAGAATATAGATATAGTACATTATAACATTTTATATATTCGTACAACAGGGTAGTTAGACTTTGGTCTTGAGAATTTTTAAAAAGATTTGAATGATCCTTGAATAATAGATTAAAAGGAATGCATTACAGATAACAGGTGTGTTTATTATTATTCGTATATCACTCTTTGGAACTAATTGGATGAATTAAGCAGAATTTGATTTGCATGCATCGTGATTTACAAAGTAACATTGCTCCCGTCAACTTCTGTCTGCCAAATTTTGCGTTATTTGGTTTGTATCTGAGAACCATTGAAAGCAGACAACCGCAGAAATGTGTGAGAATTTTTGCACCGCTTCAAAAACCATGGATCCAACATATATGTTGAGAAATGAAACGATTTTTCCCGAAAAACTATCTCGCATTCAAATAGTCACAGACCTGCTCATCCTCGATCCAAGCTCTAAACAAATTTTAAACTCTAATTTATCTGACAAAGTTTTAGCTCCAATATGAAAATATAACGGGCTAACGAGGACTTGCAAACCACAGAAGGTGGTGATACGATACGAGTATGACCACAAAATGTCATATCTGATTTATCTCTAAGACTAAGCCGGAGTCAACTTGGGTACGGATATTCCCTCCATCAGAGTTAAAATCAAGTTTTCTAAGCCTTAAAAGCGTACTTAAGGTACATCTCGCGATAAACCTGGATAAAATTAAGCAAGCCTGTCCGAATAGCTCGGTATTTAACTAATTCACTTCATTAGACTTCAGAGTGATTGAGGTAACTTTCGACATGTGCAAAGACAACCTCTATTGACTGGACGTGTGTAAGCATTGAAAATGCCACAGCAAGGAATGTGGTACTGCATCCAATCTTAATGCCTAAGCCATCTCGTAGCGAGACCAAGATTACTAAACTTGTCTTTAGTTTTAAGCTTAGAGATTACTACCAGTTCCCTGTTTGACTTCATCAAGCCAGAGGTTTTAACTATCGAGGTAAAAATTGAAACGCTAATTCTGATTGACGTCAGAGTGTCAGAGTGATTGACGTCAGAGTTTTAGTTTAGATAGAGTCGGCACAAATTGTTTTTGCGTTATTTTGGCATAGATATGACTCTAGTTTCTGCTTTTATCTTTAGAGATTTTTTTTCAAAAGTGGATCTCCTATTGTAGAACAATATTTTCTTCCCTCCAAAAATGTATTTTTGTTATCTCTAAAATTTAATAGCACCTATTAAAAGTTTTTCTCTTTTCTTGTCCTTTCATCTTTCGTTGTTCCTCCCGATAGTCTTGGTCTCAAAGATGGTCAAACAACGATGCTTCTGGTTTTACTGCATGGAAAAGTCAGCTTCAGCTAAAGGTTTCATGCTGATGAACGACTGAAACCCAAGGCCTCACTCGCGAAATTGCTGATAGCCCTTGGTAACATAGTGCTCACTAAGTGCCGTCACTAGCCTTTCTGCGAAACAATGACATACGAGTACCTTCCAAGTTTCTTATTTATTATACAGGGCATCACTTATTCTACTCTAGATGCACTGATGCTTATGAATTTCCTCTACCTTCATTTACATACAATGCCATCACTATAAAAGCCAGTTTACGCTTAAAGAGAAGTTGTCTTTGTTACTACTCGTAGTTTCTGTCGTCTTAGGAACATGCATCTAACGCCATGATACCGAAATTGTTGTTACTACGAAAATACGAATCCGACTTCCCTTTTAATCAATAATGAATTCGGATAGAATCTGTGAAAGAGAAAGAATGTATCCTGATCCTCACGGATGACTCCAAAACCAGGCTAGAATACGGAGCTGGTATTTTTGACGAAAAAAAAAGTCGTAGGCATCACTCATCACAATAAAACAAGATATATAATAAAAACTAGGCTAAGAGGCCGAAGTGTCTGCATTTGTGGCGACCTAAACTACCTTCAAAGTTTTCTCGAGAATTAAACAATTTTCTGAATGAGGGATTACAACGCCCGGTGCTGAATGTGACATCTTCGGTGAACTTTCTAGGCATATCTCAAGGAGGCATTTTTCAGGGAGTTCTATTGACAATAAAACTTCGTGTAAGCAATTTCTTGATTGCCCAAACGAATGCTTCCCATGGTCCAGAATAACAGCGTTTCTGCAACAATAAGGATGGAATCTTTACTGGCCTCTTAACGGGGCAATACGCTTTTGTTAAGCCCCTGAGTGTGCAACGCTTAAGTGCCACAACCTTCTGCGACGCATGCAGTATGAGTGAAGATGACACCGGGGAGCATTTTCTTCGTGAGAGTCCAGGTTATTCTTGTATCATGCTGAAGGTACTGGGCGCTGGTAATGTAGGTACTTTATTACTGAATCGATTACTTATTCTTCTACTAGAGATTGAAGGCTCGTTATGGTCACATTTAAATATTATGTTAAATATATATATATACTAGTTGTAGCCAAGATATGTTTTTGGATATCTCAGGCGCCATAGTAATGGAGAAATACCTCAACGGGATTTAACGGCTCGAATCATATAAAACCGACACAATGTTTGAAAATCGCGCATACCTTATTCTCTCGTCAAGGCACCTTCAACCTCTGATTTTAATGGTAAAGATCAGTAGCACCGATGGCAAGAAACCATAAAAATGCTCTTATTAATATGCTGGTTTTCACCCGCCTACGAACACGAAATCCTTGACTCTCTAAACAGCCCCTACTATAGAGGCATCATCTTCCTTAAAATCGGACATGTACATATATTGTTGCAAAAAAATTTAGATATTTTATCTTTTTCACATTTTATTTAAAACTTAAGCTCCCTAACCTAACCTACACTTCATAACTTAACAAAACTATGCTCCAGGTGGCGAGCACTTCATCTAGGGTCGAGCCCGGTCTCTAAACGAAAACCGCCTGGCTAACTTTAATCAAACTTATATCTAGGAGGAGGTACGCCGTGGTGTAGTGGTACTAGCAATCGCTTCTCACTCGGAGGGTCCAGGTTCGAATCCTCCCCATGGTAAGTCAGTTTTTCATTTGTATAATTGGAACTCAGACAGAAAAATTTTGCGTGTGAAGGCATAACACTGACACTTAGATTTGGCTGTTGTAGAGTTTCAAGCACAGAAAAAAATACTGTGTGAATTATACCTCGAATCACTCTGAGTGAAGAAAAAACTTTCCGTCCTATTCGGACTCCCACCCCTGGAGAGCGAATATCGAAACCAAACACACCTGAGTTTCAAATCACTACAAAACAATTTTCCTTTCTCCTCCTTCTACCTTTCCGCCCGCACCGTGGCAACAGCAAAAGGGTATCTAACCCGATTTTCTTTTCCCCGCGACAATTGTTTGCAAGTTTAAATACTATTAAATGCCTTACATACAACAACTAAGTTTTATTTTGTGCATGAATATCGAAGTTTAAACACAAACTTTAGTTTTACCTGCTGCATAGCCGTAATATTTTCTTAATCAGAAATGAATTTGTAAGTGCTCGAATCGCAATCATTTTTATTGACCGATGCCCGTGCTAAATATACCTGAAACCAGACTACTGGCTAAAAACGCCAAACCCCTAACACCTAGCTAATCAAAGGAGGATAAGCCAAGTAAAATATTCGAATTGCGACTCACAAAACACCTCGATAAATTTAATGCTCAGCTGAAATCCACAATGCAAGAAATGCACAATACTCTGCTTACTAAACTCGATTCTTTCGCTGCCGATTTCAATAATCATATCGAAGCACTAGCAAATTCCCTTCTGCTCTGTTTGTACGAGTGGAAGTCCTAGAGCCAATCCCGGAGCCGATGATGGAATCTTCTTCATCAAGCGAATTATGCGATTTAAATAATAAAATTGACACATTTGAGCGAGAGAAACTAACCACATTCATGGAGTACCAATGACAGCAAACGAAAATCTTCAATATGCGAGTATGTATACGGGTTTTTTTTTGGTTTAGATTAAGAGGGCGTTTGTAGCATCTTCTTTGGATTTTGTGCTATAATTTTATTTTTTTAAGCAGTGCAAAACTTACCCAAGGTTTTAATCTCATATCAGAACGTTTATATATACAATTTTGAAAAAAGGCTTTATATGCTATAGATACGTTTACCTGAGGGTATAACACGTCCCATTTTTCAAAAAGTAGCTTATTGTTCAGCTTGTTAGAGTTGATTTTAGAAAGTTTGGGACAAAATGTAAAGCCCTTGTATTTTTTCCTATTGATATCAATGCAAATACTAGTCATGCAGTGATCTGTTATATTGAGATCTATGTTAATACTAGCTAAAGCATTCAAAATAATTTTGTCCAAACGAAAGAATATCCTAAGACAACTAAGTTTTCCGCTCGCTCAGTAATCAAAAATGTAAAAATTTCATCAATAAAGAAATTGGCTAACTGAGACTGAAGTCTATAAATCTGTACATTTCGTTGTTAAAAAACGAGCCTACAATAATAAAAGTCTTCTTCAAATTCTTCTTCTCTAATTCCCAATCAATACTCGAATTGGAGTTTCAAAATTGGAGTATTCCCCTGTTTTTCTCCTAAATTCCTTGAATGTTTACCCATTAACCTACTGAACATAGAAAATATGAATTCTTCCATTTTACCCACCACTTCGATATTAGCTTCTATCTTAACTGAGCATCAGCGCAACCGAGTTTCATTTAACCTTAAACCCACTTCCAGCCCTTTGCTTTCAGCAGCACAATCAACACTTTTGTGAAAAATCAATATTCTCAACCCTAGTTCACCTTCACCTTCTCTCAATACAACCAACGAGTCTCCCGGTTTTTTGGATCCTTTAATTGCTCCAATACCTAAAATAACGAAACAACTTACATACAATAATGTTAAATGTCGCTATATAATGTCTCGCCTCAGGAATCGTACCATATATGAGAATAAACCTCTTTATCTAGCATATCTGCATGATAAATCTGAATTAGTTTTGCATTGATGGCATGACCAAAATAAGTGCGCTTGTCGCAATCCACCAAATAAGGTCTCCCAACTAACCCAACAGAGTTGAAACAAATTGTCCTTCGTTTTCATGAGGCTTTCATCAGATGTCCTAAATGATCTTGCCGCATTTGCCTCCCATGTGAACTCAAAACGCATCTTTCATCTTCAGCGAGCGCGCTCTAGTTTCAAAAACTACTACTGCTCTTAACGCCTCTTTGGCCCCCTACTTAACGGCTCCTCACCTCATTTCTCTCTATTACCAAAACGTAAGAGAATTGCTCTCTAACATCTCCATCACATTCCTTAACTCACAAAGGCTTCCCTGCGAAATCGTTTTTTTTACTGAAACAAATTTGCATTCCAACCTTAAAAATAATGAAAATTTCGGATTTTGAAATTATTCGTAACGATGGCCTCGATTCGGAACTCCTAGAATACAGTCTCCAAGTGCAATCTTCTCATAATATGCTTCTATATTCGTCCATCCTAACCAATTCACAGTTACCAGCTTGCTGTAGACACTATTGACTCCATAGTAAATATTGTGGGCCCCGGAGATATGGTAATAGTTTTGGTGGTAGCAATTCAAATAACTCCAATATTTCGTAACGTAAATGCGTAAACTTAAAAAATATTTCGTAATACTCTTTAAAAAAAAACGGGCCCTTTCGTTTCCAGAAAAGATCCAGGATATGGTAAACCCTGGTACAATAATAAGTTATGCTCGCTGCGTAAAAAATAAATAAACTACGGCGGACATGTCTCAAATCACTAGCAAGTTCATACCCTTCCTCTTCGGCTCTGTGAATCACTCTATTACGATTACTTAAGCTGAATGAAATCTGAACTTATCTCTAATCCTAAGCGCGTTTTCCACTTCACAAACATTAAATGAAAATCTGATAATTACCCACCTACCTTGAGCTTTTCAAACGAATCCTCGAACAACTCTGAAACTCACTTATTCTCCAAATTCTTTAGCTAATCGTTTGCTACGCCTATTAGAGAACTATTTTTCTTACATGAGTAGCAGTATCCAAAATTCACTTACATCAGTTGATGTTAACTTTGAACATGTTACGCAGAAAATAAACTTGTTTAAAGACTGGTCCTGACGGTCTCCCTGCCATTGTTTTGAAAAGATATGCAAAAACATATTTTCCGAACCTCTCTCCAACCATTTTCAGCTCTGTATTGCGCTAAATATTTTTCCTTCATTTTAGAAAATATCCTACATAATTCCCCTGCATAATAAAGGTCCCAAAACTGAAATCTATAATTACCGTCCTACAGCTAAAATCTCTTGTAAACGCAACTTACGAGTATTTGAGAGCATTATTTACGACCTGATGTTCGTTCACTGCAAATATATCTTCCCGCCTTATTAACACGGTTTTTCTAAAAGGAAGATCAACATCAACTAATTTAACGGAATTTGTTGCTACTATTCTCTGCGCATTGGAAGACGGAAACGAAATCGATGTAATTGTTACCGATTTTAGTAAATTCTTCTATCAATGTTCGCACGAAATAATCTTTCTCAAGCTTATAGCTCTCGTCTTTTAACCTCATCTTGTTGATCAAATCTTATATGATAAAGCGTCAATACGAACGTCAATAGTGTTCTTTGTAGATCTTCTGTTTTAGATACAATTGTAGCTACATCTGGTGTACCTCAAGGGAGTCATCTCGGTCCTCTGATATTTATATTTGTTTAACAGTTTTGTATATTTTCTATATCCACCTATTTTGATATTTTTACCACATTTCCTGTGTACTCTTAACTTAATCCTTCACTTCAATAAAGTTCTGTCTTCTTAACAGTCGTCTACCTCCTTTATTAAGTCCTTACAATCCAAAGCCATCGTTCTTTATCGACGTATGTACATGTTCTATAATATTGGCAACCAATGATGTAGACTTCATTGTCAAAGAATATCGCATTTTCACATATGCAGATGATATGAAAGTCTTTAAGCGAATCTCAATACCCTCTGACTCTCAAACACTATAAGATGATCTGAATATCTTTTTAAACTGTTCCGAAAAATAAATTGTTTGGAGCCTAATACTAGCAAATGTCAAATTATAACAGGGTCCTATTTCTTCACCAAAATAACCCCTGCCACTTTACTTCGCGATCTAGGTGTTATATGCGATAAAGAACTTAATTTCCGGGCGCATATTGATAATATTATTAACAAAGCTAATTCTTCACTAGAATTCGTTAAGCGATGGTCCAAGGAATTCTCTTACCCTCTAACCTCTAAGTTAGGTCCATACTAGAATATGCTAGCCAAGTTTGGTCCCCTTACCACGAAAGTCACTCTAGGCGAATTGAAGCTACTCATGATCGTTTAAAAGTAATAAATCTTCATCTCCTCAAAAAACGCCGAGAAATTGCAGATGTACACTTTGTTTATGCACTACTCACTGGTTGTATTGACTGTCCTACCCTGCTGCAAATGATATCCATCAAATACCAATCCACCAATCCACAAATACCATTGGGAGAAACCCAATCGGAGCGGGCTGAACAGATTCTTTAGGAATTTTAACTGGTCGTTATGTTTCCTCGAAAACAACGTGCATGCCGCTGCTGATATGATCACAGACACTATTCTCTTTGGAATGAGACCTTTTATCCCTCATCGGATGAAGAGTATCAAACAAAAAGAAGGGGCATGGTACAATTCGAGCTGTAAAGCTGCTTTCAGGGTTAGAGAAATATTTTTTCGGTCCTTCAAGACCAACCCGATAGAGGAAAAACGAAAAAAGTTAAACGAGCCAAGAATGACTGACACGTTTTTTCTTAAAGGTGTGAATTTGAATACGATCAAAAACGGAGGCATAAAATACTACAATGTCCTAAAGGTAGTAACAATTTTTAGTCGTCCGTAAAAAATTTTAGAAATTCTGCCTCATCTTCCATCCCAACGCTCATTTATAATGACATTCCAGCTGTCAACTCTCTTAACAAGGCCAATCTGCTTGCTGCATACTTTGCGGCCAGCTTAACACTTTCAGATTGTGTTTTGTCTACGACTACACTTGAGTGCGTCGAATCTTCAATGGGACGAATCCGCTTTCGCACTTATGTAGTAGCAAAAGTAATTACAGTTCTTAATATTCACAAATCACATCTCTCCTTCTTCTGAAGAGGTGTTCTTTCACTCTGGTAAAACCACTGCGTAAGCCCTTTCATCAATCCTACTTTTTTATAACTTTTTCTGAGAAGATGAAAAACAGCAATTGTCCAGTCCGTCTCTGAAAAAGGCGAATCTTCTTCTGTCTACTCTTACAGACCTATTGCACTTACGTCCCTTCTTTCCAAGATCATGGAAAGGCTAATAAACAGTCAGCCCATTAAATATTTCGAAACACGAAAGCTTGGCAATGACCGGCAGTACGGTTTTCGGTCCACTGGTCATCAGATAGCAGGTCTCAACGAAAA
Source organism: Volucella bombylans (assembly GCA_949129095.1). Classification (NCBI taxonomy): domain Eukaryota; kingdom Metazoa; phylum Arthropoda; class Insecta; order Diptera; family Syrphidae; genus Volucella; species Volucella bombylans. The sequence continues at coordinate 98,474,679 of OX422143.1, read as the reverse complement.
TTGGAACCAACGCGTACATCAGTCTGGCGAAACCAAGAATAGCAGCATATTTTAAGCTAATTAAGTTCCGATATTAACAGCATAACTACGATAATTGGAGAACTACCAACAGAGTGAAATTTAATGCTTACACAACACAATGCTGTCTGCTGTCGTAAAAGCAAAATCCAAACACCCATCCATTATCAATGAATGGCATTTGCATCGTCGAAACCGAAAAGGTTTCCATTCTCGGTACTCGTATATGTGTCAGTATTCGTATATTCGATGTTGCCTAAAATGCTGCGAAATGTCTAGATTTCCTCTAACGTTGTAAGAAATACTTTTCCCCTCCTGATCTGGGGGTCAACGAAAAAGGACGCATAACAATGACGAATTGAACAGATCGTACGCATATAATCACACTCTAAGATGTATCCAACGAAGAGCAATATTTGCGAATGGCTTTTTATTTGGCCTAAGGAGACAATGAAATAATAAGGCCTTGCCAGGAAATGCTAAGCAGACTTTCTATATTACTCAAATCATTCCAGTATTGTTTTATTGCGAAGAGGCATGGACAAAAACGGGGGCAGATGAAGATATCCTTTGCCGATTCGAACGGAAGATTTTTTCGAATGATTTCGCTCGCTTTTGCGTAGCCACTGACGGAAAATTGCGCTGTAAGGAAGAGCAAATAAATGCAATACTTACGATCTTCTCCGAAAGTCTTCGATTCCTACTCGGAAGGACAAGACGGTTGAGAAAGGAAGACTTCCTAGGATGGGGCACACAAGTGGAGGGAGACCTCAACCGTCTTAATTTGTGTACTTCTAGGCAGTTGGCCAAAGATCACCCAAACTCAGATTTATGCTTGAAGCTCAAGTTTATCCTGAAGTATACCACCAGGTATGTGAATTGAAAGTTATACTTCGGCAATTCATATGATAAGTTTACTTAATCCAATAACACGCCCACGAAAGTATGCTACAATAAAAGTTAATTTGTGAAAGACGACAGCTTGACCAGCCCTAGTGTAGGATTGCGTAGATATCGTTGTAGACTACGGCGATGTTGCAGTGTATGGGGAATCCTGTCCGTTCATTCAGACAATTCAGTTACAAGAAAGACCCCCATGCAACCTTTCAAATAATGGGATTTGGGAGAAAAAAAAGTTTTGTGAATTCCCAAAGAGTCTGTTAATATGAGATGCTAATACTTTTTGGAGTTTAATGAGTACTTCAATCCTAAGGTCTGTTTCCTAGAACAGAGCTAATTTTAGTAAGAAAAATGGAGGTGTTGAATGTGTTAACTTCAAAGATCAAAGCCATGTTTTTATCCCACAGAAATAGCACTTGTACCTCAGAAACAAGGTCAAGATTCAGTGTTTGGATAGAGCTATAGCTATGAATGCCTTATATTACCTATATATTAGATAGTGACTAAGGAAGTCAACACCGGTTCCATTAACATTATTCCTATGGGTGTCCCCCTTCTAAGAAATTCAGAAGTGTGAATCCAAATAAGATGTAACCTTGGTTTGACACCTTTATAAATGCAATCACACTTCAAGCTACTTCAATAAGCCTTTAAAACTCATCGGTTGAAGCATTGAAGCACTTTGTAGTCTAATAAGCTTCTCCTGCAATAGTGAAATTATGAAAATTTCTAAAATGAAGAACTACTCGTATCTCATTTCAAAACTTTCCACTCATTTTCCGTCTTACTAATCCTTCCTACATAATTTTTTGTACACTTAAACCACTTCAACACATTAGTTATGTAACTATTTCCTCTTTACTTTCTCCAAATTCGGAGTTATCGGAAGTGAATTTCACCAGAATGATTGCGCCATCAATTTGAAAGATAACTCAATTAACCCAACAAAGTTTTATGGACACAATCGTGCTCTACAATGCATCCAATTTTATTTATCTAAGAAATATGTACTACGAGTAAATAGAAAGAATCGAAAAACTTTAATTAAGCGCAGCTCAAATTACAAATTTATCTTTTCAACTCTCTACGAAAAAGAAACTTTCTCCTGGCTCCGGCTCTGTTTCCGCTTCTGTTTTCGTTTCCATTTCCGGTTCCTCAAACCCTTAACCGAACAACGGCTGAATTCCATAACTACTCGTATTTCTAAAAACCGTTGTATTCATGAATGCAGTACCAGGACTTAATGTAATTTTATACTGTAGGTATGTAGGTAGACACAGAATGCCGCAGTTTAGGGCGAGATTCGTTCTCTTCCTCATTTTCTCCTTCATATTCATCTCTGTAATCTTCGTTCTTGTCATGACGCTGTCATGCAACAAAGAGATCTTCTAACTAAAACTACGGATACGAGTATTCGCCTCAAATTCGCCCACCAGTAGTGCCGCGAACCAGAACCTAACTATTGGGTAAAGTTTTTTTTTTTAAATTAAAAACTTTGTACACTGCAGTGGTAAGGCAAAAGATAATACATACTCGTAATCGTTCCCGTCCTCCTTTATGCTTTCGGTTTCATCCCGATTCTCGTGTATTCATGTATCCTGGAAGCGAAGCTAAAACGCTTTACACTTCCGCGATTAGCCTGTGCTGGTGATGCCACTTTTAGTGAATTTGTTCTTGTGATACATCCGCTGCTACTTCTACAAGCATGAGTACAGCTGGTGGTGGTTCTGGTACTGGTTCTAGTTCTACAATAGTTCTGGTACTGGTTCTGTAGTTGGAATTTGGATAAATTACACCAGCAGTTATGCAAATGAGTATTTTGTGGCCAATTCAATTTCACAGGACATAATAATAACTAAATTGCTGGGGTGGTCATTATTTAAATTCAACCAAAGACTGGAACTGAATAACTTTCTCCTCGAAACCGAATATGTGAGAAAAAAGCCAGCAGCAGCTACAGACTGGTGGGAAAGTGACAAACGGGTTTTTGTTTTATTCACATTTTCGAATAAGCTGCTGTGTTCACTATTCGAATGTCAAGTTTGAATTAATGCTTCTAATGCCATTTTTAGGTTTCCGTATTGTTTTGGAAAACACAGAAAATTTAGTGCTTTTCAAGTGATTATTTTTGTTTTCTTTTTTCTGTTCAATTTTCTCCTTGAACTTAATGTTTATGGAAGCATATTGCACTGTCCAAGGGAGTATCTTTTATATCCCAACTTCAACATGGTTAAAGTGGGTGTATAAGTTTTTGGTTTTTCTTTGTTTTGAAGAAAATGTTGTATTTTCGAAAGTTGCGCCTAAATCGTTATACAGTTTTTGTTATATCCTCACGGAACTCTTTTTTTCCACTTAGTACGGATTATGTCTTTCATAGCGCTATAGCAGTTGACGGATCATACGGAGATTATTACTTCATTTGGTGTTGACCAAACCTATCCTTCTAACTTATCGTAGTATAAGTACATAAAATATATTCAACACATAGCGCAGAAATGCTTACTCTAGCTCATGTTATGTGTTTCCTCTTGACAGACACCATCATTTCTACTGAATTCAAAATTCTTGGACATGAGATTTTAGACTAAACTTCACGTGGGTTTTAAGTTGAAATTCAGTAAGACACTCAGCTAAATTAAATTTCCTATAACGAAATACTGGAACGTACACTTACTTATTTAGATGGTGCTACAGTTCGGGATGGACCTGGGCCTCAACCAAAAAATATCTTCAGTAAACGTGGTCTATGGCCAATTGCCTCTACTCAGGCGAAGTCTTTCTCAACTACGCTGTCTCTCTCAGTAAGAATAGAAGACTTATCAGGCTCTAAATGGCCTAGCCATATCGGACGACTTATGCGCACTTTTCTGATCAGGTGTACGCCGATACACAGCTCATAGAGTTCGCCTGTATATCTCCTTCTCTACAGATCAATGAGAACAAAAATCATTCCAAGAATCTTGTGTTCAAAACGGCCAAGATATTTTCATCCGCTCTCACTAAAATCCTCATTTTTGGAACAGGACTGAGATGATAAGTCTCTTTAGTATTTCATAACATCTTGACAAGGCCTTGCTACTCAAATAATTTGTGAGACCGAACGAACAAGGATTGGCAAGTGTTTTGATTTCAGATGAGGTGTCGTTATCATAGTTAAAAGCGGGGCCGAGATAGACAAAATCTCGAACTACCTTAAAGTTATCGCTGGCTACGAGTATTTAAACGTATTTTAAGAATTTCTGATGCGGAATGGTCCTTTTTGTTGGCAGCATACACGCTGCATTGAGTCAATAATATTATCAGCGAGTGCAAATAGTTGTTCAGTCTTTTGAAAATTGTGTCTCTGGTGTTGGCTTGCGAGTTTCACATACTTTTCTCAAGCATAAAGATAAAGAAGGCACGTGTTAGCACATCATATTCTCTTCATCTTTTTCTGGTATCAAGATCTATGTGAAATTGTTTCTGGATGTTATGGAGCCATAAGGCTGTGTCTTTTCACCCCTTCTCTGGAACTTAGTGATTAATGAGCCGCTAATATACCTGGTACCAATGTGATTGCCTATGAGGATGACGTTGCTAAAGTCATCTCAGGAAAGCATCTTAATACCATTAAAGAACTTCAACAGCTAAAACTTAACAGATTATCTGATCTTGTCGTCTTTTTCAGGAAATATGAAATTCTAATCATATACCTTCCCTCAATCAATGGTACGACGACCAGTACAGCAAAATATCTAGTCTCATTTTTGACAGGAAAATAAACTGGGATCTTAACATTCAAGAAATAGTCAAGAAAGCTACTGTAGCTTTATTCTCTTGCAAAAAAGCCACATAACCTACTGGCTATTGGTTATAATACCAATACTCACATATGGGGTGGTTGTCTGTTGGAAGGCCTTAGGCAATGCAGTCAACTGCTGCAACTCCTCCCCCCCCCCTCTCCACTGTGGCACCGGATATTCTGTTTCACTTGACAACCCTCAAAATTTTCAGCAGGCAAGTAGCTCCAACCGCAGCTTTTCGCTTTAAAGCGACTACACAGTGGACAAATAAATTACTGGGCTACGCTAAAATTCTTAATACACTAGGAATCCTTCCAGGAAACGTCGATTACACTATACCCCAATATTGGTTTGACAAAGATTTTCATGTAAGCATCCCTTCTTGATCTTTCTGGGAGGAAGATGCTTTCATGGATGACAAGCCAATCCAGTTCTACACGGATGGATCCAAGACTGATAGCGGGGTTGGTGGCGGTGTTTTTCCAGGTAAGCTTAATCTAAGCCACTCCTTCCGTCTTCCGTATCACTGCAGCATGGCTGAAGAAAACGTGATATCTGCAAGGGATATCCACATCTTTCTGGATATTAAGGTCGCTATCAAGTTCCTGGACTCAGTCTCACTAAATTCTAGAACCGCCCTTGACTGCAGATAATCTCTTATGGAGATGGTAGAGTAGTCTCACCTTCACCTTTGTTGGGTGCCACAGAGACATTCCAGGGAATTTTAGTGCCAACGAACTCGCCAAAGTTGGAACCACTCTACCTATTCTACCAGAAAAGGGTAGCATAGGTATACCTATCTGTTTGATCAACATGTCTAGTGACTAAACAGATCTGACCAAAGCTGAATCTGAAACGCTCTAAGAGTTTGATCTTTCAAAATACTAATCATTTCAATGCTATCATAGGTGGCTTCACTGGACACTGCCTTATAAGCGAGCATGCAAGAAAGCTTTGCCTCTTCAGAAATGATTTCTGCGGAAGCTGCATGGACGACAGCGTGCATGCTCTCTGTCAATGAAGGAAACTCCACTGAGGAGCTTTCTTCCACAATGACTTAAGCGATCTAGACAATATAGAAATAGATATAAACATAAGTAACAGTCTCCTACGCTTCATCACAAGCTCAAATTGGTTCCAAGAGTAGAAGGATCACAGATCCACATGACATCACAATTGGCCAATAGATCTAAGTGGGTTGGTGTCTCTAACAGCCACTCTTACCTTACCTAATCTATGGAAACATACCGAAGAATTAAGGTCAGAAGCAGATCGTAGGGGGAGTCAAAAACTTGTTGGCAATTCTTTGATGTTCTCGGTAATCGATATGGCATAAAACAGTCCATTTCGTTGCCAGGAGGATAACTTGATTCTTAGAGTATGACAAATGAGGTGAAAACGATGAAAATAGTGCTGACAGGACCAATGAATAATCTCTGAGAAGAGGGCCAACAAAAATAAACGCCATGCTAGACTTCCTCAAAGAGAAATCAGAAAAGGGGAGAGAGTTTTAAAGAACTAGTACAAATTGAGAGTGCTCGCCTCAAAGTGGAGGAGGAAAAAGTTGAGGAAATGAATCCGTATGCGCAACGTAACATAAACGCATCGTGTATTTGGGTCACTGATGCAAAGTACACTTACACTTATTGTTTGAATTTAGGAAGTCAGCCAGCATATTGGCTGCCGTGCATCAGCTCATTTCGAGCATTTGTCCTCCAGAAAGAATGCCTACAGAACAGAACCATAGTACCGTTTGCCCGATCCACGAGAAAGAGGGTCTTAACTTCGCCAATTACAGAAGCTTAAGTCTCCTTTAAATGTCTCCCCATTAAATGTTGGATGCCACCCATGGAGCGAAATAACCACTGAACCCAAGCATATTTCTTTCTCTCTCTATCACATTTTCCAAATTAACTTAGCACGTGCTCAGGCACATTAAGTGTATTCATACCCACTTTTTTTTTATAATTTACGCGCGCCTAAGGGGTTAGATACCCTTTTAATGTTGCCAGGGCGCGGGCGGAAAGGTAGAAGGAAGAGAAAGGAAAATTATTTTGGTAGTGGTTTGGAACTCAGGTGTGTTTGGTTTCGATATTCGCTCTCCAGGGGGGTGGGAGTCCGAATAGGACGGAGAGTTTTTCTTCACTCAGAGTGATTCGAGGTATAATTCACAGTATTTTTTTCTGTGGTTGAAACTCTACAACAGCCAAATCTACGTGTCAGTATTATGCCTTCACACGCAGAAATTTTCTGTCTGAGTTCCAGTTACACAAATGAAAATCTGACTTGCCATGGGCAGGATTCGAACCTGGACCCTCCGAGTGAGAAACGATTGCTAGTACCACTACACCACTACACTATACCCACTTGAGTGTTAAGTTCTTTAAAAAAAATCGAACAAAAATTGACGCTATGGAATGTGATGATGATGAAAATGTCTAGCGCGTTTGTCAAGTGCGTCTTCAATTCTGCTTACCAGATTTTGAAGATTTCTGCATACCGCATGGGTAGGTATATTACACCTTAGACATAGGATGCATTTGCAAAGCAGTTCATTTGCATTTCACCATGCAATGGGCGATTTGCAGTATCATCTCCTAGCTGGATACGTGAAAACACTTTATGAGTACACCGTTGAAGTCTGAACAGCTTCACCTACTTTGCGTTTTGTTCTGAGCTTAGGGGGACCTAGTTATTGATACAATATTTACACAGTTCTTATAGTGAACTAAGAATTTGTTCTCACTACCCACGGATATGTCGCTGAGCATCATTTGTATGATCGGCACATTCTGTCACGTAGCAATATGAGTGTTGTTTGGTTGCCAGTGCAAGATAAGATTTTCTTTAGTTATGAGTAAATTTATTTTGTCAGTTCTAAATAAACTCCCGATCAAGTTAGACCACTTATTCTTATTACTATATCTTCATTGCACCGAAGGAGTACTGTCGTTTTAACATACCTGCTTATGAACGTATGCTCGTCAACGAGATTTTAGAGACCGTACACATCGTTTTTCGCTCGAAGCAACACTACTTGGGAACTTGTCGATTAGAATCATATTTTCCTTCATTTTGATTATTCGACAGCCGTTTTAAACTTATTGACCATGCTCTTGACAAATATCTTTTGCAAGAAATTCTTGCAGACTTTGTGGAGCTCTGCCAATATTTTTATTTTTTACAAGAAAGTTTTTTTCAGTCTCTCACCATCTTTATCTTTTGCATCTTCCTGAACAAAATAAGTTATTTTTCAAAAGAATATAAAATAAAATAAAATTTAGACCGTCTTGTCTACTTCCTAGTCACCGCTGTTATCCAATCGTAGGTCATGTTTTCCCATCGATTGGATGCAGTAACAAAAAAAAGAAGCAAACACCAACCACCTTCAGATTGCTTTCGATGAATATATTCATGAGGTAATGCAACTTTGTTCTTGTCGATGCCATTAATGCATTAAAAAAAAATAATAATAATAAATAAAAAAAAATGAAAAAAAAACAATTTTCCTGTAATTTTTTTTTCGAGAAGGTTCCTTTCCTCCCGATTTGCCTGTAGCAAAAGTTTGTGGTTCTTCTGGCACCAATTGTGCATTTTATGTCAAACATTTCCTTGCGACACAACAACGTGGTTCTGTGAAATAAATTTCCTTTCCAAAGCGGCCGGCGACAGCAATAAATATTAAATTTAATAAAATTTAACAACCTCATTATTTTGGGTAAAGGGAAAAATTGTCAATTTGCCAAAAAGAAATTCGACAAATCCTTTGCTTTCGATTCTAGCAACTAGACACGTCCAAACACCGGAGCCAAGTACTCGTATTCTTTTTATCCTTTACGAGTAAAATGTCCTCCAATTTTTCTTTTCTTTCTCTTTTCGATTTTGTCTTTTCGTTGTTTTTTTTTTTTTTGGTAATTGTTCTTCCGACTCAAATGGAGTGTAGATAATTTGCGAAAATTTAAAAAAAAAATCTGCGTGGAAAATAAAGTCATCGCTTAACCCTTGCTGCTACGACGAACTAATGTCCGTTTTAAAGACAAGCATTAAAAAAGGAATACCTCCAGGGAGGATGACTAGAATAAAAAATAAAAAAAAATAATAAAAATTAAGAAAAACGCGCGCTATCAGGGGAATGCATTTTCAACACGAATGCCTGTCCTGAGTCATAAAGTGTCAACACTATTATATTTATGTTCTGCTCCTAGATACGAGTACGAGTCCCTCATGACTTTCACGAGTATCCGCTACCATTGTACAATTGGATATTAGAATTTGCGTTGAAGCTCAGGACACCTACATACGAGTACAGATGTATATTTTCGAAGCAAAGCCCTAGAGTGCCTATAAGAATACGTGGCGTGCTTAGGAATACTTTTGTGTGAAAGAGTTGAATTACGAGTATTTAATTTATTTCAGTGATGCTCTATTGAATGTTAATTAAACTGTACACTGAGCACTGAAAACCGTAAATACACTGAACAGAGTACACGACAATACGAAATACTTTGAGAGCACCGCCAGTGCTCTATGCCATGCCAACTGCTATGTATTCGTCCCGAACTGACCGCTACACTGTGTGTGAACGTCGAACAGATCTCTACGGTAAAAATAGGTCAAACAGTTTACCCTCGGGTGGAGGGGACGAATTAATTTAATTCCGTCAAAGCATTACACACCGCGCACTTGATGTGAGCTCTTGCGTTAAATATCAAAGTGTTGCGCTTTGTTTTTGATTTAATTACACTTGTGACTAGTCAACTAGTGTAACGGGGCAAACGCAGCGCCCCGATGAGGCAGACGATTGCAGCGAATGGATAGCCATGTTTAAATTATTTTCAACGAATTGGTGTTTTATTCAGTGCATGGCAATGAAACATTCGTTTTGCTAGATTCCAATGAACCATGAACATGTTTCACAGCACTCCCGACACAAACGGGCTTCCGTTTTTCCTTTTTTTTTTTGAAATTTAAAACCCTCTATAAGCTCTTCGGGTTTTTTTGACAGCTCATTTTTTCGCACAGGATATTGGTGTGCATGAGAGAGTTATTTGGCAATAACATGCAATAGGTGTACAAGAACGGATACAAGGACTCCTGCAGAAACCCTCATACGAATACCTTCAGGCGGAATATTACGCTGCAGATACGACTATTTCTGGTCATGACGATGGCTAAAAACAACTGTTCAGTCGATTTTTCTTTTAATTCCATACAATTGTATGCAACATAAGGATTATGTAAATCTGAATTCAAAACGCACTTTTTTCACCTTTGACATCAGCTATGTAATGGCAAGTGATTCAAGGTTTTGCGTTTTTTATTACACGGAGCCCATTGAGTGTTATGAGGATCCTTATTCACATTCCTTGTACTACATTCAAAGTGCGGATAATACCAACTAGGCTTCAATGGTTATTTCTTGGGTTCCACAGCCACTTGAGGCAACAACTTACTTTGGCTTTGATAAAGCCTTCAGGAGAGCACGAAATAAATAAATGGAAAAAATAAATCCTTTTTGTGTTTTTTTCTTCTACTTCTACGAGTACTCACTCGCATTTTACGTCACCGGAACCAGGCGACGACTTAGTGAACTAATTAAAATTCAAGGAAATTTTTATTTTAATTAGTGCTATTGCAGAGCTTTTGTATTTTTTAAACTTCTTTGGGGATAAACTGAACAATAGATGAAACCGTCAGTAGATATTATATGTGTTTCTTATGCTAATAATCGTTTTTAAAATAAGAAATTTTAATTACTAACGTTGACAATAATAATTGGCAGGTTAGAAATACAAAACAGGGCCATATTTCTGGATGAAAGTTTTGACATAAACCTTGTTTATGTCGAAAACAATCACTGGGGACATCTTACAACAAATGTTACCTCGACGTAGCGGGGTAAGTTGCTGAAGTCAGGTCTCAAGCAATCTTTTGGACATTGCTTCAATCGATGTGACCGAGACAGTGTAAACGCTTTATGCTCTGGTAAGGTTATCATGTTCCTCTGGTATGTTGCACTCCCGCCATCTTAGAACTCTCCATCACTAGGCAATTCGTTTCAGAAATCCACTTTTTTCAAACTTTTATGAGGCTTTAATGTTTTGCAGTTCTATCATTGAGATTATAAGCGGCTTACACTTCTTTATGTGTTCAGATTTGATTTACATTTTAACACACCACGATATTTCCCAAAATGAATTCTCGAATTCTAGATTTCACTTGTACTTGTACATCACCTAAAGACGATCTGTTACATTTTTATTGCACAGCTCAGTTGAGAATCGACGGGATTTGTGTTGTTATTTAATTGCTTCCTTCATGCATCCATGTCTGTAATTGGGGCTTAGCCATTTTTCTACTTAATAAAATACAGATAGAACCATGGCCTACCAGAAAGAGAGTTATTATTTTTTTCACATCGGTGTCTTGGCATTTACGTACGTACCGATATAGGTAGCAAACTTTACCACAAAGCTATTTCTATTGTAATCCGAAGTTCAACTTTGTGTGGTTAATATTGCATATCAGAGAGCCAACTACGCTCTACTGCCTTATTTATGGAAGCCCCTAACTGTAAAGCGATTCGACTTTTAACGAACTTAATGAGCTGTTTGCCTCCGTTCAAAAAGTTATAATTGAAATCGTTATTGAGGTCGATTTCGATATACATGATATTCTGGACAGACAACAATCGGTGTTTAGATCTTCACTGTGGAAAAGAACTTCACCCAGATTGTTAATGATGATGACGTCTGTGTTGAATATCTTTCCTTATATTAGACAAAATGCATTCGTCGTTTTGTTCTCGTTGATAGAGTCTGAGTCGCTTTCGGAAGCGATACTGAACGAGTGAATGACATCACGCTCCGTTCTTCCGATTATGTCAATATCGTCGTCGTATGCCTCTAATTAAACGGACTTTTGAAATATTATGCCTCTGGTATTGGTGTGTGAGTTATTCACTATTTTCTCAATATAAACGTTGAACGCGTCGCTTTGCCTAAGTACTTCAGATATCGAAAGTTTCGTTAATATTTTACTGACCTCGATGGAGTTAAACAATGCTCAATATATTTGTAGCCACCTAAGGGTTTTTTTCGCACTGCCGTAGCTTAAAAATTTGGTATCTATGGCCTTAAAAAGGACTGATATTAACCAATCAGGTTATTGACAAAAGGCCCTAAGTGCAGTAGATAGGCTTATACGTCTACAGTTAAAGCAGTTTAAAGGATCTCCTTTATTGAAGATCAGGCACACAATGTTGAAAATGTGTTCATTTATCAAACTTCATTGGACCATATTTTGGAGGTCTGCTCTATATTATAGGTTAGGTTAAACAGGTGTATGATGAATATGACATCACACAGACACCAGATACCAAAACGGGCCCATCGCGATCCATGTGGAAACAGTTGAATTTGTCTTCAAATAGCAAAAACCTAAACAATCGCCCTGGGGAAACACCCAATTTCCCTGCAAAAACCAAGAAGGCCTTTGAAGTTCGTGCCGTCTATTTCCTCTAGGTTTTCGAAAAAGCATTTTCCTAAAAATGTTCTTCGACTACGCATTCACACAGTATGCTATGTCCTCAACAGCTTGCAAATCACCGAGCTTATCCCTGTTTAATTTTATTAACTTCTTAGATCTTTTGCTGTCAAAAGGCGGCCAAAGAGCCTTGGTTTGATGTTGTCAACCTCACTATTATCGAGTAGCCCTTATTCCCTTTCTTGCAAGCTCATCCGCTTGTTCATTTTCTTTAATACCGCAATGTTCTGGCATCTAGCACAGTCTCACCCAGTTCTGACTACATTGTGCCTTGGGCACTGTACGACAGCTCCTGACTATATCAGAGTTAATGTGTTAATGTTCATCGATTCCATTGCCTTGAGTGCGGCCTAGCTATCGATGTAGATAGCGATATCTCTTTCGAATACCGATCACATCTACATTTGCTCAGCCGCTTTGAGGACAAGCAGAACCTCTGATTGGAAGACACTGCTTGCGTTCTTTAGTCTTATAGAAACTCTTAGTTCTGGGTCTTCTGAAAATATAACCTGTTCCATTCTCTGTTTTAGAGCCATCTGTGAATTTGACCTAATTATTGCATTTTTTTACCAGCTCTGTATTATAGGCTCCAACATGTTTTTTTGGAAACACGGTTGTATTTACTTTGTAAAGTTCAGGTGGCGTGATATTCGAATAGCGAAATTTCGCTTATCGTCATCCTTTTACAGTCTGTAGTCTGAAAACCTGGTGTCTATTCTGCCTCTTCCAATTGTAGAGTCGTCATGTAGTTCTGACCCCACTATGCACCACCGCTCAGTACGCATCTTGTTTCGCTGCATTCTTCGTCGGTTTTGTTGTGTTAGCCGGGAATGCTCCTGATGGGTTTTTGGCAAAACTGCCACCGATCCTATGCAACAGATCGGGAGCTTAGGAGCATCTTTATAAGAAAGGGTAGTTAATATTTAAAGATCGCAATAGATACCAGTTTAGAAATCCCCTAAACATATTCTCTATAAAGTTTTAAGAATACCTGACTACAAACGAATAGTCCTAAATGTCCAAATAAGTTCAAAACCAAACATCGAGACAGAAGATAAACGCGACATATTATGCGAACTCAAAGAGACTTACCAGAATATAGGTTCTGCCAGAGTGGCATTACTCTTAAGTGATATTGAGTGACCTCACTTAAGAGGTCTGGGGTTCTCGAATCAAATTCGAAGAAAAATAAGGCTTGTGCGAGTAAACTTCAAGCTTGACTTGATTAAAATAAACTAAAGAAATTCACAAACTGCAGACTGGATTAAGGGTATCTAGGCTCTTGCCATCTGAATAATAATAATATCCACTCGATCGCTAATTTGTTTTGGATGAATTAGGTACACACAAATCTACGGAGAAGATGTGAAGTTCATTTAAATGCATGACTGTTATAACTTTCTCCGGACAAGCCACGTTATCAAGTGCAGTTTGGTGCACCAAATCGAAATACTGTGTATGAGATCGAGTTTGACAAATATGCCTGTAACTATCCACCGTTGAAATATCTAATGCTACATATTTCACCTAGGTATCAACATTGCTACTTCGCCGCTGATGATCTTAAATAGGCATATGAGGCTCATAAAAAATACGATTGAAAAATAATATACGAAAGATAGTTTGTAATGGTTTAAAATCAATCCACATCAGAAAGGATCACACTAGTCTTCTTAATGAAGAATCAAATTATTTGTTTCAAACAGACATGATAGAATACGAGTATGTATCAACTTTACCACCACATTTGACAGCTTCATCTCTGTGATTAATTTCTCTAGCATATGTCAATTCATTTCAATATCTGCAAATAATGAGAACGAATGGGTACAAGTAACGACGCAAACTCTATGCGTCGAACCTTATTCTGGTTCGAACAGTACCATCTCTGTAGACAGGCTCAAGTCCCCAGCAGCAAGATAGTATTCTCTTAAAGTTGTATATAGGTACCATTTTACAGGAGTACATTTAGGGTCCGAGATACAAAAAACTAAGCTTAATAGATTCTGAATTGAGTATTGTTGTTAAGCTCCAACAATACTCAATTCATTATTAACATTTCTTTTACTTCAGCTCAAGCAGTAAAGCAAAGAGGTCCTTCCTGCCAAGCTCCAGCAAAAGCAAAAAAAGATCGAGTTGCACTTGAACGTTAGTGGAAAAGCTGAAGCTAAAATAACCCTAAACTTGCTCTCTTCCTTATATGTGGATCTTTATATTAATTCTTCATTTCGCGCAATAAGTTTTATTCATATCCCTTTAAATGTCCTGATCAACTACGAGTGTCTATTCTTCACGCAGATTGCGTCTGTTGGTGTTCGATGTTGCTAGATTCACAGCTCGAAATCCTAACAACCAAAGTGAGGATTGCTAAATCGCCAACTTTTAAGAGATCCCCTTAAAAGAAGACCAGTATTCTGTTGCAAAATGCCAATAAGAATTGCGTTGATGTTCTTATGTACAAGGTGTCGTACCCAGCAATCAATAACTGCCAGAAATATTAACTGCCAGAAGTGCAGCCTAGTGACTACTTTACTCGTGTATGTCGCTCCTGAATGCACAATCTATCGTATTTAATCGGCAGCGTCCCTTGAACAGTGGGCACATTTTGTCACTTTGCAGATTTATATTTTCTTCATAAATGTCATATAATGTCCTGTACCACAATTTTAAGCTCGAAGCCTAAAGCCAAATATACAGTTCGTATATTCTCTTACCACAACTCTACAATTGTTAAACGAATTAATAAGAAATTATTTTCTAAATGACTTAGGGTCTGAACAATATATTTTCGGTAAAGTCTCACTTTTTAATTTGTCATCAATACTCAGACTCCAAATTGGTACTTCGATTGACCATTTTTAGAAGTTAGTTGAATGGGTAGAAATCACGAATTGTATTATATTAGCCAGCTTGATAGGTCCTCAGGCGATCCCCAAATTATTGCAAATCCCTTCGCAATTTTTGTTGGCTAAGCGTTCGCTATCCATTCCCAAGACCCAGACCATTCTTACTTTTCCTACTTAAACAGCTGCCCACAAACAACTTTCGAATCGGTGTCTATAACTTTAGAGCAAGTTAGAGATAAAATATTAAATCTCAAAGATGATTACTCTGCTGGCCCTGATGATCTTCCCCCTATATTTTTAAAGAAATGTCAAATGCATCTAGCCCAACGTCTTACAGCTCTCTTTCAGCTTTCTATCACCCAGGGATTATTTCCCTCAACCTGGAAAAGGTCGTTTATTATTCGCCTACATAAAAAAAGTAGAAAAGACGATATTTCCAACTATCGACCAATTGCTAAGTTGTCCTGCATACTTAAGCTTTTTGAGAGCATTATCTATGACATAATGCTTTTCCATTGTAAATCTATTGTTTCCCTAAACCAGCACGGATTTTTCAAAGGCAGATCTACGACCACCAACTTAACGGAATTCGTATCAAGCACTTTATGTGCACTGGAATCTGGAAATGAAGTTGATGTGATTGCCACCGATTTAAACAAAGCCTTTGATAGAATTTGTCATGATATAATCCTTCTAAAATTAAAGGCTCTTGGTTTCCAGATAAACTTTATAGCTTGGGTTCAATCCTATTTAAGTGAATGACTTTACTATGTTCTGTTTAGGTCCAGGTTTCTGATCTAATTAAAGCCTCCTCTGGTGTCCCTCAAGGCAGCCACCTTGGTCCCTTATTATTTATTCTGACCATTAATGATGTTGAATGTATCATTTAAAGTTCATACATATCTGTTTACGCAGATGATATGAAAATATTTAGATATATATCATCTTCGTCAGACAGCCTACTTCTGCAGCAAGATCTAGACAGGTTTTGTACTTGGTGTCAGAAGAATTTTCTTGAGCTTAACGTCAATAAGTGTCAGGCTATAACTTATACCCGTAAACGCCTCCCTACTTCACCTCGTTGCTATCTAATCTTTAATCTGCCTGTTCCCTTAGTGAATGAGTTGCGTGATTTAGGTGTTATCTGCGACAAGGAACTCAATTTCCGTTCTCACATTGATTATATAATAAAAAAAGCCAACTCTGCCCTTGATTTTATCAAGCGCTGGTCTAAGGAGTTTTCCAATCCTTATGTTACCAAATCTCTTTACATAACCTTTGTTAGGCCTCTTCTGGAATATGCCAGCCAAGTTTGGTCACCCTACTACAGAACTCACATCCTCCGGATAGAAGCTGTTCAACGCAGGTTTTTACGCTTTGCTTTACGTGGTCTTCCCTGGGAAGATAACCAAAACTTACCACCTTACACTGACCGGCTGAAACTTATAAATTTACAATCCCTTTCTATACGCCGAAAAGTTGCCGACATTCTCTTTATTCA
This sequence comes from Volucella bombylans, assembly GCA_949129095.1. Taxonomy (NCBI): domain Eukaryota; kingdom Metazoa; phylum Arthropoda; class Insecta; order Diptera; family Syrphidae; genus Volucella; species Volucella bombylans. The sequence continues at coordinate 98,458,087 of OX422143.1, read as the reverse complement.
TCAAAGTTTAGTAGCTAATATCGATTGTCCTTCCTTACTTCAAATTATTTCTTTTAACACCAATCCCCGCAATCTTAGGTCTGTGCCACTTTTCCGGCTCAATCTTCACAGAACGAATTACGGACACCTGGAGCCAATGTCTAGGATGCTTCGCGAAGTTTACGATATTCTGCCTCTCTTCGACTACCATCTCAGCAAACTCTCCCTCAAGAACATACTTATTCCCACCTATGCCTCACGTCCTAACTTTCTTTAACCGCTCCCACCCTTTAGTTTTTAAGTGAAAATGTTAGTTTAGTATGTATTTGCTTGCAATAAGCTTAATAAATCTGTCCGGGGTTAACCCGGGCCGCAAAATCAAAATCAAAAATCATTCAGTTAGACATGTACGTATTTTATTGAAGAATGACTTTACCTTAGAATAGAATCCTTTACCAGGGCAGAAACTAGCACAAGGACGTACTTGAAAGTGCTGAAAATGCTCGAAATGCACACCGCAATAGAGAGATTGGGAAGCAATCAGCTCACTTCCAATAGATAGATCCAAATCGCTAGATAATCTCAAAATTCGATTACCAAATAGGTACCATTTTGTTCATTTTATGTTTGCAAGGCTTCTCTTCTCATCCGAGAGATGGATAGACAAAAACACTCGCTACCTATCCACTTACTCAGATTTTGCTTGCATCGACAAATACCAGTTAAACCCCTCGAATGTAGTAATCACCATGCTCCGGAGAATTCACCGCAATCACTTCATGTAGTTCTTATACAATACTTGCTTGGACTCGTATGTATTCATGCCTCAAGTCCCACCGCCGATACGTACATATACTAGTAGATATAACTACAGCCACACACAATGATATGCTCGACAGTGGAAAAAGAAATTTATTTGCAATTCGTACTCAATTGTTTGTGCCCATATGTATATGCATGTTCTCTTTTTCTCTTTCTTCTTATTTTTTCTCGTTTTCTGTTCTAGCACAATGACAACCTCTAATTGCTAAACTGCTACGAAAAGGAAAAACGAGCAAAGAAAAAAACATTAATCTGAATTTGAATCCGAAGCCAGCCCGGAATCAACCCAACGAGCAACATTAGAAGGACAGTGGAGGAAGGACGAAAACAACTCACAACAAAGACTCCGACAAACTAGGATTTATTTATTTATTTCTATTTAATTCTTGAGCATGAAATCTATTCAAAGTATTCACATCCGCTAACGGAACTGCATCCTCGTTTGTTTTGTAAGAGTATAAAATAATAAATAAATAAGGGCAACAACAAAATAAAATAGAAAGAACTATCTACGAGTATTCATAAACAATACGGCAATAAGAAATGAAGATTAAGAGATTGCAGTGCGCAGGAAACGGAAAACCCATTCCACAGAGAACGACCAAGTAACTAGAAGATGACTGCAGAGGAAACACGCAAAAGTGGCGTCTATATGTCGACAGTAGTGTATCCAAAAGCCACTCATCCAATTGCATCAATTGCGTTCCTCACTCCATTCGATTTTTGCTGTGAATCTGACAACGTTCTGCCAGCCGGAAATAGCACCAAACGAAGCACAAGCCTTTCAGATACACGTACATCGACAGTTCTATTCGTGGGCAATATTTACCACAGATCCGCCAATGGTCGTTGTTAACTATTGAACATCGCAATTCCAATACCGAACACTGTACACCATAAGCCGACCGACCATCGAAATGTATCTATGAGGTGGCTCTTCTGTTTCTATTCAATTGTTTCCTTTGTTTCTAAGGATACACAAATAATTCGGGTTGCATCACTGTAAAAATTTATTTTGGATGACGTCTAACTGACATTAAATTCGCATGAACTTTCGTCTACTACTCGTACAAAGCCAAAAAAGGAAAACCAACAGAAGAAAAAAAAAAGAAAATAGAAAAGAATGACTTTACGAGTACTGTTGTAAAAAGGCCAAGCAAACAGCCTTCAAAAATTTACTACCCCACGCGCGTTTTACGCGGGTTTCCAAAAAACAGAAAATCTTCTCCGCAAACACCGTAAAAAAAACTTGTTAACACACACAGACTCTCCATTGTCGTTATTCTTAGTGCCAATATGATGTGTGTGGTGGCGGTCGCATTATTTCCGTCAAACTAGTTACGTTACATGGAGATTATATAATACAATACCACTTTCTAGTAGTGCGAAGCGCAAATATACGCACACATATACGCGCCAAAACTACACACACACAAGCAAATACACACGTTGGTGAAAGTTTAAAGTGCTTTACTGCTGCCTTAAGCTTGTGGATAATCGCATTCGTCCTTTTTAAAGCGATCGGGAGTGTGCATTTGGCGCGAGACTCTATCACACACCGGTCAATCCTGGGAAGGGAACGAATATAAAACGGAAAATTAGAAGAGAAAACAAAAATAAGAGAGAGAAAATTAGTTTTCCATTGTTATTGTTATTGTTGTTGTTAGTTTTTTCCTGTTTAATATTATAACAGACCGTTATGAGATGCGGAAACCGTGTTAAATTTTAACTGACAATACAAATTCGTGCTCGTACTCGTAGTCGTACGTGTCGCGCCTAGTGTACAATAAAATAAAAACTTTCTCATTAAATTTCTTTTGGATTTTCTTTTATAAATATATATCTACAATATATATACATTTGTTTTTTGACTCGTTAATAGTGTTTTAAGGTTATACCTACATATTAAGCAAAACTTGACATAAAACTTGGAATATTCCGTGTTGGTAGTACAGAATCTACTGTTTAGTTGTTGTTCTGTTTTTGTTTTGGTTTTTTTTTTTTGTAAAGAGTGGTTTACAAAAGATGGCGTTCGCAGCTGCTCGTATGATATTGAAAGACAAGCGACGAAAATCAAAAGAGGAGTTCTCAACACCGCAAAGAACGCGGAGTAAGGTACATAAATTTGCACAAACATCAAACAAACAAAAAAAAAACACTTTAAATTCTAAAAAAAAAAAAAAAAATTGTGTGTTAGAACGAACTCTAAGATCTGTAATCTGAAAACTAAAATCAATCTATTGCAGGAAGGTTATCTTAAGTTATTGTAGATGAAATCTCCACAAAAGTCTGATTGATTGGTTGCTTTTTTTTTGTTTGCTTTAGATTACCACATGAGAAGTGAGGATTTGTCGTTAGGTCCAGCGTAGATAAATTATCTTATTAATCGGACTTGATAGCTAATAATTATATTTTAAAATAAAAATAAAAAGAAATTCTAAAAATTACAAATAAAATTAAAATTCGATCTGATGTTTTTCTTTTTGAGTTAAGATATAAATAGGTTAGAGAAGCTTCATAATATTTTATTATAATTTTAACAGGACTACTTGGCACTGCAGAGTTAAAGGAAAACAAATTTGAACTTATGTAGCAACCCTAACTACCCTAACCCTAACACTTCACAATAACTTTGAGAGGATATCCATAGTTATGAATTTTAAGGCCTTTGTCTTAGGTTTTTGTTTAAAAGTTCACTTCCTCAGTATGTTACTCGTATATCCATAAAGTTGGCAAAGCCATTATTTTTCGTTACAAGATTTCCATAATTAAGTGGTTCTCCTATTTCTTCTTCTAGTACAACACAAAGCTACGAGTAAGGTTTCGTTCTGGATTCTTCTTTGTTTTGACGATTGTTGTGAAGATGTTTTTCCGCAGGTATTGCGAATATAGAAATTCGCTTAAGATAACAATGTGATGCGTATGTGAAAGATGGACGAATGAATGTCTTAAATAACAAACCTTTAAGCTCAAGCGGCATTTACTGTACGTACTTATCACAAAACAACATACTGCGGAGTTTTTGAGAAACTTAGGCCACCGCACACTTACTCTACATGCGACATCAACAGGGCCCAAGTACGATAACTCTTACTAAACAGATGATAGGAATTGGGTTCCTATGTTCAGAAAAACGACATTTTAGATATTCGATCTTAGTGTATCCGATTCGTAACTCGTACCTAATTTTCTGGAGCTCTTTAGTAAAAAAATCCGGCACGAAGCAAGGACTTCGCACACTGCTCTAGTGTTCTCCAACATTAACTTTCAATTCCCTTTACTCCGTTCGTCGTATATGTCGTCTATCATTCTTATATATGTAAACCTCGGGTACATATTAAAATCTAAGTACTGTCCAAATCTCTGTAAACTCTGTACAGATCTATATGCAGACCTTTCAAACCCGTTTTTCACAAGCCCATATGAACTATGTATTACTATTGCGCTGTCTTGAAACTTCTCGTATATTTTCATAGTATTCGACATTAGTTTCATTGATAGGTAGTTGCAGAAAATTCTTGTGTCGCATTTGCCTTTATACAGTGCAACGAAAGTGCATTTTATTAAACAAAATCGCTGCTGCACGGCCTTAATTATTGTTTTTCTTACTTCTTCTTCCGTTGGCATTGGTATTCCTGCTCATCGTGATTTGAGCAACTGAATCTCTTGCAGGTTTTATTTTGTTCCTTGTGCCACAATCCTAAAGTTGTTAGCTCTTTTGCCCTTGTTTCGGCGTTGTACTTTTCCTATTGCTTGTCCCATGCCTTTAGGTTGTGAAGGTATTTTTTTTACTTCCACGACTCAATGCCACTATTACCATCGCACGTCCTCTAGCTACCGCAGATGTTCTTTATCGATTTCGCTATTTTTGCAACGCTTCGAAGACATGCCTTTTGTTCTTCAAAACCATTCTCATCTCATAGTTCCGCCACTAAGTTTCTTTTATTATGCGGTGCCCGATTTTGGAAACACCGAGTATAGTATCCCCAGTATGGTTACATTTTTTTTTTTGTAGTTGTTCCATATCCCTTGGGCGCTTAGTTTTTCTTCTGAGTTTATAGCGCTTTCGAGCCATTCTCCCAAATTATGCGCACATAGCTGGTCTTATTATTTGTTTAAACTGTGCCAGTTTATTTTTTCTACTATTATCTGATTTTCTTCACAAGAACTTCTGCCAGAAAAAGTCGGTGCTGACTTGCTAAGGTCATTTTATAATTTTTGCTAGTCATTTCGCGTTATTCCAGTATTAATGGGAATCTATCTGCGTTTACTGTCCACCAATTTATTTATCTTCTGCTGCCGGGTTTCTCGTTCCGATGTCATTATCTTCAGTCTTCGCATTCGTAGTTGGAATGCATTCGCGTCCCTGCGACGAAGTTGTTTAAATCTTTACCGCATTTAGTCTCTTGATATTCCATTTAACAACTCATAACAGTATACTACGTTTCATGTTTCTTCAATTATCAAATATTGCCATAAGTCGGTCGCTTAATACACTTACGATTTTATCTAGTAGCTCCATTGTTAAGATTAAGGCAACTACATTGTTATTTTGCTCCATCCCTTGATAAAATATTCTGTACGCTTGAATATTGAAGTTCCGGACAGAAAATACTGCCTTGAGGGATACCTTTTTTTAATTTAAAGTGGTTTAGCCTGTCATTAAAAGTTTTATCTAGAATTTCACTTCCATTAATTTCTTGTTAGCAAACTTCGTCTGCAAGCGACTGTGCGGATCTAGAAAAACATTTCTGCAGTTTCCTAAAACCCATACCTTGTTTAGGCTTGGAAACTCTTTTATATTAGAGATAGTGACATTTCAGAAAATAGTCATTAGGTCATAAAAAATGGCTTTAGCAGTTGTGTTAAATTTAAAGTTACGGGACTATCTTTAAAGCTTCAATTACTAGTAGTAAATTTTAAAAATGATTTCCATGCTGATACCAGAGGCTTATTTATTGTTCTTACTAAATTGGACTTTTTTCGACATATAATGATGTCTAGCTTTAGCTAGAAAACAAGTCAGTTTCTGTAACCTTTTCAATTGTACACCCACATAGAGAACATTTCAGACACAACATTCGAATGTTTGCAGTCTAGTTCTGTTGCAATGAACGTTGCTTTACCAGTCTTAAGAAAAGAAAAACTGATTCTTCTGTGTGGGTCGAAAGCCACTGACAATGCTTCTTACGAATAGACAAGAAACCTTCACGTCCAGCGATGTCATGTTAATAAGAGTTTGAAAGGCTTAATTTTTAAGCTTCAGGCGCATTTAGGTTAAACCGTACTCTACTTAGACCCGATTCTACAATAATCATCTGACGAAGGTCATAAGCCTCCGGCAGATATCTGCAGATCGTAGATCACATAGCTTTTTATCACAAGCAAAAAATGCATCGACAAAATGGTCTTCTAAACTATCTGGCAGCTAACGGTTATGTTATGTTATGAACACACATCGAAAATCGTTCTCTCAAAAATGCATTCATATCTGAGACTTTCTCGCTGCAGTCTAAATTGTTGAAAACCATTGCAAAGCGCTGGCTACACCTCAGGGGCAGATCATCATACAGTATCAGTAAGGTACCGTCTAGGTTCGTCTACATGTCTTGTTCGTCATTGCTTGGGCTCCTTGGTAATCCTACTCTCGAATCGGTTTGTTGAATCTTTGGCCATGAACATTATGTGCTTCCTTTTCTTCACATATTATTGGGTTTCAAGTTCAAATCTCTGTACTACTGAGGCTGTTGCAATTCGAACTTCCCGATATACCACTGATCTCCGGATACGAAAGTAGATCCCACGCCTAGATCTGCTGATTGTTTCAGCTAAAATGGTCCTTGTATTATTTATCGTTTGTGTACGAGCATAATGTCTAAAATATAAATTTAATAATAAAAATGTTGGCTCCATTGCTGTACAGATGTAGTGAGAAGGTCTACTTGAATTACCAATAGAAGATTGATGCATTCTATTCTTATATTCACCTGCTTCAAAAAAACAAATTCTAGATCGTCACTTGTGGGGTTCGCGGTCATATCTCCCCTCAAATCATACTCCTCTCAAATACTCGTAGAATCACATCTCCCTCAAAGTATTTTTGACTGTTAGCTGCTCAAACTTTTGAGCTATCTCCTAGGACTCAGCGCCATACGATAGGACTGACAGTATTAGAGTTGTATGTATATATGTAGGTAGAGTATAGCGTATGGATAGATTCATTTTGGAACGAATTTTTCAGCGAAGAATGTAAGCAAAAGCAGATATAATGTAGTCCTCCTTGATTTGAAATAGAGAAACCCTGGCAAAAGTTAGACTGGCATCCGGATAAATCGTGGTTTTTAGAAAATTATTCTAAAAACTTTCAGTTCTGCTTACCATTTCAATAGGATACAAATTTCTACAATACTATATAAAGGTTTCCACATTTTCTTATATATTTTTAAAGCTACCTAAAATAAAAATGAAAAAAATTTAAAATTATACCCCGACTTAAATTTGTTCAACCCATTTTGCCTTAATCCTCGCATGTATATGAAATATAAGACTGCGTTTCATACTAATGTAGAGTATTATATGCCTAAAATTTAATTTTGAAAAATCATCTACTAGTTTTCCAAACAGTTTAGAAAACATATTTAGTACTTTGCACCAAGTGAGTTTTACTTTCAACTTTTATATTATTAATATTGTGAATGTTATAAAGTTTTTGAAAATACAGAGTGAGCGAGTATAGTGTTTTTGTTTTTTTCAAAAATTTACGGTTGATAATTTAGTGTTTATATAAGAATATTATGTTCGTCAAAAGGGACTAATATTTTTTTTTTAATCAAAAGGAAACAATTTATGCGCTTTAGAATAAAATGATGACTTGTAGAAAATGGTATTTTAACTGTAGTATTATATATTATAAAATATGTAGGTTAATAGAAATCATATTGATCTGGAAAAATAAAAACTGAAAATTTGGAATAAAATGTCGTTTGTCATTAGAAATATCAAACCTTGCAGTTGCAACTTCATCGATTCGCTATGTGATCACTGTCCAAGTAAGTGATGCTTAGCCATACTATTCTACGATAAATGATTTCCATTTCATAATAATTTCATTAAACCAGAAATCAAGATTTGTCGTCATCATTTCTACCTTATTAGTAAATAATATAAGAAAAAAAAGAAGACATTTACAATTGTAGAATTAGATATGTTATATGTTTACAAAAATAGTTGAAAAAATGCTCGCTCGGCTGAAATAGCGCTAGCGCTTTGTTTGATACATACCATATATTGTTAATAGGCCTTAAATTAATAAATATTTCCATCAATTGCTCTAGAAGATAGATGACAATAGTTTAGATATTTTTGAAAACATTTCATAGTGAAAAAAAATAATATGAAAATAAAGCTTAGCAGCTTTGTTTGATAAATCATATCTCTCACATCCTGTGTGGTAATCTAAGCATTGGGCTGTCAGAAAGTCTTAAGCATTATAATTAGTTGTTTTTATTTTTTTTATTTTTTAAACATTTAGCAATTTTTTTTTGGTTTCTTTTTCACTCACCCATAAAGCGAATCATACATGTATGTTTGCTAAAATTGCTGATACATCTATTCAAATTTGAACAATTTTTAAGATACCATTTTAGGCAGTTCCATTCTATTACACCATTTGCGCTGGTGCGCAACATTACATTGCTATTTAATAATAATTAAACCGTAGAAAAGTTATAAATTATAAAAACCAGTCAGTCCAATTTGACTCCCTCTGTCTAAATATTTTAATATTATATTATAATTATATATACTCTCTATTCAATGTCACTCGAATGGTATTTCAAAAATTGAAAACATAAAATTGGACATCATACACCAAGTTACCACCCTACGTGATACATAAAATTCCGGATTGTCACACAAGCCTTATCGGTTTAAGTTCCTCGCCACCCCATTTAAATAGAAGGGGGAATTTAAATTTCACGAGTATTACCCTTGAAGAAATGAACTATCCTCAAATTGAATAAAAATAAATGTTACTGTTTATAATGAAATTACCACTTCACTTCAATTTTGCACCGTAGCACTTTGACATTTCAATGGTATTCATGATTATTTTTTTCGTGAAGTGTGTTTTTTGAAAGAGGTTCCGGAAATAAATTGAACTAAAACTGCACGAGAGGACCACGAGATGATACAAAAAAAGCTTTTATTTGAAAGACAATTTTCATTGTTTAACATTTAAATATGGTTTCCGGCAATTAAAAAGCGTACCCTGGCGGGTTTTCCAACTTTTTCGAGAATTTGTGACCGCGTATCCCCAATATATCGCCGAATATATCATTTATTGACTTCCCAAGCCTCAATAGTTGCTAGTTTATCCACGAAAACCAGCGATCTCATGTATCCCTACAGCAAATAATAGAGAGGCATTAGATGATAAGATTTTGGTGTCCAGTTTACAGGTCCCAATTTTGAAATCATTCCCTCATTAGTGATTTCGATATATCGATGGTATTGGTTGCAGTAGGCAGTCTCATCCTCACATCGATGTCACGTAAATTTAGAAACGAATATTCTTTTTTCGTTCTTCTATACCGGCCACCATTGACTGTAACGAGTGGTATCTGTATCGAACCACAGATGAGGCTATGTACCGCTACCAGCATGCAAACTACTTTACAAAGTACATTTTCAAATTTACATGCAAACCGCCTCAATTGATGCGATGTATTCTTCGGCACACACTGATCTTTCGACGACGAAAAGCAGATAGACGATTATTCATTTCATAAAATTGATAAAGTTCTCAATAAGTTTGCGTAACTAAATCATTCTTCTTATTTTATTAACCGGGAAAATAATCGTATGTAACATGTATGTTATAATTACATCTAATGCTATTATACATGTGGGGTTGACTAGACACATTACACAGGCCGCTCTATTCTGGATCACCTCGTTACTCAGGCCAAGAGGTTTTTCACTTGAGCAATCCAATTATTTTTCTTTTTTTCAAACCTTGGCCCGAACTTGAGCCTGTACTTGCTTTTGAGCGCCCTTCGGGGAAAACAGCAAAACCAACAGATTTGTTCAAGTTGAAATTTGTCCAAGACCGGTTTCTTAATATGGAGACGTTCTGTCACCAAAAGTCAGTACTGACTTGCAAAGTGTTCGCCCAAGATTACTTTAAAGCCATACACTTATCCGTATAAAATGCAAATGACTCAAAGAATACTGTCGACAGACCGTCCACGTCACTTGGAATATGACCAAACAGTTGCCCAAATGGTTGAGACTGAACCTGATTTTTGGTAGCAAATTTTGATGACCGACGAGGCCGTGAAATGGACTCTTTGGCACCGTTAACAAGAAAAATTGATGCATTTGGGGAACTGAGAATCCACACGAGATCCATGAAACACCATTGATTGACCAAAAAGTGACTGTTTGGGCCGGCGTTTGCGCCAAAGCCATCATTGGGTAATTTTTCTTCAGAGAAGGCGAAACAGTCGATGGGACTCGATATTAGTGGATGTTGGCGCATTATGTCTGCCCACAAATATGTGAAAATTTTCTGGACGGTTACTGGTTTCAAAAAGACCGTCCGCCATGTCACACTGCAAATCAAACAATGTAGTTTTTTGGTCACCCAGATCTCCATATTTGAAACCTCCGAACTTCTTTTTGTGGGGTTATTTGAAAAGCAAAGTATACGCCAGCAAGCCTCAGACCATTGACGAGCTCGAGCTAAACATTCGTGCCGAAAACATCGCTATACCGCCCGAGATGCTCGAAAAAGTGATGGAAAACGCAGCAAAATGGGCACATAGTGCCTTGGTCAGTAAAGACAGCCACTTGATTGATGTTATATTCAAAACCTAGTCCCAATAAATTGTAAAGGAACAAATTAAATAACATTTTTTTTTAAAGTTATTCAATATTGACACACCAACATAAATGATGGCGCACCCTGCATCTAAAAATTAAAATCTAAATTTGGTTTTCAGAGATCATGTTTAAAAAAAAAACAAAAAAGTTATTGCCCAAAAGAAGTACTAAAACGCATGTTTTACCTTAAAGCTATTTCTACGTCCTTTCAAATGAAAAAAGGTCTCTCAAAGGTCTCTCGTTTAAAATATAGCTTCCACAGGAAAATGGAATTAACCTTTTTCTTATTTCTTATCACATTGTAAGCAATTTGGTGATCTGTCTTCTTAACAGTAGAAACTACTCATATGCCTCTTCTTCCGAGGACAAAAGTATAGCTCATTTACTCTCACTACTCACGAACTCTTTTTCAATTTATTGCGCCAATCCTTATCCAATGCTGCTAGTTAGAAACGTTCAGTATATAACTGTTCAAAACAAACTTGAAACTTGAATGACCACACATTTGATCATATGTGTCCACGGCACCTTTTGTTTCATTGTAAGACATTATTATTGCAAGGTGAGAGGACAGTGTTCTGATGTTTCGGTTTGTAGCTGACAAGAGTGAGTTTATTGTGCAAACCAAGCATGGACGTTTCAACCACTGCATAAGCTTTTTCATCAATCCTACTCTTTAGGACTCTTTCCGCGCAGATGGAATATAGCGAATCTTCTTCTTTCTCCTCCTGCAGACCCATCGCACTTACGTCCCTTCTTTCCAAGGTCATGGAAACGCTGATAAATCATCAGCTCATGAAATATCTCGAAATGCTCAATGACCGGAAGTACGGTTTTCGTAGCAAGAGGTCTGGCATGTCTCACCAAAAAGTGGAACCAGAGCGTACATCAATCTGTTGAAAGAAGATAGTTGCACTTGATATTTCTAAGACATTTGACAGAGTTTGGCATCAGGCTCTTTTGTCGGAAATGCATGCATTTGTGATCGACGACTCTCTTCTTCAATGGATTAGAAACTTCCTTTTGGAACGTTCAATTCAAGTTGTCTTCGATGGTTTCAAGTCTGATATTCACAAGATAAATGCTGGTGTGCCACAGAGCTTCATTCTGTCTCCGACACATTTTTTAATTTTCATCAATGATCTCATGTCTGATACTTCTAGTCCAATATATTCCCTTGCTGACGAAAATACTCATATTTGTTGTCGAACTTACGTCCCTGCTCTTCGGCTGTAGAACGAGAGGGGCAGCGTATGTTGAGCTCATTGAATTCTGATATTAACCTCATAACTAACTGGGAAACCACTAACAGAGTAGAATTTAATGCTTCCAAAAGTGTCTGCTCTCATTGAAGCGAAATTGGAATACCCAGCCATTATCCATGAATGGCACTTACATCGTCGAAACCGAAAAACTTTCCATTCTCGGTATGTATGTCAGTGACAATGCACGTGAATGACCACATATTCGATGTCGCCAACAATGCTGCAAAATATTTAGGTTTCCTCTTTCTTCTTTCCTAGGTAAGAAATACTTTTCTCCTTCTGAGCTGGCCACAATATATAAGGCATTTAACCGCCCAAAATTGGAGTACAGTGCACACATCTGGTCACCTGCGCATAAAACATCTCTGCACCTGCTAGATAGAATTCAAAACCGTGCTATAAAACTCATAGGTGATATTAATATCACCCAGTCAATAGACACCCTCGAACACCGACGAAATGTCTCGTGCCTCACTTTGTTTTATCGCTATTTCCACCACCAGTGCTCCACTGAAATCGCCAGTAGCATTCCGCCCATTCAAACTTTCAACCGTAACACCCGTCTCACTATGAATGCTCATCAGTATACCCTCAAGCCCATTTTCGGACGTACTCTAAAATATCGTGATTCGTTCTTAAGCCGAACAACTCGCTTGTGAATGTCCTGCCGAGCTCTCTATTTCCTAGTCATTATAATATTCAGACATTTAAAACCAACGTATATCGGTATATCTCTATCTTTACCCTTTGAGCGCGGGTTCATTTAAAAAAAATCGCTGCGTTCTGCGAATGATATTAAGGTCATCAGCCCGTGGAAGTATTTGCAAAAACTTTTGGAAAACTGATTTTGGTTTGCGAGTTTCATACGATCAAGTGAGAAAATAAACAAGCCGCTTGACAGCTCATCAACTTGTTTAAGCCCTTTTTCGGCATCCAAGGTCTGCGTAAGATCATTTCTGATTTTTAAGCGTTCTTCATCATTATTCTGAATAATCTGACGGCTTTGGCAGCCTGCCAAGACTGGCTCGGTAACGCTCATGTCAGTAAATGCTGTGTGTCGATCTGGTTATCTCTATGATCATTCTCAGTGTGAATACTTGGTAAATGCGTACTTAGCTGGCCCAAAACCCCACTGATAGGGGCCAAGCAGATCATTGACAAATGATTTCAGGCGTTCACAAAATATGGCAGACAAAATCATGTATGTGATGTATGTGCCTCTATAGTTGGTGCAGTTTAGAGAATCTGCTCTCCTGTGGATGAGACAAACGATTCTGAGGTGTCATTAATCAGGAATATTTTTCTCCCACCAAGTCTTAGAAATAAGTTTTTTGTATGTTCTCTACTTAGCTATCGCCCTACGTAGTAGTTTGGCACGTAGTCCATCCGAGCAGACAGCCTTGTTCCTATCGTCCTGTTTAGTTTTTCGATCTGCTTAACAGCAGAGTTCAACAGTCTGCAAAAGTGGTTCTTCCACATTTTTAGCACCGACTGTGAATTTGCTATTATATAGGGTGACCAGGTAGCAATGATAGTTTTTTTTAATTGTTACGTTTCAGCAGCTGTCAAAAATACCAATGATATCCAGCTGTCAAATATTCAGTTAGGTTTGCCATTTCATCACGCTTGCCGAACGTGCGAAAATTATTAAAAAATATTATCGAAATTCCTTCACAGTTGTAAATATGCAACGTGATTTTCGTCGTGAAGTCGGTCGTCATCATTGCTTCAATGTGCAGGTAGCACTGTGGAAAAGTTTGAGCGTGAGTACACTTTTTGGATCTTAAGCCACCAACCAGACGGAGAATGGTGCGAAATGAAAAAAACAAAGCCGCCGTAACAGCCAGTATCGAAGAAGACAGAGAACTGTCGATTCGGTGCCGATTATCTGAATTGGGATTCGCCAGAGAGTCAACTCGGCTTATTTTGCGGTTAGATTTTGGCCTACATCTGTATAAGATAATGTCGTGAGTTCGCTAATTGGAAATGTTTCCCGGAGATCCGGATTTTGGCAAAAAAATCATTGTTGGCTCAGCGGCTATGTCAAAAAGCAAAATTGCCATTATTGGAGCAAACACAATCCACATATTTTCGGCCAAGCATTAATGCATCCATAAAGATCAACTGTTTGGTGCAGTTTATAGCATAGCGGCATTATCGAATCGCATTTCTTTCGAAATGAGGAAAGAGACACCGTTACCGTAAATGCCCTCAAGCATAGAGCGATGTTAACCGACTTTCTGCGGTCAGAGCTTCGAAAACATCGATATATCCGAGCTAAGGTTTCAACTAGACAGCGTTACATGCCATACAAGCAACGCAACGCTCGAAATTGTGAAGGAGAAATTTGGCGGCTGGGCTATATCACGGCGAGCGTTCATTAATTGGCCGCCGCGATCTTGCGATTTGACACCACTCCATTACTTTTTCTGGAGCTACATCAAGTCTACGCTAACAAGCCTATGACTTTGGACGACCTCGAGGTCAACATTCGACTTGCTATTGCCGGAATAACGTCGCAAATATTGGACCGAGTCATCAAAAATTGCACCTATTGCTAGAAGCACAACAACACCGATGTTGTTTTATTTAATTTTTTTTCTATAGTTCTTATCTGGTCAGCCTATATATCCTTCATCATCTCTATAGATTTATGTTCTTGACTTGATAAGTCCTTTTTACAATTCAGTAATACTTTGGAATGTTGTTTCTGGAATAGCACCGCTACATTTCTTCAATCAATCCCTTCTCATGCCTCTTGTTTTTTCCCATACAATATCCCAAACCAGCACATCAATGACCGGTTTCTTAGTATCATTGCAGGTAATGTAGGTTGAAATGGAGTTGACGAGAGCTTGATACATAGGCGGCTAAGCTTCTGGTCTTTCTCGATTGCAGCCGCTCGATTTTGGCGTTTGAGTTATCGGTAAATTTCTATGATCCGTCGATTTCGTTGAATGTTCTATACACATTTGTTGTGTATTTAAAATATTGCTCATAGGTTTCATCGAGTTGATCACTGCATAATCCTGTGGGGGCGTGAGGACATTATATTGATGAATCTAGCTTTGCCCTAGTCTTCCACTTATAAGAAATCCGCCCCAAACAGAACTTGCTTTTGTTATTTTTATCAGTCACCGTAGTGTATGTCACACTTCCTCATCCTGACCTTGTTCGAACTATCGCAGTGCACTTCCTAAACTAGCGACTCCGCTAGTTGTTCGGCTGCAAAGTCTGATCATCCCGTGTGCAAATCCGAACAGTGTTGTTCTATTTTCTATATTCTGGAGCAACTTCGCCACTTCGGTTATAAAAGAGCTGCCGTTAACTCATTAAGTGTCCGTTAGCCATTATCTTTACTTCAATACCCTGACTGTGTTGAATAATCCCTTTTTGACCCCAGCTCTAAATACGTTGAAGTAGATCGTATATGGAATCTGCCACACTAACTGTTAATGCCACTTTCACTTGAATAGTCGTCTTTATTTTAACTCTACTTTTATGTTCTATACAAAAAAGTGGTACCATACTAGCCTTGATGATACCATGGTATAGGTGCATATATCATGTCAGCTGCCACTAAAATAGCTTTCATCAGGGCGACAAAATATTTTTATTTTAAACTCCGGATTAGTTTTAGGTAATGGTAAGGGGCTTTTTATTGAGCCTTGAGGATCACCATCCAATTTTGTTCTTATTTGGCGCCCCATTCTGCATTATGTGTCATATTTCAAATTCAAAAACGTACGAGAACATATCGCATGATATTGGATATATTGGCAATAAGATAGATATGTCTTAATACCATCAATCACCTTCATTGGGTTATTATCTGTAGAACGATATTATTCTTTGATAGAATGCAATTCCTTCATACAAAACGTTTTGCCTATACGTTGGACTCTGTATAAAGAGTCCTAAATGAATTTAAAATTGCGAAACATATTTTTTTTTAAACAATAAAAATTCTTAAGACTTTTTGACTTATAAAATTGATTACCAATACTCTTGTCTTAGGCCCGATCAGACCTTTTCAAAAATAATCCTAATTTTTCAGCCAATTTTAAACTAATTTTATTTCATTCAAACTTTTAAAAATAAAGGAATGCACCTAAGAACCGATTGCTGTATCCATATCCTAAGAAATATTTTATATTAACGTATATATACCTACTCGTCTGCGATGTTGTTGCTTTGTATTTTATTTTTCTATTTTTAAATTGTTTTAAATTTTCTGCACAAGCTTTTAATGTTCTGCTAAAATAAACTAATGTCTATCGATATCAGACTTATCAGAGATGTACTACATTCTCATAAAATCAATACATTCGTATACAAACCCAATATATATATATGTATATTTTTTTCAATTTTCTGTTTTCGTTTTATACTTTTTCTATAAACTTTTTTTGCATTTTTAAGTTTCCTGTGAATTTTTTTTTCGGTTTAACATATACTCCTTTTTTTATTTAAATCATTTTGCTCGTCTACTCTATAACTACCACCCTCTTGCTACCACTACTACTACTACTACTACTACTACTACCCTACTACTACTGCTATGACTCTAATATTTCATTTCTTTCAGGCAAGAAGTGTCAGCACAAGTAGCTTTAGGAGTCTCAGTCAGGTACTGAAATCTAGAAAAAAAACATCGAACTTACGAAAAAAACAAGAAAAATAAGTTCAATAAAAAAGAAAACAAAAAAAAAACATTTTTAGTAGAAAACAGATTTTTTTTTATAAACATAAAATTGAAAAAAAAAACTTCTTTTTAGATACAAAACATGTTAACAGTTCATTGCCGCTACTTTTATGCTACGTTAACACTTTTTTCCTTTTTTCTGTATTTGTTTTTTTTTCTCTATTCCTACATTACTAAAATTTTTCGTTTTTGCTTTCACATGAGAAATAAAAAACAAAACAAAATCATAAAATATGTATCTTCAAGTTTCATTGCATCCTTACATAGTATTGTAGTTAATACTCGTAGATTCAAAAAAACACTTATACAATTATAATCAAATTAAGGCTGACTTAGTCACACTTAGTACCGTAGTGCCCGAAACTTACTAACACACCGAATGCTTACTCGTATTCTTCTTAATCCTTTCTAAACAAAGAATAAATAGTTCTATTAGTTTGTTTTTTTGTAAGTAGCATGCATTTTGTTTGCCAAAAATTAAAAAAAAAAACTTTTAACTTCAATTAAACTTGAAAATAAAATTAAATAAATTTTTTAGTAAAAAAAAATAGTGGGAACATTAATTTGTGCATGCATTTTCGTCTTGGAAAATGTCAGTATCTTGTTCTTCTTCAGTCCTTTCTTCTCTATTTCTCATTTCTCTACTCTACTCTACTTTAAGACTTTAAAAAAGTGAATTTGAATTATTTTCTCGAGATGACTTTAATTAAAACTTTATTTTTTAAAAAAGTGTATTTTCTGTAATTACCTATATTTGTGCGCCATTCCATGTGATGTGTGTGATCACGTAACTGTTGGACAAACAAAATATTATAAAAGATATTCAATGTAAGTCAGTATAATACATAATTTTAAATACAACCAATGCGCTCGTAGAATTATTTTTAAAACAGTATAAGCAAAAATAAAACAATTCAAATTTGATTTTTGTTTTATATACATATGTAGTTAAATATGATTTGGCAATAGTTGCTTGTGCCCGTAAGATAAAATATCTATTATATATTATCTATTATCTCTAATCTATTTTGTTTTCTATGAAAAAAATTACATCTTAGGAGTTTTTTCAATTGCTCTAAATTTTACTTTTAAATAAAATTATTCGTGAAAGTAAAAACAAAAAATTTTTTAGCGGTTTAAATGTTTTCATCTACTATACCAGTAGTATTTTTTTTCTTGCAAGTGTGAATGTTTATGAGCATTTCCATTTCGTATAAAAATAAGTATCGTTCTAGCACAAATGGAGTTTCTGTTTTTTTAATTAACTGAAGAATAGCGTTAATTTTATTATATAGTTAAATATTATAGCATAAAAAGGGTTTCTCACTAAATGGGCTACAAGTTTCCAATATGGACTCTCTGTACTCATAGGTTTTGACAGATGTCAATTTTGTGTTCTGGAATGTCTACCATTTCATCATGGAAAGGTATAAATTTCAACAATTTTTTTATTAAAACTCTCAGTCAGGAACGACCACGTCATGTGCGTTAGTTTCAAATTTTAACCTCTATAATCATCCCGATAAGGGATCATTTGAGCGTATTGTGAAAAAATTCGTATTAAGTCGGGATGTGAATAAATCAATTCTGCGCCGTTCTCGAGAGTTACGTGTCTATCGAAAGCCTTAGTGGCGTATTTTGCGAGAAGACTTGTATACACGTTCGTATAATCGTACTGATCGAGGGAGAACTTTGTTATTCAATTGTGTATGGGTCTGGTTCCTGCACGGATTTCGTTGCTGCTTGTAAGTTCTGGATCCCGATATTACTCATCAGCCTTGTAAGTGCACTTACAGTTTTCGATGATGAGTTGCAAACCGGCGAACAATTGCAATTCTAAACACATTCTAATGGTTTTTAGTACAACAACCACAGTTATGTCATAATCAAATCGACGCTTTGCATGGAATCTGCAGTCGTAAAATTGCATATACTCGTATAATGTTTCACAGTGGGGGGCCAAATACTGAGCCTGCCTTGTGGTATGGTACGATTTAACTCCATCATCAGAGTCATAGAGGCACATTATATTCAGGAATAGAATAGAATTCAACATATGACGGAATTTTGACAACGAATTTGATATGTCTTTGCGCTGGGGTCAACATTTTTCTATGCACCGTTTTTGAGTTATCGTATTTATTTCATTGCATATCGTTCAGGGGCTAGTGCTTATAAATAGTAGTGCATAATATCTTTTAATTGTGTATTCCTCTTACCGAGCAAAAAAACCAATTTTTCTTAAACTGCATCGTCAAAACAGTCCATTTAAATTTTTTCTAAATGTCCTTATGCTGCAGTTTTGACTGCGTTAGCTATAAATCTTCAACATCCTATGTAATATACTCTCCTGTATTATGTGAGCATTTGAGATCATTCATGAACAATCTGGTTGGTCCATATCAGTGCGGTTTCAGTCCAGGAAACCTCACTATCAATCAAATATTCATACTACGGTAGGATTGGAAAAGACCCAGGAATTTCAGATCGGCAATCACTACCTTCTTGTCAACTTTGAATTCACATACAATGTCATGTTTAGTTTCGACAACGCTATCACACTCGTCAATTTGTGCAGGTAATCCTCACTGCTTTATAGAGCTTGGAATTGAATTTATCGAGACCTCACCGAGAACTCACTGGCCAACAAAAGAGGCATTACATTTTAAAGGTCCGAACAATTACGTACGCGGATGACATCGATGTGATTGGAGGAAAACTCGCCCTCAATGAAGCTTTAGTGAGCATTGAAGGGGAAGCGGTCAAAATTAGTCCGATGGTAAACGACAGCAAAATAAACTACCTGATGTTATCAGAAAAGGACGCTTCTTCAGGATGTCGCCATTGCCAGTATAACTTCGAGGTAGTTAAGGACTTCGTCTACATTGACTCCGAAGTTACAAGCTGTTTCTTTTGGCTTAGGGGACAATTAGGTAACAGAACAATCTCCCGTAATACTACACTGGCCTTATATATGAGCCTTATCACTCCCTTCGTGCTCTTTGGCGTAGAAGCTTATCAGAAGCAGATGACGTTTCAAGAGAAAAAATCTGATGTCGAGTACCTTCGCTGTTCGGGAATACATTAGAACAAGAGTATGTGCCGCCCATGATGCTAATACATATTCATTTTCCAATGTACATACTTCTGTGCAACTGATGTATTCGACATCAGTTTACTGATGGGGTAAGTGTTGGGGAGTTTAAATTTTTTTTTTAATGAGACTGATGACTCTAAAGTAGATGTAGTTTGGCAGTATTCCTTTTTTTTGCTTAATTTCTCACTGATTTGACAGTGTTGTTCATGATTTACTTTGCTGGAAATATCAGAATAGTTTTGGCCTCTGTATTAGGCCGGCGAACTTAATTCACAGCTTTCTGTCAAACAGGTTACAAAGAGTTCTTACGAGCAGTTCTATATCTAGTCTTAAGCTTGTTTCAAAAGGTGTTTCTTAGTGGTCAATGTTGGGACTAATTTTATTCTGTACGTTTGTAACTCACCTTCCATCTGTATGTAAAAATAGTTCAGTTGACCTTTACGCTGGTGATGTCCAATTCCATATAGCCCGACCCACAAATACCATTTTTGAGCTCGTTAAACGAATTAATGAGGAATTTGACAGTATAAGCAGTTAGGTCACGGACAGTGGTCTCTTACTGAATCCAAGAAAGTCACAAATACTGCCTACATGTTACATAAAAATTGATTTCCTGGCTTTACCTGATATTTGGCTCTCTGACGTCAAATTAAATACTATTAAATCGATTAACAGTTTAGGATTCGTAATTAATCACAATTTGTCTGGATATTCTCATACGGAAGCCTTCGTAAATTGTGGTTGACCGCGGCCTTCATTCTTGTCGACATTAGACTCAAGCTTGTCAAAACGCTTATTGTACCATTTATTATCTACATCGAAAATGTCTACTGCTGCCTAGACTCATTATCTTAAATAAATTAAGTTGCAGGTGGCCTTCAATGAAGCGGTGCGTTACATCCATGACCTGCGTAGGTTTGATCATACCTCTCTACATTCTCTAGGAGTTTACTTGGTTGCTCTCTTCAACAGCATTTCTACGCCGGAAAATGCATGTTTTTACACAAATTCATTATCAACCATCTTACTTTTAGTGTAAACTGACACCTGCTGGTTTCAGCAGAACACCAAAATTATCATATCCCACTTTCGTTACCTAAACTCATCCCGTCAATTCGTCGTCTACACGATTCAACTTTGGAATTCTTTACCATTTCGCTTTTGCTAATCAAAACTAATTCGAAAGAGCAATAATGTCTTACTTTCTATTATTACTATTATTACTAAAATTACTATTATTACCTTTGTGATATTTTTATATCTAACATTTCTTTATTCTCCTATATATTCCCATTCCGATTCCCATTCCTATCATTTATACCAGTTACTATTTCTGTTTAGGCGTTTAGGCGCTGTAGTATTAAGTTCAATGTACTATAAAAGATTAAATCTTAATGTAGAATGGATTATTCGTTATTCGTGAATAAATTGAAATTGATAGAACCGAAATAGTATGTTATCACTTTATGGGGTTAGTTTGATATTTTTATCTGATAAAGTTGGTACATAATTATTTCCAATTCGCAGAATTAAACATATATTAGTTTCGCCGTTCGGGATGGATCGAAACCTCAACCAACATGATTTCTCTTGCTAATCTCTTTCTTTCGTGTATGTACACCGGCCAGAGTTTGTGCAAGTTGATATTTTGCTCAAAGAACTCGAGGGTCTGTGGACCGCAGGGACGGCGGTTTAATTGGGGACATACTCGTAAATATTGATATTCTCAACTATCCAAATTCCAGTGATGAATATATGTTCTTGCTTCTTCTATTATTTTTTAATTAGTTTTTCGTTTCAAAAAATCTGTCAAAACCAATTACTTTTTGTTTTTACGATAAATTTGTCTACGTAAACTGTCCTGTAAGGTTCCAAAGATGCTATTGTGTTACTTTACAAATTATTATATTTGATCGTCCTTCATCGGGATCAATTCTAGAAACTTTTTCACTTTTTCACCTCTTGAAGGTTTACCTTCAATCATATCAGCAGCCATCGTAAGAAAACAATTTTGATGTTAGTGTGCAAATCTGCTAAATATGCTGGATGTGATGGTACGTTGTCTAGAACAAGTAACGCTTTGAAGGAAATGTTGGACTTTTTCAAAATTCTTCGACTTCAGTTAAAAAATATTCCATCAACCGTTCCTTGAGTGCGAGCATGGAAGCGGTAACTGTAAATGCGGCTTAGAAATGCTCTCGGATTTTCAGATATATGAATAACATCACCTCAGCATTTGCACATAATCAAATAGTTATTCGTTCTTTTGTTTTGCTTGGCTGTTTCTCCTTTAAGTTCAGGTTGTGAAGATTATGCCTTTTTTGAATTTGTTAAACCAGCCTCTATTTATCGAAAGCTGTTCTTCTGTAAACCAACATCCTCCTTTAATTTTTATCCGCTCATACAATTGCAATGCCTTTTCACGAATAAAAATAAAAGCCTTGGATTACGGATGCAATATGTCTCAAAATAAGAAAATTAAGAAAGAAAGAACAAAGAACTACAAATGAATGTACGCAAAATTATAGCTAGATAGAAAATTGAATACTATACACATCCAACTCTAGAGAGCGATGGCTTATATTCAATAATATCATTAGGAAATTACCAGAAAGAATAAGCTCAATGAAACAAATATTGTAGTAAGTTTTTAGTCGATAAATCGAATTCATCTTTCTTTTTTTTTCAGTCCGGTGACTAATGCTGAACTTCTTTCCGGAACAGATGGTATAAGTAATACAGTTATCAAAAAGCTAGGAAAATCAATTCTGAGTCCTTTGGTTTTTATTACAAATAAAAGTTTTGAATGTGGGAAATTTCCAGATGCTCTTAAAACATCAATCGTGATTAAAATTTTTAAAAAGAAAGACCCTAGTGTCCACATAATTATAGGCCTATATAGCCGCTCCTTGTTTAATAGATAATACTCGTATAATTCCATTCTTAGCAAAACAAAATTCTTTAATAAATCACAATTTAGCTTAATTAAAGGCAAGTGTGCTGAGGATGCATTTATCGCTTTTCCGGAGAGAATATATGGTGCTCTAGATAACAACGTGGAGTCAGTGGGCATTTTTCTTGACTTAAAAAAAGACTTTCGATTTGGTGAACCAGGAGATATTGCTACAAATGCGCTTTCACTACTCAGTCAACGAAGTGAGTACGCCATGTAGTTCATTAAAAAGACCACACATGCCACCGATTAAACTATTACCAAATCGGATGATTATGTTAATTTTTTATTTTTTTTAAATTTTCTGACTCGCCGATTGCGAAGTACGGCACTTTGACCTACAAGATATTTTCTACCATTTAGTCAGGCTAGTAGGTTTTCTACCTTCCGAATGAAGTTGATAACTAGCAGATGAATTCATTAGTTCGTTGGAGCCGAGTTTTTCCCAGAAGAAAATATTTCGTCTAATTCCGTTGAGGGTTGGACATTCATATAAGATGTTCATAATTTATTGCTAATATTAGTAGTAGTAGTGGTAGTTATATAACTTTATTAATAGAAAAAGATATTCAGTTGTTTCAAGATTTACAATGATAATCTTTGGGTTTTGCCATCAGCATTATATTTTATTAGTGCTTACTACATAGGAAAAGTTATCTATCGGAATTAGGATTACTCGTATTTGTGAAAGTGTTGAATCATAATTCTGTTCTCCGTAATTTGAAAGATGAAATTTGGAAACGAATTGTTTGCGAAATGGGCACAAAATAACTCACTGATTTTAAGAACACAGATTTCGAAAAATTATGTAACACGATAAAAATGTTAGTGTTCCCGTTCTTGGTTCGCAGATAGGGTCTTAAAAAATCAATGTAAAGTCGCTGAAAAGGCCCGTAATGTCCCATCGGCGGTCTAGACACCTTGTTGAAAGGCTTGTAGCACTTGTGTGAGTGGTCGTGGTAGTTTATTGGCTTCCCTATCGAATGGTTGGGAGTTCAATACCAGCCGTGAACGAAAGACATTCTTTTTTTCAGGAAACCAAAATCTCATGAGGTGAATGGTCTCCTGTTCGCATGTCCGTTCGTTTCTACACAAATCCGTCTAAAACGCATGTGTCTGGAAATCGTACCTGATTTTTTGTTATGATCTTCTTCAACTCCTCATACTCCTCTGACGAAAATATGGGATCAACTTGCAGAATGCCGGATTGCGTACTGAGCTCTTCCACGAGGGCACGTGAGAGAGTATCGGGCACCACGTTCAGGGACCCTTTCTATCTTCGATCTCGAAATTGAACCCTTGATGTTTCAGGCTCCACCTATCCAACTGGCCAGATCGATTCTTCTGTGTCATCAACCATTTCAGACTAGCGTGATCGATGCTAATAATAAACGGTAAGAACTCAAGATAGGCCTTAGACTTATGCAGTAATATAAGCAGTATACAAGTTTATTCTTATTAATAATATAGTTACAATACTTCAAAGTATACTTAGCATAATTAAGCAAAAAATAATATTAGCTATAGAAATATGACATTTTATATTTGTTAATCAGAAATAGTATTAAATGCCCTGTCAAAAGGATAAAATAACAACGTAATACATTATGTCATTGAAAAAAAGGACACAAAGCCAAAATTCAAGTTAGAAACAAAATTAGTTTTACAAAAAAAAAAAAATACATTTTATGAAAAGAATAAAGAATAAAAAAGAACGAAACACCAAATCATCAAAAAACATCAACATCAGACTGGAGTCCTAATCCACAAAGAAAGCTGGTTAAAGAGGCTGCGCTATGAAACTGTATAAAAATTCCTTTAGGTTGTGGTTCGAAGCTTAGGAACAGCTACTAGCTTCAAGTGATTACGATGTAGGGTAGGCTGGGTACGGTTGAAACAAAGGACGGTTGAAACAACACAAATATTTCAGGAACAGTAGGCGGTACGCGAATGTTTCCCGAAGGCACACGAAGCGAAAACATATTCGAACAGTCGTCAGTCTTGCTTAGCATGTGGCACGTGGCAGTTTTTGTATATCGATAACCAAAGTAAGTATTTTTGTGCGGTTTTTTTTCTATAACTGTGTTTCTATTCATGTTAGAGTATTGAGTATATGTTTGTGTTTGAAACGAAGAGTGTGGAACGCATCGTGACTTGTTTCAAAGTGTTGTTAATGTGACCATAATTATATACATTTTTGTAACTAAAGCGGGGTTGGGGACGGTTGAAACATTTTTTCTGGGTACGATTGAAACAAAATGTACCAAGAGCGGGAGCTCTCAAGGTATCTTCTTCGATGTGCTGATATATATTTTGGCCTAAACAAAAAAGAGGTAAGAAAATTATCGAACTTGCTCTTAAGTATAACTTGTCATGGCCTCGGATTTGGGATGACAATGAGATGGCCGGGGAGGAATATTTTCGGAATTTCATGAGGAGGAACCGTGAAATTTCCGTACGTGCAGCACAAGCTACCAGCCTCTCAAGGGCGACTAGCTTTAACAGATTTAACGTTGATGGTTTCTATGAAAATTTGACCACCGTCATGGACCGTTATAAATTTGAGCCGCAAGATATCTACAATACAGATGAAACAGGAGTAAAAACTGTTCAAAAGCCTGACAAAGTGGTGGCTAGGAGTGCTTTTCATCAAGTAGGTTCCATGACTTCAGCAGAAAGAGGTACTTTAGTTTCAGTATCATGTGCTGCGAATGCCATCTGAAATGTTATTCCTCCATTCTTCGTTTTTCCGAGAGTGCGTTATCAAGACGACTTTATAAGGGATGGGCCCTTAGGATCTGCTGGAACTACAAACCCTTCTGGCTGGATGCAAGATGAATCATTTTTGTGTTTCCTCAACCATTTGAAAAAAACATTCAAATGTGTCTCCTTCCCATAAAGTGTTGCTTGTGCACGACAATGATTCCTCGCACAGTCATATTAACGCATTGGGCTTCTGTAAGGACAATGGTATTGCCTTACTATATTTTCCTACCCATTGCTCACACAAGCTCCAGCCGCTTGATTAATCTGCGTTCGGCCCTTTAAGGAAAGCTGTTAACTCCGCCAGTGATGCTTGGATGAGAAGTCATCCAGGAAAGACAATGTCAATATATGACATTCCCGGGATTGTAGCATCTGCTCTGCCGCTTGCTCTGACCTCATCACACATTCAAGACGGCTTTCGTAAGACGGGAATTTATCCATTCAATAGGCATCTGTTCACAGAGCTGGATTTCGCTCCTTCTTTTGTTACGGATATGCTATCACCTGAAAATGCAACCGAAGTAGAGGTTGTTCCCATGGCACCAGAAAATGAAACGCTGACACTTTCACTTCCTATTTTAACAAATGACCCATCAATAGAGATTCCAAGAGTTCAAGAAGAGGCTTTGGATAATTCTATAATCAGTAGAACCGAAGAAGAAAATAATATTGAGAGCTCAGAAACTTTCAAAACACCACCTAAACGTGACAGCAGCAAACCCTCCACAAGTGCCCAACATCTAACTCCTATAGTTCCCATTGTTTTCACACCAGAATCATTGCGATCTTTCCCGAAAGCTTTTCCGAGAAAATCTAACAAAAGGCGAAAAACCAGGAAGTCTACCATCTACACTGACACTCCGGAGAAAGAACAGATAAGAGGAGGTGTATGAAGCGAGAAAAGGAACCAAAGCTAAGCAAGTAAAAAAAATATTGGATGGAGAAAAAAAGAAAAGAAATACCGAAAGGAAGGTGGCCGTGGCTCAAGTGGTAGTGTGTTGGCTTCCAAATCGGAAGGTTCGGTGTTCGAATCCCAGCCTCGTCCGAAAGACATTCTTTTTTTCAGGCAACTTAATTCTCGTAAGACGAATGGTTGCCTCTAATACAACATCAAGTCCAATTACACTAATAATTTAGTCTCCCCATTAAATGTTGGATGCCACCCATGGAGCGAAATTACCACTGAGCCCAAAAATCTTTCTTTCTCTCTCTGTCCCATTTTCCTAAAAACTTAACACGTGCTCAGGCATTTTAAGTGTATTAATACCCACTTGAGTGTCAAGTTCTTTAAAAAAAAAAAAAAAAAAGACAGCAGGATTCAACATCATCTGAAGAAGAGGAAAGCTTCTGCCTTGTTTGCATTTCTCCCTATTCAGAAAGCAAATCTGGACTGTCTGTAAACTGTGGGCTCACGAAGAGTGCACAGAAGGTGGAAACTCATATGTGTGCCACAATTGCGACTCGGAATATTCCGATTAAATTATTATTTTTAGTAAAAAATTATGTTTGAAGTAAGGTTTTCTTTCGGTCTATTTTAAAATTATTTTCTTTTGTTTGTTTTGTTTGGTAAAGATGTGGATTATTTATTTATTTTAGTTTTGTTTGTTTCGTTTTAAAATACTGATGATTTTTTTTTTGTTATTTTCCTTTACATGAATTATTATTAAATAAAAATTAAATATAACTTCGAATAAGCATTGTCAAACAGTGTCATATTAATATTTAAAAATAAAAAAAGTATGAATTTAATGTGTTTAACACTAGTATGTGTTTATTATTTCAATGTGTTTCAACTGACCCCAAACGCTGTTTCAACCGCCCCTGGTATGGGTACGGTTGAAACAAAAAAAAATTTTTTTTTAAATTCCATGCTCAACAAAAAATAATGCACGGAGCACTAAAAAAGCACTCCCTATTGACCTTCTTCATCGCTTGGATTACAAAAATGAATATTATGGACGATATAAGCGAAATTGTCCCAACCGTACCCAGTCTACCCTATATTGTAATTTTTAAGAACTCTAATATTTAACTAATTTGCAAATCGTAAAAAAATGGAAGGCTATGATGTAAGTGATTTTTCCCGTAGATTTTTTTTACAATAAATTTCTGTAAAACGAGTAATGCCATATTGTAGCTTAGATTGGAAAATTTCAAAATAAATTATCTTAAGAAGGATTAAAGAGCAGATATTCTTCAGAAAAAAGAAACTTCTAAACGTCATGCGAAAATATTGCCTTAAGTTCTAGATTCTACATTCTAGAGTCAATAATTAGCCCCAAGTATTTAAATTCTGTGACGCTTTCAATCTGAAAACACTTTTCGCTGTAGTTAATATTGGTAGAAAAAGTATTAGCGGAAGGGCTGGTGATACAGAAGCAGCTCAACAATTTAAACCTTTGCCACTCAGGTGTGTGAAAAAAAATTTTCAGCGTCAAAAGACTTTTGAGATGCAAGGCATTACTTTTGTTTTGAAACTGGTCATTAGTCTGTGTGCAGCAAACCATTTCCTAAATATTTCTAAATCTGCATTGATATCAGCAATTAAACTTAGAGGGCTTACAGAGCCATATGTTAAACTAACATCATCTGCAAATGCAGTGATAAGGCCTTTGAAATTTTGCTCAAACAATGAGTTGATGTAAATCAGGAATAGAATTGGTCCCAATACAGAGCCCTGAGGTACCCCTAGATTCATAAACCTAGTATTACCTCTGGTTTCTTCAATCTTTACTCTTTGAGATCTATTTACGAGATATGATTTGAACCACTCAAGAACAAAGCCTCGAAAACCGGTATTTTGTAATTTCCGCAACGAAATGTAATGTTTAACCATATCAAATGCTTTGGAAATGTCGACGAACAGACTTGCTGTAAACTTTTTATTTTCTAAACTATAGAAAATTAGTAAGCAAAAATTTAGCAGTGCATCCTCCGTACTTTTACCTATTTGAAACCCATATTGAAGTGAACTGAAAAATCTTGTTTTATTAAAAAAGTTAGCAATCCTATTTTTCATACTTTTTTCAGAAACTTTGCTTACTGAAGGAAGAAGCGAAATAGGTCTGCAGTTGCTTACATCATTTGTGGCACCTTTTTTATACAGTGGAACTACATCCGCAGAATTAAGAGCTATGGGAAAAACTCCAGATAAAAGATTAAAAATATGTGCTAGGAAATCCTCAACAAAACAAGCAACATTCTCCAACATCAGATTTGAAATGCCATCTATGCCACAGGAATTTGAGTTTCTTAGAGAGCCTATAGTTTTCAACAACTCTAAGCCTGTAATTGGCTCAAAGAAAAAAGTACATCTCTGAGCAGTTTCGTAAGGAGTACATAAAAAACTAAAATTGCTACAATCGAATGTACTACAGTTGAAATCGAATGGATAATGTTGGCAAAATAATTATTGAAAATGTCAGCAACTTCAAGCCTATCAGTTACGGTGCGATCATTACACAGAATGGTGGTAGGACTTTTAGAGGAAGCGGGCTTATTGGACGAGTTTCCATTCTCCTCTTATATTTCCTCTATTTAAGCTAAAATGATTTTTGTAAAAAGTATCACGGTAAATTGGAACTTTATTTTTTACTTCCAAGCATAGCCTTTTGTAACTTATTTTTAGTTTTGTATTGCTAGGGTGTTTATAACATTTCTGTCGCAGTTTATTTTTTTATTAATTAATTGTACAAGCTCAGTACTTATCCAACGTTTGATTCTTTTAGATGAGCTTTTTATATTTTTCGTAAAACTACAATATTTTATATGATTTAATTTAGAAAAATCATCGCTAATGATATATCCCAGATATATTAGCTCTCGATAGCAGAATTGACTTTTTCCAAGCTTGATCGTCAATTTTACTACCCTTAAACACCTCGCCACCTCGGGGAGTATTATAGTTTGTCACATGATTGAAAATCTGGGCTTCGTTACACAGTCCAAACGACATGACCGTGAATTAGTATAGTGGCTGCCGGGGACTGTGGTATTTGTCTTCTTTCTTGATTTGGAGTCCATAGAAATCTGCCAAAACGCATCTTTCAAATCGATACCAGAGATATATCTAGTGTCTTGTAGGCATGCACACGTTTTAATCAAGGGGTTGACCTTTCTTGACTCTAGCCATAATCTGTTCTAGCCTGGATTTCCTATCAAGACTACCGGCGAACTCGAAGCACTACTGCTTTTCTCGATTACCCCTAATTCGATCATATAATAGTTTTAGTATCGCTGGTGAAATGGGGTAATGTCGTTGCTTGATGGGAAGTTGATTTTCATCTACTTCTATCACATTCTCCTCGTCTTTGCTAACCCCAGGATTGCGAACGGCGATAAAAGTTATTTCACCCTCTCCATCTGCTTTGTTTGTGGTTGGATGATCGCTTGGATTGGGGAGTCGTTTTTGGTCGCCAATGGCAAGTCTAAATCCGATATAATGTTATTAGCGACCTCGAAACTTTTCCAGAAGTCTTCTCCTTGTCGGGACCACAAATATTTATACTTGCCTCGTTTTGACATGCCATGAGATAGGAGAAGTAAATCGTTCGAGTATTTGCTGTCATCATGTTTGTTAGTGTGATGTTGGGTCTCTTTAAAAAGTCCAGCGCCCCCTTTCTTAAGCAGGTTATGGATGCGCAGCTGTCTAGCGTCTCTTTAACTGTTTTTTTTTTGTGCACATTTGTCCCTTAGCCTTATTATTTTTTATTTTCTTGTATTCTTCACTAGGACTGTCACTTCTTCTCCGAAAATACGCTTCCTCACTTCTTGTATTCCACTTTACGTTGATGGAGGGTCTTCCGATGAGGAGGATCGGGATACGTCTTAGCTGTAAGTGCCTTTTGGTCGTGCTGCGGGATATTTACTGGAGGGGCTCCTCGGGGTTGGCCGGGGTTTTAGTCGTCATATACGGATGACCCTATACTTCAGATACAGCATGGCAAAAATAGTGCTCGTTAGCTGAAAACTCAGGGCATTTATAAGTTCACGCCATAGAAAATGCTCGTCAATGGTTACTTCGAGATATTTGATGCTTTTGACTATCTTGATTGCTTTACTGCTAGATGATATTTGACAGCAGTCATGATATATTTGGACAGTTTATTCTCACTTGGATGGGGTACGTATCTGATTTTCCAATAAGGATTTGACAATTTTTTTTTTAAATAAAACGCAAACCATTTGAGATGTTTCAAAAACTTTACTATCGGCTTAAAGTATAATCAAAACATTTATGAATGGAACTCGACTTCGTTCATATGGCCACCGCAGGCACCTTTGCAGCGATCGATTCGCTGGACCCTATTTTCAACGACTCAGCCATACTCTGTTGGCTCTGAGCTCTGAGCTCTTCCAACGTCGTCGGCGTGTTGGCATAAACCAATGACTTAACGTAGCACCACAGAAAATAGTCAAGCGGCGTTAAGTCACGAACCAGGCGGCCAATTAACTGGCCCATTCCTAGAGATAACACGCTCACCATACTTAATCTTCAATAAATCGATTGTAGCGTGTGCCGTGTGGCTTGTGGCATCATCCTGTTGAAACCACATGTCGTCCAAGTCTATATCTTCCAATTCGGGCCAAAAATAATCGGTGATCATTGTGCGATAACGCTGATCTTTCACAGTAACGTGATGATCGTTATCGTCGACGACAAAATATGGCCCAATACTGCCGCTGGCATGCAAACCGCACCTAACAATTATTTTTTGTGGATGAAGTGGTGATTCATGAAGCACATGTGGATTTTCATCCGACCAATAACGCATATTTTGCTTATTGACGAACCCATTGAGCCAAAAATGAGCTTCGTCACTGAAGATGATTTTGCGATGAAATTCATCATCTTGGCGCATCTTCTCCAGAAGCCAATCGGAGAATGTACGTCGCTTCAAATGGTCCATCGGCTTCAATTCTTGAGTCAGCTTGATCTTGTATGGGTGTAAACCAAGATTTTTACGCAAAATACGCCATAATGTCGTCTGAGCGATGCCCAATTCTTGAGAACGCCGTGGAATTGACTGATTTGGATCGTTTGCAACGGACGCCTGAACGGCAGCGATATTTTCGACACTTCGACCAACCCGTTGTCTAACTGACACGGTAACATCACACAACGAATATGTAGACTCAAATTTTTGCACTAAACTTGTTATTGCCTGTCTTATTTTTATAATTTGCAGACGTTGCTCGTTAGTGTACTTTACCATGATGAAAATGTTGAGTTTACTGAATAAACTGACAGTTTGATGATTAGTGAAAGAGTGCGTTCACAAATTATATTCAGTTGTCAAGTCCCTATTGGAAAACCCTTTATATGCTCATCTTTGTTTTGGCCGCATTTATGAGCAATCCATGATCCTGGTACCTGTGTCTAACTGGCGTTGAATTTATCTTGCAATATTTTCAGGGCATAATTTAAGCATTCGAGTTTCACGACGATTGCTATTTCATCGGCATATATGTACCTAGGCAGTGGATTTTTTTTATTAATCTCAAAATCTCGTTAATGTAAAGAACGAATAAAATAGGACCCAATTTTGAGCCCCGCGGTACCAAACACCTTGTTAGTCGACTTTATCATCGATTTTAGCAAAGCATTCGATAAGAATATCGAAAAGGCAGTGGAAAATTTCAACAGCTCACAGTATTGCGATTGCTCTGTAATTTACAGTGTTCGTGTTTATTCCTCCCTAATATATTGGGCGAATGATCGATGCTTTCATCAGATTTGGAACATAGCACTGACACATCCTTCGGTTTATAATCTTAGTACTTACTGTTGCAAGACACACAGCATTTATTTTAAGATCAACTGGGATAATATTAACTGCTCCAGGGCCTTTTCTGTGCTATTTAATTGACACAGCATCGCACAGACTTCTGATTCTGTTGCTTCTTTAAAGTACAATAAATGTTTTGATGAAGTTGCCAGTTGTCATGGTTTGATGGGTTTGTGTTGCAAACGTGAATAATCCTTGAAGCTTGGTTCGAATTGGTTCCACAAATTTCTCCACAGTGTCATGTAAACCCTTATCAGTTTATTTTTAATAGCTTCATCTATTGAAGGTTTCTTTCTACCAAGTGGGTGGCTGTGGCTCAAGATGTAGTGTATTGGCTTCCAAATCGGGCGGTTCGGGGTTCAATACCAGCCGCGCCCGAAAACTTTCCTAAATCAACTAAAATCACTTTAGATGAGTGGTTGCCTAGAATGCAACAAGTCTAATCATACTAATAATTTAGTCTCCCCATTAAAAGTTGGATGCCACCCATGGAGCGAAATAATCACTGAGCCCTTAAGCCCAATCGCTCTCTGTCTCATTTTCCTAAAAACTTAGCACGTGCTCAGGCACTTTAAGTGTATAATACCCATTGGAGTGTTAAGTTCTTAAAAAAACTAGATTATTAACAATAATCCATATTATAAATTATTGCTTACAGAAATTAGCTTTTATGAGTTTGATATTTTTATTAACAGTATTCCTATAATTCTTACACTCTGTTTCGAACGTTTTACTCCTCGGGATACTTTTCCACCTCCTATAAAGTTAATTCCTTTTTGGGATTATTTCAATCGTAATCTATCGTTTATGCCTCCAAGTTCTTTTTGTTGTTTTGGTTTACTTGCTTCAGTATATATATTACTCATTTCTCTTACGAAATTATTATAAAATATCTCGACATCGTTTTATTCGAGCAAGTCTTGCCAGTTTGCGTGCTCCATTAGCTCATTAACCTCAGATTCATCAGTCATTTCTGTGTGATTTAAGCTCTTTGGTGCGTATACTACCATCAAGTGGGACACTTCCGTCAGATACATAGGTATAAACTTGGACAGTAAGGTAACCTCTAGCGAGCATATAACGCGCTCAGTAATGAAAATTGCTTTTGCTGTGAAAATGCTCTATACATTCATTAACAGAAATTCACTGCTAACCACTGTTAATCTGGTTAAGTGGAATAGAAAGAAAACAGAAAGCACACGTTTCCAATATGTCAAATTTCACAATTCTTGTGAGCATACAATAATTTTTTTTGTACCATTGTACGTCCGGATATAGAGATTGTCTGGTTTGCCGACCTGGTACACGCAATATATAATTGTCCATGAAAGAAGCAATCTGTGTCTAGATCTAAATTCGTGTCTTTCTAAAGATTAGCCCTGGGCTTTGTCGATGGTAATTGTTACAAAAACCAAACGAATTGAGAATTGCCATATCTTAAATTGAAATGGCATATCCGTTGGGATCATAGGAATTCAAACGCAGACCAATCGACATAGCTCAATTCCACCCCAATTGCACATAAAAAGCTAAAAAACGAAATGAAAAACGATGTAAAAAGAAAAAAATAAACTATACTCACGAAATGAACGCTATGGTAAACGACACAGTCCAATTCCAACACAATGTCGCAAATAATGAATTGAAAATGAAATTAAGTCGATGCAATCGGAAACATTTAAAAGACTAAGTGACAGCAGCTGTCAAGAAGCTCGCTGTCCGGCATGAGCTATAGGTCTCTTCCAAGACCGCAAATTTGTACAAAAACCTGTCCCGCGAGAAAAAATTTGTAAAAGAGAACGCATTTGGGAGAGTAATTCATTTTCCCAACCTGCCAATTGTTACAAAT
The DNA here is from genome assembly GCA_949129095.1 of Volucella bombylans. Classification (NCBI taxonomy): domain Eukaryota; kingdom Metazoa; phylum Arthropoda; class Insecta; order Diptera; family Syrphidae; genus Volucella; species Volucella bombylans. The sequence continues at coordinate 98,423,978 of OX422143.1, read as the reverse complement.
TTCTATACGAAATTGTACCCTGGGCAGGAATTGCAAAAACGTCAAATCAGTTAAATTTTAAAAGAACTGTCAAATTTGTAAAAGTTTAAATTTCTGTGAATTGCGACAATTTTATGCAAATTAACTCAAAAGATGACTTGGACATGGACAAAGAGGATAAAAGTGAGCTTCATATTGCAGCGAATTGCTCGCCTAATACAATCGAACTCATTAAACGCATATTACATCAATAAAAGAGTAATAATAACCAATCTACAAATCTTCCTCCTATTTTAAAATTTCTTTTCTGTTATATTTTTACTTGTTACTTTTGACGTTTCAAACACACGTTTTTTTGTGTTGTTATCTAAATTAATTTATTTGAATCTGGTCACTGAATTTTGTTATTTGTTTTCCTCTTGTTTCACATTTGCAAAAAAGATTTCTATAAAGACAATGTAAATGTTGCATGTAAAAATACGATGGTATTAGGTTTATCAAATCTATTTCTTCACATAATGACTCCAAATTTCTTCAAGATAAATTTCTATTTGGTTCCTCAAAAATTGCATTAGCTTAACGTGCGTCGCAAAATACCAATCTATGAACTTATCACGTAAGGTCAACCAGTCTCCTTCTCATACATCGGTGAGGTTTATTTCCTTTCGCATATTTATACGATAATACCAACAACACTAAATACAGCCAACACTTTTGTGGCTCAACGAATTTTTCAATACCTTCGTGATCATAGCCCTCTACATTACATTTATTCACCACCTGCATAAACCTCTCAAACGAGCTCATGTGTCCCGTCATGTTCATTGAGAACATTCAACATTATTTTCTACACTCCAGTGTATTTTGAACGACCTTGTAATTTGAGTGGTACAACTATTTTTTATTCCTCTCTTCGATCCTCATCTGCAACTTGAGTCTCGGATAGGATTTCCCGACGACCTTCGCTTAATATAGCAAAACCTCACACTATTGGTGCCTTGAGATTTCCTTCTTACTGCTACTCACTCACGTTTTATGACACTTGCCGACGTTCTGTCACAGTCATTTTTTTTATATGTCTCTTATAACATTGCGATGCGTATGAATGAACAACTGTCGTATTTAACAAACCTATAAGCTTACGCGGCATTTTTATGTAACAAAATACTGCCAAGTTTTCGTGTCATTTACGCCATCCCACGCTGCCTCTATGTTCGGTATCGTGCTTAGGTTCGCATTTTCGCACGATAACTCCTTCTTAATCTGTAAATGTCAGGAATTGGATTTTCGGTTTCGGAAAACCGACAATGCATAACTCATTCTAAATACTCGTATGATTGATTTGTATCCTAAAATTAAGAATGGCCTACACAGCAGTTACAACGTTGTTTATAATAGTGCTTTAACCGGCGAATAACTGATAACTCATTCTGGATTTGTTAATGTTCTGCTTCATTCAACAATCTTGGAAGATATAAAAAACGAATGCACTTAAACTAGACACTGACAGGCAGACACATACTTTAACTCAAATTCTATTGTTCCGCTGTGCATTTAACTTTCTTTTGGATGCCATCGTACATTGCCCGTATCATTCTTATATACGTCTCGAGTACATTTTAAGATCGAAGCGAAATTTAATTAGGTCCTAAGCCGAAATGCAGATCTTTCAAACCGCATTGAGTGCAATAGAGTTTATAACTATTTCGTTTAGTTTTCGACTGTCTAGAACTCTCTCATATATTTTCATAGTATACGATATTAGTATCACCGATCGGTAGTTGTTGCAATTTGTCGTGTCGCCTGCGCCTTTATACAATCTAATAGGCAAACTCACCATATGGCTCTGCATTCCCATGGTTCATTCGTTTTACTAATTCGATTACTGCTGCATCCGTGAAATCTACCATTTCCGCGATGAAGCACTCTTTCCATTTATTAAAAATATAGTTCTTCCCCACCATCAGGTGGCCCTCTTAAATACTCGTACAGTTACATTGTTTGCGGCAACGTTTTTAAAAAAAATAATTTTTAAAGTTGCTTACTCGCAACTATTGAAATAAAAGCACACTTTAATTTTATAACCTTTATTGTTGAATCTTCTTCTAAGACTAAAATTTATTTGATAACGTTACTTTCCATTTGAACTTCACTACATGTCGAATATTATTGACACAGCTTTTTAGGGGCAATGGCTTGCCTGTGGGAGTGGAATGCAAGAATATGAAAAGGTGTCAGATTATGCCTTGAGCGTGTAGCGCAGAAATGCTTGCAGGCAAAAGTTGCATGCACATTCGGAGTCATCTGTCTTGCGCGTGGAAAATGATCTTACATGGCTTTGATCGTTTGTGGGGGGTGAGGATGAGAGTGGGAGAATGCAAGTGGAGTGTCCGACGTAACTTGAGGATGAGATTGGGAGAATGGAAGTGGAGTGTCCGACGTAACTTCCCCCCCGCTTAAGATTCCTCTCCGAAGAATCCAAATTCTTTATTTCAACTTTAACATTTGATTTACATATATCATTATTGTTGTTTCTTTTATAAATTGATAAAATGATCGTGAATAGGATGACGATGATTATAAAACATATTCCTGAATTTATGCGTTCGTGTGCAACATTTCTTGATTTTACTTCTTCATTTAATCTTCTGTTTTCTAAATGTTTGACATGTATTTGTTCTGTAGTGAAATTCATTACAATTTTTTGTATGGTTGAATTACTAAAATTAGGTATTACAAAGTTATCGTACGTTATAAAGTTTTCATATGTAAGGTTGTTTATTGTAATTTGACAATTTTCGAAACGTATTACATTGTTTCCCATTATATTTATACTATAATTATTGCGAGTGTGTTTAATTGTTGTATACAGAATGTTTTTAGTTATTAGAATATTATTTGTAATTTGTTTTATTTCAAAATCTTTATTTTCCTTAAAAGTACACATTGGGTTTGACTTAAATATATTTGAAATACAATCGTCTTTTATTAATCTTAGGCTATTCTTACTCGTATTTACTGTTTTATTTACATTTACATAATTTGAGATTCCATCAGTTATGAACGATTTGTATGATGTCACGAGTTCAAGTTTATTTTTATTAGGGATAGGTTCTATGAGAATCCTATGAAATTTGGTATTCGAGTAAATTGGAAGCATCAAAATAAAAATTAGTTGATCTTCGTGTAAAATAACGGAGCTTTTTATATCTGACAATTCGTAGATAGTTATATTAAATTTTTCTTTTTCTTTTGGTGATAACAAATGTCTTCCAAAGACTCCTAATTGACTTAATAGTCCTTAACTCTCCTGACTTGTTCCCTTAATAATTGTAAATCGTACTGTATTTGAAAAACTTGTTGTATTTGAATTATTTCGGAAAACTCTTGGTTTATGGCGTTCCCTAGAGTCAGTAATTGTTTCTTTATTTGCAGTTGTTGTTCATTAATATGTATAGTAATATTGTCTACTATTTCATTATAATTGTGATTAATTTTTATCTGGTCATTAAGTCCGTTTATTAAATTGTGATTGTTTTTCTCGTTAGTTTCTAAGGTCCTCTTTATTTCTATTTCGTCGTCGTAGTCCATAGTTCCTGCTAAATACTTAAGGCCTTTGCCAATTACATTAATTAAACCTCTTCTTGTTTTGTGGTGATAATTTTCTAATAGACTTCCTATTTCCCTAGCTAAATTGTTGAAGTCGTGTGTCATTGTTGGATATTTGTTCTTGTAGTTCAGTTTGTTTATATTGTGTTCTATTATACGCTTTCCGTCCATAAAGTTAAATTTACGCTGTGGAGTGTTTTTGTATAGCTGGTCACTACTTGGAGTCGTTCATCTTGTATTGTCACGTATCCCTGTCCGTTGTTAAGGTCTTGTATGTCTATGCGTTGTGTTTGAATTGTCAAAATACAAGTAAGTAAGGTCAGCACCTGAAATTAGTCGTTTTCATACTTATATATTTTTTTCACTTGGCTTTTAAAAAAAGTTAATCCTTTTTCGTTTTTAAGGTGATCTTTATCAAACACTACAACATCTGATTTCTTGTGGGTGGCTTAAGTTTATTATTGTTTCTAGCTTTTAGATACCTATGCTTTTGTTTTGTGAAATCAATGTCTGTCCTACCTTTGTTGAGCTTATTTATATACTTTTCCTTTTTTCTCCTAACTGATTCTATTATCTCGTTGTATTCATCATTTTTTATAGTTCCGTTAAGGAAATCGATGGGTCTTTTCTTTGTTGTTGAGTGGATGGTTTGGTTATATATCGTTACGGCTTTCATAACTTTATTTCTTAATATGTCCCTATTAGTGTTATCGGCATTAAATGTTCTAATATGTTCGTTGAGCATTGAGTGGAATCTCTCGATATCGGAGTTTGCTGTTTTATGACAGGGTGTTGCGATACAGAGTTCAACATTATTTTCTTTCAAAAATTCTTTAATTATGATTGACATGAATCCTGTCTCATTGTCCATTACGATTTTATTTGGGATGCCCAGCTGTGAAAATCGAATTTTCAGTGTATTTAGCAAGGCTGTCCATGTTCTGTGTTTGATCTCGTGTATGGTTACATGTTTCGTGAATTTGTCTATCATAGTGACGTACATTAAATTAATGTTCGCGGACCAAATGTCATTCAGTTAATTTCAGTGGAATTTTATACGGTGATCGTTCATATTTGGATCTGTTGCATATTTCGCAATTATTTATATACTGTTGTATTTTTTCTTTTAATTTTGGCATATAATAAATATTCTTTATTTCCACAAACGTTTCATTTATACCCCTATGATTCAGAAGCTTGTGGGTCTTAGAGATAACCATTGCTAATTTCTCTTCATCTTCAATGTCTCCTATAAATTTACTGCACTTTATGAGTTTTAGTAATCTATTATTACTAAAGTATTTTATATAGGTATTTTGAAACTAAGCAAATATATGGTCGGCGTTTGAGTAAATTCCTACTTTTCCTTTGTGTGGTACAAATTTTTTCATAATGTCCAAAATTAGTGTCTATGTGATTTTAAATTGATAACGATTCTCTTCTTACCAAATTGGGTGTATATTTTGTGGTTATTAATGTTGTCAGAGTCATTTAGTATTATCTGTGTTTTATAAATGTTTACCGGTGATTCTACGATTGGAATATGGTTGGTATTGTCTTCTTCAGCGCTATGAATTGTTGCTATGAGGGATTGATTGTCTGGGATTTGTTGACTATTATTGTTGCAGGTTAAACTTCCTTGGTTATCGTCATTTTCAGTGTTTTGGTTAAGGTATACTTCTATTCTTGATAAACCATCTGCCACTTGGATATCTTTACCTTTGACATACTAGATGTCGAATTTGTTCTCTTCAAGTTTAATTTTCCAGCGTTGGAGTTTGGCATTTGGTTCTTTTAACGAACTGAGCCAAACAAGAGGTCGATGATCCGTTCTCACTGTAAATTTACGACCGTATAAATAGGGCCTAAAATAGTTCATTGACCATAAGATTGTTAAAAGCTCTTTTTCGATAGGCGAATAGTTGGTTTCATGATCGTTGAGTGTTCTGCTTGTGAAGCATACCGGATGGCCTTCTTGCGAAAGAACTGCACCCAAGGCGTAGTTTGAGGCATCCGTAGTCAATCAAAATCTTTCTTTCTCTCTCTATCCCATTTTCCTAAAAACTCAACACGTGCTCAGGCATTTTAAGTGTATTAATACCCACTTGAGTGTTAAGTTCTTTAAAAAAAAAAAGGAAATTTCTTACAAAAATCCGGGTATCTAAGAATTGGTTCGGCTGTTACTAATTTCTTTAAAGTCTCGAAACTACCAATATAATTGGGATCATTAAGATTAATTTTTGTATTCTTTTTCAAATAAACCGTTATTGGTTTCGCTACTTTCGAGTAGTCTTTGATAAATTTACGATAGTAGCCCGCGATGTCCAAGAAAGATTTAATTTGTTTTGGTGTTCTTGGTAATTTATATTCCAGAATTGCTGAAATCTTTTGGGGATTAGGCTTTATGCCTTCTGTTGTTACGACATGCCCTAAAAATTCAGTTTCTTTTTTTAGAAATTCGCTCTTATCGAGCTGAACTTTTAGGTTTACCTCTCTTAGTCTTGAAAATATCTTTTTAATTGAAGTAATATGTTCATCTAGGCTGGTGGAAAATATAATGATATCATCCAGATATACCAAACATATTTTTCCAATGAAGTCTATGAGGATGGAGTTCATCAGTCTTTGGAAGGTCGCGGGAGAATTTTTCAATCCAAATGGCATGCGAACGAATTCGTAGTGGCCGTTATTGGTTGAAAAAGCTGTCGTACGTCCTCTTCCGCAATCTCGATCTGGTGAAAACCTTTAGCTAGATCGAGGGTGGTAAAGTATTGAGCTCTACCAAGCTTATCAAAAATGTCCTCAATATTAGGTATCGGAAACTTGTCGTCTATTGAGACTTCGTTCAATTTCCTATAGTCCACGACAATTCTCCACTTCTGCTTTCCAGATGCGTCCTGTTTCTTGGGAACGACCCAGATAGGAGTAGAATATGGGGAATTGCTAGGACGAATGATTCCCTGTTTTAGCATATCATCGATTTGTCTTTTGACCTCGTCTCTGTGTATTTCCGGGTATCTATACGATTTTGTATAGATTGGGATATTGTTAATGGTTTTTATGTGATGCTTTATCGCATTCGTAAATGACAGGTCACTCCTATCCTGATAAAAAATATCAGAGTACTGGGAAATTAATTTTGTGATTTCAGAGCTTTCTTCCTTGTTCAAGTGAGCGATTCTTATTTGTTTAATAATTGGCTCCTTACTGGTTTCTGTGTAGTATATTTCTAGTTCCGGAACCACTTTTTAGTAGCTCTCGAGTGAAATGATTTTTTCTGCATTTTCATTGAAGAATATGGGAATTTTCGTTTCCTCTACTACCAGAAGTTTGTTTTTATAGTCAATGACGGCATTCGTTGGCAGTAATATGTTATTGCCGATTAGACCATCGAAAACATCGTGAAATTGATACTCAAGAAACTCCGCAGTTTTATTTGGGATACAGAATTCATCGAATAGTGGAATTCTTACCTTTGTATCTGCATATATTGGTGTACTAGTTGTTTTGACTTCTATAGGTGATTTAAGTGGTATCTGCCATTTTGGGTGGCATAGCCCTAGGTTAAGAATGCTCGTCTCTGATCCAGTGTCAATGAGTATTCTTAACTTAAATTTATCTTGTTTTGTTATAGTGATTATATAGGGAAGACTGCCGGATGGCCTTTTTCGCGAAAATCCGGGTTTTTTCCCAAGGTGTTTACTTCTCTTTGAAAAGAAGCGGAAAGTGTATCCATATGCTCAATACCATTACTATTGTGAGAATTATTTTGTCTTGGTTGGTTAGGGTTATTGTTTCTGGACTGGTTGCTATTAGCTCTAGGTGGATTTTGGTTATTGTTTCTGAACTGGTTGCTATTAGTTCTGGATGCGTTTAAATTGTTTGCATGAAACTGTCGCTTGTGATTCCCACTGTTTTGGTCGTTCGTACTTTGAGGTTGTGTGTTTCTAAAGTCATTTCTTGGTCTTGTATTGTTTTGTCTGTTTTCTCTAGGGTTTGATTCAGTGTATGCGTATCCTGTTTTACAAAGGATTTGCATGGCTTGTTCCAGGTTGTCTGGGTTCCTACAGTAAAGTAAACCTTTCATAGGTTCGGCGATTCTGCTCATCAATATGCGCGAAGCTGTCTTACAATTTTGTTCTATTTCTATAGAATGACTTCCCTTTTCTATCTTGATTTTATTATTAGGGCGTCTTAATATTACTTTTGTATTATTATAAAAATCTTGGCAATTAAGTCTAAATTGCCCTAAGCCCTAAGATCGTCGTATAACTGTTCTGCAGATCTCCTATCACTAAAATACTGAAAAAATACTTTTTTTACTTCAATCCAATTTTTTATATTATTATTTATTTCTATGGCTTTACCCGTTAATTTACTTTTGGTTATATCGAAAAAGATACTTTGCCCTGTGGCATCATACTTTCCTAACGTTGGGAAAATTCTGTCTACTAGATCGGTAAAACTGTGTAGGCTATCCCTACTGCATCATATGTTGGTTAATTATTAAGGTACGAGTATCTTATAGGATCTATACTTAAAACTAGGTGGCTTACTGCTGGTAGAGTTGCGTTGTTGTCTGAAATTGCCATGTTTCTTTGTAGGTCAAATAGTTTTGATCTCTTCAGCTTGTCTAGACCGACTCTGCTTCTCTTCCTGGGTTGGATAGTACTGTTATTCGCACTAATGGTGATTTTTTTTTTATTAGGTATGTACTCTTTTTTTTCTTGTTATTTATTTATTTTTAATTTTTATTTATTTATATTTTTTCTTATGCGTTACACACTAAGCATTTAAGAATTTTCACTATTCCTTGATGTATATTCAATAAATGAAATCAACCGTATTCTTTTTCGATTACGATCAGATGTATTTAATAATTTGAATTAACCGCACTCTTTTTCGACTACGATTACGTGTGTTAAATAATTGAAATTAACCGCAAAAAAACACTTATTGCTTTTTTTCCTTTTTGCGTACACACAAGTACCGACTGCGCCAGTTACGTTGTTTGCGGCAACGTTTTTAAGAAAAATAAATTTTAAAGTTGCTTACTTGCAACTATTGAAATAAAAGCCCACTTTAATTTTATAACCTTTATTTTTTAATCTTCTTCTAAGACTAAAATTTATTTGATAAAATTACTTTCCATTTGAACTTCACTACATATCGAATATTATTGACACAGCTTTTTAGGGGCAATGGCTTGCCTGTGGGAGTGGAATGCAAGAATATGAAAAGGTGTCAGATTATGCCTTGCGCGTGTAGCGCAGAAATGCTTGCAGGCAAAAGTTGCATGCACATTCGGAGTCATCTGTCTTGCGCGTGGAAAATGATCTTACATGGCTTTGATCGTTTGTGGGGGGTGAGGATGAGAGTGAGAGAATGGAAGTGGAGTGTACGTAACTTGAGGATGAGAGTGGGAGAATGGAAGTGGAGTGTCCGACGTAACTGTACATTTCGAAAATTGAATATTTTGCGAGTTTTTTCTTCGTTATTGCGAAAGCTAAAAAATATTAGCTCGTACCTGTACTTCGACGTTGCACTTCTTCTCAATAAGGATTTTTATGTTACCATCCTACTATTTTCACTGCATGTGGTTTAGCTTCCGCTCTATACGAGTATATGTGGAGTCATCCTTCTGAAAAACCGAGTAGAATCTTTGCACTAATCTGGCTTTATTGATTGCAGTTGTTCCATATACTTTGCGCTCTTTGTCCTTCCCATTTGTTAATGGCATTTTGGAGGCGTTGTCGAAAACCAGCGACCTGACCTGTATTTTTTCCTTACTTAACAAGTGCTAGTTTATTTTCTCGACTTGTGTCGGTTTCTGATTTATCTCTGTTTCCTTCACAAAAAAAATTATTTTGTAAGAAGATTCGGAGTTACAAGATTGCTTCTAAATCCTTTACTTGTCGATTCGTAGCATGAATGGTAATCGATCTGGACTTGGCGTCCACAACTGCAATATGTAATGAATTGCCGCCCTTGTTAAATAAACAGAGTAGCGTGGTTTCGATATAACGTTGCGGTAATATATTTTCACTATCAAAAAGTCTATTTCTACGCCATGAGACCCTCCCAATGTTGACGTTTGATTAACTGAATATTCACTTAAAATTTTAACAAATCACCCTAATTTTTTTAAATCCCATTTCACTCAATCGAAAGAAATAAAACAAATCAACACTTTCTCAATTTCGTTTTATTTGATTCACTTTTAATTGTGTTGTCGCATATTAAATAAATTACAGCTGCATTCCTCCTTAGTGAGTAATCACTAACTTAGTCACCAGTCATCATTTCCATGAATTCTATGCGAATAAGAAAACATCATTAGTGAATGGATTAAGGGTTTAAGGGTATCGGCGACAGTATCCAATACTCAATGCTCTTGAATATGTCAAGCTTACCTTCGAAATCGACTGTTCCTGAACCATCAGTATCAATTTCAGCAATCATCTCATTCAGCTGGTCGTTGTTTAATTGATCGTCTAATGCCATAAGGATTTCTTTCAGAGAGGATGTTGGAATGTAACCATTGCCAGCTTTGTCGTATAATCTGAAGGCCTCCTTCAATTCTTGTTGGATGGCCTCATCATCCTCCTCTTGGAAGTGATTTGCTACGCGACTGAATGCATCAAAATCAACAGTTCCATCACCTGCAATGCGAAATCAGATAATATGCACACACGTAATTAAATCAATTCTAATATACTCGTACATACACATTTAGTATAGAAAAGAATTGTCAAGGTTATATGTATTTGTTAAATGAGCATTCTTACCGTATTCTCATGAGACTCATGTCAGTTTTATGTTGACTATAACTTGGTTTCAATTGAAAGTGCTTAGGTGGCAAATATCATTTATGAGAGACGACAACTTCAATCCTTTGCCAACGCATATAAAATGCAATGTTAATCAGTATGAATTTATCCGTTTACAAAGGTGTTCAGAAAAGTTTAGAAAAAAAAAAACAGAAATAATAACAGTGATAAAACGTTTCCTCGACCCTCAATGCATACTTTGTAATGAAAGCTTTGCGAAATCTTCAAATATCACATTTGTGCTTTAGAGGAGGTCAGGTATTTTTTTTCGTAGATACACAAGGACTTGTGTGAAACCATATACACATATGTGCATATACTCATACTCATATCAAACGAATTAGCCGGTAGCAGCGAATGCTCGGTTTTCAGGAGGGCCAGCAAGCAACCATAAATGGGATCCCAGGCAATGCTAGAAAGCATAAGTGTAAATGCAGATGAAAGAACTCTAGTGGTTATAGGCGGAGACTTTAATGGCCGACAGTGGGGTAGCAGGCTTCCAATACCAGAGGACGTATTCTACTAGAAATATTCTCATCCTTGTATATAAGCATTGACAAAAATTGTCAAGCAAATATTTTTGGAAAAAGTTGAATGGGATCATTCATCGATATTACCTTCGAGAGTAACTTCAATACCAACTCCGCCACACAGAATTGCGGTTCAGCGAATAATATACCCATAGTGACCACTATGGGTATTGTGGTCAACGAAGAACAATAAGTTTGTGGGCCCAAATGGAAAGATAAACTTTTCGACAAAGACATGTTCGACGAAGTGATGAATACCAGTTAGCCGACAGCGAAACACCGGAGAATTTGTTGCATCACCTCACACGCCTACACCGTGCTACTGGTGGAGCGAAGAAATAAAAGTATTCAGAGCAAACTGCTTACAAGCCTTACGTTCTGGAAACAGAGCCGATTTTCAAGAACGCCTGGACATATTCCGACTACCAAGAAGCAACCTAAAAAAGGCAATTAAACAAAACAAAGTAAAATGCTTCAAGCACCTATGCGACGAAGCGAGCATAAACTCTTGGGGTACAGCGTACAGAATGATAATGATTAAATTGAAGGGGTGTAGGTCTCCACAATTATCATGCCAAATATTGCTAAGACCTATTGTAGAGCACTTATTCCCACAGAGACCATCGATATATCAATATAATCAGAGAACCGTGTACAGAGGCAGTTCCAATAATAACACCGGAGGAATTTCTCAATGCATCCAAGAAGATTTGGGAGGGCATCCCAAATAAGGCAGTGAAAGCCGCCGTTCAAAAGAGAACAACAATGTAAAAGTGTCTGAAAGAGAGGGTGTTCCCAGAACAGTGGAAGCTGCAACATTTGGTACTCATCGCTCAATATGTTTACTGGACACACTGGGCAAAATACTTTACTTTAGTATTTACTTTACTGTGCAAAAGAAAAAGTAGCATTGAGATTCAGAAAATCGCGCTTCACCATCGATGCCATAAAAGCGGTGGTTGACATAGCAACCCAACCAAAAAAGGGAGAAAGATGGCGATGGAACAAGGAAATATTGTGCAGTAGTGACGCTGTACATAAAAAGTGCCTTTAACTCAGGAAATTGGTCATTTATAAAAAGGTCACTAGCCAGAATAGATACACCATACTACTTGCGAAAGATTGTATTCACCAATAGAAGGTTGAGATATGAAACCGACGATTGGAAAAAGTACTATAAAATTTCCGCAGGAGTCCCACAAGGACCGGTACTGGGGCTCCTACTCTGAAGTATCATGTACAACAGAGCTCTATAATTAACACTGCCACCGGGTATAAAAATGATTGGATTCGCTGACGACATCGCCGTTGTAACTGCTGCAATATTTGTGATATAGAGTCAGCTACGAACTATGCAATCAACCACATCAAAGACTGACTAGTTACTGACCGCCTAGAATTGGAAGATCACAAAGCGGAAGCTGTCTGAATACCCAGCAGGAAAAACGTGGAATATGTAGACATAAGGATAGGAAGTCAGACCATCAGATCAAAAGACTCTATAAAATTCTAAAGAGTAATACTCGATAATAGACTAAGTTTTCTGCCTCACATCGACGATTCGGGCAAAAAGGCTATCAAAGTTCCAGTCAGCACTTTCTGGAATACTGCCAAAAATCGAAGAAATGCTAGAAGACTATTAATATCCAATTTAGTAAACTCAGTCCAGTTATACGCTGTCCCAGTTTGGGTGGTGGACCTAAAGACAAAGGAAGCAAGGAGAAAGTTATCATCAACATATCGAGTTAGCGCATTAAGGGTAATCAGTGGCTTTAGAACGATTTCGGACGAAGGAGCTTTTGTCATTGCCGGGATGGTCCCCATCGATATCCTGTGGTCGAGATGCAGAGAGTCTATAGCAGGAGAACTTTTAGTAACCAAGAGGGGACAGTCATCAAAAGTATCAAGGAAGAAGATAGAGCGACTTTAATGACCAGGTGGCGAGCTCCACCACTAGGAATGGCAGATGGACCTGCAGATTGATCCCATCCATACACTTTGAACAATCAAAAGTCATGGAAACTGTCATGTAACTGTAACATTTCGGGCACAATAGCTCACTTTTTTGCACAGATTGCAGTATTCCATGGAGAACTGACATACCAAGTGCATGGATAATAGAAGACCAAATACTGCAGTGAGAGGAAAATTGGATAGAGATTTGCACAAACGTGTAAAACGAGCTGCGAAGGTTCGAAAGAATAAGACATGCAGATGCACCAAATATCGGAGGCATAGCATAGAATGCTTACCAGCACCGCGAAGTAACACCTAACGTCAGTTCCGCGGGAGAGTAGTCGATGTATCATATTTAGGGTGTAGTTTAGAATCGTGTGTTGGTAGCCCAGGCTAATAGTATTTTTTGAATATTACACACCTTTTGGCGCAACAAAAACAAAAAATCGTATCAAACGAGGGACATAATTACCGCCATTCATAACAACGAATAACGTAACGTACTACTAAAGCAAACAAAGTGGGTTTGGCAAGCGGGCAAGTGTCAGGCGCATGTGATTGAGTGGGGCCCCTGTTGAAGTAATCAAAAAGTTTTATTTTCACATAAATAACATTTAAGTAACAGTAAACGGAAATGTTACGGTTGCTTTTCTGTGCGACGATGATGTATATATGTATATAAATGAGGCAAAATACAGTGCCAAGACGATTTGCCAACACCAGGTGTTTTGTTGGTGCTGTCGACTCCTGTCTGACTTCTTGGTTATTGTTGAAAGTTGTGCGATGTTGACTATAAAGGTCGCTAAAGGTCTTATTAAAATTAGAATTAATTACAAAACTTTTGACAGTGTGAACTCCATTCAAATTGAGACATCTATGTACATGTTGACTGCATACTTAAGGTCTGTGAAAAATGTGAGTTTCGGCTTGAGAGTAGGTTTTAATGTTTATAATGTTCTACCGTTTTTCAGGAATTGCTACTTTTATTCAGAGTATATTCATAATATGAGTATAACTGTCAGGATTGCCGAGATTTTTTTAAAGGAATTCCTCCATGTAACCTATAGTTTGCCATGAAAGCAGCTGGCTTGTTATAAATGTAACATTCAATAAAATGTGTTTCAGTCAAAGTCAAAGTTTTACTTTTAATTTTTTATACCATATTGCATAAAGACTCCGGGCGATTATAGCCAATGTTGGCCCTTAAGATTCTCCATTTAGAAGACCTGGCGTTGAAGGCTAATATATCTAAATTTTTAAATGACGTCGAAATGTGTACGTCCTGGACGCTCAATGGAAAATATCGCCGCAATGAAGGAAAGTGTCGAAAACGACCCGAACGCCTCCTTTCGTCACCATTCTCAGGAGCTTAACCTCTCCACAGCCACATTGCACCGAATTTTGACAAAAGATTTAATCACCTATGCGTATAAGGTCCAATTAACCCAAGAACTGGCCGTGTAATTTCACACACACCCATTGGCCGCCAAGATCATGCAACTTAACACCGTTAGACTCCTTTCTTTAGGGCAATCTTAAAAACGAGATCTATGTCAACTATCTGACAATAATTCCAACTCTAAAAGCGAACATTGAAGCTACCATTTCGCACCATAAAATTTCGAAGAAAGGTGAAGGTCTGCAATCAGAGCCGAGGAGGTCGTTTGGAAGATATTGTGTTCCATAAATAAACCTCATGTGTCTATTTTATATAACAATCAAAGACAAAAAGCAAGACACCTCTTGTTGAAACACCCTTTTTCTAAAATGCAGCAAACTATTCCATACGAACAGATATCCCTGTGTTCATTTGTAATGTAACTATGTCACTAAAAACGAGTTTTGAGGAATAGAAGATCTTTATACCAACGTCTAAGGAATGACGAATATCCTTTGAATGTTACGAGTATCAGCTCTTTTATCCTCATGTTTGACTTTAATTCGCTTTGAAAGTTTAGTGTACGATTATAGAGCTGCAAACTTGCTTTTCACACCAGAGTTCATTTAAAAGAACAAAAAACTATTTTCCCTGTACTCATTTGAAGCTATTGGTGCAGGATTAATTTGTTCTGCCTTCCGAGAGACGTTTTCTGATAGGTAAACCTATTAAAATAGCACAAAGTAACTTAAGAAAGAATTACGACAAACAACAGAAAGATTCAAATGCCGAATAGAGTTTCCAGCCGGATATGTACACATCTACGAGTATGTATAAGGCTTGCCACTTACTCTTTTCGCTGAAGTGGCGAGGTTTTTTTTTACAGTAGTTCGTCTACCAAAATTTGGAATAGAACTTTAAACAAAAGTTTTGGCCTTAAATAGACCACTTATAAGGAAATTAATGCTATGTGCAATTGGCTTCTCTAATTACCTTGTACGCCCATCTGCAGAGATATGAAAAGTTGAATGTGGTCATTCAAAAGTAGCTTCAGACACGGTTCATCAATAGAGACATCTACTGGGAGGATGTAGCTAAGAAATGAAAGAAAGAGAAACAGCTTTTGACAGTAAAAAAATTCTCTCCAACTTTCACGAATAGCTGCAAAACCAATGACGAATATGACGTATCAGTGGAAGTCTAACTGCAACATACTATATTGTAGAGGAGCTGTTGAGAAAACTGTGCGTAATGCTTTTCTCTCTATTCATTTCCAAACGAGTTCGAAAGTGCAATACGTCTCCTAACACAGAATTCATTGAGTCTTGGCTGGATTCCAGGTCAAAATCAGGTCGAAGAAATACGAGTAAGATGCTTTTTGCACTGTTAGCACAGTGCCTCATTTTAACTTTTCTATTTGCAAAAATCATAACTCTTAAATGAATAAAGGTATCGTAACAGTTTTTTTTCTGCTTAAAAGAAATTGCTAGGGCTATGAAAGTAGTGAAAAAGTAAAAGAACCAAACATTTAAATAAAAAAAACTAAAGCTTAAAAAGTGTGCCAGAAATAGTATTTCAAAAACATTTAAACAGTTAAAAAAAAAATTATAGAAAAAAACTGCGTCCATTTTTGATTTGACAAACTAACAAGTAGGTATATCAAACAAAGAGAAAAATGATTTTCTGAGACCCTTTTCCTAGTTTTTACACTCAAACATGAAAAAAAAAAAAAAAAAATTGACTGGATATGCAAGCAAAACTACTGATCCCAAAGAAATTATTTTTTCGATTACCAGAGCTCCAAACATTTGTTAACCCAGAGAATTAAGAAAACTCGAAAATTAAATTATGCAAGCACTTTCGCCTAAATGAACCACTGTGCGGCGTTCGAGGTATCATACCAGCATCCTCTGTGAGGATTTTGATTGATACACCGTGTTAGTAAGACCAAAATTTTGTTGAATTTGAATAACTAAATTATTTTCCCTCGTGATTCGAAGGAACCGAATCTCGGCGTTTTATGCAGTTCTAGTGTAGGTATCAAGTTTCATTCAGGTAGATATATCAAAGTAATCGCAACTCTTTAAAGAAAAGTTTCTAAAAATTTCCATTGTAAATATATATATATGGTTAGAACCATCAAAGTGATGTAACAAAATTTTCATGGGTTGATACGTGCCTATCAGGAATGTCCAATTGTTGCACAATATTCTCCTTAAGCAGAAGGTTTGAACTCATCCTGCAGTGTCGTGCAGTCCGTAACGCGAGTGTTCATGTTTACGTTTCCATTCCAAGAATTTAGGTAGTGAAAGATTCAAGTGATACTCGTAAGCAACTGTGCAACACTATTATGGGCACTAGAAATTCTAGTCAACATACTCCATCATAGCACTTCGAAAAGGTTTTTTTATCTAATGACAGGGTTTATCAGGCGTTTTATCAAAAAACATCGCAGATCTTTCAATAAATGAATCATGTTTGGCTTAAAAATTTTAATTTGGAAGTAGTCTGAACTTGCTGCTCCTAATATTTGCTTGTTTGTGGCGAAGAGGAAGACTTGTATAAGATATTGGGTATAGGACGGGATCATTTAAAATAAAGGCCAACTATGAGTGCTATTGTTTCAGCTAGAGAGAACACGAAGTAAATATTTCTGTGAGTAATGAGTGTACTTGAATATAATCCCCCCCAAATGTTATTGTCATGTTGCAACTACGAGTGTGCGAGACGATATACGATACGGCTTTCTAGCTACTTTATTCATATGTGATCTATTCGTTTGAGTGTGATCCTTCCAGTTCTTCGATTGATCGTGAATGAGGCATAGAGATCTCACAGTGTACTCGTATGTCGTATGGCTAACTTTAGTGAGCTCTGGATAGCTTAGTGTGGAACATTACTGGTTTTACTTCTACTCATATTAGTTTCTAGACATCTATGTAAGTCTTGCCAACTTGTTAACAACGCAGTTCTCTTGGACGTTCCAGTGTCCCGGTAACCAAAGAGTGTAATTCTATGTAGTTAAGGTATCTCGTTAAGACGTAACTAACAGTTAATTAACCGCCCTTATTTGTATGATGTCCTGATCAGGATGAAACTAGTTAGCGGCCTAATAAATGGCTAAGACTTTGGCTTAAAGGATGCTGCATTGTGTATATAGACATACAATCGGGGTAAACAGACGTGCTCATGAGTCAATGGTTTTGCCCATTTTAGAGCCCACTGTGAAAATAAAAATAGTCCTACGAGAATGATTTCGATTTCCTTTTCAAAATCAGATAATGGAAGCCTACACTGAAGTCAAAGTACAGTAAATTAAAAGTCTATCGCTTCCAGCCAGCTTGTACGGGCAGCCCATTTCATTTAGCACGTTGATATCAGTGTGCTTTTACTAGTCTTCTTTTGCATTGCAGACCACCCGTTGACAATTTGAATGTGAAAATTGGTCTATCGAGCGCAGTGTAAGCTCAGTGTATAGCTTTACCTTGGAGACCCCTACAGAGAACAGTAGAGAGGCCGATTCTTCGTTATTATTCATACCATATGGTCAAGATGTCAACACTCTTAACTCGCTAGAGCCTTTGCTTTTTTAAGGAAATCTAACTTTAAGTTGCTATAATATAATATATAATAATATAATATAATAATAAGTATAATTTTATAATTCTTATTCTTATACTTATAATTCGAAGCCACTCACGTCAAAATTTCGACAAAAAACTAATTCATTTCAGTCGAAAAAGCCCAAATCAATTTCAATTCAATTCAATTCATTGTTAATAAATTAAGGAAAGGCTTGGTCTTTTACAGCTCAGTTGAAACTATTTGTGCCAGATCGTAAGGTTTCCCATTATTCATAAAAAAAACTGTTTCCAAATTTTTTAAACTACCAAAAATACACGGTTTTGCACAGAAGGTACAACTGCACTATGGCCGTGTGTGATTTGATTTCAGTAAAATGTCATAGCTTTCTATTTTTCACTAACGCCAGACTATGTGGGTGCTTGAAAATACCGTTCCTACAGTCTAACTAGCACCATATTCTCCTTCATTCGTTCCTACAAATAGTGTGCAAACTTAAACTATCGCGTGTATGGATATAACATAACCCTTTGCGATTGGTGTTTTTTTTTTTTTTTTTAAACTCGTGCCTAGGGTAGAAATAACATTTCGCTAATGGAAACACACTCTAAATTGACTGGTGATAAATGCTATATACTAAAGTCTCCCTCTCCTTGTCGAGAGGCATGCTATTTTCGAATCCAAAGCGAATATCGAAAAAAGATGCAAAAAATCAGTTCCTACTGAGTGAGTCAGTGAGATGGTGAGTGATTGACTATTTAACAAATTTGAAAAAAGATACCAAATATCAAGCCACCCAACCAACGTCAACAGTCCCATTGTCTGCCCTAATGCCAAGGGTACAATACAAACTTCAACTAACCGAAGTTATAGCGGATGACTTTGATTTATATCCCTGCCCGAACGGACCCGCATGCATGAGTGTAAAGTTCCCTTTAAATGTTTGTAGATGGCCATCTATCGCCTTAGCGAAACCAACACATACTCGTATGTAGATGAACACGACCATGGGCACAAGCACAAGCCGATGAATGGCTTGTAAATGGTGGTCATCTTGGTGGAAACTTGCCAAAAAGTTTAAATTTTCGTAATGGATTCCGGAAGTCTTAAACCTATTTATTACGCAGGGTGTATTCTGGCTTCGGTACTGGTTTCTCCTTTAGATTCTACCTATAGATATGCAAATAGCAAAAAGTCACAATTAAGTAAATTGCAATTCATTTTGCACACGTAAACGCACACTCTCGAAACCAAGTAGTTAAGTATACGCCATAGTGTTCGGGTATGTGTGAATTATTTGGAATTAATTGTGTAACAGTGGGGGCACTATAGAGATTTTTTTCTTGTCGGTTTTTACCCCTCATTCTCTTGGATTTGTGGGGTGTCGTTTGTTTATTGTTTGTTGACAGCTCCCTGATTTACTAACAAACTTTGGCGCTAAGTGATTTATTTTTAAATTGGTTAACATGAGTACTTTAACGGTAGTATGTATTGGGGGGAAAGTTGGGAAAAGTGGTGATTTGATTAGGTTTTAGGTACTTACTTTTGTGTCGTCAACGATTGTAATCAATTTAAGAAGTTATATTTGGAACATTGGCAATAAATGTCTGAATAGGCATCGAGAATGAGGGATTGGGATTCAAATTAAAATGATTATCGTCGGGATTTAAGTGGTACAACACGGTTTCACTCCCGCCTTTGACACGATGTGATTAAGATTGACTTGTATTCGGAAGTGCTTTTCTTTTTGTGGAAAAACTGTTATGAGAGGCGAGGTAATATGGCACGTAAACCACTTTGTTCACTATGTCTCTTCATGGTGCAATCCTATTGAAATTATATTGAAATTGCCAACCACAGTCATCTTCTTCTTAAAAAACAAAGTTAACTAAAATAAATTTCCTGGAATGTATGGCAGCAGTTTTCTGTCAAACGGTCTACATCAGAATGCAGAGCTGAATTTCCATTGAAGGGGAAGAAAGTTACTGATTATTCAAATACTGAATTGGATCAGTAGAGCAATATCTGATATTATTATTATACTTGCCTTACTTCCTAATGGAAGTATTATGGTAATATCATTCATTCCTCATCGGTTTGGCCGAGAATTTAGTCCTTTTGACTGGACAGATAAAGTCTTTCACATTCATTTAAAAACAGATCTAATGCACTCGCTCAATTGTGAAAGAACCCGGAATTGTTGATCTGTTTTTGAAACGTTCATGACTGCTATGAAGCAGTTGGCTTTTACTACGTTAGAGGGTTCTGAGTTTAAATTTTGTTGGCATACCACAACCATTGGCTTACTTACTACTCTGACAAGCTTGTAATTTACTTTGAGTCGAAAAAGTTCTAATCATTTGTGCACACGGGACTGCCACCAAAATCAACAGTTTTCAGAAAGTGATGGGCCAAATAGAGAGGATTGCGGATTTTCCAAGGCTCGTAAGCAGCCACAAAAAGATTTTAGATAAGAAGTCAGTTGATTTTGCTCCTTATTTATCCATTTTATTAAAGTTTCTTTATTCATTCGTAGCAATGTGATAAATACAGCAAAACATAGGGAAATTTTGCAAATTTTACAAAAAGGTTCAAAAATCTATTAAGAAAATGAAACCCATAAAGATAAATATGAGTAGTCGCTTCTGAAGATATTCCACTGACTTCTGCTATTAGGTGGGGATGATCCATATTTAAGCCTCAGGGACTCATAAGATCCTGAGATCTAGTCTGAAAGGAAAAGCCAGCAGAGGAAGGTTTTACTCTAGGCACAGAGATTCGAAAGATTTAAGTTAATAATTCAACTAAGCTTAGGCTCTCTGCTGCGTCAATTCTTTGAGTAGGGATCGGATATTCTCGCCATCTCAGGGAGCTGATGTATATATTTCTGACCAGGTCGATAGTGCTATATAGCTTGTAAAGTTCTCTGTTATATCTCCTTAAAGATACCGAGGATATTTTCATTCGCCTTCGCTAACGTCTGTGCCATAGGACAGTTAAAAAAGCCTCCTTAGTGGTTATTGGCAAGGCATTTTTAATCGTTTGGCCAATATAACAAGGATTGGCAACTATATCTCTCCATATCGAAAAGTTATAGCTATGTATTACGAGGTTATGTCCAATTCGTCGTTGTTGTATATTTCGTTTTCCCCTACAAATTCTGTCCCTATTACTGGCTCGTGAGTTTCGTACGATTTTTTTTAAGTCATATGATGGCACATTACCGTCTAAATCGTATTTTGATGCCAAAGATCTAGGTTGGATTGCTACTGATTTTTAAGGAGCAGCGAACGTTTTCCATCGTCATTCTGTACAATCCGTCGAATTTTGCAGGAATGTCGAAACTAGTCCTGGCTCGTCTCTATAAATTCTGTAATATGCGCCATTGTAATCGTTAAAGAAGCGGAGTGTATGAATCTGGATTTTCCTATGTGTAGTACGAATATCCGGTTAATTGTGAACTTACTCCAAGAGGGCTTACGATTACGAATTACAAGATCTTGTATGTGATGCTAAAGAAACTAATGCTTTTATAGTTTATGCAGTTTAGAGGACCATATCCTGCTGCCTGGAATAGCGGCCGTTTCGAAAACCTTGTTATAAACAAGATGGTCAGTTTGGTGGAAATTCTGACCTAACTTGAATGGTTCATATCCTCAGTACCGGCTGTTATTTTTCGGCTTAGAAAAACGCTCTCCTCGTTAGGTCTCGATCATATGAACCTCCGTTACTAAAAATCCAGCCATTCCAAAAATATGGTTAAACTGAATGATTTTAATATAATAACTACAGTATCATGAAGTACCAACAAGTTGTTGGAACATTTATTGCGTCTTATTAAGGACTGTAGGTAGCTGCTAGACATTGACTTTCTATCCTAAATTTTCTTTTGGACAAAGGTTTACCCATTAAGCTGTACTGAATCGATGAACAAGACAAACGAATGTCTGAAATCCACAATTTTTTTAAAAAAAAAAAGTAGTTTTGGTTTTGATTTTTCCTGGCAACAATAAGAAAAATTTTCCCGGGACCGGAAACGCGTTTGAGGTCGATGGTCAATTTTATTTTAAATTTTATTTAACAGATTTAAATTTTTTTTTAATATTCTTGATCACAGTTTCTAAAGTAAAAAAAAATATCCGTATTCATTCAAACATAAAAGAAAATAGAAATATCCTCTAAACTTCCTGAAGATCAAAAAGCGTATATACACATAGGTAAATTTTTTATATTAAGTTTATAGGTACAAAAGAAAATAAAAATTCTCCACAATTCTTGATAAAATAATTTATAGCCTATGTTCTATTTATTTTCCAACGTGTTTTAAGAATTTTCACATATATTTTTCTCTGTAGACTAGATCAAGGGAAAATTTTGAAAATTCAACCCCCACACAGACTCGTGCGTTGTGCGTTTTTCGAAAAGTATTATAGAGCGAAAAATCGTATTAAAAACATCACATCGTGTGTAGTGATGAACCTAATGGAAAAATGCTTCACAGACAATATGATGCTGAGAATTTGACTTTTTCAATCTCTACAACGACGTAGATACATATATTCTACCCAATCCAATGTAAAATAAAAACCAGAGGAGAAAAAAACGAAACCTAATAATTTTGTCAGGGTTTATATAAAAATTAAAAATAAATTTCAATTGAATTCAAATCCACCTTGATTGTAGTTTTCTCTTGTGGAAAATCACAAACGAAATGGGTTTTTGAAAATTTTCTTATTTGTCCTCTGACAGACATAGACAGGATATTCCTTTTCGGACTTAAAAAAACAGTTTTTGGTGATGTTATCACTGATATTTTGAGGAATTCAACTTACCGGTATCTTCGGCGTCAAGTAATGCATCTAATTCGTCATCGGTGAAACGAAGTCCAAGGGTGCTCAGGATTGTACGGACTTTCTCATTTTCGATGCGACCAGTCTTCCTGGAGTCGAACATCTGGAAGGCCTTGAGGAATACAGCTAAAATAAAAATCGTTTTTATGAGTACTGCACATCATTTCATCGTATGCCGATGAATTAAAAAGCTACTCTGTAATTACCGTCATTATCACCCTGAAAAGATAGAATGAAAAGAAAAATGTTAAAAAAAAGTCATTTCGCTGTATCGGGTGGATTTTTAAAAGCTGCAAGTTCTCGAATAACCAGTAATTAAGGACTCTGATATAAACCTTCGAACCTACTCAACCAAAGCATTGAAAGTCAATTTTCAATATTTTATCATTTATAATGATTTTTGTAATCTCTTTTTGTCCCGGTTTTGAGAGTAATTACTTTGCTGATATAACGTTAGTCAATAAATTTAAAATCTTTTTAAGTGTCCTTTGGGATGTTCATGTTGGATTGTATAATAAGGAATTCTGACTAGCAGCATTTAATTTTTATGAAAAACAGAAGGATTACTACATAATTCTAACACTTGTGTATTGTAAAACTCAAGTATCAGTAGATGGTAACTTTTTAATTAGGATGTGTTCAATTGAGTCATCTTTTAAAGTATATTCGTTGCAGAAAATTTTATGTGTTTGAAATTTTACTGATATTTTTTCCTAACTTAACGGTCTTTTGCAAGATCTATGTTATGTAACTTTTTGAGAAAAAATTAAGGTTTGAATCAAAAATCATTTTTCATAACAAAGAATGATTCACGTACACCATGACTTCAGACATATGGCTTCTTCGGTTTTTTCAGCATCTTTTCAGTCTAATTTTCAACTACTTTTTCGAACATTTGGAGCTGTTTCTCACCCATAAAATTCACCAGTAACAATGTTGGCATACTATGCCCGTATGTTTATCAACATGCCCCAACGATAATACTTACTAAAAGAAGGTATCGAATGGTGTCAAATCGCATGATATCGGTAGTTTAGCACCAGATATGGTCCGGATCAATGTCGTCCATATTTTCCATTGTAAAGTTGGCAACTAAGAATGAGAGCTCCAGCTCCGGTTTTGAAAAATAAGCAACTACGATGAAGCCATAGTGATAATTGTCACTATACACCAATTTTCGATAAAAATAAGGGTCAATTTCAAACGACAATAATTCAGTCCTGCGAGCTTTCGCCAAAAGCCATGTTGTTCTGGCTTTATTCTTGAACTGGCTGGATATTATGGCAAAAAAGGGACAATGGCCAAAATGCTGCAATTAATGACGAATTGACAATTTTAGATCTTCCACTCTAGCCTTACTCATACAATAGCTTCCTCTACAGTTTATTCTCTATGTACATTACGTTGACGCGTTGTTAGCTTTGCATCATATAGATTGTATATGGTATGAAATTTATCCAGTAAAAGACGAATAGTGATCAGTTGCTCGTGATCCCTATTGAAACCTTTATCATGTTAAAATCACAAAAACATCCTTTTCAAAGTAACTGATTACAGAAGAACATATGGGTGGTATATTTAAAATTCTCTCTCATCTCAGAAAGGTGTTTCGAGTGTCTATTGGGAGAGGCAAGAGCATATGCATTTTTTCAACCACATACTTCTCAGTGCTAATTTCTAATCAGCCAATGTGATATAATGAATACCTTCACCCCTGGACTCCTCGTTATGATTGAATTCATCATCAAAGTACTTAATTTATGATACGTTAAGTCATTTTTGCTTTAAAACACAGCAATGACATCCAAAGCAAGAAGCCAGGGTACTTCTTTTGAATATGTGTGGGCTCCAGAAGGAAACGAACGCAATGAGATATGTATTTCTTGATAACACACGTGTCATTGGCATGGAATGAACTATTATTTTGTTTCAACAACAAGTACCAATCAATGATTTGCAGAAGAGCATGTTTCCGCTGGTTTTGAAGGTTTTGGCTTCTCGCTTAGTTTTAGGATATTTGCCTAGGATAACCTGGATTTCCTTACACTTAGCCATCACTAGGATCTATTTTACTAATATGAGAAATTCGAGATCATCAGAATTTCTCATCCAAAACAAACAAAGGAATTGTCAAAAGTTCGCATTCATTACGATGACTTTTTGATTTAACACTGAACGACGGTAAGACACGAACCCGTATAAGCAACAAGATCAAAGGTGAAAGTGTTCCTAATTTTCATAAGAACATGCATCACTATTTCGAAAGAAATACGAGTAGTCATCTTTGAGGAAAGCTTGATTTTTCAGATTATTTCTATTTTAATATAACACAGAAGTCGTAACATGCTCAGGAAGAATTATCATAATTAAGCTAATCTATCATCCATCAAAAATGAATCGTTTTGAAAGAAAATATTTCTTCATGTGGACATGCACATAATGTTAACCCCCACGACATGGACAGAAAACATTGTAGATACATTGTTTGCCACTTTTCAGCACATAATTATTTTGAGTGTTTTCTATGACTTCCCTTCATAAGCAGAGATACCAGAGCTGCTTGGATTTAGAGCAATATGTTCATACGGAGGAAGTGTTGCATAGAATTTAGTAGCATAACCTGAATTTTAATTTAGTGCACCGAAAAAGCTGGTGTTTATGGAAAGTTCATTAAAAACAAATTCGTATAACCAATCAGATAATTAGAAAGAAACCAATCTCTGAGTGATCCCTGATCGGTCCATGAGTATTTATGTGTAAGTTCTATCATATTTGACGTTGACATCATGTTTGCTTGAAAGCAACATGTGTCAAACAACATGCAAGGTTTTAGTCTTAAAATAAAAAAACAGTGCTCAAAGAAATACTTCTCTTCATATGTCTCAAAATGTTTATGAAGTCGTGATTTCGTAATATGGTAACATCAATGCAACTAGCTAAGCATCATACTACAAATCCGACTAGAGTACAAAACGATGGGCCTCTGATGCATATACGAGTAGACTATTTTAAAATCTTGTATACTAGTATGTATGGCGTATGGAATGCTCATATGATAGATATGTTACATCGAGGTCCTACTACTGTCTATCTACAATTCATGGTCTATAAAACATAAAATCATCAGCGAAACAAAAATCATAATTCAGTCAGTAAACTCGGCAAACATCGGATATCATCTTCTACGACATTAGTTAATCATTTTTTAATTGAAGTATATCTACAGACATACTTGAGTGGTCTAATTGCAAAACTCACATTCTCCAACTTTTCTCACATTCTCCAAAATTTATAGTTTAAAAGCTTGATTTTCCTGATAAGTTGTTTCTTATTCTTTCCTCGTAGACCTTAATATGCGTCAATATAAACAACTGAAAAATAAAAATTTAAACAATTTAGCTAAAGCAAGGTTTTATAAGTTTTTTGCAATTTGCCAAAAGTTATCGAAAGTGGAGGATGTGAGTTTTGCAGTTAGACCACTCACTTGTGCCTACAAGGTTTAACATAGTTAAAGAGGTTGATCTGCTTATTTTCTTATTAATTATTTTAAATTAAATTACCTTCAAACTTGAACGGATTCTACCAGTTAAAACTACCATAGGTATGATACCAACCCAAACGTCTGTATCATGAAATGTTGGAATTATTATACCTTCTCTTTAAAATGGCTGTAGCTAAAGTTGCAGAACAAAATTCCTATTTTTAATCAATTATTTGAAATTGCTGTTTGACTAGAGATTCATAAATATCTCCAAGGCAGGCATGAGAAAGAGTCTAAACATTTCTTCTTATTCTATAAAATATAATTTAAATCTACTAAAAAATGACATTGCAAAAATTTAAATAATTGTCTTTTAATTCAGAAAAATACAAAGTGTTGAGCTAAATTTTATCAAGGATAATTTAAGGATCCTTCTTCATAAATATAAATAGTTATGTTTCAAAAATGTTTGTTTTCTTAGTTTTGAGTTGTTGGCCTTGGGTAATTTTGAAAGGCAGCCTTGAATTGCTTTCTCAACACCTTGATAAAAATTTAAATCATATTTAAAAAATCAAATAAATATATTAACAGTAGCACTAAAGACTTCTTCGCACACATTTCCATTTCACAAAACCTAATTTTCCAAAGTTAGAGTTCAATTGTCAAAGCAAAGCCAGGACCAAATTGTTAACATTATCTTTTTGTCAACACTTTCTGTTTTCACAGTCAGTTAAAGCCAATGGCATTTGTCAAAACTTTGACCTGAGACAGTTATTTTATAAAACCAAAAAGTAGAATCAGTTTCCACTTCACTAAAATGCAAGTCCAATTTGAAATCGTGCCCATATCGGTACAATACATGTTACAAAAACAACCACCAAGAACATAATATTTCTTAACACTCGTTTATTACGGATTTTTGCCTAGATTCGACTTCAGAAAGGGATACAAAGAAAATTTTTTTTCACACCATTTTTGGCATTTTGAAATCTAACAGCAAAAACACGATTTACTAACCATTTTGATTTTTTTTTATGCACTCTATTCACCCCTACACCAAAGAAGATCGGAATGGAACTATTCGGATTCAATGTGGTCAACGACCAATAGAGAGATGAAAATCAAAAGAATTCGAGTTGATGAATGTTTCAAAAGCAGGAGAACAAAAAAATAAAAATAAAGAACAAATTCGAGAAAAAAAAACTATACCAACAAAAACATCCGACTTCTCCTTCTCGGTTGTTGTTGTTTTTATTTTTCCACTTTGTGAAAATTCGAAACTTGAAAATTTTTTCATTTGCCTTTGAGCAGCGGACGAAAAGAAATTAATGTTTAAACAATTTCCAGTGGGTTTCGAAAACTATTTTTCACACAATGTGCAAAGGCAGCACAGTGAAAGTGCCGTGCGGCACGTTAAAGTTCAACTTTTCAAATTGTTAATCGAAAACACCGAACGAAAGGTTTTGAATTGGCCCGTTTCTGGCAATTGCGTTGGATATTGTATGTTTTTTTGACGTTTTTTTTTTTAATTTTTTTTTGTTTTAATGAATGGAAAAAGTTTCTACATCGTCATTGTGTATGGTCTTATTGATGGCGAGAGGTTTAAAGAGGATTTAGTACTCAAAAATGACTTTATGTGCGGAATTGGAAAAAGTGAACAAAGTTTCAAATGAAAAGGAATATTTGAAAATCGATCTATTACCGAACTTTGTCGTTTTATTTTACTTTGTTTCGACTAACGAGCAAGCCGAGGCATTGGAACTCTTCTAACTTTTGAACTCTGTCTTTAAAATTTGCCCAAAAAAAGCCATAGTACATCATTGTACTTTGTAGAAGGACAAGTCAAACCAGATCACACCTGTAGAGACACAATGGTTTCAACAGAGATAGCAGGTTGAAAGAAAATTCAGAACCTTACCATGGAGTTGGAATAAGATGAATTTGATGCAAGTAGATTATGATATTTCCAACCATTAGCAACAGTGGGCAAAACAATGTACAATAATTAGAAATTGTGTTGCTCACGAAAAAAAGAAGCTTTTAAAGGAATGCCGCTGAAGGTAGCAGATAAAAAGGAAAGAAAGCAGCAAATGCATTCTATGCGTATCCGTGATTATATACTCGTATTCCACTTTCATCGTAATCTAAATAGGCGTATAAATCTATTGAAATCTAATGAAACATATGTTATTTCTCTCACGTATCCGCACTGCTATTGCACCGCTTATGGGGTTACCTGAATTCGCGAACCGTAGTGCAATTTTGTGGAATGCATCACCTTGACAATAAGGCCAGGTTTTTGGTAGTGATGTTGCAAATCAGTGATCCAGTTATTTCTCTTTTGGACCCTTATTCGAACGCCTACTGGAACTTAAGCCTCTATACCGTTTGTCGTATATATTGTACTTACTTACAGTTCGAGGTGAACCTGGGCTTCAAGCCCCGCCAGTGAATCCGGTCTTTAGGTGGCTGCCTCAAGTTGTCCACTCCAAGTCGGTTCGGCTCCACTTCTACCTTTGCTCGCCAATTAAGATGAGGTCTTCCTCTAGTGCAATGTACCTCCGGATTAGATTCGAAGACTCTGCGGGTCAGAGCACTGACTGGGTCCATGTTACTATACAGCTCGTATAGTTCGTCGTTAAATTTGTCCCAAAGCTCGTCAATGCAAACGGGATATCTTCATCCACTTTCCATAGAGTCCATGCTTCAGCCCCATAAAGTAGGACTGGAATGATCAAGGTCTTGTAGTTAGTTATTCAGGATAGGACCTTACTACTCAATTGTCTTTTTAGCCCAATGAAAAAGTGAATGGCAAGACTGATTCCTAGTTTTATTTCTGCTGAGGTAGACAAAGTCCCTTACTACTTCGAAATTATAACTGTCGATGATGTGTGTTCTTTCTTATTGACACTATATACTTGGTTTTGTGCTCATTTTCCGCTAAACCCACTTTGGTAGTTTATATTTCAATACTAGCGAACACGCGAGTGACAGCCCGCAGAGTTCTGCCAATTATGTCAATGTCAACGGCGTACGTTAGCAGTTGCATAGACTTTTGAAAGATTGTGCCTCCAGTGTTCGATTGTGAGGTGCGTACAATTTGAAGTATGTTGTTAAAGTAATATAGACACATGACAGCGCCTCAACTTGTCTAAAACCTTTTTTGATATCAAAGATCTCGTTAAGTATTTACCGACACTGACAGAGCAACGAACCTTCTAAGTCGTCATTCTACACAAACGGACGAGCTTGGCAAGAATGCCGAAAGTAGACATGGTTCTATACAGCTCGTCTCTATAAATGCTATCATATTCGTCCTTAAAATCTATGAAAACATGGTGTGTATCGGTTTGGAATTATTGAGTTGTTTGCAGGACCTGCTGGAATATAAAGGTCTGTCCGATTATGGACTTTCCTACTCTGAAACCGCGCTGATAGGAGCCAACCAGATTGTTGGCGAAGGGCTTCAGATGTTCATACAATATGCAAGATAAGACATTGTGTGCGATCTTGAAGACACTTCGACCTCCATAGTTGGTGCACTTGAGGGTGTCTCCTTTTCTCCAGATCGGGCTGACAGTGCTCAGATTCCATTCATTAGGCATGCACTCTTCTGACTGAAAAATGACTACTCAAAGTCATTTAAATTTGCTGGATTTTAGCTTAGATATTGCTATAATTACTTCGTTTCAGTAGGGAGGACGGAAACTTTGGCTATCATTGCCTAAAATGAATGGGATTTTGATCTTCTTCACTTTTATACATTTTCGAGAAAAAACATATTCATACTCTCAGCATAGACTGTGGCTCTATTACGAATAAAAGGTTCCCTTCTTCACTTCTACAGGTTTTTGTACGGGTGTTCTTACCTTGACACGTTCTTTTTGCCTGCTGCTAAAAGTTACGTGCGTTATTCCTGGAGTACAAACTCTTAATATCTTCCATTCCGCGCTTCTTGTCCCCTTTTCTTCTTTTTTTTGGAGAAACCGATGTTCCTCTCAGGAACAGCTCTTGTCCTTCGTTGCAGCGCCGCTTTGTACTCTTCTTGTTTAGCTGCATGTGCTTGCCGACATTCTTAGCCAAACCAGGGATTTCTTGGTTGTGGTCGAGTGAAACCCAATACAGTAATTACGTTCCCACTGGCGTTCTGAACTTGATGCTGGCGGCATAGCAGTTATTGAGAGATTTCGGGATACGCGTTCTGCGAAATTCTGGCTGTCTTTTGTGGTTGAGCTTATCTACGTTATACGAGTATCTTCTCACCGTTGTTGGTCTTTGGTGGCGCTTTCGAAATCCGCTCTCCTGGCGGGGCCAGTATTATGCACTTGCCATTTTAGCCTGCGTGAGTAAGGGTGTACTCATGTAAAGGTTTACTCATGTAAGGGTTTACTCATGTTGTTACCGGGGACCACCACTGGAGGGTAAGGCAAGCATAACGCTATGAAGTTGATTGTTGGTCCAATCCAAGTTATTCGATAGTCAGCAGTTTCTCGATTAATCGTCTCATGGATCCCAGTTGCTGTATATAACAAACCTAGTATGTTGTCTAGTTCAAATGCCGGTCTCCGGTTCTCGTTTTTACTGATTTGAAACTTCAATTCAATTAAGTTTTTTTGCAGCAATATATAGTTCAACGTTGAATCTCTTTTATTCAACGGAAGGAACAAGGAACAAAGGAACAACTTCTAAGTCTCAATACAGTGGTTCTGGTTCTACTGCTGCTGCCGTGCCCTACCCTAACTTCCGCTCCTTTCGTTTCATTGTAGTCTAACTTCAGACGAACTCTATCGGTTTTGCTATTTCTGCTGTACTTAATCAATACTTGAAAAACTTGCTTTGTGTTCTTTACCTCCATGTTCGTCTCATTGTTTCATGTATTAAGCTTATATTTTTCATCAGAATTATTTTATATGCTTCCCACTTCTCTTATTCTGTCAAAATTCTATCAGCAAAAGTCGCTGCTCACTTGCTAGTAGTTTGCTCACCCCTAATCAGGATGATCTTACTAATGACACATTTACCACTATCTGCTCCGCGGAACTTACTTCTAACACGCTTTGCACTTTGGAAGATAGAAAAAAAGTCGGTGTTATTGCTACCCATTTCAGTAAAGCCTTGATGAAATTTCGCACAAAATTTCCTTTCTTAAACGTAAAGCTGTCGGATCTTAAACGGGGTAAGGAAAAAATCTTATTTAACAGTATCAACATATAGTGTCCTCTTTAGGTCTTCAGTAACATCCGGTGTACCTCAACTCTGTCTATGGTGTGTTGATGACTTAAAATATCACATCTCAATACTCTCTGACTCTCATGCAAGATGATTTGTATAGCTTTACACCTTGATTTCAAAAAAAATAAAAATTTGCAGCTAGTTAATGCAAGACTGTTACATTTTGGCTTAATCCAGAACCTCCTCGGACCTACTTCACTGGGAACGAATGATACCTTTCATTGCGTTCACTCGGGTGATTTAGTCTGGCTGATTAAGGGTCTCTTTAATGTATCCTGACAAGGCCTTATTATGTTATTGCCTTTTTAAACAGAAAAAAAAACAACGATTGGCAAGTGTAGCTCTTCGTTTGATATCTGATGAGTAAGCACAAGTGATAGCTCGCTATGTTGTGGCAATGATATCAATGTCATTAGCGTATACAATTAGTTGAATGACTATTGAAAATCTGCGTGTCTGGCCTTGGCTTATCAGTTCCCCACAAATTTTCAATTGTCTGAGCACATTTTTGTAATCAAACGGCTTGACAAGGCGGAGGAGCAAACCTTCTCTATCGTCATTCTGCAAAATCTGATGAGCTTGGCAAGAATATCAAAACTGCACATGGTTCTGTATAGCTCACATCTATAGATATTCTAACGTCCTATTGAACAGGACTTCTTGGGTTTTCTCTATGTGTACTCGTAGTGTGAATATTTGGTCAATTGTCGGGCTATCCGACATAAAACCACACTTTGCAATTGCGAAGTCCCTTCAAAAATCATAGTAAGCTTTACTCAATCATTATGTGTATCTTTCAATGGAACAATTCACAGTGATTATATTTATGAATTTGAAGATACTCGTATCTCTTATCCAGGGATTGATTTGCTTTCTTGTTATATCGATGAATCCATCTGTGACCGGCCATAGGGGGCTTTCGAAATTGTGTCATATGTTGGGAGTAGGACATTGGTTAGTTGAGGTTGTCAAACTGTCTGCTATTTGTTTCTAGGGATTCCAGTCTACGGATTTAGGCTCAGTACCCTGGCGAGTGTATGTCATCTTGAGAGTAACACAGTGCGATACTCTGCTGTTTGGCTATCTCGTCATGAGATTCGTGGTAGGCTATAGCCAATTCATTTAGATGTTTGGAGATCAACCTATGAAGGCAGCTTGTTATGTATTTCCTACTATGATGATATTAGAAAGACGTTTCGATAAGGGAAAATTAGCCTTGCGACCATGGTGTCGCATCTTTGGGTTATAGATTCCAACTTATGTCACCAGACAACGCTTGCACTCCTCAAGAATCTCAAAGAAATTGGATGAAAGGATGCTAGGTATCATGATTTTTCTTGTGAGGTAGACCAACTCCGTTTTGGTCATATTTACAGTAAGTATAAGAGGATACATGTTAAGAGAGTGTCTTCGGGTGTTTACCCGATATATAAAGAGTGACCTTGCCTGTGTAATCCATAACGTAACATAGGAGAGAAGAGGGTCCTTTGTGGTTACTCTGTATAGTTTTATCTTGCAGCGAATAAGGATAACATTGACTCTATCGTTGGGAAAAAGGTGGATCAAACTGCATTTATGCATTTCTAGCTCTTGTAGAGAATTGACAGTCTACAATAGGAGCTGTCGTTGTTGTTATGATCTATTAAACTATTAGAAAGTTACAACTTTTTTTGTTTTTTTTATAAAAACAAATCTGCCTACCGGTAATTTAAAAACCAAAGAACGCTATACAATTATTAAGAGGATTATCCAACTGCTTTGGCAAATGCAGATTTACTCGTAGGAAGAAAATTTGCTTATCTAAGTAAATCCAAGAACTAAATACCAATCAACGCATAACACTACCCAGAGACGGTTTCTGGGCTATTCGCCTTTTGATGAAAATAGCCTCTCACGTAGATTTGAACTTAATAATCATCACGCGTCTCTTTGATTAAATAAAATATAAAAAAAAAATTAAAAGAAAATCTCAAAAATAAAAAAAAGTAATGATCCCCAATGTTTCACCTTCTGTCGTTGTTGTTTTTACTAATTCGCTTGATTCCAAAATGGCAGCGCCAGTGGTTTGTGCGGCGCCATCACAGCATCCAGTATCAGATTGCCGCATTACTTCTCGGCCACATGATGATGCCCTTGGGTGGAAGTAGGCGAGTATTTCGAATTCCGTCCAGAGTCATCGTCTGTCCGAGCAGATACATATCTGGGATGATTCTCATGATATAGACGCGGGTGCTGATGCTGATTCGGATACGGATTTTGATTTTGATTCTGATGATGATGATGATGTTGATGATGGCCAGAGCACACGAGAGAAACCATTCGCGCCTAGTGATCATCATGCTGGCATTCCATATGGTTGAACGCGGGGGAAGTAAAATATCTCCCTCCCAACCGCTGCAAAAACGAAATTAGTGAAAAAGAAAAAAAAAACAGTGATAATTCGGTGGAGGGATGTTTTGTTTTTAGGTTTTTAAGATTTATTTCAATCTCATATTTATTCGCGTATCTGTATCTTGTTTATTTAAAATTAAATTAGTTGTGCAGTGTGTGTTTCTTTATTACTTAATGGGCCGTGAATCCTCATCCCCATTGAACGTGTTCTCGTTTTGATTTGTATCTTTTCTTCTTTCTTTTTACTGAAATTGGAGGATTCTTTCGCGTACGATAATGATGGAACTTAGGGAATAAGAATTTATGATTGATTAAGTAGGGGAGTAGATATTTCACATGAGCTGTACACATGTTGGATAATAAACATACGCTTGCAGATATTTCCAGCGGATACGAATATTTCTATCTAGAATTGTTTTTTGTATTT